>JAJQQW010000009.1:111493973-112103973 GCA_025583905.1 Ia io | reverse complement strand
TCACCGGATACCGGGTGGCTCCAGGGAACACGTGGGAGCTGCTGTGGGTGGGGATTACTTTGGCCTGTGTGTCCTGCTTACCCACAGGGACAGGTGCCATCAGTGGGATGTGTGCGAAGGCATCCCTGCAGAGCCCAGGGGCGCCTGGGGTGGGACCAGCACAGGGCGGGGGGCGGGGGCGGGGTCTCTCTAGGGGCAGGGGAGGTGTGCATGTGGGTAAGAAACCATCCTTCCTGCCTCGATTCTCAGAGGAGGTGATCCTTGTGTTGACCGGAACGTGGCCGGGGATGCAGGCCCGCAGGAGTCCAGGAGTGAGAGCCCTGGAGGGGGAGGGGATCGGGGACCCCACTCACTACGGTGAACTGTCATCTTAGCACCAGAAACCTACACTTTGGAAACCTGCATGCTTGTTGCTATTTGTATTTTCAATAAACTTCCCCTTAGTTTCCTGCAGCGTTAGTACTATTCACATTCTTCTGCCAAGAGCAGCGACTTTTGATTATACCCAGGGGAGAAGAGGCAAGAGACTGTGATCTAGGATTGGGATTTTGAAGGGCATACTGGACATCAGAGTGAAGAAAAGAAGAAACCTCCAAATGGAAGGGGAATCTTGGAGGAAAGAGTGGGAACCCTGGAGAGGCGTTGGAAAAATACACTCCTCCAACCACATCTCCTCTTGACCTCTCTCTGCTTAGACCTTGGAGGGCTTTGCACTTGGTCTTGGAAAGGAAGCTGTTCTGTGTTATTGACAGCTGTCTGCACGCTGCCCTGGGAGGTGGCCTCTCAAAACGCCTGCCTCCAACTCTCCCTTTGGTTGTGAAACCGTAAGCAGTTTCTCCAAGCACGCTCTGCGGGCCCGCCCGCACCCGGGGCTCCCGGGCCTGTGATTGCAGAATCCCAGCCTCCTCTTCAGACTGAGCCGGGATCTCTGGGTCTCAGGCCACACACCTTGTTGACATTTAAGCACGGGAACCAGTGCTGCACAACCTCAGAAAGCAGAGCTGAACTCTGCCGTCCCTAAACTGAGAGGATTATGTCAGCGGCCGAGGCCACATGCCTGAATTCCTTCCACTTGAGTGGCGAGGGCATGTGCGTGCCTTTATAAGGCCAACACCCAGCCAGAAGATAACCACAGGTGGACGTGCTCTCAGTGGGACCCAAAAGACGGGCACTCCTTCTAAAAATAGCAACACCAAGCCCACTGATCACTGTCTGTGTGCCTGGCTGCACAGCCATGCAGGGAGTGGAGGCCCCGGGAAGGCTCTGCGAGAATAGATCGTTCGGTGAGCTCCCAGACAGGCCCTGTTCTCAGGGCCCTAACATGTAAGGCTGCCATGTGTCTGTCTGTGTAAACAGTGTGGTGAACAGCTGATGAATGCTTGTAGCAAGCAGAGCTAAGCCATAACTTTTGCAAATGGGAGCAGACATCTGGAATGGTTTCTGTGGCAATGGGGCTGTTAGTATTACCGGCAGATGCAGAGGATAAGCCCCAGAACCTCCGTTGGTTCTGGTGAAGGTTTACCAGTGGTGCCACCACAGGGAAGTCGAGGGAAGTCTATTGTCATCTGTCGTTTCCTGATTCCTCCATCTGCAACGGCACATTCTGCTTTCCTTCTCAAAGCACTCATCACCCTCCGCAGAAGCACATGTGTTCATCACCAACCCCCCCGCCCAGTGGAACATGAGCCCCGGCGGTGGGCTTCCAGGCTGTCCTGAGCATCCTAGGATCCCGGTGCCCAGAGCGGTGCTGGCACGTGGGAAGTACCCAAAGAATGTTTGTTGAATGAATCGATGGTAGACCAGATATCTCAGAGGAAGAGCTTTGTGCTTCTTCTCACCCCCCTAAGGGGATCTCCTCACGGGAGCAGGAAATCTCCAAGAGAATGTGAGTGACTTCTGTCTACCTTGCTCACCTACTGGGATACAACAGGCAAATGCATATCTGCAGTTGTGGATTGTATACTTCGACCCTTGTCCTTGGGGTGAACCCATCCAAGTGGTTTCCGGTGTCCCCCATCACACTTTTCTCACTTCCCTCTCAACGCTTTCGCCCTCTCATACCTCTGACTCATCAAAAATCCTCCAATTCTTCTAGGCCAGCTCCAGCTCAGCTTCCAGGAAACATAATTCCTTCTGCCACGATGCCACCCACCTGGATCTTTGCTGACTCCCAGCTCCCAGGGGCGGGGCCACTTCCCTAATCCCCTAACGGTGGGTGCTGATGCTTACTCGGTGGAGGTTTAGTGGGCACCTGCCCTGTGCCAGGCCTCAGTGGAGTGGAGGAGGAGGGAAGGCGAAGGATGTCCCATACCAAAATGTAAAAGGCCCTGAGAGTTCTGGGTGCACTGGCCCTCCATGTAGTTGGAAGCGATGGCATCTTTATTGGGGGTCAATAGGGTTACTGGCTATCAGGAGAGGGTGACTTCTTCAGGGATCCACATCAGGCTGCTTCTGATCAGATCGCTAAGCACAGCTACTCCCTGAGCACTTGCGGCTGGTGGTGGTGGGCCCCGAACATGGATTTAATTTCCTTTGGACCATATGCTTCATGTAGATGATAACATTTCTTAAAATTTATGGAGGTGCTCTTGCTCCCTAATATACGCTATTTCTAGAAGGGTGAGGAAGAGCGGTGAGATCTCTTCCTCAGATGAAAAATGACCAGCACCCCTTCTGCAATGTCCACACTCCCAACTGGGGGATTTTCTTCATATCAGTGGTAGTCTGAGAAGATGAAGATAGGAGTCAAAAGCATGTTCAAACATCAGAAGTTTCTCAGTATTAATAATAATGTTTAATGCTTATGTCACCTTGGGGGGTCTTGGCCTCTTTGGAGCCACACGCAGGTGATTAGTTGAATTGTTTTCTTTTTTGGTTTAATCTGATGGCTCTTTCTCACTATTTTCTGAACATGGCGCTACTCTGCTTCCTGGAATGGGAAACAAATGGTTCCGATGAATCCTGAGAGAGGCGGGGTTTTGAAATCTTGCTCTCTGACGACATGGCTGCTCCGAGGTACATTTGGCCAGTGGAGAGAGCTCTGGGATTCCTGTTTACCCGGAATACGGCCGCATTGGCTGTGAGCGTTCAGTAGGCCCATGGGGCCTCAGAACCCCATGAAAGGCAGAAGAGCGCCCTTCTAAGGCTTGGGGAAGAGTGGGTTGGACACACGCGTGTTATAGTTTCCTGAGTGATGTGCACCAAGTGGAGAGATCCCTCTTAGGTTTCTCTCCAGAGCCCCTCCTGGGAGCGGAGCCCCTTTTCCCACGATTGTGTCCTCTTCCCTCTCCCCAGGAGCCCCACACTTTAGTTTACCTTCTGTCTTATCAGGATCCAGGGGTTTAGTACAGTTCAAATAGTAACGAGTCTAGAGATGATTTTTTAATGTCAGAGAATTGCCATTGGTGGCATTTCTGGCATTTCCACGGAGTGTTTTAAATGGGAGGGGGCCTTGACTCACCTGTAGGTGGCTGAAGATGATTGGTTTGCCTCTACCAAGGTATCACGTTGGGCCTGAGATATATGTTCATACTAGAGGCCCTGGGCATGAAATTCGTGCATGGGTAGGGTCCCTAGGCCTGGCCGGTGATCAGGGCCAATCGGGGCCTTCTGGCTGCCAGCCGGGGTCTCCCTTCCCCAGCTGGGGCCTCCCTTCGTTCTGCGCCACCCCCTGGTGGTCACTGCATGTCATAGCAAGCAATTGAACTTCAGGTCTCCTTGTCAAACTCCCGAGGGGACAATTTGCATATTAGGCTTTTATATATACAGGTAGTCCTTGGGTTATGTCAGACTTGATGTATGTCGTTTCGTGGTTATGTCACCATCTCCCATGTATTTATAAAAAAAAAGTTCCGTCATTTCGACGTATGTACATATATGTGCTTTATGTTTTTTATTACTTACCACAAGGTCAGGAATTGTTATCTTTTAAATTTTTTTCTTACTGTTTCACTTCATTACCACTGTGTATGTGCTCCATGTGGGTGACCTAAGTGCTTATGTAGGTGGGTTCCGACTTAGGGCGAAAATCGCGTTACATCGCGCCTTAGGAACGGATCTCCGACGTAACCCGAGGACCTACTGTACAGCTGGCATGAGTGGCTGTAAGTTGGGACCATTTTAATATCCTCTTAGGAGTTCCCTCAGAGAAGGGTACCTGAGGGGCCGTTTTTCACTCCTGCCCAGCTCCGTGGCTAACAAGTGGCCCCTTCCGGGCCTGAGCCTTGCACCCGGGCAAGGCACGGGGGCTCCCAGGCCAGAGCTGCAGGGGCTCTGCTCTGGGGATACCGCTGACAGCCTGACTCCTGCGGCCTGGAGGCTGGGCCTGGCGGCTGCCACCTCCGGGGCAGAAGCACAGAAGCAGGGAGTGGGTGTTCCGGCTGGAGATGCCCGTGGCTGAGTCACAGAGTCCGGCTTTGTGCCACTTTGGGCAAGTTCCTCAGGTCCGCCTGCGCCTGTGTCCTGGTCTCCAACAGGCACCACGAAGGCTGCCCTGCGGGTGGGACACCCGGTCGAGCTGGAGCCTTGGGATGCAAAAGCGAGGCGCTCGCACCCCTCTGGGCTGAGGTGACCCCGGTTTCCCGCTGGGACGGTCTGTCGCGCAGGTCTCGGTGGTGGATGGCAGAGGTGACGGACAGAAACGAGCCCCCACCGCCGCCCCTTAACCCAGCCAGGCAAGCGCACGTCCAGGGCCTGGGGCCCCAGGGCCGACTGGATGCGACACGACGAAACCGGGGCGCTGTCCCGGCGGGGAGGGGGCGAGCCGGCTGCGGGCTCCGCGGGCGCCCCCCCGCCCTCCACGCCGGAGCCCCGCACCTCGCAGCTCTTTCCAGGACGCCGCCCGACGTGTCACAGGAAGAGGAGGCGCTGGTTGGGCTGCTCTCGCGAGAAGAGCCTCGCGGGGCGGAGCCAGCGGCCTGGAGCCGCGTTGGGAGGAGCTACAAGGCGGAGCGCGGAGGAGCCCGTTGGCGGCGGGCGGCCACGTGACCAGGCGTCCGCGGCCCCGATTGGCCAGACGCTCCAGGACCACGCCCCGAGGCGGTGCTGCGAGCGGAGACGTGTCCTCACGCGCCCTTGAGGGGGCCGCCCGGGGCATCTTGGCGCCGGGGACCCAGCCGCGGTGCGCACCCCGTCCCTCGGGCCTCAGCAACGTGCGGGGCATGGACGTTCCCGAGAATGCCGGCGAGGATGCGCCCGTGCCGCGGAGCCTGAGGCAGCCTCCCGCCGTTGGGGGCACCTTTCCGGGAAGATGCGTGCAGAGGCCCCCCTGCCCGCAGTGTCCTGGCCCAGCCCCAGCCCCAGCTGGCTTTTTCCTCTGGTCCCCTGGGGACACAGATCGGACCTCAGGACAACCCCCTCCCACTCCACGCCTCCCAACGCCGGGCTCCCCAAGGCGGATCTGCAGTGAAACCTCGGCAGTGACTCGCAGCTGCAGACGTTTCTTTCCTGGCGGAAGGGGGCAGGCTGCGGCTGGCTCACTCCCGTGTCTGAACGGTCAGAGTTGTAACTCCCGAGTGAATTCACAGGGCAGCCTGCTCAGGATCCCCACCAGCCCCGCCCGAATAGACCCCTTCCCTTCTCCCCCCTCTTCCCCCTCCTCCAGCTCTTTGCAGCTCCCAGCACCAGGTGAGCACCGACTCAGAGCTATCTGCAGCACACAGGGAGCCCTGCCCCCTGGGCTCAGTCTAGAAGGGGAGAGAACAGGCCCTGCAGGTACTAAAGTGCCGAGTGCGCAGCTACCACCAGCCAAGGGGCCTCAGGCGTGTGTGTGTGTGTGTGTGTGTGTGTGTGTGTGTGTGTGTGTGTGTGTGTGTGTAATACAGTGACCCTATGCGCTAGATGTTATCTCCATGTCACCCTGGAAGACTGGGACTCGAGGGGCTGTGAATTACCGTGGTCACACAGCTGGTATGTGGCAGAGTTGGGATTTGAATCCAGATCATCTGATCCCAGAATTCTTTCCCAGTCCAGTCTTTCCACTCAGCCCCAATGAGCACAGGAACATGCTAGGGGCCAAAGCTATTTACTTGGCCTGCAGGGCTCCAGCACTGCTTTATGGGGCGCCTGAGATGTCTTTTAGCCAAAGCAGACTTGGTAGATGTGGAGGAGGGGGAAAGTATTTCAGGCAAATGGAACAGCATCTGCAAAGGCACTCGGCACAAAAGACCGAGGCGCATTCCGGTGGACTCTGAGACCCGTCTGTGTTGTTCCAGTGCCCTGTCTGTGCTTGCCTCTTACGCTTGGAATCACTGGTGTTGTCCTGTGCATCCAGAGCTCAGAATTTCCCCGGCTGCCACACCTGGGCTATCCTTCTGAGTGGGTCTCTCTGGTTTTAACGACCCCAACCCCCTCCATCCCCCCAATCCAATATTCTTGCAAGAACCCAGGCTTCAAAGACCAGGCTGTCTTCTGGAGCTCCTTCTCGCATCTATTGGTTTGCCAAACTCGAGCAATTTCCAACCAGAGGGAGAAAAACAGCAAATTAGTTTTGATAACAATTTCAGGAGAGGAGCAGGAAGAATCATCTCTCTTGTCCTATTTATGGAGGAGTTGCAAAGGGTTTCTTTCCGTGAAAAACACAAAACCTTCCTAGGTCCTCTGCAACTTTTGCCTCTCCTCCCCGAGCCAGTCTGACACCTCTGAGAATGTGAGTCCCGTACTTGGGTCCCACCTTTCTCCTCTCTCCTCCAAAGCACCTTGCTCACACTTGCCCAGCACCAGCACTCATGACCCACCTACTGGTGGCTTCTTGAATCTCTTCCATTGGTGCTTCTTTAGTTCTCCCTTCATTTTGATCTGCGCCCTGTTCGTTGGAAGGGCTTCTTTGGAGCAGGTCAGTATCCTGTTCTGAATGCTGTTTGGTAGTTCCTTTGTTTGTTGTTGGGAAGCTCATTTAGATTCCTTCGGTTGGAAAATACACCCTGCCTTCCTGTTCCAAAGTATATTACCGTATTTTCCAGCATATAAGACGACTCTTTAACCCAGGAAAATCTTATACGCCCAGTCGTCTTATACGCCGGAAAATACGGTAACAAAGCATGCCTGAGCCCAGGTGCTGTCATGGATGTCAAACAGTGTTGCAGATTCACTCACACGGATACAGGTGGTGGGCCACTGGCTTGGTCTCAGCAGTTCCATGCATCACTGAGTTAAATCCAACTTTGGAGCATACTAGTGAGATATGGAGAGTGTGGGGTGGTTTTGTGGGGAGATAAGAAATTACAAATTGTAAAAAAATGGCACAAAAACTAGTATCTGGTCCCACTTCAGGTCCCCTCCCAGAATCCTCCTCTCCGCTCTCTGTCTGGCATCTTCCCTGAGCAGATCCTGATCGGTTGAAATCATGTCTCTGGAGCAAGCACTCCATCCCATCCTCCCCAGCTGGGGTTCTCAGCTAATTAAAGCTCCTAGTGGTCCTCGGCTTCTGCAAAGGCTCGGTGATCACAAGTCACAGACGTCTCTTTCCCTTGGTCAGTCACACATGTAGGATGTGAATGTCATGTGTACCCTGGGCTGAGAGTCAGAGCAGTTGACGTCCTGTGATCCCAACTCTATCTGCTGAGTCACATGCGTTCTCTCTTTCCATGAGTCCAAGCCTCTCTGGAAATGGAGCTTGCGTCGACAATTCACCGCCCCTTACCCACAGTCCTAAAACCCAGGAAACTCTAAAACCAGACAGCAGCAAACTCGTTTGGCAGCAAACCCTTGGCGTGAACCGAGGCTCTGCGTGGTCTCTATTGGTCTGTGTGCTTGGCTGCAGGTACTGCTGTGGACTTCACCAGGCCTGCTATGCAGTGCAGGTCTGTGCACCTTCTTCTCTTTTGAAAACTGGAACATTTGAGTTGCAGAGCATCCCAGGAGTTTGGATAAGGGGTTTTGGACCATTCAACTTCTATGTCTGTGGATGCACTGAGCACAGCAACTGCTCCGTGTGAGACCAGCACTGTGCCTGATTCCATACAGGTCCCCGTGGGAATCCCCCGAGTGACTGAATGGGGGTTTGTAAATTCACACGACTGCTCAGATTTCCATGTGCCTAAATAACTTGCTCATCAGTGAAGACTGAGCTCCTAAATGTCCTTTGATCAGTTTAGCCCATGCCCTGAGAACTCTGTTGTTATTGTTGTGTTCTCAGATAGTTTTGCCTGAGAGTTTTCCCATCTAAGGACCTTTCTCATCTGGAGGAGCGTCTTTTTGTTCTCTCTGTTGGAATTGCTCTCAGATCTTTTCTGACTGAGTTGCAAACAGGCCGACAACCCCCATGATCGGATGGGGATCCTCGGTAGGCGTGGAGGCGGCCTCCAGCCGCAGCGCACCCTGCCGATTGCGGTTCCGTGTCAGAAACCCGGGTGGGCGGTGTTTGGCAGGATCTGCGGTGAGCTGAGGATGACTTCCCTGATCTGCAAAAGCAAAGCGCAGCTCTTTCACACATTTGCAGGTATTTTAAGATGCAAACTTCACATTTACAATATCGTGGGTCCTCCAATACTTATTAAGAGGAGAGCTCCATCATGTTTATACTGAACTGGGGGTGTGTTCTAGGATCTCCCAGACCCCTCGCCCACCCACTTCTCAAGCTCTGGTCCTCAGACTCCACTCCCCTGGAACCCTTGAGGCAGATGACTGACTGGTGACCTTGGGCTTCACCTCCAGGACCCATTCCTCCGCCTGGGTCTTGGCCAGGGTCTTTCTTCTGCTGAGCCACCCCCTTTGCCTGCTGCTCACTGTGGGGGTGGGGTGAGCCCCTAAGGCCTCCACGCCCGGGCTTCCTCCTTGGTGATGGTGCTTGAAGGATGGGCTTGGGGGACACGAGGTACAGCTGGAGTTTGCTCCCGGCACAGATCGGACACCAATGCCAGTTCCATGTTCCTCCCACCCACAGTTAGCCAGAAAACACAGGCACAGCAACTTCTCTAGCAGCTCCCTGAGCACGGCCTCTGCAGCTCGGCTGCTGGGAGAATCCCAGGTGCTCAGCATCTGGCGAGCTGCGGTCCCCCCTAGTGGTCAGCGGGAGGTAGCCCATCTCAAAGGCAGGGCGGGCACTTCCTGTATCTCCTGCCGGGCAGAAGCCTGGGAATCTTACCCGGTCATCCCTTTTCCTGATTCTCAGAGGCCCGGGCAGTGTCAAAGCCAAGGTGTGAGACAGACAGGGGCTCAGCACGTGTGTGCGGGGTGTGTGTGTGAGATGATGGGGCCGTGGCACGTGCGTGCGGGGTGTGTGTGTGAGATGATGGGGCCGTGGCACGTGCGTGTGCGGGGCACTGGTGGGGCTGAGAGAGGACGAGACCCTTAGATCCCCACGCATACCTTGGAATGGTTTTCTTAAAATGCGGAGTAAGTATTTCAGGTACACGGAGAAGTTCCCCTCAAACGGAATGGGGTGCACGCAGCTCTGCTGAGCTCTCACCGTTGTCACACTTGCTTCCTGTTTAGGGAGCGCCACACCACGCTGGCAGAGCCCCTGTGCCCTGGCACCAAGTTCAGCCTCTTTCCTGGCAGGTTCTTAGGGGTGTGCCACGCGGTGTTGCAAGGTGCCAGGGTTTGGGGGTGGGGCGTGCGTGGGGAGCCGTCATTCTTGTCCGTGCACAGCGGGGCCCAGGGCTCTGAGAACTCTCCGGAAGCCGAGGGCTGCTTATTTCCCTAAGCTCCTCAGTCCTTTTTAGCCTAATATGCATGAACTTCCGACTTTAGGGGCTGGATGAGCTAACATGAGAGCGACTTTAGGGAGGAAATGGTGGCTTTGAAAATGCCCAACATATTCGCCTCGGGTGCTGATGAGCAGGAAGCTGCTAATGAAATAACTGGAAGTGGCCGCTCCAAGTTTCCCCAGTCAATGCCGCTGACATTCTTAATTCGGGGTGACAGCTGGGCCACAGGCGTCTTGACAGGCAGACCTGCCGGAAACAGTTATTTTACAGTGAAACGATTACCATGAGGCATTCAAAGCTTCCAGAAACTTCTGTGAGCTAATAGGCTCTGGGTGTACGGAAACCTTGGTTTCGGACATCTGAGGGGTCTGAACGCGTTTGGGGAGCGCAGCCAGGTTGCTCTGTGCAGGTATGTGGTCAGAATGTGGACTAGACTGTTGGCTCCTCTGTTTGTTAGCTGGGGGCGTGGGGCAGCTTCCTAAAGCTCCATGAGCCTCAGCATCCTGGTCTCTAAAATGGGTGTAACGAAACCTAGCTCAGCAGGTGCTGTGGGAGTGTTCATGTGATGAGGATCTGTGTTTTTGTTGCTGTTTTTGGTGGGAGCAGGGGTGAGTGAACTATGGGGAGGAAGTCGAGGAGGGCCTCAGTGGGGGTTGCCCACCTGGAGAAAAGGCCGCCTTCTTTGAACACACACACACACACACACACACACACATAACATACACACATACACACATACACATGCACACACACACACACAGAAGGAGAAGCCAAAGCCATGTCAGTTTTTTTATTGTTTCAGTCATAAAAAGGAGGAACACCTCAATATGTAAACAGTTTCCCTAACACAGCAAGTTCTTAAAGATACAGGTTGTATTCTAAAAAAAAATTAGGCATTGTAATGATTTCTCAATACATAGCTTGTGCTTTTGCATTTAGCATGCTTTCCTCTCCTCGTCCGTGCACGGACGTATGAAGAGTTGAGCAGAGGGAGTTACAGAAGGACCGAAAGGTGGGTCAGGAGCCAAACCCGTCCCGGAGCCCTGCCTGGCTTTCCTCTTCTAAGAGGGCGGCGGGAAGGGTGTTGGGAAGGGCAGCGGGAAGGGGGCTGACTTCAGAGCAACCTCAGTCACGGGGCGAGAGGGAGGCCGGAGCCGGGGCAGGTGTGTGCTCGCTCTTCCTCCTTCCTCTCGGCTCATCCCTAAAGGAGCACTGCCCCTCGGCTGAAGCTTTGTTTCGCCATCGTGTTGGTTCATATCTATGTCTCCCTGTGTAACCCTCGTCGATGGTTTTGCTGGGCATGGTGTCTACTGCTCAAGGCTGTAGAAATGCCACTGTTTTTCTCAGATTCGCTGCATCATTTCAACCCACTGAACAGTTTTGTCAAGGAGACTTGGCTCTCTTTCCACTGAAAGATTATTATTATTATTACTAGAGGCCCAGTGCATGAAATCCGTGCACAGGTAGGGTCCCTAGGCCTGGCCGGTGATCAGGGCTGATCTGTGGGGCGACTGGCAGGACGATCGGGAGGCCCCAGCTGGTACCTGCATTGGCTGGTCTGGCACCCCCCACCACCGCCAGTCGCCTCCCTCTGCCTCCTAGCTTTGGCTGGCACCCACCTTGGCTGGCCTGGGGCCTGCAGGCTGGGGGCAGCTCCTGCGTTGAGCGTCTGCCCCCTGGTGGTCAGTGCGCATCATAGCAACCAGTGGTTCCACCATTTGGTCGATTTGCATATTAGGCTTTTATTTATATCGGGTTATTTTTAAAGATCAGTCCTGAAGACCCACGAGCCTTTAAGCACTTGGGTGGGCTTGTGAATGCATCTGCTGTGCCTCTCCTGCCCAGCCGGTTCCTTAGTCCGGAGCCCGAGTCCCCTACAATCTCACACCAGTTTTCAAAAAGCACATTTTATTGAATTCTCCGATTAGCCACCCCACCCCACCCCACCCCGGCTGGCCTCAGCACCACCCAGACTCGCTTTGTGTGTGTCTATCTTTAGACCCTCTCCCTGGCTGGCCCCTCAGACGGAAAGGAAGGCCCTCTGTCTTGGATCTCCATCCCCCAATCCCACCCAGCCTTGAGGAACATCAGGAAACACCCCTTCCTTCCCCAGGAAACCATTTGTGATGGCTTATGTGGAGGCTGACCTGCCGTCTTTAAATTTCAGAACAGTTGTCATGGCCTCTTAATTCGGTTGCCTTATTTCTGAGACTGGAGTAAGTTAACTTCCCCGGTACCCCTCAGGGTCTTCCTCGGTGTTTGCTCACAGGGCTTTGGTGTGGCTTGAGGCCCTCGGCACAGAGCTGCCACGTGGGGAGAGCTGGCAGCCAGGAGGCTGGTGAGGAAGATGCCACTGCTCCTTGGAGTCCTCCCAACCACCTGCCCAGGACATCGCTGTCTGCAGGTGTGTGGGGACTGGCAGGCAGCCCAGCCAGTGCAGATGGAGAACAGTAAGCCAGCATCAGCCAGCTCTCAGAGCGCTGAGGGGCGTTCTGTGCTTGTCTGGTTTTCCTGGCTGCTTGGACCCCTGAGAGCAGAAACACGAGTGCGCGCCGGCTCCCAGCTTTGGCGAGCTTCTTGCTCCTTGAAAACAAAACATTTTACTTCTCTGGGCTGCGAGCATTTTATCAAAAACTCGAGTTCCTAAAAGAATTTCTGGGCACAGAGCGGAAGAGCAAGTGTGTGTGCCTTGTCTCTTTTTAGGGGATGTGTGTCCTCTGGGAATGGGCACGGGGAGGGGACACCAGCACGCACCCCAGAGGCACCCTTGCTGAGCCAGGCCTGGGAGAGGCTTAAAAAGTTCCTGGCAGTTCCGTGTGGTGGTGAGAAAGGAACTTCCAGGTCAATGGAAACATGAATGTCTACACACATGCAACCCTCACACTAGAGTCAGACTCAGCCTCATCTTCACAGACCCAGCATTAAAAAAGACGTTACCGTTTAGGCATCCTGTGGACTTTAACCTAGGGCAGTGGTTGGCAAACTCATTAGTCAACAGAGCCAAATATCAACAGTACAATTGAAATTTCTTTTGAGAGCCAAATTTTTAAAACTTAAACTTGTTCTAACGCCACTTCTTCAAAATAGACTCGCGCAGGCCGTGGTATTTTGTGGAAGAGCCACACTCAAGGGGCCAAAGAGCCGCATGTGGCTCGTGAGCCGCAGTTTGCCGACCACGGACCTAGGGGGTAACTTTTCAGAATAATTTTTGTTCTGTCTCAGGAAACGGCTCACAGAACAACCTCGTATTTTACGTATGGTCCATAGTAAATATTCCAGCCTTAGTATTGTGCTAGTTTATTAGGAAAAATACAATGAATTGTCTTACAATTATTAGTGGAAAAGAGGGATATGGCTGAAAAAAGAAATCGAATTAAAATGTTCTGTTGGTAAGGTTTTTGCCTCCCCGGCTGTTCTGCTTGGTTGAGTGTGACTTGGTTTTGCCTGGGGCCTAGAAGTTTGCTTCGGGGAAGGTGGAGCTGGATTCAGGTGAAAGGAGTTGCCAAGCACCTGCTGGAGCTGACTGAGCTGGTCATGGTGGCCGGCGAGAGGTGGCCACCGCCTTGGCCGGGGGGCTCAGTTGGTTAGACCATCACACAGAGACACCAAGGTTGTGCGTTTGATCCCTGGTCAGGGCACATATGAGAATCAAACAAGGAAATCAGGTTTTAAAAAAAGAATCTGTAAACATTTTAAATCACTTTGGCTTGTAGTTAGGCTTATTATTGGAACATAATAAGAACATAATAAAATTGTGGAACTATTTTTGGGGGCCAATTTTAATCTTTTAGGCAGAGTTGAATGATTAATATGGGCAGCTCTTTGGACATACGTTAGATCAGATTATGTGAATTTAGTTTTGGGATCTTTTTAAAAAGATGAACATGATTTGGGTGTGGAAATGATGGCTTAAAGAATAGCTTTTTTCAGGAGCAGTTTGGCTGCCTAAGGACAGGCCATCCTGGGAAGAAACGGCAGGAATATCCCGCACGTCGTGTGCTGAGTAAGTACCTGTTTGCCTGGGCACTGCCCGGATCACCTTGGCTTCCCCAGGGCTGCAGGTGGAGCAGCCTCTGCCAGTCCTCAGCCCCCACGGCGAGGTGCAGGCGGACAGGCTGCCACGGCAGCAGCCTTGCAGGTCCTGGGGAGCCAGGCACCATGGGTGCTAGGCTTTCTCCCTGGAGCACAGTCTGTGTAGACAGTGCGGGCGGGTGGGGTGCGGGGGAGAGTGGAGTCGGGGAGACCATTTTGCCAACACAGGCAGGCATTTGTCATCATTTCGGACTCCTGGGAGGTGTGGGAGCTTCCCATTGTCCCTGGGTGCTCTCTTTTAGACATGGACCCCCTGGATGAAGAAAGAAACCCAGGGTTATCTTCGGCAAGCCCCTCGCCTACTCGGGACAAGAAGGTTCCTCTGTAGAAGTCTAGCTGGCCTTTGGCACAAGACCTCCCTGGCCCTCTGCTGAGCTATGGGCTGGCATCACAATGCCCATCCGTCATGCGTGGGCTCTGTCTCTGGGGCAGGAACAAACTCTTTTACATTTTTGATCTCGGGTGGTCAGACTGCGAACATAGTACATGCTCAGTTAAACCTGAATGTGGACAAGAAAATAGCAAGAGATAGGAGTAGCCCCAGGAACAGGTTCTTGGCTGCTGCTCAAGGATGGCATGGGCACTCAGAAGAAGGTGCCGGGAAGGACACCTCCTGGGGGTGAGCAGAGGGAGGGGGTTCAGAGAGAGGAGCTGGGTGTGCTTGGAGGACAACCTGCGGTGGGCTGAAGTGGTGGGCTCCTGGGGACACAACCAGCTGCGTCTCCAAGCGCGGCCACCCAGAGTTCTTGCAAATCCCGAAAGACTTGGCCCGGCTGTCCTCGCTGGGTGGCTGCCAGAGGAAAGGGAGGGGGGCAGCATCGCTTGCCCAGGGCGGCATTTGTTTTGGTGGTGGGTGGGTTTGAGCAGACTGAGCCCCCGTTCTTAAAAGGAGGGAGCAGGGTCAGACTGTCTGGGAGAAGGCTGGGGTCGTCCGATGAGCCAGCTGAGTTTGTGCGCAGGGCACAAAAGTGGAGATTCCTAGAGTTTGCAGAAGGAGACATGCGAAGGGGAACAAAAGGCTACAACAGTCACCATGGGAAAGGAGGACTTTTTTGGACTTCCTTGCACTCACTCCATTCATGCGTCAGTGCTGTTTGACTCTCACTTAGTACGGGAGGGGCAGCCCAGTGCACAGGGCACTCAAAGGGTCTACTTGAGCTCCGTTAGGGAGAGGTGTCTCCCTGACCCAGGTGGGTGTTCTGTGGGGTCAAGAGTGCTGGCCAAGGTCAGCTTCAAAGACGCAGGGTTCCCGGAAGACATTTCTGGGTGGTGGTGGTGGGGAGGTCATTGTTTAGATGGGCAGGAACCAGGCCTGGAAGGAGAGGCTCACCCAGAGGAGTGGGCATGGCCAAGCTCTAGACGCCCCACGGCTGAGCCAGGGGAGGGCACCATTCCTTCCCCGTCTCACGGGCAGCTGTGCCAGAGCTGATGCCAGAACGGCACCTGCTGGGCGGACCTGAGCACAGTGCTCCTTCTCTGAGAATGTTGGCCCAGGACAGAGGCTCCGCTCCGGCTCCAGCTGGCCCCGCTCGGTAGCTGTGTGCAGCGGTGAGACGCCCCACATGGACATTCTCCGTAGGGCCGTCAGCCAGGCCTGGGTGTCGGTGGTGAGCGAGGTCTGAGCTTAGGCTCCTGGGCCATCTTGCGCCTTTGGACGGATGTTTTCTGATTTCTTAGAAATGACGATGAGTTCCACATCTCTTTCCCCAGAGTCTGCTCTCTGCAGCCTTCCTGTGTTTATGAAGAGCGACTGGGTGATGCCAGTATTCCCGACCAGTGTGAGCACAGGGCTTTATTCTGAAAATGCTCCGTCCCATCTGCCGGTAGAAACATGTCATTCTCTGAAATCAAGACCTGTGGCCTCTGTGGCTACACCTCTCTGGCCAGCCACAGAGCACATGAGGGTTCGGCCTCTGGGGAGGGTGGGGGAGCATCTGAAAATAAGTCTGCAAGTCCCCTGTGCACTGGTGACCAGTCTCGGTCACGTAGTCACTTTGGGACCTCAGTGAACCCACCTGGTGTCTTAAAGTATTTTCTCTCTCTCGCCCCCCCCCCCCCCCCCCCCCCCCCGCCAGGACTCTGAATTCGGTGGGTGCAGGAAGCTGCCTTTCACCAAGGCAATGACGCCAAGTAAGAGTTTGACTCCTTTTGCATTGATCTGAGTTTCATGGGGTGAACTGTGAGGGTTCCCCTCCCACTGAGCTCCATGTGGCTCCAGGCCCTCGCAGGGCTGCAGACTTGGTGCATGCTCCATGTTGCAGACGCATTCCCTGTTCCCCACCCAGGACCAAGTCCATCTCAGTTTCCACCACGTATGTCTTGGCAATATAGCATCTCAACGATTTGTTACAGATATTTCCTCTCTCACGTGATTCCTAGGAAAGCGCTCACAAGGAAACGCGGTCTTTTTCAGTGGGACTGGAGAGGGAGGCCCCCTGGCTTGGCTGACCATGTGGCTTTGGAAATGCTTCTTAGAACGCAGGGGTTCAGCTCAGCGGCCCTGAAGAGCGCGTTCCTCTGGACGCATCGCAAAGCCCCCGTCTGGCTCCCTTCCATCCAGCACTCCGCCATCACCACCTCTCCTGCCGGACTCACCCCACAACCACCCCTCCTCCTCTCCCTTCTGCGACGCTTCCCAAAGGACCCGGTGGTTTCCCAAGAGAAGCATGTACTTCCTCGTCTGCACGTGAAGCTTTTTGCTGAGCCACTGGAGGGGCCAGAACTAGTGCGCGTAACCCCAGCATAGCTCAGGGTTCACCTATCACCTGGTCACTGCAGGTGTGGGGGGGAGGGGGACCAGCAGGACCCAGCGGCAGCTCAGGGGTGAGTGCTGTCCTCCTGCCAGAGAGCAGGAGAGAGAAGGCTGGGGGCAGCTGGGGCTGCGTGCTCCCCTGCAAGCCCAGCTCACCCTGCTGAGCAGAGCTGGGGCCCAACTACATAGTAAAGTGCCTGTGGGTCCCAGCGAAGCTCTAGCCCGGGAACTGGCCCGGGAACCGCCATTTCTGTGCTCTTCAGTAATGGGTAGGCCGCTGGGTGGGTCCCGGCTGGCTCTCCCTCTGCTCCCCAACCTTGGCGGGGGGTGGGTGGGGTGGGGGAGAGATGTGTTCTGAGAAGGGAGAAGTCTTTCTTTGAGATCTGACTACGACTGGGCTACCACAGTCCTATGAAGCAGTTGGCCTCTTACCAAAAAATGTGTTATTTTTCCCCTTTGAACAGACCTATGGGTGAGTTACAGATTTGTCCTGGGAAAGAGCGTTATTGTTCTAAGTTGTCCGGGCATCTCATAATCCTGCGGCATAATGCTGACTAACTAATAGCAGTTAATGGTACTAATAGCATTTAGTAGTATGTACAGGGGCCAGCAAACTTTCCCTGTAAAGGGCTAGATACTAAATATTGCAGCCTCTGGCCGCACGGCCTCAACTCTGCTAGCGTGTGTGAGTAATAATGGATAGGGGGCCCGTGTTCCAATAAAACTTTATTTGTGACACTGAAGTGAGAATTCCGTATAATTTTCACATGTCACAAAATAGTCTTCTTTTGTTTACTTCCCCCCCAACAACTTAAAAATGTGAAGTCATTCCTAGCTTGCAAGTCTTCCAAAAACAGGCAGCGGCCAGATGCTGGGAACAGATATGCTTTGCAGACCGTGTTTGTAGTAAAAAGGGCTCAGGGCTTACGCCTTGGCACCTGGACCGGACCAGGGTCTGTGGTTTGCAGGCCTGGTGACCGGGGCAAGGCAGTGATTTGCCTACCCCCTGGATTTCCATTTGTAACATTGAAATTATAGCACGCAGCTCCCTGATGGGTTAGAATGAAATGGAGTAGTTTGAGTAAGTGCTCAGGCACTGCGCACAGTAGGGCATCATGTCGTCTTGTTATTGCACACACTGTGCTTCGTCAACCTCTCTAGCGGCCTGAGCGAGCTCTGCTTCCAGATGCCACGCTGCGTCTGCAGCTCTCCGAGACACAGGGGCAGAGATGGTAGGAAGAGGTGTGTTTTATTCCGTTTTCATTAAAGGATTAAATTTCCATAAGCGTAGGCTGGCCATAAAGTCTAGAAACAAGCTGATATTATCAATGAATTGTCTGTGCTGCCTGTTTTCCGACTTCACAGCCATCCACCGGAAGGAACTCCTGGGAGAGAAGGTCTGTCGTGTCTGCAGGACATTTATTTCCAACTACCCTGTCGTGAACCACAGAGCGCCCCCCGGGCCAAGGAAAGGAAGACTGAAGACCTGTCGGCCTAATGGCGAGCTGTCTGGGAAAAGACTACGGATATTCAACATTTCTAACAAATCTTGAATTGCTCAGCTAACCAAATGATTTCACATTCTTGCGGCGAGTTCAAGTATAGTTTCTAATGGCATTTTTATAGCCTCCTTCTCTGTCTACCCACCTTTCCAAATAGTTTCTGAACCTCCCTAAGATACTTGATTAAATGTAAATTAAAAAAAAGCAAAGGGGGAAAAAAAGGAAGAAACCCGAAATGTAAGAAAGTGTAGGGAGGGAAAGCATTTGGAGACGTCATCATTTAGGCTCTATAGGAAGTCACAATTCATTTTGAAATTAAGATGAAACCCGAAGAGGAAATTGTGCTTGAGAGACAGGCTGACACTTTGAGGGAGGGTGGCTGATTTCTGAGCGGAAACGTGAGTTACTGAACTGCGGGAATGGGTCTGGAACTGGAGGGAAGAGCGCAGGAGAGGGCCGGATGGAGGACGGGGGTGGGCAGGTGGGCACGGGCGCCTCCTCCTGGACCAGGGGCTGGGATGCCATGTTTCCGAGGAACAGTGAAGCGATGACCCAGCTTTGCCGCAGATGTGCCGATGGCCCCGGGGACGCCAAAGACAAACAGCTGTGGCAGCTACATGAAGCGGACAGAGGTGAAGGGGCGCTCTGTCAGGGGGAAAGCCCGCTGAGGTGGGTGGGAGTGAGAATCTGAGGGTCCCAGCACCCTGGGGGTGCTGCTTACAGGTGAACCTGCCCTTTTCTCCAGATGGGGGTCCACTGGAGCAAACGGCAACCTTCAGTTCAAAGTGCTTATCCAGCGAATGGACCACACCACGGTTTTATGGAAAAGAGACTGCAATACACCAACCAGACACCAACACACCAAGTTTAGAGTGATTCTTACTCGTCATGGGTGCTGTTGCATTAAAATAGGCTTATTTATTGTCATCGCACTTGGTTTGCTAACAAAGTGGCTGAGGGAAGGGGGTGTCTGGATACGGGGCGGGGGCTGGAAATCGTGGGGGCATCTTTGTGGAACTGTCTTAATGGGAAAACACCGTTCAGTACTTGCTGCTTAGAAAATTCAGTCTTAAGGAGCTGCTTTCCGTTCCAAATTTTAACAGTTGACACAAAATACACCGTTAAACTGTTATCAATAATTGTAGAAAAATAGACACGTTTGCGCGGGACATTCTAGTAAAAGGGTCTTCTGGAACATCCTCGTGGAAAGACTCAGAGGCTCACGTTACAAAAACGAGATTTGGTTTGTGTTCTGTCTCCAACTACATGGACACCAAAGACAGTGGGAACAGGGGGGGCTCACCCGGGTGCCCTGTCACCGCTACCAACCGACCACCATGTGCGTGACCAGGGGCTGTCAGGCTTTATGTTCAGTTGTGCTAATGGGCCCCGAGCTGCTGTTCCCACCAGACATCAGGGCGGTCGTGGTCCTTTAGGCCTTAGTACATGCTTCAAAAAGGCCCGGTGAGTCTTCAAGAGCTAAAGTAGCAGACTTTTTGCAACCCCTGCTCGATTTCGCTTTGTGCTACCAGGCCACGCCCTGCACCTCTGGGGGTGCTGCAGGGTTAGCGCCCACGAGTCAAGAGCGCCCTGTATAAGGCTACGTACGTACGTGGAGGAAAGGCCACAGTACCTCCCACAGCCTGGCAGGAAGTGGATGGGGCTCCCTCGTCCTCCTTGACTGCAACCTCCTCCTCAGAGTGTGGAATGAATAAAGGATTCAACAGATATTCAACGCAGAGTGAGATGTTGGCCAACAGGAAGGGGCCATGGCCAACAGGTTTGTTCTCCAGAAAGTCAGTGCCAAGAAGCAGCGGTCCTGATGCAAAGTCTTGGAAGTGGGAGAAGAGAGGCCCCGTGATAGACCGAGGAGCCCCTTCCCTTGTCTCCCACACACGCTTGTTAGTAGACAAGGTCCCTCAACTATGGCGAAGGCCTGAGTGATCTGGTGCGGGAGAGCAAGGTCAACAGGGAGGGACGGCTAGTCTGAGTTTTGGACTTCCACGGTGCGGAGCCTCACACTGAGCACAGCTGTGGGAGCTGACAATGAACTTGCGTCCAGTCAGTGGGTATTGATGGGCGACTGCGTTAGGGAACAAACAGTTTAAAATAGTAAAATTAACGTGAAAGATCTTCACAGTGCAAAATTTCCACCTGCCCTTAATGTTTTCATATAAGATTCTCTTGCTTTTTATTTTATTTTATTTGAAAACATTTTTTATATTAAAATTTAGATTTTCAGCACAAAATACCACCTTCCCTCTTGGCTCTCCCTCCATTCTTTCCTTCCTTCTCTCCTCTTTGTCTTCCTCTCTCTGTCTACATTTATCTTTGCAGATTGAAATGAATTAAGGCTGCAGTTTTTTTGTTTTCTTTTGATTGAGAGACACTTTGGACTTGATTTCTAACCTGTGGCATACTTTTGAGAGATTTCGTAGTCACCAAGATTGTTGGTGTAATCTCTGAATGTTGAACTCTGGTCATTTCATAATAATAAAAGAATAGAATAAATAACAATGCAAGAGGCCAATGGATAAGCCCCCGGGTCGGGAAGAGTGCAGGATGAAGTTAGTGTGTGAGGTCAGTGACACTATGAGCCTTTATGAAGTCCATGACTCCAGACCCAACCATCTTCTGCTCACCTGCCATGTCTCCTTGTAATAGTCTGTAGTTTCTTGTGATTATGGAATGGGAACAGCTAGAGAATCAGTGTTTTTGCAGAAGAGTTTCCTGAACTACAAAGGGTGAGTGCTTGTGTGAAAAGCATAAACATGGCATTGGTGACAAGCTCGAGAATGTCCTCTTAGAATTCTTCCCCAGGTTAGTCAGTGAGGCCCTGGTTGTCTTAAACCAGAGGCCTCAGTTTGTAAACATTTCACAGTATATCAGTGTATTGGTGGTGCGTTTTGCCATCTGCTGGACCTCCCAACTCCCCCCAGACCTATGGCTTATTAGAGTCAATGAAAGGATCAGCGAGGGTACGGTGAGGTACCTGAACGGGCTGCCAGTCTGGGACGCAGAACAAAGGCCATGCACTAAAGGGCCAGCAGTCAATGGGACCAAAGCAATTCAGAAAACAAAGACATCAGAATGGAAATGCCTACTGTACAGTGAGAATCTTTTTTTCTTTTACTTTTTAAAAATCTTATTTCTAAAGTTATATATCTAAACCTACACTAGTTATATATCTATGTACATTATTTAGAAGTTGTATTCTACAGTACTTTTGTACATGCTGGGTTTTATTAATAACTGCCAAAGAAAATGATTACATAAGGCATATATATGTACAGTGTTTTGTCTTTGCCTCACCTGGGTCCTACACCTGTGATGCCCATGGGGCAAGCACCTGCCCTGGAGATGAAAAGTGTGGGGATCTAGGGAAGTGAGGGCTACACTCTGTCCCACTGCAGGAATGAACAGGCACTGGACCTAATGCGCATCCCAGGTCACGTGTTCGCCACACTCTTGGGAGTGATCTGGTCTTGTACAGCACATGCAGGTAAGTAGTTTAAATCTCTAGGAGTTGGGTGTGTGTAATTTAGGGAGGAGACAGGCTTGGGCCACCAATGAAGGCACCTTACACCTTAACCAAATCCGTGTCTACCTCTCCAATCTGAGTAACTGAGGAAGGGCAGGTAGAGATTTTACACCTTGAAGATTTGTTTTCTGGTAATGCCAAAATTAAACACAAATAAAGGAAGAACAAAGTAAGAGAGACAGAAAGCAGGAGGATGAGAGACAAGGAGAGGTAGGGGGACAGGGAAGGGGTGGCCTGGCCAGGGGAAAGGTTGGGCGGGGGGAACAGGGGAAGGGGTGGCCTGGCCAGGGGACTACACTTTGGACTCGTTCTCAAGGTTGGCCACATCACCATTCCTTTCCGCCTGCTCCTCGGGGTTCTTTTCTTCCTCTTCGGTCTCCAGTTCCGCATGTTGGTTGAGTTTGCTGGACACAGACCAGCTGAGGGGCAGCTCTGCCCTGCTGGCCAGCTCCGCCAGCTCTTTGGCACTGAGGGAGGGGGTGCTGGTCTCGTAGGTCTCGTGGAAGCTGTTGTAGTCGACTTCGTAGAACCCGTCCTCCAGCGTCAGGACCGGGGTGAACCGGTATCCCCACAGGATCTCGCTGGTGATGTAGGAGCTCCGAGCTTGGCACGTCATCCCTGCAGAGAGGAGAGCGGAGGCGTTAGTGTGAGTGTGGGCTTTCTGTCCCCAAGGGCCCTCAGTGAGCTGGGCGGGGCTGCTGCCCGCCGCTGTTCCAACTGGGACCTGCACAGGGTGTCACAGCTATGGAGGTGCTCTCCATGTTGTAGACGCGCGCTAGCATGCACGGGAGTGTGTGCTGGGGAGTCCCAGCCTGCCCGGGGAGCTCAGGGAGCAACGTGAGAGTTCTGGCTCTCATCAAGCTACACTTGCCCTCCAGGCCACGCACAAACATGCAGGTCCAGGTGCTCGTGCACAAGGGGCCCGTGTACACAGGTGTTCATGCACACAGGGGCCCATGCACACAGGTGTTCATGCACACAGGGGTCGATGCACAGAGGTGTTCATGCACACAGGGGCCCATGCACACAGGTGTTCATACCCACAGGGGCCCATGCACACAGGTGTTCATGCACACAGGGGCCCATGCACACAGGTGTTCATACACACAGGGGCCCATGCACACAGGTGTTCATGCACACAGGGGCCCATGCACACAGGTGTTCATGCACACAGGGGCCCATGCACACAGGTGTTCATGCACACAGGGGCCCATGCACACAGGTGTTCATACCCACAGGGGCCCATGCACACAGGTGTTCATGCACACAGGGGCCCATGCACACAGGTGTTCATACACACAGGGGCCCATGCACACAGGTGTTCATGCACACAGGGGCTCATGCACACAGGTGTTCATACACAGAGGGGTCGATGCACAGAGGTGTTCATGCACACAGGGGCCCATGCACACAGGTGTTCATACCCACAGGGGCCCATGCACACAGGTGTTCATGCACACAGGGGCCCATGCACACAGGTGTTCATACACACAGGGGCCCATGCACACAGGTGTTCATGCACACAGGGGCCCATGCACACAGGTGTTCATGCACACAGGGGCCCATGCACACAGGTGTTCATGCACACAGGGGCCCATGCACACAGGTGTTCATGCACACAGGGCCCATGCACACAGGGGCCCATGCACACAGGGGCCCATGCACACAGGGCCCATGCACACAGGGGCCCATGCACACAGATGCACACTCATGTGCTCTGGGAGAGCCCTGAGGTCATGACTCTGGCCTTCCCCACCCCCGCTGTGCCTAAGTCCTATCGGGACCTGAGCCAGGAGTAGCTTCCTTTTAAATGTGAGATGACAGAATGGGGGACACGCCACCCGTCTCCCGAGAAAAGACCAGCCCACAGCGTGGTGTGAACGACAGGGAATGCAGTGGGTGTGCTTTCCCTGCGACCTCTGCAAAGCTACTCGGACACGGAGGCATCCACCGGTCATTCCTTCAGGGCCGACTGCTCCATTAGCTGCGTCAGCCCAGCTCTATGGCCCCGCCGCGGAGCCAGGAAAGCCCCAGAGGCAGCTCAGGGGTCTGGAACGGGCACTGAGCGGCCTCGGGCCAGGCCTGCACGCAGGGACTCAGCAGGCAGAGCCCGTGTTTAGACTCACAGCAGCACAGCAGAGGGGAGACGTTTTGTGCCGAACACCGGCGCCGTGGACGCTTCCTCAGGAGAGACCCCCTCCCCCGTGCAGAGGCCGGAGGAGTGGCTCAGCCGGCAGATAATGGGTCAACATTTCTGAGGATCTGACTCCCGCAGAACAGAAGGGGTGGCCCCTCCCCACTTAGCGTCCTGGGAAATTAATCCGTTGCCAGTATTCAGACCCAGGACTGCACTGGAGATGCTCTGGGCTTATTTTTTATTTTTTTTATTTTTAAAATGTTTTTTATTTTTAATGATCTATTTACTAGAGGCCCGATGCACGAAATTCATGCAAGAGTAGGCCTTCCTTCCCCTAGCTGCTGGCACTGGCTTCCCTCTGGCACCCAGGACCTGGGCTTCCCTCAGAGCCCTGGCTTTGTCCAGAAGGTCATCCGGAAGGACTCCCGGTCTAATTAGCATATTACTCTTTTGTTACTATAGATTATTTAGGGAGAGTAGAAGAGAGAGGGAAAGACAGAGAGAAACACTGATGTGAGAGAAACACATCGATTGGTTGCCTCCTGCACGAGCCCAACCAGGTCCCAGGCCGGGGAGGAGCCCTTGACCGGAACGGAACCCGGGATGCTTTGGTCCGCAGGCCGATGCTCTGCCCACCGAGCCACTCCAGCCAGGGCGAGGGTTTTTACTTCAAACGCCAGGCTGCAGGATGCGAACCTCTCCTTCACTTTTGGTTCTCACGTCAGGAAGAGCAGCCCTGGGCGAGCGCGGTTAGAAAGCGCCACGCACTGCTTAGGAGTCTCCGTGGGGAGAAGCCGGGGTGGCCTGTGACAGGGGGTACGGCGCTGCCATCTCCGTCCTCCTGGAAGAACGCCTCCCTCCAGCAGGTCAGTTCAGCCCATGCTCCTCACTCACACCCCAGAGCCTCCTTAGGGCAGGTTCCTGATGCCTCGGTGAGCGCTGCGCTCCTTCTGTGGCCCAGACACCGGCGGGCCAGTGGACTCAGCGCCAGCTTCGCAAGAACAAGCTGAGATATCTGAAAAAGGCATCTACCTGCGAGCTCCTAATTCTGCTCTCACCAAGTAGACGATGAAGTCACAGATGAGGCATTGAATGAAGTCACAAACACCGTTTACTGAGTGTGCATTGTATGCCGGCCGCCGAATCCTTACCGCAGCCCTCTCTGGTGGTGCTGATATATCCATTTCACACAGGAGCAAACGAAGGCCCAGAGAGGTTAGTTAACCATCCTGAGTCACACAGGGTTATGGACTGAACTGAGTGCCTTCAACATTCATATGTTTAAGCCCAACCCCCTAACGTGGCTGTATGTGGAAACAGGAATTCGGGGGAGGTAAGTGAAGTTAAATGAGGTCAGAGGGCGGAGCCCTAATCCAATAGGACTGGCGTCCTTGTAAGAGGAGGCGACCCCGAGAGCTCTGTCCTGTGCGCACAGGCGAGGCCGGGCGAGGGCACAGCAAGAAGGCGGCCGTCTGCAAGCCAAGCAGAGTGGCCCCACCAGACACCAACCCTGCCGGCACCTGGACCTTGGAACCTCTGGCTTCAAGAACGGTGAGAAAATACATTTCTGCTGGTCAAGCCACCCAGGCTGTGGGATGTGATGCCAACGCTCACCGACGAACCCCCGCGAGCTTGGACCCAGGGCTCCCGTGTGGGGAGTCAGGCTCCGCACTCAGCCTGGCCCTCGATCAGCACACGCTTCGGTTTATTTTTGAGGACGGGCACCATGTGTTAACGATGAGCTTCATGACTCCTGTCCGCGCCGGCCACTGACATTCCACAAAATAAAACGGGTGCGGACGAAGCAGCAGGGCCCACGCACTGGCCCTGGGGCTTGGGTCTTCGCTGCCCACCACACCCGCCCACCATGGCCTAACCCCAGCCCCCCGCTCTCCCACCTGCCCTTGTGTTTTTCTACCAGCTCTCCTGAGCCTGTGCATTCTTTTCCTTGTCTTCTGCACAAGAGTGTTTATTCTTTTTTTAAAAATATATATTTTATTGATTTTTTACAGAGAGGAAGGGAGAGGGACAGAGAGTTAGAAACATCGATGAGAGAGAAACATCAATCAGCCGCCTCCTGCACACCCGCCACTGGGGATGTGCCCGCAACCAAGGTACATGCCCTTGACTGGAATCGAACCTGGGACCCTTGAGTCCACAGGCCGACGCTCTATCCACTGAGCCAAACCGGTTAGGGCAAGTGTGTTTATTCTTGACCAAATCTGGGGCACTGCTCTTTAGGAAGTTGCCTGGAGACACCAAGCCGCCTCCATCCCTTTTCAGCGAAACCACGGGTAGTCTCAGATCCAATGGCAAGCTCCGGGGTTCTTCTCCCGCTCCCGCTCCCACGCGGCCTGTGAGTCCCTCTTCTCCAGCAGCGAGCACCCAGCTCCCTGCAGCCGGTGGATGCATTCCTGGCTCTCCCCTACAAGCACAAAACGGGTTGGCAGTGACCACGTCCAACACTCTACCGGGGACTTGTTTATGCCAGACGTAGGCCGCACAGGAGGAGCAGGTGTTGCTTAGGCTGACACAGGGAAGCCCATGGGAGTCTCCCAGCTCGGAAGGCCCCGGAATGGGCCAGGGGAGCACGGACCAACCAGGGACCGTCAGGTGCACTTGAAAGCCAGTCAGGAAGCTCCCGCTTCCGAAAATTCTACTCCGACAGACGCCCACCAGTCAAAGGCTGTCTTAGGATTTCCTCCTTTTGGTCCATAAAACCCACTTTCCTTGGAAAGTCCTCTGAGTTTCTCCCGGAAGGAGAGCGACAGCGGCCGACCCTCTGGTCTGATCTGCAGGAACCGCCTTTCTTAATAACGCGGGTGCTCTCTGTCCTCAGGCCTCTGAGGTCAAATTCAAAACGGCTGGGCAGCTCTTCCCAATCTTAGCATATTCCCCCGGAGGTGGGATCCCCAGAGCCCCCTGTCCAAGTCACTTCATCCCTTGTTCTTTCAAAGCGGCCACGTTACCTGTCCTAGACCTCGTTAGGTTCATCGGCCCCTGCTTGTATTTCCCCGGAGGATTTAAATGGTTCAAAAATGAAGCCAGCATACCCAGGTGCATCCAGGAAAGTCCCATTCCCACCTCTGCCCCTCCCACCCCGTTTCCGCCACCTCCTCTCTGGCCACCATCGCTCTGCTCGCTCCTTTAGGGACACCTTGCTGTGGGGACCTGGCCTGAGCTGTCTACCCTGCAGACCCAGCCAGCTGATTTCACAGCGGCCACGCATGACCGAGGCCCGCATGTCAGGGATGAAGTGGAACATACAAGTGAGGCCAGAGCAGCGTGTGCACATGGCAGGAGCCGCGGCAAGGGAACGAGGAGGAGCAGTGTGGGGCCCTGGAGACAAGCCGGGCACTGCAGTCACTTTGGACGAGAAAACCGAGATCTCCCGCAAACACCTTCGCGCGTGGGTGGTCCCTGCGGGGTGTGGGGCTGCGCGCCCCCGACGGGGGGCACTGACCTCTGAGAGGAGCTCTCCGTCTGCTGGGATGCGTGGGGGTGGGGGGGGGGCGGCTCTGAGGGCCCGGGAGTGGGCGGTGGCGGGAGATGTTTTTGCTTTGCCCGCAGAATGGATGGAAAGAGAAAACGCACCCGAATCCTGTGCTCATTCACAGGGTGCCCTGGTGACCCGAACCCCAGATGCCGAAGCCAAAACATTCTCGCTGGCGCAGGATCCCGCCTTCTCGGGTGGATCCCACCTCCTCGGGTGGATCCCACCTCCTCGGGTGGATCCATCTCCTTGGGTGGCAGGGACTTCGAGGCCACCCCTCCTGTTGCAGGTGGGGAAACAGAGGCAGCGTCTGCCTGCCCAGACCGCCCACCGGGCCGGCGAGGGCCTCCCTGCGGTCCCCAGGCTGGCCCCCTCTCCCCGCTGCCCCCAAAGCATTCCGTTCCCGTCCAGAACTGCCGCTCCCACGCTTCAAACACCAAACTCTCTCTCCACATGAGTGAGCTGGGAATGCGCCAAACTCACTTCTCCAACGAGTTGTGTTTCCCTGGCGGTCCCTCCTCCCACCCCCCTTTTATGGGTTTACCTTGGCTGGAAGTCACCCCAGCGGCCTTCCCAGCCCCCCTCGGGACAGGTCCTCTGCGACACCAAGTGCTGGCTTGCCGGGAGCCAATTCCAGCATGTCAGCAGGGCCGAATCATCTGGGAATGGCTAAAGGCATTCCCCAAACCTGAAAGGATGCATTAAATGATTGTTTGCTGCCAGACAGCTCAGGGCATCTCAATCTACATGTGATTGCCTCCTCCTGGCCAAACACCGGAACAGCCAAAGGCAAATTCTTCCATTCCGACTATGGACTTTGTGTATACAAACCCTACCCTTTGATGTGTATATCTCCACCTTCCTTGCATTAGGACAATTTGTGTTAATAAATAGCAAGGGGTCCTGAGACAAGGAGAACTTAGTTCCTTTAGCTAAGTCTTCTCTGACTCCCCATGATGCCTTTCAAAATTATGTTTTGTCTCTGGACTCTTATTTAATTTACGCACAGCGCCTTCCCCAGATTTCTGAACCCTTCTAGATGCCGGATCAAGACCACCAGCATTACTGGCGATGCTACAGTGGTGAACAGGTAGGAGTGTACGTGGCTGAGAAAGGGAAGCATGAGGAGGAGAAAGAGGCAGGAACAGGACGGAAAGAGCGGAGGGGAGGCTGGGAACGCTGAAGCCTCAGTTTCCCCACTGTGACGGGACTCACATGAGCCAGCCTTCTCCAGCCTCCAGCACCAGGTGGCTCTGAGGCAGCCAAAGCCGAGGGCCCTGGGGACTGGCTCCAGGGGGACCAGAGCCCACATGCCTGTGGCCGACCTCCGCAGAGGGACGCTGGGCTCCGGCCTCCTGAAAGCACGGCGAGCACCTCTTGTGAAGACCCCTGAGGCCAGGCTGTCACCGCACACCCTGGTCCTCTCCCACTGCTAACAGGATCCAGCGCCCACATTTCCACCCCGGATCCACCGCTCACCAGTAACCCTCAGCGGCTGCCCATAAAGCCGCCTGAATCCCGGACCTGGGAGAAGGCCTGAGCCTGCCTCCTGTCTCTGTGCCCGGGACTTGCCAACGAAAGCCTTTTCTTTTCATTTCATTTATTTTCTCCCCTCCCCTCCCCTCCCCTCCCCTCCCCTCCCCTCCTCTCTTCTTCTCTTCTCTCCTCTCCTCTCCTCTCCTCTCCTCTCCTCTCCTCCTCTCCTCTCCTCTCCTCTCCTCTCCTCTTCTCTTCTCTTCTCTTCTCTTCTTTTCTTTTTTTAAAAGCTGGTGCCAGGGTGCTGCCCTCCATGAACAGTGGGTGCCAGGGTGTTGCCTCCATGCGCAGTGGGTGCCCTGACTGGGTAACAGGAGGGTGTTGAGCTGGCTGCTGCCTCCTCCTCCTCCTGCCCTGCTCCTTTCCAGGGAGCAGCTCCTGGAGCTCACCCATCCTCCCCCCTTTCTCTCAGGCACAGGACTCCCCAGCCTTGGACACGAGGCGTTTCTCAGCTCCCCTCCGGGCCCGGCGCCAGGGCCTGTGTTTCTGTGGTCACTCGTCACACCTGCTGTGGGCTGGATGCTGTTCTGGGTGCCGGGGCAGATGTGAGGACACAGACACGGATGTGCATGGCACGGCAGCCAGGGAGATGGTGTGTTTAGTTGTAGAGGCTGTTCATGGCTAGAGAGGCAGAGAGCAGGGAGGGGGTCGCTGGGTGGAGGGATGCAGGAAAGACATCAGGAAAGATGGGCGCAGAAGGATGAACAGGCATTTACCAGGTGGGTCAGTGGAGGCACGAAGAGGAAGAGGCTCTGCTGGGACTTGTCCCAGCGGCACATGGAGACACGGGGGTGCGGGGGGGAGCCTTGGATGAGAAGGGGGCTGAAGAGCAGGGTTTACCTGTCGCGTTCATGGTGTGACTTCCAGCCTGCGGTTTCCCTCTAGTGATTATAACACATTCCACCCACGTGGTGGCTCCCTCCCTCCAAGCCAGGGGCCCCGTAGACAGTGAGAAAACAGGCTGCTCTGGAGTGCGGCCCAGGGGGAGCCCACCAGCCCCTGCACCTGCCCAGGTGCGGCTTGGAGCTCCCTGCCTCTGTCCCAGCTTCAGCCCCTCCTGCACAGCCCCCCTGCGATCCACAGGCTGACCAAAGCCTCCAAGCTGCCGGGGTTCAGTCCCAGGTTTGGGACGGAAGGTCCCACCACACGGGGAACTCCTCGGTCCCAGGCAAACCTGGACATAGGTCCTCCTAGCCCGTATGTCAGCCAGATGATCCTTTAAAGTTGCACATCACAGCTCACCACTCCCTGCTCCACCCCCTCCACAGCCCCCTCTCAGATCAAACCCCGCAGTCCTTACAGAGGCCCAGGAGCCGCAGGCAGCCTCCCAGCCGCTCAGACAGGCCCGCTGGGGGCTGCAGGGCCCTGGGCCAACGCAGCCACACCCTTCCCGCCCCGTTCTGAGCGTCTCCCTTGCACTGAGCTCTTGACCATGAGCTGCGGACCATGTGCTGCGTCCACAATAGCAGGGGCTCAGTCAACTTTTGAACCTTGGTCAGTGAAACCCCCAAACCCTTTCCCTTTATCTGACTTTCAGAGGTGCTGGCGCACCCTGGAGACAGACATGCCACCAGATGGAACCCCGGAAAGGCGGAGTAAAGTTAGGGGTGTTTTGCAGCCAGGGACCCCACTGGTTTTAGAAACTGTCTGGCCCAGGCACCCCCAGTGCGCGGCCGGCTCGGGCGTGCTGTGTGGCCGCGGCACCACCAGGTGGCGCTCGCGCTCGCCTGGTTTCAGGGACCGGACCGGCCAGCTGCCTCCTGGACGCTGCGGACCCCGCTGGGATGAGCACAGGCGGTCACCCCGGATGTCCTCGCCAGCGGCCGGGGGAAAGGTGCCCCCAGTGGCGCCTCAGCTGCCTCGCGGGTCCTCGGTCCCGGCACCTCGGGGAGGCGCTGCTCCTCGTTTTTGTCCTGGGACCAGATTTGGGAGGGGAGGCTGCCTGGGTCCTGGTGCCTCCGCTCTGCCCAGGCCTGAGACCCCGGGGAGGGTCTGGGGCAGGAGGGGCCGTCTCCCCGGCCACCTCTGGGCTGCACTGGGGCCTAGCCTTTGCTTATCCCGGAGGCAGTTTCAAGCCAGGAAGCAGACACCCATGCGTCAGGGAAAGAGGGTTTGGAGGCTTGCCGGGAAACGGTCTGTCACTGAGCCCCCAACCCCAAATTCCTATGCGCGTCACCCTTAGGGTGAATGTGCAAAGTACCATCTCTGTGGGAGGCTGGTGCATCTGTGTGCTGTTCTCCCTGACCCTAACCCTAACCCTAACCCTAACCCTAACCCTAACCCTAACCCCAACCCCAAATTCCTATGCTAGTCATCCTTAGGGGGAATGTGCAAAGTACCATCTCTGTGGGAGGCTGGTGCATCTGTGTGCTGTTCTCCCTGACCCTAACCCTAACCCTAACCCTAACCCTAACCCTAACCCTAACCCCAACCCCAAATTCCTATGCTAGTCATCCTTAGGGGGAATGTGCCAGGTACCCATCTCTGTGCGAGGCTGGTACATCTGTGTGTTGTTCTCCCTGACCCTAACCTTAACCCTAACCCTAACCTTAACCCTAACCCTAACCCTAACCCTAACCCAAACCCCAAATTCCTATGCTAGTCATCCTTAGGAGGAATGTGCCAAGTACCCATCTCTGTGCGAGGCTGGTACATCTGTATGATGTTCTCCCTGACCCTAACCTTAACCCTAACCCCAACTCTAACCCTAACCTTACCCCTATCCCTAACCCTAACACTCACCCTAACCCTAACCCTAACCCTATCCCTATCCCTAACCCTACCCCTACCCCTAACCCTATCCCTAACCCTACCCCTACCCCTACCCCTAACCCTATCCCAAACCCTAACCCTACTCCTAACCCTATCCCTAACCCTAACCCTATCCCTAACCCTGCACCCCAGCGCGGTCCCCAGGCCAGCAGGGGCAGCCCCCTGGAGCTGGTGGGAAATGCAGAACCCAGACTCCCAAAACCTGGTTCCCCAGGGGAGCGTGGGCACCTGAAGACTTGGCAGGAGGGGTGGGAGCGTCTGGTCTGAGGGAGCAGCGAGGCTGATGGGGTCCATGCCCGGGAAACTGCCTGCGGGTCAGCAGCGGAGAAGTGCCCTGGGTCAGGCGTGTGTGCTGTGACTTTGGGGAGCACCTGGTCAAGTGGGCAAGGTGGGCGCTAGGCTCCGGAGGGCAGGCCCTGCGCACTGCTCACCATCGTACCCTGAAACCAGCCCAGCGGCACCCGCTACATGGTGTGGGGTGGAGCCTGAGCGGGGACAGAGTGCGCCATGGAAGGCCACAGGGGAAGTGCCCAGGGCTGTGGACACGTGCTGAGGGTGCTGGGGTCTGGGGGCGCTGGCACATTCAAAGGGGCGGAATGAACAAATAAGGCAAATCAGAGAGGTGGACGCCCCTCCTGAGCAGGGTCCTCCGTGGGGTAACTGTGCCCACCTGGCACACTGGCCATGTCCGATGGCACTTAGAGTGTCACAGCCGGGGCAGGAGGAGGGCGGTCCGGGCACCTAGAGGGCAGAGGCCAGAGATGCTGCAGAACACTCTTCGCTGCCGAGGATGACCTGCAATGAAGAAGCCGCGTGCCAGCTGTGCCCGGCGGAGCAGTGACAGAAAGTAGAGGGGCTCGGCGTTGTTGACTTCTGGTCTCTCAGTGGCTCTGCTGTGCCCCGTGCTGGGACCTGAGACCTCGGCTGGCTGTGGGGACAGGGCACCGGCCAGGCTGGCTGTGCGGGGAGCCCTCACTGTCCAGGGACAGACATCCATAACTGGTTCAAGGCCCTCTTCCCAGATGCCGGTGCCCACGGCCCTGCTGGCCTTGGCCTGCTGGCTCTGCCTACAGGACCCATCCCTGTCCCTCCTGTGGCTGGAGGAGGCTCCCGCTGGCTGCAGCGAGGCAGCCTGGGGGCGGGGAGGGAGAGGGCTCTGGTAAACACAGCTCAGAGACAATGGCTTTTCCATGGCAACAGCTCGAGCTGGGAGAGCAGCTCCTGCCCACCCCATCCTGCTGCCACTGGGCATGTGCAGCCTCCGTGTCCCACCCAGAGAGCAAGTTGGCCAGGAGAGTTCGTTTCCAATCCTCGGGAGGGAAATCACGGAAAGCAATCCTAAATAGCTCGACTTTGCTCAAGCAAACCAATGCCTTGGGTTTGCAAAATACTGGTGCCTTTTCCTTTCTTCTCTGGTCTCCTTCCTGCTCCCCTGTTGTTGTATTAAAAACGTATGCTCTGTTTTCCATCTGGTTTTATCCCGATTAGGCTATTTTCCATAACATTTTTCCTTAGTAAATTTCTCCAGAATATATAATCTGGTTTTTATTGGACTGTTTTAAGCTCCATGAGATCAGAAGCTGTGTCTCTCCATCTATCCATCCGCTTACCTATATACCAACCCACCCAACCATTATCCATCCATCCATCCATCCGCTCATATACTCACCCACCCACCTATTCACCTACTCACCCATCCATCCATTCATTCACCCATCCAGCCAACATTCCATCCACTTCTCTGTCCATCCATCTACTCATCAGCAACGATTTGGGGTGCCTGCTGTCCGCCTGGCCTGCAGGTCTTACTCTCACAGAGACCTCCTTCGCATGGGGACTAGACATTCACAATGCAAAGTGTTAAAGGCAGGTTGAATGGTATGAACAAAGTCCTGTGGGATCAGAGAGAAGCTGCTGGCTAACTTGGGGGGTCGTCAGGAAGATCTCAAAGTGGAGGGGGCTCATCAAGAGAGCCTTGGGGGATAAGTGCAGGGCAGTGGGACCAGTATCTATCTAGAGGGAACAGCTGGTGAGGGGTTGATTGGGACTGAGACATGGGTTACTGAAGTGAAGCGGGGGCACAGGTGTGTGGGTCTGCATTGAGAAGGGCCTCCAATGACACCCTGGGAAGGTGCATTGACTCTGTCAACAGAGGGGAGCTGCTGAAGAGCTGAGGGGGTGAACCATGTGGTCAGCACTGCGTTTATTTTAGATAAATTCCTCTGGGAGCACCAACAGGAGGCTGAGAACTGTGGCTTCTCAGCAGCAAAGCCACAGACACGTGGCGCTGCTCTCCTGAATGTTTTAAAATTCTCCGTGAGGGTTAGAAACCTCCCTCTGGGTCCTGTGCTTGTTGCACAATTCCCAGCAACACTCAGGAAGCCTCCGTGTGGGCAGGGTGGTGCACTTGGCCCTGGGTGGGAGGATTCCCCCTACTAGCTCCGGAGTTTTGCACACGTGCTTGAGAGACCCCTGTTATCCAGCAAGCTCATCCTGATGAAGCACGTGGCCTTCGGAGCCAGATTGAATGGTCCAAACCCCAGCTCCTCCATTTGCATGCTGGGATATCCTCCCTTCAAGAGGTGGAGCCTAGTTTGCCCCGCCCCCACCCCTCGCCCCCTGGTGTGGACTGGCCTCAGGGACTTATTGTACTGAAGGAGCAGAAGCAGAGGCTTGTGTGGCTTCAGAGATGAGGTCATTAGAGGCCCCGTGGCGCTCTCCCTCTATTTCTCGGATCACTTGCTTCGGGGAAAATGATCTGCCATGTTGTGAGGACACTCAAGCAGCCAGAGAGAGGCCCGTGTGACAAGGAACCAAGGCCTCCAGCCAACAGTGAGGGAGCCATGTGGGAAGGGGACCCTCCAGCCCCAGTCCAGCCCCAGCCTTCAGATGCCTGCAGGCCTGGCTGTATCTGCAGCCTGGTCAGAGGCCCTGAGCCAGAACCACCCAGCCAGCAGCGCCTGGTTCTCCGCCTGCGAGAAGACATGCTTGTGGTTTACAGCCTCCAAAGTTGCGCTACGATTGATAATGAATACAGAAGCTGTGCGCCCTCGGACCTGTCCTCCTATCACCCACATCATCGCGGGGATCAGAACGTTACCTACATTGTACAGAACCGATGTACGACGTTCTCTACGTCACGGAGGATCAGCAAGCATTGTGTGAGCTAATTCACATAAAGTATTTGGTGCCTGGAGCAGTCAGTGCTCGATGAATGTTAGTGTTAAGGTTACCAGTGGGAAGTGCTTGAATTCGGGCAGAGGCAGAAATGTGGGGAAGAGCTCTTACTGAGTGAATGGAGGTGGAAACCAACACTGCAAACTCAGCCAAGGAGTGGGATGTGCATGGCCAACGAGGGAAGGGGTGAAGGACAGACCTCCCCGGGGGGAATGGGGGGGGAGGAGGAGGGGCAACCCGTGCCCTGGGAGTGCTCTTGCCCAGCACCCCGTGCATCTCAGGAATTCTCATCCACTGTCCTGTTGGGTCCTTAACTCCACAAATATTGTTTAGACTGTCTCTAAATTACCACAGACCGCGTGGCTTCAGGCAACAGGAAGTCACTGTCTCACACATCTGAGAGTCAGAAGTGTGAACCAAGGTGTCTGAAGGCTCCAGGGAGTGTCCTTCCTGCCTCTTCCAGCTTCTGGCGGCTCCCAACATTCCTTGGCTTGTGGCTGCATCACTCCATCTCTGCGTCCATCATCACGTGGCCTTTTCCTCTGTCTTCTCTTCTGTCTCTTATAAGAACACTTGTTATAGGATTAGGGGCCTCTACAGTGATCTCATTTTGAAACTATGAATTATATCTGCAAAGACCCTTTTCCCAATAAGGTCACACTCAGAGGTACTGCATATTTTTGGGGGCCACCCATCTACCGCCTACAGATGGGCTGGTGCCAGAGCGGTGGCCAGACTGCCGGGGAAGGTGATGTGTTTCCAGGGCTGGGGGGTGGGGGTGGGGAGGCAGGGCTCTGGCATTTGCTTTCACCAGCTCTTTCTCGAGCCTTCCGCTGGGAAGCATTCTCCGACTCACAGCACCACCCTGATTTACATCATAATCTCTTCAGCTGTGTATTCTCAGAGGAGGACGTCAGCCACAGAATATCACCAAAATGCATACTGCAGCGCCCGGAAAAGCCAGATGTGCAGGAGAAGATGGAGCCGGGCTGCAAATGTGGCTTCCCCGGCGACAGAATGCCCGTGGACACCCATGCGACGGGCGGTGGGTGGAGAAGCCTCCATTGTCAAGATTCCCATGTCCGTGTGCCCATTTCCCTCAATGAGGACAGCATCCCGATGGATGGGGCCCGCCCACCACAGTGTGACTCAGCTAATCACATCCGAGGGATCCCTTTCCCAAACAAGGCCACATTCTTGGGTAGCAGGGGTTAGGACTTTACCGTCAGAATCCGGGGGACACAAGTCAACCATCACAAGCATGACCACTGCGTGGCACCGGCGCTGAGGGGAGCGTGGGCTGATAGAGGGTGCCGTCTCCATCGCCCGGAGTCAGGAGTGTTGACGGACTTTAGTTTTCTTTTGCAGAAGAGGGTGTGAGCGCAAAGCTGAAGACCATTCAGGTCAGAGGAGAGGAGTGGGGTTAGTGAGTGACCAGTGTCGGACAGTCAGCCCGCCATTCAGAGCACAGTGCGGGCTCCGGCCGAGCCCAGCTGGACACAGATCTTGGGCTGGGAGCTCACCTGCTGGGGTGGGAGGGGGAGGGGGCCAAGTGTATGGTGACGGGAGATGCTGTGACTGCGGGGGTGGCACGCAATGCCATATACAGATCATGCATCCTAGAAACGCACACCTGGATCCTACATGATCTTATTAACCATGTCACCCCAAAAGATTTAATGGGAGAAGTTCGACTGTTAAAAGACGACAAGAAAACATAGGATAATTTTATGTTAAATAATTTAGGGATAGGGAAGGCCTATTCCTACAACATAAACGATTCCTATATCCCTAACACATGAGCATTCCTATGACACAAAACTGAGATCCCAAAAAGGAGAATACTGATAAGTTTCACTACACAAAATAAAAATATTCCGCAGGCAAAAGCTTAAAAAAGTAGCAAGCACAATGAGCAGAGGAAGCCACGAGACAAAGGACAGACCGTGAAACACATTTGTAAAACTTACAGCGGACAGAGCGCTCCTTTCCTTCATGTGAAACAAACATTTCCAAATCGATACGGAAAAACTAAAACCAGGAGCAAAAACGGGCCCAGGAAGATGGGGGCCGGAAAAGCAACGCCAGTGAAGATCTTACAAGGCGCTCTGCACTCTGGGTCGTCCGTGCCCCGTGTGGACGCAAACGTGTTTCCGCAGTCGGCCCCCCTCCCCCCGCCCCAGGGGAGGATGGCGCACCAACACAGCCTGTGGGGGCAGCTGGCAACATCTGTATCAGCATAATATGCAGATCCACTTTTATCCCACGAATCTCACGTCCTAGAATCTAGCTGATGGAAATCAAATTCCTTGTAGTGCTTTTGGTTATAGAGAAAATGTAGGAAGCTGTCTAAATATCCATCAATAGCATAAAAGACATCCATAAACTGGAATATTATTTTGCAGTTTAAATAGGTTAATGTGCTAAAAAAGATTTATAGTATACGTTACATCTTTCAAAAAGCATTAGCCAGGGGCAAAACGCATGGCCCCGTGTGCGTAATAAAATGGAAATATGTATCCGTGCATGTGGACATACGCTCGCCTGGGTCTCGGACAGTTCTGGAAGGCAGACAAGCGACCGTGCGTGGTGGTTCTTTCGGGGGAGGGACGGGGAGCAGGGGTGGGAGGGGGCGTGCTTTTCACTCTATGTTCTTTATGCGTTCTGCATTTCCTACCGTGTGCAAGCGTTACTTTTAACATCAAGGCATTCAAGTTACAATGAAAGAAATGAGGACCAAGAAGCTGATTCTCCCCGGCCATAAACAGGATTGGCTCTGCGCTGCTGAGAAGCTCTCCACTGATACACAGCTGAGCTCGGCGGCCGGCAGAATTAACTGCTTTAGACCTGTGGTCGGCAAACCGCGGCTCGCGAGCCACATGCGGCTCTTTGGCCCCTTGAGTGTGGCTCTTCCACAAAATACCACGTGCGGGCGCGCATGTACAGTGCGACTGAAACTTCGTGGCCCATGCGCAGAAGTCGGTTTTTGGCCTGGGCGAGTGCATTTTGAAGAAGTGGCGTTAGAACACGCAAGGGGCCAAAGAGCTGCATGTGGCTCGCGAGCCGCGGTTTGCCGACCACTGCTGTAGACGGAAGCGGAGAAAGTGGAGTCCATCACCCAGTCACACCGGCTACCAGCTGGCAGACGAGGGGGCTCTCAGGTGGGAAGGCAGAGCTGCCACGATTCAGAGAACATGCATTGGACCTGGTGTTCCTAGTGTGTCTCTGCACACGCCCCCCTCGTTCGCTGCTCATCAGGACGCAAGTGCAGACATGGGCCTTTGCACTTGACAAAGGCCTCAGCTCCCGTGCCCCAGGTGCGTGGCCACAGACCAGGCAGGTCGGAGAGGGAGAGTGTGAAGGGAGAGCTGGGGCAGGTGGGGCCCAGCCCGGTGTGCGTGCCATCCTTAAAGGCGTGCGGGTCCAAGCTCCTGAGGCGCTGCCACAGAAGGTCCCTTTGAGGGAAGGGGCCCAGGGGACTCATGGGGGTGCCATGCTGGCCGGTCAGGAGCTCCATCCTCCAGGCCACACTGTCCTCTCACTGAGCCCGCAGGAGCCGGGAATGCTGGCGGCCAGTAGGACGGTCACTGCCCACTCACTCCGGGCGCCGGCACCCATGGGCCCTAGAAGGACAGGGTGCCAGGAGCACCCTTCCAGGACAGGGAGGCCCTGAGGGCTGAGGGATCCGGCACTCACACGGCCCCAGGACCTGAGCGGTGCTCCGGTGCTGGTTTGGTTAGTGTGGCAGGCGTGCCTGGCCTGGCACAGCCGGGCTGGGAAAATTGGCTGCCGGGAGCCAAGAAGGCTGAGTGGGCCCAGCCAACAGCTCAGCCACGTGGGGTCCTGGGCCCCAGGATGGGTTTTCCAGGCGACCACGGCTCCCCCTCCCCAAACATCTATGTACACGAATGGCTTCCCAGTGAGGCCAGGCATCGTGCTAAACTGGGGGGGCGCCTCCTTCCTTCCTGGGAGCACACCGAGGGAGGGCCCTGCAGGGACCCGTGTGTCTCCACGCACCTCCGGAGCCCTCGGGGACCATCTGTCCTGCCCCGCAGGGCGGGCCTCCGGAGATGGCACGGGGACCTGTACCACTGCCCTCTCTCAGATGTGGTTCCAGACAGCCACTTGGTTGGGCTTTTTGGCCTTTAAGTTATAGCTCTGGGCTTCTCCACTCAGCGCTAGACCCCACTGTTGCAGCTTCAACACCTGCTTCCAGCAAAGCCATCTCCAGCCCATGGGCTGCTTCCAGTCTTCTCTGGGCTGGGAACCCAGTCACTGGGCGCACCACGATTTCTTATTAGGAAAGAAAGAAGCAGGCTCTGCGGTCCTCACGCGAGTCTCGGTCACCAGCTGGGATGCTCCACGTTGGGTGAATGGACACGTGAGGTCTCTCGTGGTTGCATTTCTCTCCTTACTGCTGGGTCCTGAGCCATATTCTGGACTCTGGATGCAGCACTTTGCCAGATACACAAGTGCCAGGTGAGCCAAAAGATTTTATGTTCTACTTACAGCATCTTCAACAATTCTGGATGATTTAAAATGTTTTTGTTCACTGAGTCCTACCAACCAAGATGGAAGGCGTCCCTCCTGCCTGACCTGTTTCAGGTATAAAACACCAGAGTGGGAAGTGGAACTTCTTCATGCTTTCGTATACCTGACTCTTGTAGGGGCTTGGGAGACAGGTGCTGCTTCCCTTGTAAAGATAATTTTAGAGCCAAAATGTTCCTACTTGAATTACATGCGCTGGGATTCCCAGCTCATCGTGTTGAGATTCAACCTGAGGGAGAGCTGCCAGCTGATGGGAGGAGGAGCACCGTTTCTAACTTGACATTCTTAGAAGTTTGAACCATCTGTCATTGCACAGGTGAGCAGAACTTCCGAGCACCGGGGATATACCAGTATTTTAAAAGCAGCCTTTGTTTTTCAGTCATCTACTACATTTCAGGATCTAAGCTACGTTCTTTTATTTATTTACTAGTGGTCCGGTGCATGAATTCATGCATATTGAAAGGAAATTAATTAGAAGAAATGTTTTAATATCGCTATTCGATATTATAATGGAAGTATCAACCAAATTCACAATCAACAATGACAGATCGAAACACACGCATGCGATTGGTGCCAGCGAGAGTTTTATATGTATCATGCATGCACAAGTCAACTTAGCCTTTTATATATATAGAATAAACTTGCTTAATTAGACCTGCTTTCTGATTTAGCTAAACTTTTTCCAGCCCAGTGAAACACCCCAACTTCTCTTTCAGGTAATTGTCAGCAACACAGCAGTAAACATCAACATGAAGCAGATTATTATTGTAGATCACGCAGGGGGAACAAGGGGTAAAATGTTTAACTGCACCAGTGTTTGACTATATTCTGCGCAGTGAGAAAACGTGAATTCATTTTCAAGGTCCACCATTTCTTACTTCTTTTCAGTCGGGTCAAGTTTCTAAGCTTTCTAAATCTCCGTTTTCTGGCTAATGGAAAGAAAATAGGATTCCACTGAGTCTCCTATCTACCTACTCCAGAACTTCTGTGAGGATCAAATGAGATGAGGCACAGGAAAACGCTTCACAGGCATTAGGTTACAGTGTGAAATGTTTCCACCTGGCTATAAAGCAAAGGGCTGAAGAAACTGCAAGGAGGCTAGTTGCTAGGGAGAGGAAGCGGGGCATTGCTACGTGATGTCATTACCCAGACTGTTGGACACTTAGCATATTATATATATACTAGAGGCCCAGTGCATGAAATTCGTGCATGGGGGGGTCCCTCAGCCCAGCCTGCACCCTCTCCAATCTGGGACCCCTTGAGGGATGTCTGACCGCCCATTTAGGCCCGATCCCGGTGGGCCTAAACGGGTGGTCAGACATCCCTCTCACAATCCAGGACTGCTGGCTCCCAACTGCTTTCCTGCCTCTGCCTGATTGCCCCTAACTGCTTCTGCCTGCCAGCCTGATCACCCCCTAACCACTCCACTGCCAGCCTGATCAACACCTAACTGCTCCCCGGCCAGCCCGATTGCCCCTAACTGCCCTCCCCTGCCAACCTGGTGACCCCTAAGTGCCCTCCCCTGCCAGTTTGGTCACCCCTAACTGCCCTCCCTGCTTGCCTGATCACCCACAACTGCCCTCCCCTGCAGGCCTGGGTCCCCCCTAACTGCCCTCCCTTGCTGGCCTGGTCACCCCCAACTGCCCACAACTGCCCTCCCCTTCCAGCCATCTTGTGGTGGCCATCTTGTGTCCACATGGGGGCAGCCATCTTTGGCCACATGGGGGCGGCCATCTTGTGTATTGGTGTGATGGTCAATTTGCATATTACTCTTTTATTATATAGGATATATATATATATATATATACATATACATATATATATGTATATATATATATAAATTATATTTTTTAGAGAGGAAAGGAGACAGAAAGATAGAAACATCAGTGATGAGAGAAAATTATTGATTGGCTGCCTCCTACACACCCCCTACTGAGGATCGAGCCCACAACCTGGGCATATGCCCTGACAGGGAATCAAACCATGACCTCCTGGTTTATAGTTTGACACTCAACCATTGAGCCACAATGGCCAGGCCTATGCTACGTTCTTTTATATCCTTCGTTGAATAATCACCCAAACCAAGCTGGGCAGGTACTATGCCTTCTCCTCTGGTAAAGGATCTAGGGTCCAGGTAAACCAGATATCTTGTTCAAGGACAAGAGCAGCAGGGTCAAGGCATGAACACGTCTTGTGATCACAGGTCCAGAGCTTCCCCTGGCGAACCTCACACTCATTTCTCAGCCCAATGGAGCTGGTAACGTTACCCACTGCTGGTGACAAACACTCTCCCTGACCCAACTTTAGTCAGCCCCCTACGAGCCCTCTTCCCAACTAGTTCTTGACTGTAGAGGGCCGCCTGGGAGGTACCTGGGCATTTCTTTTAATTATCATCAGCTGAACTCAGGGTGTAGGCAGAACCACGCCCTGGGAACATGCTTCCCCAATGAGGCTGGACATGTTAATCAGTTCTGACTTCATAGCAGCCCAGGTGTCAGCAGGGGCGGGTCTAGATATGCAAATCCAGTAATGCTAGGTCCTAGTCAAGAATGCAAATAAGCTCCTTTGATCCTAAGTTTTGGTGTTACTTCCTGGATTTTGGGGATATAAGATGAACCTGCTGGGTGGCTCAGGGTCGTCGTCATGCTGCCTCTCCATGAGAGAGGAAAGATGGCGTCCCACCCAGCCCCAGCTTCATGAATCTATTTCTGCGTCTTGTTTATTTCTATTATTTCTCAATCCCTGGCCGCCTCCATTTAGGACCGGTTCATTCATCTCTCTTTCCGCGCGGGACGTGGAAAAGGGAGATCCCCGCCATGTTTGGCCCCCGCTGCATCAGGCCCCCGCACTTGACCTTCCGTGTCTTTGCATCACCCAATTTTATCAAAAGTCCTGCTTAGTCAGTGCAGCCAGAACCCCCCACCCTCAATATCACCATCAACACTTGATTGGGTTCCTCATCCTCCTCCATCCCCCAGATGATGGCGGGTCACCCCAGCCCACCTTCCCCAAGGATCCTACTAGGTCAGTTTAGGATAACACTTAAATCCCTCCAAACCCTGATGTTTCCTCTTAGTATTTTTTCATTCACTGGCACCCTCCACCGACAAGTGGGTTATAAGTCCCCGCTCGCCTGCGCCGTATTTGGAATTGAGCCCAGCTCTGTACTGAGCTATTGCAATAGTTCCTGATTAAAATCTGCTTTTACTGCTTTGACTACTGTCGGGCTCCGTTTTTCCCCTAACACTGGCAGGGTTTGCTCTGAGATGTTGAATTCTAATGGCCAAGATGGGGAAGACTGAATGCAGTAGAGGAATGCGTTGTCAGATGAGATCCCTGACATTATTCATGAAGAAGATCTGTCTGTGCAGATACTTGGCTGGAAACCAGATACTTGGTTGCCTATTAAGTATTTTCTAGTGTTTTAGAAAAGGTGTTTAATAAACACACTGACATTAGGGATGGAAGTGTTGGCTAAAGTATCAGATCCAAAGAGAGCATCACAGAGGTTGTGTGGAGAAGTCTTTGCATATATATTGAACTAATAGAATTCAACTGTAGTGATGATATCATTAAATTTGTGTCAAGGACATACATAAATGTGTATATTTGCATGTATATATGCATATAATGTCCATATATGCATGTATATGTACACATATGTAATATGCTACTGTATCCTTAGTGAACTTAATTTTGGATGGATGCCTTGGAAAGATGAAAGACAGTCTCTGCAATCAACTTGAGGTTGCCCTCATAAAAACCCTTTCCTTTGCAGTATAGTATTATGCAATGAAAATGGAGTTTAGTCAACGTGTTATCCATTACTTTAAAATATCCATGCATATGAAAAAATTACCAATGGCTATGATTTTTTTGTCGTCATTATGAACTATTCCATGTATAGAGGTTTATCATTTCCCATTAACTTTTTTTTTTATATCAATGCTTTCCACTCTCCAGCAGGTACCTGACCTTGGAAAAGCTGGCTCGCTAATGACTGGCTGCTCTGCTTACATCCTGAGGGGACGTTCCCAGTGAAAACCCATTCTAGGGAAAGGGATGCTCATTAAGGAAAGTGCTGTGCGCCACTGTGAGCGGAGAGTTTGTTACAGTACCTCTGAGCCAAGGCCCCGGGGTGGGAAGAAGTACAGTCAAAGCACGTGTGGGCCTTTGGGAGGTCTTCCCACTCAGCACATTGGTTTGGGTCAGTGACTGGAAGGGTTGAGCAATGTTCCTTTGGGAACCGTGTGGACAGCAAGCTGCCTGAGGAGTTGGTAAGGACACCTTTCTGGGTAGACTGAATCCCTTAACTGCTGGAGAGGGAGGCAGGGTTGTGCTGCGTGCCTGTGTGATTTATAGCCAACCTCGCATGCTCTCCCTGATGCTAATTACTGTATGCTCTGCTCAGCCTCTTAGGACAAGGGGTGAGGGTACTGGCAGAGAGCAGCTGGGACAAAGAGAGGCTATTTTGGGTTGGAAGAGAGATTAGGATCCTCAGCCTCCAAATGAATTGACCTAGGAATAAATATTGCTGGGAGAACAGTTGGGACCCTTTAAGTAGGGGGCGTACTTTTTACCCCAAGAACAACGGAGCAAGCAGAAAAGGACACGGGAGAGTCAGTGCCAACACTCGTGGAACAAAAATGTTTCCAGTCTTGTATTCTTTCCCCTTAAAACACGAAGTTAATAACAGTACTGTTTACTGATGAATCTTTGCTTTGAGCAGAAGTTCAATTTTAGCTCTTCTCAAAGGTCAGGAAACCTCTGCTCCCTATTATATTCTCATTGGGGAACTGCAAATGCAAAGTGCATGCAAATGAGTTCATCTCTGGGTGGATGGGCTGCCTCTCCCTCCAGGGAGGTGCCCCTTGCTGCGGTGGGCAATGATGATGTGGGGGCATCTGGCCCGGAGTAGAGAGGGGAGCTCACATACCACTGGCCCACCTCCCCATTTAACATGCTCCCTTTCTGTCCACTTTGCATTGGGTAGTAATTTGTTTTATGTCAGTACCATCCACTAGAGCTGGGGAGAGTTTAAAGTGCCTTTGACATTTTAAAATGGCTGGGGGAAAACACACCAAAGAAGAATAATGTTTTATGACACGTGAAAGTGATATGTGTCCAGAAGTCAAATTTTATGGGGACACAGCACGCTCATTTTTAAACGTTTGCCTCTGGCTACTTGAGCGCGATGCTGGCAGAGTTGAGTAGTTGTGACAGGGACGTCACCAAGTCTGAAATATTTACTACCTGGCCCCTTACAGAAAACATTTTGCCAACCCCCTGCTCTAACATGTGAGTTCCTTAAGGGCAGGACTGTTTTTCTGACTTTGCACAATGCCAGGCACATGGAAGGTTCTGGAAAATCCTTGCCTGCAGATGGAATACATTTCAGTCTAAGACGCCTTGCCTGTTGTTTTACCTGCAGAAAGGCCTGGAGCAGGCTGTTTGCCCTCATCCTTTGTTACGGCAGCGGGCGAGGTACAGTGAGAGCCCTTCTTTATGGGGTAGAAGCTTGGGTCAAGGGATCACCCTTCAACTCAGCTTCTGCGAGCCTTGGCAGCAGGGAGAGGATTTGTGAGTGGAATTGACACCATCACCCGTGCACGGAGTGAGGCGGAATGGAAGCCACGAGGGACACTCGCTCCGGAGTCCAGTCTCCTAGCCCCAAGGGCATGCAGGGGACCAGACCCGCCTTAAAAAGGGGCACAGGGACCCTTCTACTTGGCACAGCCTCTTGTGTGATTGGAGACCAAGTTCTGGGACAAGTTTTCCTTTAGGATCCCTGCTTGGAACCATCTGTACGTCTATGGGATGGTGTTATAAGAAGCATGGTGAAGATTGGATGGGAAAGGATCCCGAAGCATAAACAGGCTTTTCCAATAAAATGTGTCTTTAATTTTTAAATTTAATGATGGAACAGCCTCCCAGGGAAGGCAGATGTAGCCCTGGGCTCTTGGTGGAGTTGAGGTAACATGAATGCTTTGGAGTCTGTGACACACTTAGAATGGCCAGACCCTGCATTTTAAACAGTCACTTATGTACTCATCCCTTTTATTGAGCACCTACCAAGTGCCAGATTGTGCTAGTTGTTGGGAACAACAACAACAACAACAAAAATCAAAGGCATAATCTTTATCCTCAAAACTGTAGAGTCTGTTGGGGACGTCCAGCCATGTGGCCAATCACCCACAATGCAGTGAGACACCATGGAGATTTGTAGAAATGCAGAGGAAGCAGAGAGGGAGGACCCCTGACTTTGCCAGGCGGCCAGGAAGGTTCCACAGGGGGCAGCATTTGCCAGGAGATCCAGTGGGCGAGTAGGAGTTATGGGGAGGGTAGATGGGGAGGATATTCCTGGTGGAGACAGTATCATAGCCCATGTGCAGGCCAGAGGCAAAGTCACCAGGTGTGCTCAGGAGCTGCAGCAGCACACACATGTGGAGGACCTGACAAGGACACCTGGCAGTGGCATGACTGTCACCTGCGAAGGAGATTGGTCTTTGTCTTCAGCTGCTCAGAAGCTACTGAGAATGCTGGAGTGAGGGGAGGGGCTATGTAGGTTACGGTTTATTTTGACAGCTGCAAGGAGGGGAAATTGAGAAAGGAGAGCTTGTAGTCAGGGAAGCTGGCATGGAAGCAGTGGGGTAGTCCGGGGGCAAGGACTGGTGGGGGAGCCAGTGTCATGGCCACGACGCTGGAGCAGAGAGGACGCTTGGATGCTGGAGACAGGCATGAGTTGGAGTGGACAGACTTAGCCAGGGCCGCCACATACAGTTGCGCAGGTCAGACACTGCACAACTCGCTACGTCTAAGGGGGTGCAGATTTGTATATTTATTACAGGGTTCCCAGCAGATGTCAGTCCGGGGCCCTGAGCAGGGATGCCTTTCCTCATTTGACAAAGGAGCACTATGGGCAGGCAGCAGTCCAGGACTTGGGGAAATGGTCGGGAGTGAGAAGCCCACTTGGGGTGGGAAGTAGAAAAGTGGCAATGGAGGTGACAGACAATTCTTTCTAGAAGTGATGTGGAAAGGAGAGCTGAGAGATGGGACATTCCATGATCCCAAGAGAAGTATAGTTCTATTTTTGTTTGTTCTTAAAGATGACAGATCTTAGGGAATGTTTTTGTGTTCATGGAAATAAATAAGAAAGGAATTGATGATGGAGGACAGAAAGAAGAGGGTGTTGTCTCAAAGTCTTTGAGTCGGGCTTGGGATGGGATTCAGAGTTGGCCTTAGGCGGCACAGGGCTGTACAGCAACAGGAGGGAAGACCGACAGTGCTTAAAGGCCCAGGCGGCGATGGCGGGTAAGGTCCCGTGAGGATGCCAATGTTCCAGTCTGATTTTTTCTATTTTCTCAACTAAGTGTGAAGCCAGGTTGTTATCTAAGAGGAAGTGGTTTTGGAAGAGCGAAGAGAGATGAGAAAGTGAAAATCATGATTTTGGTGGATGGAATAAAAAACCCCAGACTAAGTATTTAAATTTAAATGCATGCTTCTTGGAATCACCTATGGATTTTGTTTCATCACAAGAAGAGACCCTGTGAGGGCAGGCCACGTGAGAAGAACTGAAGACAGATGCACGTTTTTGTCTAACACCGTCTCTGCCTCCTGCCCACTGGGCCACCGCCTTCTCAAGTCATGGATGCTCCTTGTTCATGAGATGCCCCTTCCCCTGGTTGGGCAGGCAGCAGACTGAACTCAAGGAAAGAAATATGACTGTCATTCTACCCTTCAGTGTGACAATGGAGGGCACTTCGCTTTGCCAGCATGGGAACTCAGAGTGCCCACCGCTAGCCTCTTCAGTGTCAGGGATGTGCATTTCCAGCCCCAGGTGAGGCTTCAAGCACAGGGAGTGACTCAGATGCCTTCGCAGCAGAGGCTGTGATGTTGTATTGGACATGTCCCTGCCCTTGTTTGCTCTTGGCCTGGTTTGTTGATGGCCTGTCAGGCTGCCTGCCTCCTCACATGTAGTCAGGACCCATCTGTGTTGGTTTAATGACCAGTCCCTCCTTGACCCATTAACTTCCACAGGTTTCTACTAATATTCACCCTGTACAAAATATGCTTGAGAAAATAAAAAAGAAAATATATTTATTTAGCAAATGTTTAAGTAAAGTCTTCTAAGGATGGTCTCAGTGACTAAAGAAAAATGATGATGATCATCAAAAGCCCCCAAAATGTCTTGCTGGACGTATTGCAGATGGGGCTGGTCAAAGCCTGAATATTTGTATTATAGAGCTTCTTAGCAGAGCCAAATGGATTCTTCCCTCCAAATGCTGAACTTTTATCTTTTCCTCCCCTAAGGGCTGTGAGCTGGCTGCTTGGTTGTACTTGGGGTTATGCTTGGCATGGCACCATGCTGTTTGGGATGGCCCAGAGCATCCGCTGGCACAGTCACCTTATAACAGTGAATTGGGCAGAGTCTGAGAGCATGAGCCAGTAGGTGCCCTTTCAAGAGACTCAATGCCAACTGTGATGCAAGAGAAGGTTTCCCCCGCCTGCTTCCTGCGGTCTGGTGAGGTGAGCCTGATGGGGAAGCCAAGGCCGGGAATAGAAAGAGAATATATCATGGAGTCCTAATCACCAGTGCATTAATAAACTTTAATCAACAACTACTACTCTAAGTGTGTCTTTGGGTACTGTCCTCCTCTGGGCTGGCAGACTGGGAAGGTGGGCAGCCCTCGGATGGAATCCTGGCTTTACCACCTCACCAGCTGGGGGACCTTGGGCAAGGTACTCTCTCCCCAACACCCCACTTGAGAGTCAACCTCTTTACTTGTTAAATGTGGATGATGCCTACCTTTCAGAATTTTGAGTATTGAAAATAATCTATATAAAGCATCTAAAAAAGTACTAGGTATCCAGGAGGCACCTAATGAGTGGAAGGTGAGAAGAGTATGGCTCACAGGATCATTGACTCACTCTCTAAATTTACTGAACACTCACTGAGTTCCACATCCGAGGATGTATGATTTGCATGTATTATCTCATGGAATTCTCTTGTAAGTACCATTCTTATTTTTTAAATTTAATTTTTTCAATTACAGTTGACATTCAATATTATATTAGTTTCAGGTTTAAAACACAATGGTTAGACATTTCTATAACTTACTAAGTGTTCCCCTGGATAAGTCTAGTACCCACCTGGCACCATACATAGTTATTACAATATTATTGACTGTATTCCCTTTGTTGTACTTTACCTCCCTGTGTCTGCTTTGTAACTACCAATTTGTACTTCTTAATCCCTTTACCATTTTATCCCAGACCCCCAACCTCCCTCCCATCTGGCAACCATCAGTTAGTTCTCTGTATGCATCATTCCCATTTTTCGGAATGGAAGAAGAGGTTTGGTGATAGGAATGTGATATGTCCAGTCACATGGATAATCAAAGCTGGAGACAAAAATTGAATTCAGATCGTCTGACCTCAAAGTCTCAATGAGTGAAGATGGAATTTAAAAGGAGGGAGGAATTCTGCAAAACAGCTAGCCACAAATTCATTTCACAGCCAGTCGGAAGCTAATAGCAGTGTGCAACTTGTCAAAATGTTAGCGTGACATTTTGTATCAGGCAACTTATGCTAGATTTTACTGCGGTAACAAACAACCCACATTTCAGTGGCTCAGCCTAACACAAGGTTCGTTCTCAGTCATGTTACATGACCCAGGTGACTTGGTGGGGGATCTACTCTTCAAAGCCAGACAAGGATCCGGGATGACAGAGACCTGTGCTTCGGTGAGAATCGTAAACGTGGGAAGGGAACATGTTATATGTTACCTTGTAACGTTTCCATGAGAGTGATAATCATGGCTATGCTTATAATGTTGGGGCAAATGTGAGTCACAAGACCATGGTCAAAAGGAACAGGAAAATGTGACCCTGACGTGTGTCTGGAAGGATGAAAGCCGGGCATATCTGGTGGACAACATTAATGGACACCCCATGTTTTAAACCCTAACTTGCACAATGTTTTCAACTCAGTCTATTGGTTTTCAAAACCACGTGGCTATCTGTGATTATATTATTTTTCTCAATTATTTATTTCAAGTCCCTGTGAAAGAATGATTCCTTAATCAATAAAAAATAAAAAAATGGAAAAAAAATAAAAGAATGATATTTGCCCATTCCATGGACATCAGGCACTGCCATATGACTTGCTGTGACTAATAGATGGTGAGTAGAAGTGAGGTGTTTTGCCATTTCCCTTCTTGCCATAAGAACGGCGTGTTCTACATAGGGCTGCTTTTTCGGTCTGCAAACTGGAGTAAGCAGGACGTGAACAGAGCGCCAGCTGACATGTGCTGTAAATGAGAGATAACCCTTTGCGTTTTAAGCCCTTGGAGTTGTTTGTTACTGCAGCATGACTCAGCCGAAGCACATTGCTACAGTATATTTATCATCCTTCGTAAATAGAGAACAATGAAGTTGGCCATGTAGAAATTAACTTCTACTAGTACAGTCTGCTTTGCTGAAGTACATCTATACTTTTAGGCAGATGTGTCTATAAGGGCTTATTATGGAAGTAAATATTACTTAGTTGAGTTGAGCTAGCAACACAAAAATACATTTTCCAAATTGAGGTTTCAACTGATATCTCAGAGTACTTATGAAAAATCTGGGAGGGGAATTGGGATCATAGAAATGTTGTTTTCAAATGCAGACGATTGGTCCTGTTCTCACTGAGCAGTTGCCTTAGAAGACCTGAGAATAATCTATATTCATGTCCACTTTAGGAAGAAATGATAACGATGAAATGTTACTATTTATAGGAATGCGGAGTCTCTTCTGAGCCCAGTGATCCTCATTAATTCAGACCCACTGATTTGTAATTCATATCAGGTAACTGGGGCAGAGGCCAGGCTGGCATCTACTCTCACGTGGTGAGTGTGCATTTCTCGTGCTGGCTGTCCCCACAGGTTGACGTTTGCCATTTGACCATTCAGAGGGCCTTCAGAGGGAGGTGCTGGTCATTCCGTGGAGGCACTAGCTGCAAGCTTCCTGCGAACAGTGGGACCGCTCCCTGGGATTGGCCCTTCTGACCGCCTGGCTTCCCATCCTCATCAAACTCTGCCCTCTACTGCCTGTGCAGTCTATGGGGGAAGAAGTGATCTGATAGAATTTGGGATGCTGAAAGGTCACCAGTGAGGTAGGTACCACGTTTTTTCCCATTTTAGAGTGGCAAAACTGAGGCATAAGAGAGGTTGAGTAAGCCAGTGAGTGTAGCAACAATGGTTTGAACCCAAGATGGTTCAAACCCAACACACTAAATAATACAAAGAAGTACAGATTAAACTGAGCTATAGCTGAGATTACTTTAAAAAAAGAGGTGTACTAAATAATTAATAGAACAAACAAGATTTGTAAGTAGGTTGGTGTAAGATGAGGAACAAGGGCATATTTAACTGGGGAAGAAGCACCCCTGGCTGTTCAGGTGTGTGTGTGTGTGTGTGTGTGTGTGTGTGTGTGTGTGTGTGTGTGTATGTGTGTAATTTATGTTTCCCCCCAATAATTCTCTTCCGGTCATTAGAACTCGCTGGGTAAAACTGCTTCACTGGCACATGCTGTCGATACCCATGTTACTGAATGCCCTAGGGAATAATAAAGTTCTATTTATTTAAGGAGACACTAATTGGAGACTTCCCACTATTTGACTGTCCTCTTAATTTGAATGTGCATTTCTTTCTAACATGAGTGTTGACTTTAGAGTTTGATTCAGAGCTAACGTTTAGGTGCTAGTTCATCCGCCCACCCCCTTAGCCCCCTTGGGTTTGAATTCTAAATTGTTTATATTATGTGATCGTCACTGACTTCTACTGAACTTCCATTTTAGCAGCTCCTCATGGCCCATTTGGAGAACGAAGAACAATGAATTTTCTGGAACTGGTGTTTTAATAATGAAAAACTTTTATAATTATCCGGTATTTTGGTCTTTTCAACCACAATAATATTTGGTAACCTTGATGCACTACCTGTTATGGGCCATTCAATGCCTTTTAAGTGATATGAAATGTTTCACAGAGTCATAATGCTTAGCAGAGTTGCAGTGTTCTTCCTTTTGGAGGGATGGTGGAAAACTTTAAAACTCCATGTGTGCCCTACAGCATCCAACCTCAGGTTGTTAGGACATTTGATGAAGCAGAACAGAGTGTCCCCAAACTGGGGAGGATCACAAAAAGTTCACCGTATCGGGGGAGCAGGTGTTATCAGTTTTCATCCAGCTAATGACACTACCCGGGTGTATTACACCAAGGTGGACATTTTGAAAGGAGGCCCCGAATAGATCACTTAAACCTAATGCCCAAAGGGACTGTTGGATTTCTTGATGTTGATAAATGGTAGATTTCTACTTAGGAAAAATGCATTCATGTCTTTGAATGTTTAAAAACATTACTCCTCATAGGGATATACCAGGTGATTTTTACCCAAGTGCTTACCACTTCAGGTCTCATCCACTAACTGTTTTCCCAAGCTAGGCAGGTAGTTGGGGTTATACACTCTTAAGAGGAAAACAGTAAATCTGGAGAAAATGGCTTGCCATTGAGGGATTAGCAGCAACTTATCTAAAGGAGGAAATGAGGGCTTAGCAGTAACTTACCAAAAGGAGGAAATAAGGGCTGTGGAAGGCAATGGCTATGAAACATCACTGCTAGAAACAGCTTAAGGGTGCTGGGATGCTAAGCCCCAGCCGCCTTATCCGAGCAACAATTTCCAGCTCCCTGAGCTCAGGTTCTCCCCTCTTACAGCGAAGTGGCTCCTGATTACCGAACAGGAAGAGGGCACTCGGAAACCAGATCCGACAGAGCAACGCATTCTCCCAGGCGCGTTTTTGTAGACATGGCGTACCTAATTTCCATTTCAGAACTTTCTTGGCGGCGTTCTCTCTTTTTAATACACGGCTCCTAAAAACTCATGGGAACACAGAAAGAGTTTTAAAACGAATCAGTAACGTGGGAGACCAACAGAGAAACCCTAAAGGAAAAGAGGAACTAACGGCGGAGGCAAAGAGAAGAAAGCCTGTCTGCACACTAAGCACCAGCTGTCTCTTCCGGGTGCGTTTCTCCGCCGAGTCTTCACGAACCAGCAGCGCTCGCGTTGCAAAAGGCACTAAACCCGGAGGCTGAGCCACCGTCAGGGGCCTTGGGCGTCCGCCTCCGGCTCTGCCAGCGGCCGTTTGGCCATTTCCTCAGCTAAGTAAGAATCCACCAAGGACTCCTTCCAATTAAAAAAATGCAATGATCTGTCAGGTGCCTGGCTTCACGTGGAGAGTATTATTCCAGCAACGGAACTGAGCTTTCCTGTGGCGGAGAACGGCTTGCTGACACCCACTTCCGGTTTGCCACCCCCAACTTCCGGTTCACTACCACCAACGTCCACTTTGCCACCACCCACTTCCGGTTTCCCACCCCCAACTTCCGGTTCACTACCACCCGCTTCCACTTTGCCACCACCCACTTCCGGTTTGCCACCACCCACTTCCGGTTTGCCACCACCCACTTCCGGTTTGCCACCACCCACTTCCACTTTCCCCAGTTTTTCATGCGGTACTTAAATCTTTCAGAAGTTTTCTTCTTTGAGGGAAAAGTAAATGAGTAACAAAACAGCGATGGTAGGGCAAGTCATAGATTAAGAGGCTAAAAAGAGATCGCAACCAACCAGTGTAACTTCATTTGCATTCCGAGTCAAACAAGCAGATTAAAAATATTTTTAAAAAGACATTTATGAGACAATTGGGAATTGGAACACTTAGATATTAGATCTGAAGAGATGATCATTAATTATTTTTGGGGTCATAATGGTGTTATAGTTAGGTTTTTAAAAGGGTCCTTATCTTTTAAGATATATACTGAAATTTTTGCAGATAAAATACGATCTTGGGAGCAGTTAGTGATTGATGATATAGATGGGACAAGTTTTGGCCATAAATTGACAATTATAGTAATTCAATGATGGGTACACGGGAGTGGATTATACTATTTGGCCTATTCTTGTATACGTTTTATAGTTTACATAATAAAAAGTGTAAAAAAACCAGATTGATGGGAGTTATCTAAGGAGCACATTGGCGGAGGTGTTGGAAAGGGCTGCTTGTCATAGTTGCATAATCGCTGGGGGTAAATATGGAAGTTCATCAACCAGAAAGGCTATGGTGAGGAGCTGGCTGGCAACGGGCCCAGCTCTGTGTGCCTGTCATCTAGCCTCTAGGCCAATTTACCCTCCATAAATAACAATCTGTATGAATGCTTTACTATTTAAATGCACATTCGCGCAGCTGCTGAGCGTGTTTGTTTACGTAGCTACGAACCCTTCTGTAAACATCACTATCTCAAAATTGCCCATGTGTCAGGAACATAAAGGGCTCCCTTAAAAAATATATTTGTGGGATGAGACACGGCCAGTTCCCAGATGTCTGGGTGGGGGGGTGTCAGAATTTTGCAGGGTTTGATTCATTTCAAAAATAGAATCACATGACTGGAAGGTTCTTAGAGGTCACTGTACACATCTCTCTGAGTCTGGGCAGAACTAGATTGAAGCCAACCACTGAGGATGTGGGTCTGTCTTTTGTGGATGCGAGTCTGCCTTTTATGAGGCCAGGGAACTCATTGAGTGAAGGCCTGGGGCCAGGACCTGCAGGGCACCGGGGTTGGGCAATATGCACACCCTACCCTCAAGGATCTTACTTTCATTTTCTAAAAATGAGCCTGACTCTTAGTGCTGGGCAAAGGCTTGCTGCAATGCTGCTGGCATTGGAATCGTCTGCCAGATGTTCTGTGCTGAGCCTGAGACCAGCTGACTGAAGGACCGGGTAGCCAGCCTCCCCAGGGCAGCTCAGTTCTCCAGAAATACCATGTTGCGATCCACGTGTGCCCACACATGGGTGACAGGAAGAGGGCACTGCATCAAGGTTGCAATGTGGGGCTGGTTCTTGAAATAGGCCCACTAACTGAGATCACGGATAGTAGTTTAAGGTCAACTAAGACATTTTTGAAAGGAGAAATGAGTAGAGCGGAAGCCGTTTTGTGCCAGCTCTCTGTTGTCAAGGCTCTTGGTGTCCCATCCAGCTCTCCAATGAATAATCAGGCCCTTGGGAATTTGTTTTTTCCTCAGTGTGCATTTGGTCCACATTAATTTTTTTCCTGTGACTTTGACTCATTGAAGCATTTCTTCCCCCAAGGGTCTGTTTAATGCCCACAAATGCCAACTGTGTTTTTCATTCGCAAAGAGAAACATCCCTCTGAAGCTTAAGAGATCAGATGGGCTATAAGCACTGAATTGTATGAATCCCACCAGGAAAGGAACAAGACATGTACAGCTTCCAGACAAGCCCAGGACTTTCTAGAACATTCTTCCCTTCACTTTCCAGAAGTTAGAAAACTTTTCTTGTTTAAATAGAAAATTAATAGGGGTTGCCTTTTTCCAGGAACAAAGGCAAGTGTTTTGAATCTTTTCTTTTTTGCTGGCACCTACCCCCTTTCCTCCAAGAAAGCAGTAGAAAGGCCGCTGATGCTCAGAGGCAAGCATCACTGTGAATTATCAAAAAGACGATACCCCTCTCTTTAGAAAGGTTCAGTCATTACAGACTGTCCTCAGAAAGACAGGGAGAATGCCAACTCAGGGACATCACAGGATAATTTGCTTATTCCAGATTCATGTATTTTTTTGAGATTGAGCTTTGGGTGGAGCGAGCATGAAGCTCAGCTTCTTCAGTTTGAAGCTCAGATGAACACCACTAATCAGAAAGTACATATTTCCAGTGGCGTTTGCTTCTTGAGCTCAGAGATGCAATGATAACAAGCCTTGTCCACTGCCCTCCCTCAGGTCCTATTGGGAGAGTTCATAGTGAGAAATCTAATATTAAAATTGCATCATGAGTGGTTGGTTTATGCTGCCAGAGGCTGTGTCGCAGGGGCCACCACTAGGGGGATCCAGAGTCCCTGTGCTCAGACCCGTGGGAGAAGTTTCTGGTCTGTGGGAAATGACTGGGCTCCTGGTTTAAATTGCTTCCTCCTCTCTCTTCTGCCTCTCCACTCCCTCAGACACACAACAATTACTTCAAGAATACATCTGAAGTCAGGCTAAAGTAATAGATAGCCCTGTTCACATCTGCAGCAATCTTTTAGTATTTCGCAATTGTTCTTTTGTTATTCTTTACAGCTGTTTTCGGATTAGGTCCATGTTCCTTTAGTTCTATGGAAAGGAGCCCACTCAAATCACCGAGCTCCATGCAAAGCCTATCACTCACATTTTCATTGCTTTTTACATTTACACACTGATGGCAGTTTCCACCAGGAGAGAAACTTGCTACAGGTATGACCTTGCCTGCTGGGCACAGGCAGGTGGAGACACGGGGCCAAGGACTTTCTTTTGAAGGGATGACGGAGATCGGCTTAGGGGTTGATGAAGAATCTGGGGCCAGTCTGTGGGCCATGTATTTTCAGATGATATAAACCAACCCCGAGCCTCCAGTTGAAGACTTCAAAGCACAGAAGGGCAGTTGCATAACTGAATAGGATCCCAAGGCTACTATCGATACTCAGAAGAACAGTAAAGAAATTGATGAATTAGGGTTCTAGTTTATATGTTTTCTGTAGGACACCATTGCTAGCTTAAGTCAGAGTTTACGGCTCTGTTTTGTGGACTGTGACAGATAAACATGGGCAGAACCGGTTTTGCTGTTGGGATGTATAACATGTGTAAAGTTCAGATATGAGTGAAGACTTCAATAAAAGCAGACTAGCTCTCTATTCTGAGAGCAGATGATCTTCCTAAAGCACACCAATGAAAGGTCAATGGGGTTCCGACAAACGGATCTTTGGCTTTTTGCTTTCCTGCTGGAGTTATTTACTGGGGCTGCAGGACTGTGTCTGCTGGGGGTTCAGCAGGTAGACTACGGAGATAGACACCAAGCACTCACTCGACATAAAACAACGCTATGGGCCTTGCAAATGGCTCCCAAAGAAGAGGGGAAATTGCATTTTTATTAAAGCGATTTGTCAGGCTTCCTCTGAAAGCCTTCTCGTCTTCCTCCTGGCGGGGCAATAAATAACCTCAAGTATTTAAATTGACCATGTTTCAGAGCCATGCAAAAGGTGCTTTAGCGAGAAATTTTTAATTTACGTAAATATTTGGAAATTTAACATAATTAAGCAGTGTTTTTAAAACACTTGTTTAATAATTTGTTTACAAAGGCCTTTTAAAAACCGAAGGCTAGCCTCCTTGGTGGATAGACTGGAGGTGATAAGCTACGTGGGCACACTACATCATGAAGTGAGGGGGCGGTGTCAACAGTGAGTTCCCATAGATAGGAACGTGAGACCCGGTTAGAAGGGGCATGGGTCCCACGGAGGCCCCGGAGGGAGCGTGCCTTACCTGTAGCTTCCACCATCCCTTCCAGGATGACCACGATCTCCAGCTCCTCTTTGGGCAGCTGTGCTTTGGAGATTTCCCAGAAAGGACTCTGTTGGTTGATTTCGTGACTGATGATGAGAGGCGACACCAGAAACAGCCGGTCGTCCCCGGTGTAATACCCGACGTTGATGTCCGTCTGGTTCAAGGGGATGAACTCGCCCTCGGAGGTCTGTTTGGATTTGATCAGCTTGGCACGGATGGAGGCCTCCACGATGTGGGAGTTCCTGAGGTCCCCGACGCGGAACATCAGGCACAGCTTCCCGTCCCGCATGGAGATAACTGCGTGGGTGGAGAACACCAGCGTCTCCGCCCTCTTCTTGGGTTGCGATATTTTGACAAACATGCACCCCACCATGAATGCATTGACAATGGACCCCAACACCGACTGGACTAAGAGGAGAATGATCCCCTCCGGGCACTTGTCCGTGATGACCCGGTAGCCATAACCGATGGTGGTTTCTGTCTCTATTGAGAATAAAAAAGCAGAGACGAACCCGTTGAGGTTGGTGACGCAGGGAGTCCATGACGGGTCCTCTATGTGGTCCATATCTCCTCGGATATACGCTATGAGCCACCAGATCATCCCAAAAAAGAGCCACGTGACTGTGTAAACCATGACGAAGATCAACAGGTTGAACCTCCACTTGAGGTCCACCAAGGTGGTGAAGATGTCAGTCAGGTAGCGGTAGGTCTCCCTCACGTTGCCGTGGTGCACGTTGCACTTCCCGTCCTTGCGCACATACCTCTGGATTTTCCTTTTGGTCCGGTCTCGGCAGATGTGTCTCGGCAGGTCGTCCCTGGCCTGCTTAGGCAACTTTGGCTGGTGAATGGCCACGGGGCTCTCCACGTCCTGGTCCATGGAGTCGCCCTCCAGGACGTTAGCTGGTGGTTTGGAAAAAAGAAAAGAAAAAGACCGAATGAAATGCTGGCTCTTAGGGGATCATGGAAACCACACTGTGTGCGGGACATGAACGTGAAACCAAACACCGTCTGTGTAGCTGTGCACAAAGCAGACAAAGTGAGTTTTATGTAGCATCGGCTGGACAGGCCCCGAACTGATCGGACTCCTGTGCTCTGCCGTCTGCCTTTGTGTGGGAGCTTCACTCCCTTCCCAGCACACAGCTCCCAGCTGTGCAAGTGTCTCCTGGCCAGCAAGTTCTGAGAGTCAGTGCTCAGCCAGGTGTCTCCCCTCCACCTGAGACGCCACGGCAGGGAGCTGCACACTGCGGATAAAGAGACGTTAGGATTCGGACAGTCTCTGCTCTTCCACTTTGCAAATGTGAGCTCTTGGACATGCTATTTTTTATATCACTCCCCCACCCCCCTCTCCCTGCCCCTCAAATGTGGAGATGGGGCCTTTCAGGAGCTAAGTAAGGTCGAAGGAGGTCATACGGTGGGTCCCTAGTGCTATAGGGCTGGTGCCTTTATAAGAAGAGGAAGAGACACCAGAATGTGGACCCGGAGGAAAGGACATGTGAGGGCCGTGGGAAGGCGGCCATCTGTAAGCCAGGAGCAGAGGTCTCCCAGACCAACGAGAGTCACCAGAAACCAACCCTGCTGGTACCTCCATCTTCAATTCCCAGTCCTCAGAATTGTGAGAAAATAGATGTCTGTCGCTTAAGCCTCCCAGTTTGTGGCACCCTGTCATGGCAGCCCAGGTAGACTAACACACTATCCGAATTCACTGAGCCTCAGTTTCCACACTTACAGAGTGGTGATCAAGATGCCCAATTCATGGGGTTGTAGTAGGATGAAACCACATACCTGCCTGGAACCGACATGTAATAAGTTTTCCTTTGTACTAAATTGTTCCTTTGCTACTTTCCTTATGTTTAGGGCAAGATCTTTAAATTGTCACTCAGATCTCAGAGTTTAAGAAAAAGGTCTGGTTTTTGGTGATTCAATGCCAAGGTTAAAAAAGTGGGGGGGAATCTCTCTTTTTGAGAGTTTACACATTTTATTTGGTTTCTGCCTCCACATTGGCTATTTGCAGTCCTGGCGTACGGTTGTGTTTTGCTGAAGGCCCTGTGATGAGCGCATCAGTAGAATCGCCAGTTACTCACGCATTAGGAAAACTCCTCTAGAGTCTGCGTGCAGGGGAAGTTTGGCGCGGCTGCTGTGACTACACACACAGAAGCCACCCTGTGAAGCTGCTTGTTCGGCCAGTACCTCCCAAGCTTCCTAAGGGGATTATGAGCAGTCTCTTTCCCCAGCTCTCCTCTCTGTCTGCTGACTCTGCCATGCGTTTTGTCCACAGCAACTACGGCTTGTCCCCTTGGTTAAAGGAGAAAGGCAGTCGGTTGAGAAAACACTCATCTGGTTAAGGAAACAGCTGGGGATGGGACTCAAGTGGTACCCACTTGGCATCAGTGGCGTAGGTCTGCTCTTCTATTTCAGCCCCAGGAAGGGCCGCGTCTGGTCTGTAGAGCAGACTGTTGAGTTTGGCAACTTGGAATTTTAGATCCCGGCCCTCCATAGCCTGTCATTTGTAAAGGAGAAACTTTTCTTCGTCCTCTTTCTCCTCTTCTTCCCCTTCTTCCCACTCCTCCTCCCCCTTCTTCTCACTTTGGTCTTCCTCCTCTCCCTCTCCTCCTCTTCCTTCTTCTTGGAACAGATATCAGGACAGGAGTGAGAGGGTAGCAGCTGAGGCTGGGACAGGGTGGAGGCGTGTGGAGAATCTAGATCAGGCGTCCTCAAACTACGGCCCGCGGGCCACATGCGGGTGTTTTTGCCGTTTTGTTTTTTTACTTCAAAATAAGGTATGTGCAGTGTGCATAGGAATTTGTTCATAGTGTTTTTTAAACTATAGTCCGGCCCTCCAACGGTCTGAGGGACAGTGAACTGGCCCCCTGTTTAAAAAGTTTGAGGAACCCTGATCTAGATGGATGTGAAGGTGACGTCCCTCTCACTGCCAACACCCCCCCCACCCCCCAAGGCACGATGTTTGTGGCCCCGAGTGGTCACAGCTGAGTTCTCACTGTTCATTTTGCCCCGAGTGGGAGTCTCAAAATATAGCTTCATGTGGGACAAGCTCTGGGCCCACGCCCTGGCAGGTGGGGAGACCTGGCGAGTGTCTTGCTTTGACCCAAGTGCTAAGCTCCTGACGGTGCAAAGCCACCAGAGCCCTCGTCTTCCAGATCCCTTCTGTGGAGAAGAGGGTTTGTCAGATCAGCTGCTTTTTAACAGTCTTCAGTGGGATTCAGACTTTAAATGTCAGGGAGGAAGTCCACGCCCGCCCCCACCACCCACGTTGAAGCTGCTTTCCCCTTTTCCTGGCTCAGCTATCACTTCAAGCTCCAGGCGGGCGTTCTGAGCTGGGGGACCTGTTTAAACAGTTAGAGTGAGTAGGGTGAGTGCCCTGGGCAGTCCTGGGAGCTGCCAGTGATCCTCCAAACTTTCTCCCCGCTGCTAGCTCAGGACTGAGCACATTTCCTGGCCTCCTCCGCATTGAGGGGTAGCCATGGGCTGAATCCCCGCTTCTGCCCTTAAAGAGTGTATGTGCCCCTCCTGTGCCCCTGCCCTTCCACGGGGGATGGGGGTGGGGGAGTGGAGGGACCTGGGTCCCGTGCCCGCAGCAGAGCTGCTGTCCGACTAGAAACAAGAAGAAAAGTGAGTGTGTCTGCACCATTATGCAGTTAGTGTCTGGTATGAACTCAAGCCTCATCTTGCACTTTATGGACAGCAGCACTGACCCGGACAGGCAGAGGGACCGTGATGAGGGCGCTTGTGGGAGGAGCAGGGAGAGGGGACCGGAGGAGGGACGGAGGTTTGCGTTTGGCATCTGTAACGAACCAGCAGGTGGAAAGTGTAAGTCATGTGTGACTTAAATGCCTTTTAAAAGCAAACAAACTAAGAAAGCCAAAAGATTTTGGGAGCGCGGTGGGAAGGTGGCCTCTGGGGTGGCCCGCGGCTGAGGCCGGGGTGCAGGCAAGGTGTGTCCCTTGGAAGATGGGGAAGGGGTTCAGAAGGTGCCACCCCAAAGCTGCCTAAGAAGCAGCCGGTGCAAGAAGCACACGCTGACCCCCCTTGTCCTCCGAAATCTGAAGCTAAATCCCATGTCAGAGGTGCCCTCGCTGCTTTGGGAGAGACAGGGAAGGTAGGGCTGAGAAGTCTGCCTAAACAAACCGCGTTAAACAAACCCAGGCCGACCTGGTCACTCCTTCCCCGTGCACAACCCAGAGCCCCAGCCTCCCTGTCTGCCAGTTCTTCCCCAATTTATTCTCTGTCTAAATGGCCTAAAGGCTTCCTGATTCGTCACATCGTTGGGTCTCTTGTGAAGCTTCCCAGGTACATGGAAAAATTCAGTAACACGTGTCTGCTTTTCTCCTGCTAATCTGTCTTATGCTCTGTTTATTTCTTAGGCCCACGAGAGACCTGAGGGCTGAGGAGAATTTTTCTTGCCTTATGATGGGGCGGGGAGGCCGGGCCTCTGGCCTGTAGTGGCTGGTGGGAAAACAGGCTCAGAGGCCAGAGAAACCAAAATTCTAATGAGGTGGGAATACCTGGGGACGAGAAGAGACTGAAGCAAGAGTCCAAGGGGCAGAGGGCCAGGCCAGGGAGGGGTGTGGGGTGTGGAGTGAGGGCCCAGCTGGAGGCTGTGTCCAGGGTCATGACAGGGGAGAGAAGCTGCCTCAGCTCCGGGGTGCAGAGGCGTGCAGGGGACCCAGAAGGGAATGCTCACGATGGCTCTCAACCTTTCTTTCTTCCCTGGAACCCCAGGGTGTGAATTGAGGGGTGATCTGAATTGCATTTGCAAGAGCATTTGGAGCTGCTCAGCAGAGCGAGCTGCAGCTGAGGCTTGGAGAGCAGACATCCTCCCTGCATGCCTGCGCAGACCTGGGTGCAAACAACCACTCACCACCTCGGCCGCAGCCCCCTATGGCCCCCGGGCCCCCTGGCTGTCCACGTAGACCCCCCGCCTCTCGCTCAGCCTCACCCTCCACCTAGCTGCATGTGCTCCAGCATTGTGCACGCAGGTTGACCGGGGCTAACGCAGAACTGCTAACAGTGAAGTGTGTATAACACACAAGAGGATCCGCGAGAGGCCCCAAGGGGCGGCCACGAGGCGCTAGGTGGTTCATAAGTCGATGCTCAACCACTGAGCCATGCCGGCTGGGCCCTTCCTTATTTCTTATATCAAAACGAATTCCAAGTGAATTAAGGATTTAAATGCAAAGAAAAAAAAAACAACTACAGAGGGAGTGGAGATGTATTTTTATAATTCTAAAAGTTGGAAAAGCTGTTCTAACCATGATAGGAATCCAGAAATTATTTTAAAACACTGTTATTTTTGTCAATATGAAAATTTTAAATGTTTGTAAGGAAAGTAGGAAGACAAACCAGCAAACATATTGGCAACACATAACATATACATTCCCAATTTACAAAAGCAGTAAGCGTCCCATAGAAAACATGGTCACAGGAGACAGATAAGGGGCTTGGAAGAAGAAGCACACAAAGATGACAGCACACGGAAAGACTGTCCAGCCACGGTAAAGTAAAAGCCATGCACATGTAACAAATCCTCCCCCCAAAGTTAGCAAAATTAAAAAGAAACGCCAGATGGGGAGTATGTGTGCTGGGAAGGCAGTGGACTTGGGAACTCAGATGTATTATTGTAGGTGTTGACTGGCAGTCTTTCTGGAGGGCAGGTGACAGGAAGTCTTATGATTTAGAAATGGTTAGATGTCTTGGATTAGGGGCTAGGCATTCCTCCCAAGGGAATAATTCCATAAACGGTCACCAGTTGCACACGGTGCTCTATTGCAGCCTCTCTTATAGCAGTGAAAAATTAGAAATGATCGAAGGATCTATCAATAGAGCACCGGTTAAACACATGTTTGCACTTATCATCAATGGCATACTATGCGGTCATGAAAAATGATTTTCCAGTGCTTTGGGGCCTTCACCAAGATCACCTTCTTAATGGCCTCTGTTTAACCCCCGTTGGAACTGGTAATCACAGCTGCCCGTTCTCAGGTGCCCCTTCTGGTCCTGCTGCGCAATTCTTCGTAGCACTTGCCACCTTTCAGCCTGAGAGGTTATTTACTCTTTTAATTTTCTGCTGCCTGTTGGCCCCTGTGGGAAGGGAAGTTCCCCGAGGGCAGGCATCTGTGTGTGTTTTATTCACAGGTGAATCGCAGGCCCTGGAGCAAGTGCCCAGCACACAGTACCTAGTATTGAATGAATGGTATGTGTTCATTGACTTGGCTGGTTGCCCAGCCATAGCGCTAAGCGAAAAGGCAGAATAAGGAACATAGAATCCACTCTGTATATATTACCCTCTTGCAATAATGTGTGTGTGTTCATGAGTGAGTGTGTGTGTGTGTGTGTGTGTGTGTGTGTGTGTGTGTAGAAGAATGTTTTCCAAGATGTTCATTTTGATCCATCTCTGAGTTGTAAGTTTGTGGGTGTTTTTGCTTTCTCTTTGATTTTTCTATATTTAGCTTTCCCCTTAATGTACTTCTTTCATCTAAAAAATAAGTAGGAATCATGAGGCCACTTCTGTGTTGAATAACCGGAACAGATGCTGCAGATAGCACTGGACAATGTCTTTGGGCTTGGAAATTGGGACTCACTAGTGCACTGGGTTGAGTAGCGTGTCCCCCACAGTCATGTCCACCCTAAACCTCAGATTGTAACCTTTTTTGGAAATAGGGTCTTTTCAGATATAATGAATGAGGTCATACTGGACCCCAAATCCAATAGAGCATACACGTAAGAGACAGAAAAGAACATCCAGAGACACAGGGAGGGCACCTGAGCACAGAAGCAGGAGTTGGGGTGATGTTCTCAAACCAAAGCTGATTGGAGCCACCAGAAGCTGAGAGAGGCAGGAACGACCCTCCCCAGAGCTGTCGGGGGGAGCATGAGCCTGCTGACACCTTGATTCTCTCCAGGGCTGTGAGAGAATACACTTCCGTTGTCTTAAGCCACCACTTGGAGTTAGCTTGGCAGCCACAGGAGACTAATACAACTGCTGACTCTGGTGAGAGTGGTGATGGCTGAGTGGTGGGTTGTACAGCCAGGATGCAGGTGGGGAGGAGTGGTTGGTCTGGGAGAGGGTGTGAGAGAGGATTTGGAGAGGACGTGCTTAAAGACAGAGAGCTGGAAGGAGCTGACGGGGCCAGACTGTGTGTGTGTGTGTGTGTGAGAGAGAGAGAGAGAGTGTGTGCATGATGCGTGTTCATAGAGCACCTTTACATGTGGAGAGGAAGCCGAAGGGGAGAGGTTGCGCTATAAGGAAGGGGCGGTGGCAGAGTGAGGTGTTGGAGGGAGTGGCAGTCAACAGGGAGCAGAGGTGGAGGGACAGGACATGTAGATGCAGGGATGAAACTTGCTCCCCAAGAGGCAGGCTGAGCTGGGGAGGGAGGAGGCAGCTGGGAAGAATGTGGGGACATCTCTCTCAGGCTTTGTGTCATGGAGGTGCTGCATGTTGGCTCACTTTACAGCGTGAATTTCAGGAAAAGTGTATTTCAGCAGACTCCTTGAATCAAATCTGTATCTAGCAATGCAAACAGCAGAATTTGGCTTCACCACAGCGCAGGCGAAGCTTTCCCATCACTACTGGTCAGGAGAGGACATGTGGACAGATATGTGTACACCCATGTTCACAGCAGCATCCTTCACAGTAGCAACAGGGGGTGCAACCCAAGCGTCCAAGGACTGACGCGCAGATAAGCGCGATGTGGTCCCTCCGCACAGCGGGACGGGATGCCGCCTCAGCAGGGAGGCTCTCCGACACCTGCTGCAGCACGACGAGCCCGAAGGACATTGTGCTGGGACATAAGCCAGTCGCCAGAGGACAACACTGTCTGACTCCGCTGACCTGAGGCGTCTAAGGAGACACATTCATGGAGACAGAAGTGGAGTGGCCGTGTCAGGGGCGGGGGAGGGAGGGTTCGTGTTCGTGGACGTGGAGTGTCCGTCGGGGAAGATGAGGAAGAGCTGGGGATGGATGCGGTGACGGCAGCACAACCGTGAGAATGTGCTCAGTGCTAGAGAAGCAAACACTTAAAGAAAGGTTAACATGGTAAAGGTTATGTTGTGTATATTTTACCACCCTGAAAAAGAAATTGTCTTAGGAAAAGGAAAGCTTGTATATTTTCTAAATGAGGGAAGATTGGCTTCTAACCGCTTTGGGGAAGGTGCCCAGTGGCAGTGGATTCGGGCTACGATGCTGCTGACTGAGGTCAGGGCGGGGTTTTCTGAGATTGTCTTGTTGTGATACGGGCTCCCACATTACCCCTGAGACACTGAAGGACAACTCAGAGCTGTCGCTGCAAATGATGCCTGACGTGTGAAATTAGAAGTTTCCTTTTGGCCCTTTGCCCGATGCTTGTCTTCTTATGTGAGTCCTTACCTGAGGATTTTCCCTCCCTGGGGACCAGTGGGAATGCTTGTCATCTGTGTCCGATATGCCCTGGGGAGGTGAGCTGGTTTGTGCTATGCTGAGCTGCTGGGATGATGAGAGGCGATCACAAGCAGAAATCCGGGCAGACCGGAAGTGTAATGTCACAGACGTGTGGAAAACAGTGCCTCCACCCGCTGGAACTCCTGACAGCTACAAAAGGGCCAAGGGCCCTATTAACATTAGCCCCGGGGGGCCTCACCCTGTGACCCTGAACTTAGAAAGTCTAGGACCCACTGTGAGGTCAGAGCACTAACGATGGCTGCTCCGTGCGTGGGAGATGGCTTCGGAAAGTGTGCCATTTCATTGCTTAATGGAGAGAGATGCCAGGTCACTGTGGGCTGGAGGAAGGAGATGACATTCTATATCCCGATTGCTCTTTTAAAGGTGATTTCAAGATTTAGAACCAGCGACAGTTAGAACCAACAGAACCTTTCGGGACCACTGCCACAGCCGGGTGGGTTGTCTGCTGCACAGCGGCATTCCGATGAGGGCAGCAAGGGGGCTGTGCTCTGCGGGCCACACCATGCCCCTTTCCCAGGCCCAAGTCTGCTCAGAGGACAGGCCACCGGCTGGGATTTGCTCAAGGAGCTGCCTGACTAGAGCAGTCTTGCTACCCCAGGCATCTTCAGTTCTTTGTCCTTCACTTTTTATTGCGCACAAAGAAAGTGAGACTCAAAGAAGCCAACTTACATGGCAGGAGGCAGAGCCAGAGTGTTTCTGTCCCTCAGGAAACTTGGACTTGATGGTCTCCCTCTGGAGCAAGAATCCCTTATGCTCTTGGTTACTGTGGGGTGGGCCTAGAGTCAGCCAGATGGGGTCCCTGCTCTGCTGCCCACTCAGTGGGTCCTTCAGTGGCAAACTGGGTGAATGCTACCCTAATGGACTCATGGGAGAATTAGGGACATAAGTCTTGTTGGCAGGTAGCCTGGTGACAGGGCCATGTGCTTTGGTGGCGGGCGGGTCTGAGTTGGAACTCTGCTGTTCCATCTGCAATCTGTGTGCATTTGTTCCGGCCGCATCACATCTGAGTCTCAGTTTCCTCAATTGTTAAATGAGAATAATAAGACCTACCTTGCAGGGTTACTGTGAGAAATAAATACATCATGTGAGCGTCGCACCTGCTACAGAGCAGACATTGAACAAATGGCAGCAATTATGATAGTGTCTGGGCCGAAGAAGGCACACGATTTGTAGCTATAATAATCCCTGTTTTTATAAGCCCAACATTGTCCTGGAAACAGTGGGAAATTCAGAAGCGATCTAAGACACAGATGGGCAGGCCCATCTGGAAGCTCAGAGCCTGCTTGCTAACACAAGACCTGCACAGTGTCCCATATCAATATGCAGTTGCCTGCAACACTGTGGACACAAGACTAAGACCCGTCTAGCATGTCAGAGGCAGAGGTCAGCGGTGGCTGGACGGATTAGCCAAGGGAAGGAGCTGGGGAGTGACTGTGGCCCTGAAGTGGGAAAGGAAGAAAGCCAGCTCTTACTGAACAGTGTCAAGTACTGGGCTGGGCACCATAGCCACAGGGGAAGTGTTGGCCCATCCTACAGATGAGGCGATGGAGGCTGATTGGGCTGAGTCACTTGCTGAAGCTTACACGTCTGACATGTGGTGGAACTAGGACTCTCCGTCAGGTTCTGAAGCTCATGTTCTTTCTCTTCTGCCATTGCCGACAGATGAGAGGAAGTGTGTGCACGTGTTTGTGTGTGTGTGTGTGTGTGTGTGTGTGTGTGTATACAATGTGAGGAGAAGAGTGGCAATGAGAAGGATCTTGCCTCACTCTTGTTCCATGAATTACCCCATGGAGTGGAAGAAGTGAAAATAAAGGAGCAATGGCTTTGAGTTGTCATGCCTGGGGCAAAGGTCAACATCAGGGTGGGGATGGTGGAGACAGAGGACCAGGGGTAGGGTCAAAAAAAGGATTTAATGTGTCAGAAAGAGGTCTGGTGAGAGGGAAAGTTCTGGTGTCTTTTATAAAATCTTATATTGGGGAGGGGATGGCAGTTGGAGGGTGGGGTAGACGTTTGTTGAACTCTACCACGTGCCTGCACTGAGCTGCGTGGCTTCTCTGCCATTTCAGTTGATCCCCATCCTTCCGGACTCTGTGGCGGGTTCCATCACGGGTGTGAGACAGGCGGGACACCCTGACCAAGGCCACACAGCCAGAGCCAGTCCAGGGAGTTGGACTCCGAGTGGACGGCTCTTTCCAGGAACCAAACAGGATAGACATGCAAACACCCCAGCTCAGCAGTGCTGCGCGGATGGAGGAACGGTCCCAGAGAACGGGGGTGTGGAGTGTGCTCTTCTTTCTTCTTGTGTTACTAAAGAATGAAGAGCACAAGTACCCCAGGGACATCCACAGTGAGGGGTCAGGAGGAGCAGGAAGTGAGGGGGAGGGGCAGGAAGTGAGAGGGAGGGCCAGGAAGTGGCCCAGAGGAGGCACAGGGACAGGGTGGGTCCAGGTCCAGGAGGCCAAGGCAGTGCATTCAACCGAAGAGGGGCTGTTGGGTCTGGCAGTCAGGAGACCACTGGCAACTCTGAAGAGAGTGGTCAGGATGAAAGTCAGGCTGCAGGGGAAGGGGGTGACCGTGGGCTGAAGGGACATTTTATCTGTAGGTGAGGAGGGAGGTGCAGGTGGTCCTTCCACATGAGGGAGGAGAGGAGGCCGTAAAAAAGGAGCAATAGAAAATTCTGGATGGAAGTGAGCATGGTCTCCCTCAGGTGTGGGGAAGAAATGAAATGCAAGGCTATGCATTGACCTCAGAAAGAAGTCCAGCCCCTTCCTGTTTGCGATGGCACCATGCAAGGAACAGCAGGGGTGACAAGACCCTGCCCAGCTCAGAAGAGAGAGCCACTCGGTCCTTTCTTCTTCCTGTCTGTGGGCTGTGGTCGTCCACCCTGCAGAGCCCACAGGATGGAGCGGATTTCCAGAGGAGGGTAAGGGACACAGGGAGAGGTTAGAAAGTGGGCTCTTAGCTCCCAGCAGAACTGAGACTGATCCCAGACCCCCACGTGCAGGTTCTAGAACCTGGGCCACCAAGCCTCCCGAGAGGGGTGGCTCAGCTCCTGAGTGAGGGCAGGGGAAGCCCTTTCAGAGCAACTGGCCCCTCCCTGCCCGGTGGGCAGAGCATTTCCTTGTATTTTCTGAGGCAAGACTGGTTGGGACCCGCTCAGATCACACACACGGTGGGATTTCACAGTAGAGGAGAGAGCAGTCAATCCACGCCTCCTGGTAGCCAGAGCTCCAATTTTAGACAAAAGTTTCAGCGCACTTCCCATGAACCCCCTTCTGTGAAGAATTCTAGCAAGTGGGAAAATGCATGTCACTTCCTCTGCTGTGTACCTCCTGGGGCGCCAGTAACTGGGTTTGAGAAGGAGAAGCGTCCTGGGTAATTCTCTTGAGCAGTGACCACGTAATTGAGGGTTCAGGATAACTGCACCCCACAACCAAACACCTGTTGGGCAGCATCACCTGATACCAGCACAAAAGGGGGTGGGAGGCTGGAGAGCAGGCGGTCAGGGCTTTTCTCTGCTCTAATGAGGTCTGAGGTATGTTTAATTCCACAAGAAAACAGCGATTTCCCCGCCTCATTTCCCACCTCGTCTCCACCTTTAACGCGCACTCTGCGGGCCTCGTGCTGTTTAATCCTGCACTTGCAGCTGAGCTGGCATTTTAAACAAACCAGTGCGGCCCCCTCTCTCCCCAGGAAGACTCCGATCCTCCCAACATGTCCAGCGGTTGCGCTAATTCCCACATCAATAAAACAGGATTACTTTTACTGAGACGTGGTTTAAATTCCTGGCGAAACCTGATCAGAATGCAAAAGGCTTACAATGTGCACTTCATTAAGTCTGAATTGTTCTGGAAGAATCTGCAGTTGGCACTTCAGGGTCTTTTGAAGAGAAATCAGCTCACCCCCGCCGTCATTGCCTTCCTCTCAAAAAATGGGCACTTCCCTGTCTGGGGTTTTGCGGAGGGAAAGGCTTTGGATTTGGGGTTGGAAGACCCAAGTCCTCAGATAGATAATCATGTGGCCTACCTTCCCCACATCTCGTGTCTCCCCTCCAAGGACTATTGGATGACACCCTATGGGCTTCAACCCCGATAAATAGTCACTACCAACCATTTGCTTTAGAATGATCTATGTCCAATGAGTGAGTTGCTTCTTATTTTCTCTGGAAAGCAAATGAACTATCTCTTAGCTTTACACCCTGAAAGGCTCTGGCAGGTTTCAGCAGGTGTGAGAGTCTCCTGTCCCCTGACGTGGAGGATTATATTCCCAGAGGCAAACATTTCCCAGGTTCCAGAGGAGAAGTGACTCCCCCTGCATCAGACGTGTAGGGGTGGCCCTTCCCTCGCTCTGGGTCTATTTTCTGGATACTTCGGTTTCCTATGAGCCTGCACCTGCATTCTGGGTTGTCTTCCGAGTGAGAGTGCCCAGCCTCGTGGGCTTCGTTTGCAGCAGTCTCTTGCGTGTTAAGTGTTTTTCTCGTTTGCTTGAGTCATAGTGCGCTGCCCACCCAAGGCTGGAGTGCTGACAAGCAGAGTCTGAATCTTCAGGATTCAGAGACGCGAGTTTCTGGTTCTCTATTTTGCCAGGGTCCAGTAATATCATTTTTCTTCTCAAAATTATTTCACTGCCTGAGGATACCTGATAAACACCCAAGATGGACTGAGAGTGAGGGGACGATCTCGGGGTGTCCCTTGGGGAGGAGTTGAGTAGCATGTGGGTCCATGCATGTATCTCCCCTTTTCCAGTGGGAGTGAGACATTGCTGAGGCCTCCACGGTCTCTATGAAGGGGAGCCCAGGCCAAGGATTCTATGGAGGAGAGAGCAAGATGTGAGAATCTCTGAACCCCCCCACCGAAGCCTCCTCTAAGTCCAGGAGACTATAATTGGGCTAAGTCCAGTGGCCTGCTGTTGAAGCTGCTCTACAGAAAAGTTAAAACAAACAAACAAAAGCCCTTCTGAGTGTTTGAAAATTTCTGTGGTATAAAAACTTCCACTATGGCTAATTTCAAACTCTCAATAGTTGACCAGCTCCCCAAATCCCAAATATTTAACAATCACCTCTCATGAACTGGTATTAACTTCAGTATCCCCCTGGGTCAAGTTCTACATTCTTGACGTGGGGGTGAAGGAACCCTGTTTGCTGGAAGGTGGTGGGGAGTGACAGTGAAGTGGAAGGGAAATAAATGACTGATAAGTTTAGGAAATGGCTGTCTACTCTGTCAGCTTCTTTGAGAGTTCTAGAGAAAGTTAGCATATTAAGGATTCTGATTTATATATATACTAGTGGCCCAGTGCATGGATTCATGCACATTGAAAGGAAATTAATTAGAAGAAAGATTCATGTGGTAATTACATTACTGCAAAAAATTACATGTCAAAATAGTATATGTAATATAGTACTATAAAATTAAAACATGCATGCGATTGGCGCCAGTGAGGGCTTTATATGTATCATGCATGCACGAGTCAACATTTACTTTTAAATTGCCAGTGTGCGTCATATGTACTGGCCTGTCAGTTAGTTGGACGGATGTATGGTCAGTCACTTAGCCATATATATATATATATATATATATATATATATATATATATATATATATATATATATATATATAGATAAATGCTTTTAAATTTATTTTCCTCAGAATTTCTCAAGCTTATTGAAGCTCATGACAACCTATGCACAGTGAGGATCTGTAGAACATGCATTTGACCTACACAGAGTACCCCCTTATCCATGGTTCTGCTTTCCGAAGTTTTAGTTACCCACAGTCAACTGTGGTCTGAAATATTAAACAGAAAGTCCCAGAAACACACAATTCATAAGTTTTAAATAGCATGCGGTTCTGTAGCGTGATGCAAGCTCGCGCCATCAGTTTTTATGCTGTGCAAAACTAAGAAGCTCTGGATGGAAAAATGGAGACATCCAACGTCTGGAAGGTCGTGCTCCCCATCTGCCTAGCCTGAGAACCACCCGGGTAGCTGGCGACACACACGTTGGCATGCCTGCCCAGGGCTGCTGCCCCTATGGGGAGATGGAGAGAGGCGAGGGCACCAGGCAGGGGGACGCCCTCCCAGCCTGTGCCTGTAACACCCACCTCTACAGTCTGCGGGGCCAACAGTAGCCCTGAAGCCAGGCTCCCACATCTTGTGAATCACTAATAACCCGGGACTGTGATGAATGGCTACGGGCATCAGCCTACTGGAGCATTTCATGGCCACTGGCCTGGCGGTGCCATGCTTCACAATATTCTCATGCAAATGAGACCCTAGGCGCCGTGCTGGGCTGCTGCTGTGGGCTGCTGCCACCGAGCTTTTCTTCTGCAATCACCGTCCTGACAAACTGCGTGGGGAGCACCACGGCTTTGCTTTCTGCTGCCTCCTGACTTTCCCTCTCAGTCCTCAACATTCTCTTGCTGTGAGGGCACGTCATGGGGTGGGGTGTGGGGTGGGGATCGCAGCTTCCTTAGAAAGCATAGCCGGTTCTCTCCCTGGGGACTTCCCTCCAGGTCAGGGCCTGAAGTCAAGACAAGACCCAGTTCCCTTGGCCTCACTCTGGGTGGGTTTGCTGGAGGGGGAAGTCTCACTTGGGGTCACCATGGCCAGAAGCCAGCTGGGCGAGTGCCGATCATTCATTGGCTCCTGGAGGTGAGTTCCTACTTCCACCTGAGGGACTTGGGGATGCTCACCAGGCATGGAAATACCTGCTTCCCCCTCTTCTCCTGGCTCAGTCTTCTCCTGGCTCAGGCGCCGTGCTTCTTGTGCGAAATTAAGTGCGCTTGTCTAGTGGAGCAGAAGGAAGAGAAGAGGCGGTTTCTCTGCGTTCTCTGCCAATGTGTTCTGGTTTGTTTGTGTTGTTCTGGTGTCATCTCGCTCAAAGGAAGAAAGTGTCCCCAGCATCACCTGCCCGTGGGAGGAACTCTGGGCAGCCCCTGACCATAACTAATCTCCACCTGAGTCTTCTGTGCGGGAGGGGACGGGTCTGGAAAAGGGACTGTTGGTTCCCTCCTGTCCATTCGCAGCTCAGTGAGAGTGAGCCTGAGTGGGCTCTGGGGACAGGGTCCCAGCCCTAGCAAAGGCTCCGGGCTGGTTCTCTGTCCACCAGGCCACGTGCCCCAGACCATTTATGCACAGAGAGGGGCAAAGGACTGCTCAGCAGACCCGTATACCCTACACTGGCCCTGGTGGAGACCCAGGCCGTTCTGGTCCTGGTTGTTCAAGTCTCTATTTGCAGATGCTTGTGGGGCTGATGCAGGGATCTGCGGCTGAGCTGTTCTCGTGGGCGGTGCCTTTGGCAGAAAGGGAGAAACCCCCCTCCAGCGCGAGGAACTGCTGCCTGGGCTCAGCTCCCGGGGAGCCTGGTAGAAAGATGGTCCCAGGCCGGGGCTTCCAGGGCGTTCTGAGTGTGTTTGTTCCAGGTTCACATCATGCTCCTTTTCTGACGATGAGATTGTGAACTCTTTCTGATTCTCTGCTCACAGGACAACTGGCCGGGGCCCTGGTGACAGGTGGCCTGGGGCACCCGTGAGTCTCCACGTGGCGCTCTGTGACTCCTGGGGCTACTTATTAATAGCCCAAGAGGACACGTGGCCTGTGCTTCCCGGCCCTGTGGTCTGTCTGCTGCAATGCTGTTTGGGATCCGGGCGCTCGGGATGTGGTCCTTTTAAAATTACATTTTCTGCTGCTTCTGTGCTCCTCCCCCGGGGCCCACTGGCACGGCTGTGTGCTGCTCAGCCTCCCACTGAATCATTCTGGCCTCTCGCTTCTCCGGCAAAGGCTGATTCGATTTCTTTAAAGTCACTTGATTGAATTCTCAACACAAGTACACACACTGAAGTAATTACATCGGCCCTGTTGTTTTAAAAAGGAAAACAAGAAATCTGGGCTATTCTCTCGACGAGGCCTTGGTATCGGCGCCCAGCGTCTGCAGGTGATGCGGCCTGCGCGGACGTGAGCAGTGCTGCTGTGGACACAGAGGGATGGGCTGTGTGTCAGCTACCCCTCCAGCACCACCCAGAAACTTCCCCATCCCAGCAAGAATGGGGCTGATGGGCTCATTGTATCGGGGAAAAATGAGTGACTTTTGCTGGAAAGAGTCCTGCCGTGGTCTCCAGAGGAGGGACAGGAAGCTCCCTGGTGTCTGTGATCTGTACTGTCTAATACGGCGGCCGCCGGCCATGTGTGGCCCTTGAGCTTGACGTGAGCCTGATCCAAATGGACATACACTGCAAGTCTGCAGCAAACAGGTGGTTCTGAAGACGTAATGTGAAAATTAATAATGCAAAACATCCCATCAGTGATTGTCATACTGATTGCATTGCATGAACACATTCTGTTTATATTGGGTGAAATCAAATACATCATTACGTTAATATAATTTCTTTTTACTTAAATGTTCGTACTAGGAGATTTAAGGTAATACGAGTAACTGGTATTGTATTTCCACTGGACGGGGAGGTTACAGAACCTTCAGAACTCGGCCACGCCCACCCCTTCCAATGGCTGCAAGTGGACTCGCTGTCGAGGAGCAGCCGACTAGCTGGCCTCAGGCAGAAAGAAAGGGTTGCCTATGGAAGCAGCTAAGTTAAGGGCCCTATAATTGGGGGAAAAAAATTGAGAGTTTGGAACTGAGCACAGCTAATTGAAAAGGTTGGGAGATTGTTGGCATTGGTGTGTAGACAAATTTCCATCTTCGTTTGGAAGCTGGGGCCATTTAGCCAGATCATTCAAACACGTTCTCCCCAACAAGGACCTGACCGCTGCCTGGCTGGAGAAACTAGACACCAGGAGCATCTTGTGTTGGTGCGTGCACAGCAGGTGTGGACACAGCGCCTGGGACACAGCACCTGCAAAGGGGAGCCGTCGGGGGAAGGAGGTGGTGTGTCCTCTGGTTCAAGCACTGTTTGTCCCCCCTATTTACTTCGAATTTCCTTGTCCTTCAAAAACTCCCCAGGATGAAAAGAAATAACCAGGCCTTGGCATCTGGTGCTGAAGGAACAAGTCACGGTTCCAGCTTCTGGTGACATCGCCTGTGCTGACACTCTGTCACACAGTCTGTCACCCTGCTCCGTCCCGCCAAGTCAATTCCTCTAGAGCGACTTGTCAAGGGTGCTTGCCAGGACCACTTTGAAAAGTGTGTTCAAGTAAGTGCAAGGCTGTGACCACGAGTGACTCTCCTCCCGTTGCCCTTCCCCAGGTGCCCACAAAGACCAGGAACTTCAAGCGCTATTGATGTTGGGTTTGGGGCTAGAGCTTTGGTTTTGACCTTGGCCTGATCTGCTGGTAGACCTCAGCATGCGACTGAACATCTGATGAACGCTCTGGTTCTTGCCTCGAGGTCTGTGATCAATTGTCCTTCTTGGTGACCTTCCCTGACCTCCTCTCCTGCTTTCCCACTTCAGTGCTGGGAGCCCCCCAGGGTTTGTCCACAGCCTGCTTCTCTTCTCGTCCCGCACACCAGTTTTTATCTGGATTACTGCCTTGGTCTCCAAGTCTTTCCTACCCACCTCCTTTTTTTCAGAGTTTCAGAGTGGGCTGTCTCCTGTTGCTTCCATCATGTCCCTGTCCTGCTTCAAATCATTCATTGATGCCCAAGGGCCTTCTCACGGCTCCCCATGCCACTGGTCCTGTGACATTGGCTTCCCTCTGCCGGAAGCATCTATCTCTTCTTCACATGGTGCAGCGCTCAGGGTTCTCTAAGGTACCAGCCTTTCATGCATGTGTCCTTTCACATGACACTTCCGTGCTCTGCCTCACCCCCCACAACTCACCTGAGTCCTCAGGACTCAGCTCACATCCCCCACCCAGAGAGCTCCCAACCTGGTTGGCTCTTGTCCCCCCGACCCAGGGCCTGCCCCAAGGACAGCGCTCAGCACATCCTATGGCCGTGGCTGGCTTCCATGCCGGTCTGCCCTGGGAGACCTTGAACTCTCAAGGGAAGCCTGAATCCAGACAAACGGGATGCAACTCTTCTGAGGCTGCCCCCAGTGCATCGCATATTACTGCTGAGCCTCACTACCCGATGGTGTCAAGAATGTGGGACCCGCATCTCCGTCCCAGTGAGAAAGAAGGGATGTAGCAGGATTCACATTACTTTGTCCTCGCCCCAGAGAAATGCCAGGTGTGTGTCATGATTTGTGTTCCCAGATTGGCTTTCAAATCTACGAATGACAACACAGGATGGGGTAGGAGGGCCAAAGAGAGTAGAATTGTGGTCTGTAAGATCTGCAAGGGACCATGGAATCTTCTAGTTCAAATCCCACTCTTCACAGAGAAGGAAGCAAGCAGAGACGATTAGTGACCTACTTGGAGGAGAGGCTGACCTTCTCCCCTCCACCCCCACTTCCCAGCCAAGAGGAGAAGGGTGGGGAGAGGACAGGAAAGTTAGAAACGAAGATGAAAGAGATGGTGGCCAAAGGTTTGTTCTTCCTTTTCCCTCCCAAATCCTGAAGTTGCCTCTTAAAAAACCCTGAGATGAGATTTTAAGTTTAATTTTCATGTTTCCACTAAAAGAGTGAAGTGGTTCGATTTCAGCTTACATTGGTGTTTGTATTTTATGCACCAAACTTGGAAAAGGATCTGAACTTAGAGGGAGACGCAGAAGTCTGGAGGTCTGCGGAATCGTATGTGAGAACTGAAAACCTTTTTAGATATGTGGGCTTGCATGACAATTATATTTGCAAGGGACTTGGGTAGAATTTTTAAATTAAAATACCGTAGGTGGCTGTGTGTGGATTTTTTATTTTCAAGTGTCTGTATGAGTCATCGCAAGTTGTCTGACTTTTTCTTCTCAGCCATATGTTAGCCTGTGTGTCCTGCCTGAGCTGCCTGGTGAGTAGGGTTAATTCTTGGAGGCCCACTGACCGTCCCCCCGCCCCGCCCATGCAGGTCACGGTGACACGGCCACCGGAAATAACTACTGTGCGATGTGTCAAACAGGGACATCTCCATGTGGCAGGGCAATCAGGGCATCTGGGAGATTCGGGGAACCTCTGAGGAACCATGTGCTTTTATTATGGCTTCTGAATCCGCACATTAATAATAACACAACAAGACTTCTAAGTAGTTTAGGAGTTACTGCACTTGTATCTTAAATTTCTGTCAGCCTCTCTTTTTAAAAAAATTTAAACAAATTAAAAAATTTTAATTTATTTTTTCCTTTATTGTTGTAAGTATTACAGGTGTCCCCTTGGTTTGTTTGCTGTTTTTTTTTTTTTTTCCCATTGACCCCATCCATCCCGCGCCTGTCCTTCCCAGGTCTTCAGCACTCTATTGTCTGTGTCCATACATGCATCTAAGTTTCCCTGTTAATCACTCCCCCCTCCGTGCCCCACACCTCCGCCTTCCTCCTGAAATTTGCCAGTCTGTTCATGGTTCTATGTCTCTAGGCCTATTTTGTTCATCAGTTTATTTTGTTCAATGGATTCCACATATGAGTGAGATCCTGTGATACTTGTATTTCTGACTGGCTTATTTCGCTTAGCATTATACGCTCCAGGTCCATCCATGCTCTGGCAAATGGTAAAAGGTTTTTCTTTTTTACAGCTGCATAGTATTCCAGTGTGTAAATGTACCATCGCTTTTTTATCCACTCATCTGTTGATGGGCACTTGGGCTGTTTCCGAAATTTAGCTATTGTAAATTGCACTGCTATGAACATAGGGGTGCATATATTCTTTTTGATTGGTGTTTCTGGCTTTTTAGGATATATTCCTAGAAGTGGGATCACTGGGTCAAATGGGAGTTCCATTTTTAATTTTTTGAGGAAATGCCATACTGTTCTCCATGATGGTTACCCCTGTCTGCATTCCTACCAGCAGTGCACTAGGGTTCCCTTTTCTCCACATTCTCGCCAACACTTGTTCATTTGTTTATTTGTTGATGATAGCCATTTTGACAGGTGTGAGGTGGTACCTCATTGTCATTTTAATTTGCATCTCTCGGATGGTTAGTGATCTTGAGCATTTTTTCATATGTCTCTTGGCCTTCTGTGTGTCCTCTTTGGAGAAGTGTTTATTTAGGTCTTTTGCCCATTTTTAAATTGTGTTGTCTTCCTTTTGTTAAGTTTTATGAGCTCCTTATATATTTTGGAAATTAAACCCTTATTGCATGTATCATTGGAAAATATGTTCTCCCATGCGGTGGGCTCTCTTTTCATTTGGTTGATGGTTTCTTTTAGTGTGCAGAAGCTTTTTATTTTGATGTAGTTCCACTTCTTTATATATTCTCCTTATTTTCATTTGGCCTAGGAGATGTATTGGTAAACATATTGCTATGAGAGATTTCCGAGATTTAGCTGCCTATAGCTTCTTCTAAGACTTTTAGGGTTTCACGATTTACATTTAAGTCTTTTATCAATTTTGAGTTTATTCTTGTGTATGGTATAAGTTGGTGGTCTAGAACTACTAGATTTAATAAATGAATTCAGCAACATAGCAGGATACAAAGTTAACACCCAGAAATTGATATCATTTTTATACACCAATAATGAACTCTCAGAAAAAGAAACGGAAAAAAAATCTAACCCCATTTACCATTGCAACAAAAAATTTAAGATACTTAGGAATAAACTTGGCCAAGGAGGTAAAAGACCTATACTTGGAAAACTACAGGACATTGAAAAAAGAGATAGAGGAAGATATACACAAATGGAAGAATATACCGTGCTCATGGATTGGTAGACTCAACATCATTAAAATGTCCATACTACCCAAAGCAATCCTTATCAAAATACCAATGGCATAGGTCATAGACCTAGAACAAACTCTCCAAAAACTTATATGGAACCAAAAAAGACCCCAAATAGCCACAGCAATCTTGAGAAAGAAGAACAAAGTTGAAGGAATCAAAATACCAGATATCAAGCTATACTACAAACCCACTGCAATCAAAACAGCCTGGTATTAGCACGAGAACAGGCATATAGAGCAATGGCACAGAACAGAGACCCCAGAAATTGACCCAAGCCATTATGCTCAATTAATATTTGACAAAAGAGGCAAGAGCATACAATGGAATCAAGAAAGTCTCTTCAATATATGGTGTTGGGAAAATTGGACAGATACATGCAAAATAATGAAACTAGACCACCAACTTACACCATACACAAGAATAAACTCAAAATGGCAGTCTCTTATTCTTACCAAATTGTCAAGCTAAAGAAAAAAGTAAGGAAGAAGACAAATGGAAAACTGAGCAATCAAGATAAAACAGCTGGATCAATAAGATGGAAGGTGGTGCTGGAGTTACATAACACATAGCACCGTGAGCCCTCTCAATTTTCCTGCTGTTTGGAAAAGAAGGGAACAAATTGTGATGTGCCATGGACACTGTGTTATGAATTTGCCCCCACTTGATTTATTTAATGTGTATACACTTTTAAAAAAATATTTTTATTGATTTCAGAGAGGAAGGGAGAGGGAGAGAGAGACAGAAACATCAATGATGAGAGGGAATCATTGATCAGCTGCCTCCTGCATGACCCTTACTGGGGATCGAGCCTGAAACCCAGGCATGTGCCCTGACTGGAAACTGAACTGTAACCTTCTGCTTCATAGGTCAATGCTCAACCACTGAGCCATGCTGGCTGGACATAATTTGTATATACTCTTGGATGTAGGTGTTATTATCTCCAATAAACCCTTGAGGTGATAGGCTCAGGGAGGAGTTGTCCCTGTGCTTCTGGTGTGAAGTTGGCCCGGAATTCATACATAGGACTTCCCTCTATGCTATTTAGTTCTTCTGCCTCTTAGTACAAGGTGGGTGACACAGGGACAGGGCAAAGCACAATTGAATGGCAAAGGCACTTATCTTTGAGTTGGTATGGAAACACGTTTTGGGGAAGTCCAGCTATTAGGCTGAAGTTAAGCTGCGCTAATGCTGTCAGTTTGCACAGCCCTGCATGTCAAAGTTATTTCCCGTAAGCGCTCGTGTGAGGTTAGAAGAGATGAAAAACGAACTCTCTCATCCTCCTGAAAGTGGAGGGTCACAGGCAAAAGGTGCTAATGTGTCTCTAACCTGCTCACTCACTCAGGTTGGGGAGCGGGGCAACAGGACATGTCTTCCACCATGAGTGTGAGAAATAAATTGGTGCAAGGAACTCCAACATCCTTGAAGACTTCAGTGTGCTCTCTTTTCTGTAGGGCAGACATGATAGTGCTAGCTGCTACTTTTGAACTTAAATCCCCAAGTGCAATGAGAAGAATTGGATTCCAGGGGGCAGAAGCCAAGTGTTGGCACATAATTGCAAAATGTAAAGTGGTCATGATTACTCTAATGGACAGAGGAGTCAAAGCAGTAGCCATTATAGTCTGACTCACAGAGAACCACAGCATTGGCTAGTGATCGTGGTGTCTTTAGAAAAGAAACAGATGAACAGTCTGCTGAATTTCTATTTGATCCATATACATGGAAGAGTTCTAGATCTAGTTCAAAACAGAGTTATGGATCCTCAAACAATTCCTAGCGTTGGGCCAGTCCCAACAGATTCAGAACCTCTTTAATGAAGGGTAGCCCAGGTCCCCTTGAAGAAGGAGCCCAGCACGTTACCCAACTTTTATACTGTTAGTCCTTCTCCAGAGGGACCTACAGCCTTTTGCCAGGGTTGTCATGCATTGGGGAAAGGAAATACTTGGACATGTCAGAGTTTATTGGACACTGGGTCTGAACTGACCCGATTCCAGGAGACCCCAAACATCACTGTGGTTCACCAGTCAGAGTAATATAGGATTCCTGGAGAGATTGCAGAGATTAGTGCCACCATTAAGGTCTTGAAGGATGCAGGGGTGATGATTTCCAAGACACCCCATTCAACTTGCCTTTGTACAGAAGACAGAGGTGTCTGGGAGAATGGCAGTGCATTACCATGAGCTCAGTCAGAAGGTAGTTCCAGTAGCAGCTACTGTGCCAGCTGTGGCTTTGCTGCTGAACAAATTAACACATTTCTTGGTACCTAGTATGCAGCTACTGATTTGGAAAATGCTTTTTTTCTCTAGACCTATTAATCAAGACCACCAAGGAGTTTGCTTTCAATTAGCAAGGCCAGCAATACACCGTCACTGTCCTACCTCAGGGGCATATTGACTCTAATACAGTCTTCAGGGACCTTCTATAGGACATCACACTGGTTCATTAAATTGATGACATGCTGACTGGGCAAGAAGTAGCACCTGTTCTAGTATTTTGGTGAGCCATTTGCATGCCAGGGGTTGGGGAATAAATCCCACAAAAGTTTAGGGAACTCATACCCTAATGAAATACCTTGGGTCCAGTGGAATAGACATGTTGAGATATCCTTTCTAAGGCAAAGGGTAAATTGTTGAATGTGGCCCCACTTACAACCAGAAATAAAGCACAATGCCTAGGGCGCCTCGTTCAATTTTTTCCTCAGTTGGGTGTGCAACTCTGGCTTATTTGCTGAGTGACCTGAAAAGCTGCTAGTGTTGAGTGGAGCCCAGAACAAGAGAAGGCTCTGCAACAGGTCCAGGCTGCCAGACAAGCTGTTCTGCCACTTGGACCATATGATCCAGCATATCTGAAGCCACATGCTTGAAGTGTCAGTGGCAGAGAGAGATGCCGTTTGAAGCTGTTGGCAGGCTTCTCTACTTGAATCACAGTGCAGATCATTACCGTTTGGTAGCAAAACCCTGCCATCCTCTGTGGATAACTACTCTCCTTTTGAACTTTTTTCTTTTTAAAAAAATATATTTTATTGATTTTTTACAGAGAGGAAGGAAGAGGGATAGAGAGTTAGAAACATTGATGAGAGATAAACATCCATCAGCTGCCTCCTGCACACCCCCTACTGGGGATATGCCCGCAACCAAGGTACATGCCCTTGACTGGAATTGAACCTGGGACCCTTCAGTCTACAGACCAACGCTCTATCCATTGAGCCAAACTGGTTAGGGCAACTACTCTCCTTTTGGAAAAAAATCTTTTGGCCTCCAACTTAGGAGAGACCAAACACTTAACCATGGGCTGCTGAGTTACCATGTGCATTTAGAGGCCCATGATGAATTGGTTATTGTCTGATCCACCAAACCATAGAGTTGGGCACACACAGAACTTCATTAACAAATGGAGGTGATATATATGAGATGGTTGCCTACAAATGGTATACACTTCAATCAGCATGCCTGGTTGTTCATTTTGTCTGGAAGGAGAAATGACCATAGGTATGAGGCTATACAGATTCATGGGCTTAGCAATAGTGTGCCTGGATAGATGGAAACTTGGAAGGAATATGATTAGAAAATTGGTGACAAGGAGGTCTGGGAAAAGGCATGTGGGTAGATCTCTCTGCATGGACAAAGATGTGAAATGATTTATGTCCCATGTAAATGCTGATCAACAGATGACCTCTGGGGAGGAAGATTTTAATAATCAGGTGGACAGGAGGATCTATCCTGTAGATACCAGTCAGCCTCTTTTCCCAGCCACTCCTGTCATTGTCCAATGGGCTCAAGAATAAAGTGGCCCTGGTGGCAGGGACGGAGGTTGTGCACCAATCAGAAACTCACAAGACCAACCTGCCTACAACCACGGCTGAATGCCCAGTCTACGAGAAGCAGATTGGGTCAATGCAGATTTCCCAATATGGCACCATTGCACGGAGGTGACCAGTCCACTACCTGTAGGCAGATTGATTACATTGGACCACGTCCACCATGGAAGGGCAGGACTTTGTTCTTATATGAATAGATGCATAGTTTGGATTTGCCTTCCCTGAAAGCAGTGCTTCTGCCCAAGCTGCAACCCATGGCATTTAGAGAATCTCTCATCTGGTGTCATGATCTTCTATGGCATTGCTTCTGATCAAGGAATTTACTTCATAACAAATGAAGAGTGGTAGTGGGTCATGCTCACGGAATTCACTAGTTTTACCGTTTCCCCACCTAATCCTGAAACAGGTGGTGGCCTGATAAGATGGTGGGCTGGCCTTTTAAAGAGTACACCAGGTAGAAATGCCTTGCAGGGTCAGGGCAGTGTGCTCTGGGATGCGGTATACAGTGCGAATTCCCCCATCGCCAGGACTCACAGATTCACTCACTATGACCCCTAGTTAACCACTAGATAAATGTTTGCCTCCCATCTCTCAACCTGAGGTTCTGCTGGTCTAGACGTCTCACTCCCAGAGGAAGCAATGCTTCTACCAGGAGACACAAGAAATCCATTGCACTGGAAGTTGTGACGGCCACTGGCCATTTGGGCGCCTCATGCCTCTGAATCAACAGGTAAAGGAAGGGGTTAATGTACCGATGGGGGGAGATTGATCCTGATTACCAAGGGGAAATTGGGTTGCTACTATGCAATGGAGGTAATAAAGAGTATGTCTAGAATACAGGAGATCTTCTCAAGCATCTAGTACTACCGTGCCCTGTGATTAAAGTCAATGGAAAGTTGCAAAACCCAATTCTCGCAGGACTGGTAATGGTCCAGACCAGGTGTCCTCAAACTACGGCCCGCAGGCCACATGCAGGTGTTTTTGCCGTTTTGTTTTTTTACTTCAAAATAAGATATGTGCAGAGTGCATAGGAATTTGTTCATAGTTTTTTTTTAACTATAGTCCGGCCCTCCAACGGTCTGAGGGACAGTGAACTGGCCCCCTGTTTAAAAAGTTTGAGGACCCCTGGTCCAGACTCTTCAAGAATGAAGATTTGGCAAAGCTGGTGATCTTTTACATCTATCAACATGGCTAAGCTACAGCCCCAGTTACTTACTCAAATATTAATCTCAAAGTTACCATAAAAGTGTTTTGTAGATGTGATTACACTTCATAATCAGTTGGCTTTAAGTAAAAAAGAGTCACCTAGATAATCTGGATGAGCCTGATCCAATCAGTTGTAAGTCCTTAAAAGCAGAGCTGAAATGTCATTCTGTGTGTGGACAGAGGCTGCAGCTCGAGCCCGAGAGTTCTAGCTTGTTGTTCCTGAAACACCCTGTGCATTTTAGACTCGCCTCTGCAATGACGTTCACCAATTCCATGCAGGAAATATCTGCTTCTCTGGGAAACCTTGACTGATGCACTTGATCTAAACTTCTGGTGGGTGTGAAATGGGTATCTTCTCATCAATCCCAGAAGTGGGGCTCAGGACCCAGGAGACTTTTCAGATGGTCAATTAAAAAATATTTTTATTGATTTCAGAGAATAAGAGAGAGAGAGAGAGAGAGAGAGAGAGAGAGAGAGAGAGAGAATATGAGAGAGAATCATTGATTGGCTGCCTCTTGCATGCCTCACACTGGGGATTGAGCCCGCAACCCAGGCATGTGCCCTGACCAGGAATCGAACCGTGACCTCTTAGTTCATAGCTTGACACTCAACCACTGAGCCATGCCGACCGGGCTCAGATGGTCAGTTTTGATTTATAGTAATTAATGTTGTAATGACCACCTATATTATAATTAATGTTTTTCTGATTGACATAGATATAGCTCTCTATATAAGTATGCTATTTTTGCCTTCTCTGGCTAAAGACATTTGAGAAATTATGCTAAACTGATTTGTCTATTTTGGGAGTTCTCATAGCCTTTACAATGCTACTGGACCCAAGAGGTCTAAAAGTGAACATAATATGAGATGTATTTGAATATGTAACAACTATTTCCAACCCCCCACACATGGGTATTGCAACACTAGAATTGCATGAGAAATAGAAAACTCTTATCCACACAGCTCCAGTCCATAAATAAAATTCTGAATGGGAAGCATCTTAATCCATTAGTTTGCCTATTATTTCACCCATGGTAAATTATAATTAGACAATGATCCTACTCTAAAGATATGTTATAATAAAAACAAATAATAAAAAACTAAAAAAATGATCCAAAATTATACTTGAAAAAATAATTTTCATACCTTCATCTCCAAAGGATGCCCAGTGGAGACAGAGCAGGTTGAGAATTTATCGGTTGCAGATATTACTGTATTTACAGCTATTTGGTGAAGCAGAAACCTTCTAGTTTACACATTCAGGATTCCTTGGTAGAAACACACACACACACACACACACACACACACACACGTCTGTGCATGCTTACACAACACATTTTACAGTAGAAATCCAACCAACTTACAGGTTACAGAAGATGGAAATTATCTGTTTTTATTTTTAAATTCAGGCACTTAGGACTTATTTTTAAATCATCATATCCTTAAATTCTATTCTCCGATCTTTCCAGCAGTGCAAAAAGAAACAAGCAATGTTGCAAAATTAAATATTCTAAATGGGTTTAATTTTAAAAGACTAAATTATAAAGCTCCAGAGATTTGGGTGGAATGTCTGTGATTATGCTGCCACCTTAGTATTTTTCAATTTTCATCTGTACAGCATATGTTTCTCTTGCTCTTTACTATCTTCCAGCCAAAACTTTCGGGGAGTTTATTTGGCTTTCTTATCATCTTTTACTTTTATGGTGTTTTTTTACATCTCTTACTTTACATCATAAAAATTTGTATTCTTCACTAAATCTGATAAAGTACATTTAAAACAATATAAATGGATAATTTACATATCTCAGTAGTATAAAGACATCTGCCTTCGTTTCTTAATGGTATACTCTATATGCTATGTATATGCTAAGCCACAGCATTAACTCAACAAGGATACTGCGAAATGATTGCATCTTCTCAGGAAAAATAATGAAAGTTCATTCGAAAGATTTTTTTCATCCACAAAGAAAATCATAATTAGTGAGGAAACCTATATTTTCCTGTGTCAATCTAGCCACTCCAGGCAGTCTCAGGGCCTGTGGGTTTCTGAGTCCCTGGGCTGCTGTTACACAGTGGTTTGTATACGGTAGGCGCTCAGTAACTATTTGTGGATGATAATCCCTGTCCTTCATCCCACCCCCTTCACTGTGCCCCTCCCTCTCCTGATGATACAGGATGGTGCATCCACATGGAGTGGGTTCTTCCCCCACCCTAATTATTATTATTAGTATTTTTAATTGAGGCAACATCCTACCTAATAAAAGAGTAATATGCAAATTAACCACCACTCCGCTACACTCACAAGCCACACCCACAAGCCATGCCCACCAGCCAATCAGGAGCGAATATGCAAATAAACCCAACCAAGATGGCTACGGCCACAGAGAGCAGGAGGGAGGCTTGGGTTTCCCTGGCAATGGAAGAAGCCAAGCTTTCCGCCTGCCCTTGCTGGCCTAGGCCTCCACTCAAGGCTACAAAGTTTCAATGATAGAAGATACATAAATCCAAACAGAAATGGAGGCAGCCACAGGGCTGGAAAGAGCAGGAGGCTAGGGTTGCCCCTGGCAATGGAGGAAGCCAAGCTTTCCGCACACCCTGGCCGGCCCAGGCCTCCGCTTAAGGCTACAAAGTTTCAATTATAGAAGATACATAAGTCCCAACAGAAATGGCTGCCTCCATGGAGCAGGCAGAAGGCTTGGCTCCGCTCAAGGCTACAAAGTTTCAATTGTAGAAGATAAATAAACCACAGATACCAGGGCCTCCACTTGGGTCTCCAGGGGGCGTGGCTGGCCTGCAAACTACCACAGGCCCCTTGCCCAGGGCGCCCCACGCCCCAAGAGAACCCCAACCCTGATCCGGGACATCCTTCAGGGAAAACCAGCTGGCCCCCACCTGTGCACCAGGCCTCTATCCTATCTAATAAAAGAGTAATATGCAGATTGACCATCACTCCAACACACAAGATGGCTGCCCCCATGTGGTCAAAGATCCTGCCCCCATAGGGACACAAGATGGCCACCACAAGATGGCCAGAAGGGAAGGGCAGTTGGGAGGGACCAGGCCTACAAGGGAGGGCAGTTGTGGGCAATCTGGCCAGCAGGGGAGGGCAGTTAGGGGTGACCAAGCTGGCAGAGGAGGGAAGTTGGGGGTGACCAGGCCTGGAGGGAAGGGCAGTTGGGAGGGACCCAGGCCTGCAGGGGAGAGCAGTTGGGGGGACCAAGCCTGCAGGGGAGGGCAGTTAGGGGCAAACAGGCTGTCAGGGGAGCAGTTAGGCATCAATCAGGCTGTCAAGGGAGTGGTTAGGGGGTGATCAGGCTGGCAGGCAGAAGTGGTTAGGGGCAATCAGGAAGGCAGGCAGGTGAGCAGTTGAGAGCCAGCAGTCGGGCCTAAAAGGGCAGTCGGACATCCCTTGAGGGGTCCCAGATTGGAGAGGGTGCAGGCTGAGCTAAGGGACAACCCCCCCCCCCCCGGTGCAGGAATTTTGTGCACCAGGCCTCTAGTTGGTTAATAAAATTATATAAGTTTCAGACGTACAATATTATCATTCAGTATCTCAATACTCTATTGCATGCTCACCACCAACCATCTCGTGTAGTCTGATTCCCTTTTTTCCTCCGTCCACCCCTTTCCCTGTGGTAACCACCAAGCTGCTGTCTGTATCTATAAGTTTGTTAGTATTTTGTTATATCTGTTCATTTGTTTCTTTTTTTGTTTTCTATTTCACGTGAGTGAAATCATACAGTTTTTGTCCTTTTCCATATGACTTATTTCCCTTAGCCTAATCCCTCACGGTCCACCTGTGTTGTCCGAATGGCAATATTTCACCTTTATTTTACGGCTGAGTAACCCTGTGTTCATTGGAGCACTGTCTACAATAGCTGAGATCTGGAAACAACCTACGTGTCCCTCCACGGATGAATGGAGAGGATGTGGTAGATATACACGCAATGGAGGTGGTTTCTTTGGAGGGGAGGGTGGACTGCTGACTTTTCTTTGAAATTGCATCCTTCACCTGGAAACTGGCATTTCACAGGCCGCACATTGTAGTCATTGTCTCCGCTCCCCTCCAGCCACCCCATGTGGCACCAATGCCTGCAACAGGGTGAACACCCCTGGACCATTGCCCCCTCATCATCCTGGGCTACTGTGGTCCATCCCTCCTGCATTCCCTATGCTGGTCTTGGGGCTCTGAGCACCCTCTCTGTAGCACCAGCCAGAAGCGGTCCCTGCAGGCGGGCTTCCTTCCGCCAGGGCCACACCTGCTCTATTGCTCACTAGAGCTCCCCACTTCCCTGTCCCGTCTCCCACACATTCTGACCTGTGTAGGTCACCCCTGTCTGTAGCGAACACTCCCCTCGCCTTCCCAGGTACCACGCTGAGGTGCCTGTTGAATTCGCTTCCAGGTGAAGCAATGTGATGGGCAGAAGTTGGGTATTCAGCCACAAGGGGACCATGAACTTGTGAAAAGTCCCGTTATTGCCCCTGACCTGTCTGCCTGTAGACCCCACAGCACATGGGAGTGAATTTTCTCTGCTTCATAAGTTTAGCACTTTTGTGATGGGAGAGTCCTGGAGGCTGTGGGGGAGAGAATTGGTTGGAAAAAACACCCACTCAGGGGCCAGAGGAAGGTCAGAGAGGGGTGGGGTCCCTGGAGCTTCTGTCTCAGGCAGGAAGGCTCTCCTACAAGAGGCTGGTGTTTCTGTAAAAGAACATGAGCTATTGATTCTCCGAAGACAGGAGTCTTTGAAGGTTTGCATGCGGCACTGAGATGAACACGTTGGAGTCACAAATAAAACTGCACATATGTAGAATCTGCTCCTCTTGAAATAAAAATGCAGCGTGTAAGCCTTTGAATGTGGTTCTGTTGGACTCTGTGATTCAGGTTGGCTCACAGCTGGGTTCTTCACCTTCCAGGTTGTGGAGACCTCTGGTGCCATCTCCCGGCACAGGTGTGTGTGTGTGTGTGTGTGTGTGTGTGTGTGTGTGTGTGTGTATACGCACGCGTGCACAGGGGGTTGGGTTAGGGAGGAATGGGGGCAGGGGTCCCTGACTACCTGCTGGTCCTCTGTTGGTCTGGGGTCATTCAGCCTGTTGAGGATTGGAGATGGAGCTTGGATCAGAATCATTACCGAGAGAGAATAGGATAGAGAAAGAATGTGAATGTCCCTAGGCAATGAATGAGCTCTCGAGCCACAGAAAGACACGGGGTAGACTTAAACGCCTGCTATTCCGTGAAAGAAGCCAAGCTGAAAAGGCTACACACTGTATGATTCCAAATAGGTGACTTGCTGGAAAAGGCAAAACTATGGAGACAGGAAAGAGATCAGTGGTTGCCAGGGGCTGCTAGGGGGGATGTGTAGGTGGAGCGCAGAGGAATGTTAGTGCAGTGAAGTTACCCGTATGGTCTAGTGTATTTTACACGTGGCGGACATTTCAGTACACATTAGTCAAAACCACCGAAGGTACAACAAGTGTGCACTTTAATTGATAATAATGTGTCTTCATTGGTTCATCAATATTGCTCCAATGGTAACTAATACACGGCTCTAATACAAGATGTTAATAACAGGGAGACTGTGATGGGGAGGGGCAGGAGGGAATGACCTGTACTTTTTGCTCCACGTAGATCTAAAAGTATTCTAAAAGATAAAGTCTCACAATTAAAAAGAGAGAAAGGAAGAGAGAAGCCGGTCTCACCTCCCAACAAAGGGCCTTTGCTCTAAAAATCGTTAGGGAGGGAAGTGTGGTAGGGAAGGGCTGAGGCACGGCTCCATCACGTGTGGGGTCTGTCACGTGGTGCATGTCACACGTCTGTTCCCGTCAACCAGGCTGGGAACAGCCCGATTCCCTTTTCCAACCTGCTACCCATCTTGCTCTTAGTCAGACAGAGGTTTTGATACTGTGGGTCGTGACGGAAGCTTCTAGACGTGGCAAATGTTCCCCTGGGACTGTCAGGTGTGATCTCTCTCGTTTTGTAGAGAAGCTGAGCTGCCTTGATTGTGTGACAAACATGTTCACGCATGAGTGTGATCCAAACCTTGGCAGCGGCTGGGGTGAGGAGGCAGGCGGGGTGGTGTTCCCGGAGCCCCCAGTGTCGGGTCCCGACAGAAGTGGTGCGCTCACATCCTGGGCACAGCAGCCCTGGGGCTCGGTCTCCCTGCCATGGTCAGACCCGAGTGTACCACCAAGAGAAAGAGGTGACTGTCACTCACAGAGGGGCGCCCGGAGCGCCAGCAAGAACGAGGAGGAACCCGAGCATCTGCAAGGCTTCCTGGGAGCCGGGCACCGGCTGGAGGACTGCTGTGTCTGCAGACTTCCCGCCCCCCGCCAGGCCCACCCCTCTGCCTCCGATGCCCTGGGTGTCTGGGCTTCACGTGGAGGGAAATGAATAGTGCCCCCCAAATCCATGTCCACCCAGAACTTCAGAAAGTGACCCTATGGGGCAGGGTCTTTGCAGATATAATCACTTAAGGACCTTGAGATGAGCTCATTCTGGACTTAGGATGGCTCCTACGTTCTCCTTCTCAGAAGAGGAAGGAGCACAGCGAGGGAAGAAGCCTTGTGGAGACAGAGGCAGAGATCGGATGATGGATGCGGCCACAAGCCAAGGAGCAGCAGGAGCCACCAAAGACTGGAAGAGGCGGGAGGAACCTCCTCCAGAGATTCAGGAGGGAGTGTGACCCTGTGGACAACTTCAGTTTAGAGTTCTGGCTTCCAGAACTGGAGGGAGTACATTTCTCTTGTTTTCGGCCGCCTCGTCAGTGTGGTTTATTTTGGAGCCCAGGACACCGGTCGTCCCTGTGGCACAGGTATTGGATTTCACACTTGCCCTAAAGGACTCCTCCTGGTTAGCACGGGGCCTCCCCAACATCTCGACACCCAGCGAGCTTGCAGACTATTGCTGTGCTGAGTCCCGGATGTCCGGGGCTGCTTCTGTCACTCACTCTGCTGCCCGAGGTCGAGGGCTGGGATCTGTGTTTCTCAGCCCGGAGTGTGTGCCTGCCAGGCTCCGGGGATGTGCGGATTTCTGGCAGACCTGGATGTTAAAATTCCCAACCGGCACCCCAGTTCGTCCATCTGTTTATTATGACTCGTGTCTTAGAAATGCTCTCAGGATTCTCATAACATGGTTCTCCTAGGCAACTTTAAAATTTTCCTCTAGAAACTCCTCTATGTTTCTTAGCTCGTCTCAGCCCCAGCCATGGAGGGGATATGTGATTCTGAGCACAGTTTGGGGCTGTCTAGGGCCACATCGCCGAAAAGCCCACACACTCTTATCCCTCCCCTTTTAGAGCAGGTGTTTTAGTGAAACTAGAGGAGCAAAGGAGGTGTCTCCTGAGACCTCAGAGCCCGCCCAGGGACAGCAATTTCCCGAGTTATCGATGGTCTCCAGGAGAGCCCGAGGGCACGGATGGAGGCTGTGATCCAGGAGGGCGACCTGCGGTGAGAACCTGCGAAGTCAGGTTCTCACTGTTAACCGAGAGAGAAAGAGGACCAGGAAAACGCAGGCCTAGAAATGCTCAAAACGCCCTCAACAGGAGGTTTTAGACCCGCACAGTGCAGGCCCCGGGAAACCACCCGGTTCGTGTAAACCACGGCACTCCCGTCGCTAACAGGTTTCCGCCTCAGCCTCCAGCAGGATGGCGCCGGCACACGGCTCATCCCAGTGTCCTGGGCTTTCGCCGTCGTCACATTTAGTTGACATGTTAACTAAGGACACCGTGCATTTGTCAGGACGCACTGCTAACCAATCAGAACGGTACCATCACCGCCAAAGCTCACATAGAGAGCGGGAAGGCCAATGCCGAAGACTGTCAGGCAAGGCATCTTCCCGTGCGAGGAGAAGGAGCCTGGCAACCTCCAGAATTCCACGGGACACGGGCAAGAGGAAGGACATGGTGGGCTGGTCGGCCTTACCCCGCCAACACAGGAACGTATTTTGGGAACGTGCAGTGAATTTCAATGGATACAGTCATGCTGGGAATAAAACAGAAAAGGCGGTGCCATCGCCCGTGGGCATCTGATCCTGATGATTTTTGAAAGCATCAGGGGACTGGCCTGCAAAAGCAATCAGCAAAGTGTCTGGAATGGAATTAGAAAGCACAGGCTGGAGAGCGCGGAGGAATATTCCGCACAGTTACATGTGGGCTGCCTTCCTTGAGGTCACGAGTCTCTCAGCAGTGACTTGAATTAAGAATCTCGGGGTTGGGTGACCTCTGCCCTCCTGGTGTCATCGCCATCCCATGTGGAGAGACCTCTTTTTTCGGGCTAGGGACAGAAAGCTGATGTGATTCCGGCCTGGCTCTCCCATTTCTCAAGCACGGGTCATGTGCAGATACGAGAAGACGAGAGCAAAGAGCCGTATGCTCCAGGCACCGACTCCTGCACTGAGCCCGGCCAGCGCCTGCTGATCAATCACGTAATGAGGCTGCTCATGGATTCCCAGTTTCCCTTCCGAGTCCTGGGTGAATTTAGACAAATACCGTTCATCCAAGGTCTTGCTGTTTTTGCTCTGATGAAAGGTGAACACATGGAGATTTAACAGAGCTGGGGCCAGTTCCAGGAGCTAGTCGTGCAAGATGGAGCTTCTTTTTGATTTTTTGTTAGAGTGCAGAAGGCTCACGTCAACTTGCACAACTTTGGTTAATGCCACTCGACAAAACACCGATTTGGAACATCCCTCTTCTTCCTGCCTCCACATTTGGTCAGCATACTTCCCATAATGTGACCAATGTACCTGTAGATGTGAACATGGCCTCAAATCCATATACAGGGTTTCTACAACATGACATTGCATCTTTGCCCAGCAAAAGGTGGTGTCTGCTTCCCAGCCCCTTGAACCTGGGCTGACCTGTGGTTCGCTTTGGCCAATGCAATGCGTAGAGGACAAGGTGCCTGGTCTCTCCCTCGCCAGGAACCTGCCCAGGTGCCGTGTGTGTGCATGCCCAGGCTGGCCCGGGAGGAGGAGAGACCACATGGAGCAGAGACAGGCCCTCTCAGCAGCCTCAGCCAACTGGACCGCAGACCTTGGTGCATGTGTGAGCCCCACCAAGACTAAAGGAGGAGCCCAGCTCAGACTGCCGCCCACTGAACTGCTGTCATTGGGTGGTTTATTATGCAGCAAAAGCGCCTAAGAGGGGTGCTTCTGCCCATCTATCAAGGACCCCTTAAAGAAAAAATGACCCCCATTGTAGAGTCATCATCAAAACGATCGGAGCTTCTTCTGGAAGCTTTATCACTTCACTGCTCTCAGAAAAAGTCGTGGCAAACAGCTACATCAACCTGGGCACACTGTGGACACAGCCAATGCCAGACCCTTCCTCCCCAGTCACCTCCCCCTCACTTTCCCGTCTGCAACTTTAATATGGGACACACGGGAAAGTCAAGGAGTTATTTCTTGAAAAAAGGACATCTATTTTTTGCACTTCTTTTTTCCTTCTTCCTACCAAAAAATGCAATGCCTGGATTATGGTAGCCACTTTCCCACCCTGCTATGGACTGAATTATTTGCCTCCCCCGCCCCCCCGATTAATATGTCAAAATTCAAACCCCATATGTGACTGTATTTGGAGATAGGGCTTTTCGGAGGTAGTTAAGTTTACATGACTCACAAGGGTGGGCTCCTAATTTCGTAGGATTAGTGGCCTTACAAGAACAAGAAGAGAGGCAGCTCTCTCTCCATGAGCACTCACCGAAGAAAGGCCATGGGAACAGATGGCCAGAAGGCGGCTGTCTGTAAGCTGGGAAGAGCGTCCTTGCCAGAACCCAGCCATGCTGGCACCCCGACCTCAGACTTCCAGCTTCCAGAAACTTGAGAAAATGCACTTCTGTTTAAGCCCTCAGTCCCTGGTAATGATGCTATGGCAACTGGAGCCGACTAAGACACCCCCAGCGAGGACAAGCTTGAGAATGAAAGATTAACTTGCTGAGACTGACAGACATGAAAGAAAAGAGTCTTTACTCTAGACAGAGTCAATGCTAATCACTCCTGCCACCAATTTTATATGATGTGAGAAAAGCATGCTGCTGCCCATGGTTTAGTTCACTGTCCACGAGTTTCTCTGTTATTTGCAGCCCAAAGCATCCCTAAGTGATGCCGGTAGATGTAGCTCTCCTCTGACTCAGATCTGTGGGGTCTGGAGGCCCTTGGACACATACCCATTGGTTTGTGGTCTGAGTGGAAGGCCACTGGCTCCGAAACTTGCACAGCACTGGTGATCTCCACGGCCACACAAGTCCAGGTGTGTGTGTGTGATAGGCCGGGGAAGGGCAGGGGGTCAATGCAGGGTGGGGAAGGACCATCTTGGGGTTCTGGTGAGCTTTTCATGGACTGCAGTCTAGTCTCAACAGTGACCAGCCTAGTCTTTCCATTGCTGATCACTACACTGAAATCAGTGTCCCTCTTTGTGGCTTCTGGGGGGCACAGGGTTGTGACTTCTTGACTTGTGATTGGCAGGCATGGCTCCCTCAGCTTTGCCTCAGGGAGAAGATACCAATTCCCAAGATGTTCTCACGAAAGGGAGACGGAGGGCAATGGGGAAGCATCAGGGAAGGAGTGGTGCCTGTCTGCCATTTATTTATTTATAAAAATGTATGTTGATTGATTTCAGAGAGGAAGGGAGAAGGACAGAGAGACAGAAACATCAATGATGAGAGAGAATCATTGATCGGCTGCCTCCTGCACGCCCCACACTGGTGATCGAGCCCTCAACCCAGTCATGTGCCCTGACTGGGAATTGAACCATGACCTCCTGGTTCATAGGTCGACGCTCAACCAGTGAGCCACACCGCTGGCCCTGTTTGCCCTTTAATGCCCAGGAACTGGAAATCCAATAACTAGCACTGATTTTTTTGCACCACCATTGACTATTTTACATGAATTCTCTTATTTCGTTCTCACAGTGGCCTTCTGCTCCAGGCACAGGTGTTCCCTCATTTCATAGAGGAGGAGCCTGAGGCTTAGAGAGATTAAGCACCCTGCCCCAGGTTGTGCAGACCACGCCCGGAGAGTCAGGTTCAACATGTCTGGCAGCTTCTCGCCTCACAGGTTTGTATGACAACACCAAACGATTTAGAACCAATGTGGATTTCCACTAACTGCAGGTGACCTACCTGTGACTGAGGGGATTGTGGTTCTAGTGTCTTCAAAACTCAAGAGTCATATTTTGCTGGAGAACTTCTCCCTGTCTTCCCTTTTGCAAGCATTTGGAGAAAACCTTGTAAGCGGACTGAAAGGGTAAGGCTAATCAAGTCAAAGTCACCCCCGCCCCCTCGAAGGCTCACCACGGTGCTTGCTGATGCGGATCCTTTCTGTTCAAAGCTTAATACCTCATCCAAGGCCGCACAATTACATTTCCATTACGTCCCACTGTTCATCGCGGTTGGATTGCAAAAGCCAATTTACGTGGTGATTTCTCCTTCGCTGGGCCTCTGCTGTCTATTTTTAGATTTGTCTCTCCATCCAGTTGGGCACCTTATCACACAATGCTGGCTTCATGGTGCTGCTGGAGCGTCTGAGGGGGCCGTGTCCTCGGCCACTCGCGTCCTGGGGACCAGCCGCGAGGCCACAGGAGGACTCTGTCCTTGAACACATGCCTAGTCCTTTCCACGCCTCCAGGGCAGAGTCGATGAACCTTACATTAAAAAAAAGAAAAAATGGAACATTTCCTTGTGCATCCCAAAATGAAGAGAAATGATGGTGTCACTCCCAGACAGTGTACCTCTGATCTGGGCTCTGAACCCGGACTCGGGCACGGCCAGCTGACTGTCCTCCGGGCTGCTCTCGTGTCCACACCGGAGTGACCAGGGCGAGGACCTGGAGGCCAGGCTCACTAGGGCTCTGGGTAGGGGGTGGGAACAATCGCCTTGTAATTGGACAAGAAGGAAGACAGGTTTCAAGAATACCTTCTGAGTTGGGCAGGCAGCCTGGGCCAGCAGTATTTTTCTTGACATAAATTACTTCTAATAAAAGCAAGAACCAGGGTACGGAAGAATATATAATTCTAGAACTTTTGACCGCGGCTGTGTAACATTTGAAGAGGTTTTTCCTTGATGGGAGGTCTTACCGCCCAGCTTTCTTTGTTTTTTTTTTCCTTCCTTTTTTGTTCTCCAAGGTGACAGCCAGTAAACAGGCCGATCAGCATTGCTTTTCTAATCTGTTGGCAAAGACTAAAGTTTTTATTTTTAGTCTGCTTTAAAAATGTCCCCGTTTCCTCCCACCTGATTTTTGCATAGGAACCAGGCAGGGCTTTTTGCTGATAGCAGGGAGATGTGACCTTATTGCTCAGTGGCTGAGTTCTCTCGTGGTCTGTCTAACTGCCTGTGACTCCATGGTGCGCATCCTGCTGGGCCAGTGGGCTGCTCAGAAGGCGAAATAAAAGAGAGCAAGTGAGCAACACTCCAGTCCATGATCTGCGACGCCGGTGCATCCCCTGCCACCTGGACTTGCTGCTCCGTGGCTGGTGGTCTCCAGCGATTCCAGCCCGCCCACTCCAGGTGGTGCTCAGCTCACACCCTGGCTGAGCCACCAGCTGCCCAGAGCCACCGCCAAGTTAACCTTTTGCACTCAGATGTCGAGATTAAAATTACTCTTTGAATGTATCAATAATTTGAAATATAAAAAAATCCAAATAAATAAGTTTGTATGAAAAGAAACTCCAGTTTTTTATTCTACTGCCGCGCTTTGTAAAATCTGGGGTATTTAAAAAATTAAATCCCAAGTAGAATAAAGGAATCGAGAAAAAAGCAAGCGAGTGCAAAGGGTTAATTATGTTTGTTTCCCTGGAGCTCAAGCCCCCTCTCTGCGTCTATCCTTGGCACCTACTGTGAAATGCACAACAATAGCTGTGTTTGCCCGTGTCTCTTTTAAAAAAATGTTTTTTTTATTGATTTCTACAGAGAGAGGAAAGGAGAGGGAGAGAGAAACATTGATGAGAGAGAAACATTGACCTGCTGCCTCCTGCAGACCCCCTACTGGGGATCGAGCCCATAACCCGGGCATGTGTCCTGACTGGAAATGAAACCAGTGACCTGTTGGTTCATGGGTCGATGCTCAACTACGGAGCCACACCGGCTGGCCTTTGCCCATCTCTTTGAAGAGCACAGTGTTAAAAATGTGCAAGCAGCAAAACAAACTTTGATGCAACATCATGGAAAGAGAGCAGATTCTGGAGCCCAGCCATGTGGGGAGAGAAAAGCAGAGGGAGTGAGCGCCCAGATTTATGGAGCATCTCCTGAGTGCTAAGGGTTTCATGCTTGTTATCTCATTTAATCCTCACAATAGGGTTAGCTATTACTACATTTTGCAGAGAAGGAATGTGAGTCCCCCCAGGGCAAGTAATTTCCTGCAAGTTACACAAGGCCTCCAACAGCCCTTGCCATCTTCTTGGCCACGAGAAGCTGTCACTGTAATCAAGGGGCGTCTTCCCGTTGAGGTTACATGAGACAAGATGGATAAGAGTGTCTGTGCCCTCTGATGCGCTCTACGGAAGCTGGCTGCTTCTCCACGTAAGTTCTCTTGGTTCCTGGTGGTCCGGCCACTTCAACAAAGCAGGCCCACCGGGCTCCTGGGATGGGTGAAGCCTGGCCGGAGGCAAGGTCATGAGGCCACGAGCCACTTCTCTGTCGTACAAGGGAAGGGTGTCCTGTGGGGAAAGCGGCTTGCTCCTTCCTGGGCCGCTAGGAGCCTTGTTGTGAAGGCTGGTCAGCTCCATGTGGTCCCCCATCAGAATCTGGGAAGAGTCATTCTTTCCATTTACCAGGATGAGAGGGCTTCCTCCCGAGGATGGGGGAAGTGACTTGGGGTTAGATATTTTCGTGGTTTAAGAGTTATTTCTAGAATGTTCTCAACCCTTTCACGAACAGCTCCTTCTTTTTGAGAGGCTGGTTCATCACAGCTTGTCAAGGAAAGTTATTTCATTTTTGCACAAGGAAATGGTATTGGTTGTGAATAGGTGTCCATGCAACCAGAGGGGCCACCTCATGAAGGTGACCACACCTGTGACATCATGAGCTCCCCCGACTCCCATGTTCCCCAGCTGTGGGCTGAGCTGCCTCAGGCTTCCCAGGCAAACGCCCCAGAATAAAGCCACCACTCCCCGGGCACATGTGCGGATTCAAGTAGCGAGAGCTGCTGAGTCCGGAAGGCGCCCGAGTACCGGGCTGGCTACCGATCTTGCAAAGTGCATCATCTCATTCAGTCCTGGCCGGAACCATGCCAGGAAAGTTCCTGGGGGGACCCGATGCCCAGGGAGGCTAAGTAGCTTGCCCAGGTATGGGCAAGTGGGGAGGTCAAGCACTGGGGTTTAAGCTCAGGTTAATCTGATTCCAGAGCCTTAGGTCTTAAGCATGTCACCACTCAGCTCAGGCAAGGGCTGGTGCCTCATTTGCCATTTGACGTGGACATTTGTTAAAATAAATAAATACCACCCCCCTTATCATCAATGGAAGGCAGGAAATCATACATGTATGATACAAAAAAAGGGCAATCCTCCATCAGAGAAAAATGTTTTCTAGCTGAGTAGTTGAAGTTGAGTGCATTGTTTTTAAAACTTCTTTGGATGATACTTCACAGGAAGAAATTTATTTTTCATTGCGACTCTGTGGACACACTCACATACATGTGTGCTTGGGTGTGTAAAGGCTGTGTGGGGGTGTATAGACCCACCCCAAAAGTGTCCTGTTCTACCATGTGCCCTGCACTGAGAGATTTTCTGTTCCTGTTGACTCTGTCATTTTTTTCAGTGCTAGTTAAGTTCGATGCCATTCTCGATTTGTAGGCCGCGACCCTAGTCACAGACCCTGGTTAATGGGGCTGTGTCTCTGGGATGACCTCTGAGTTGGTCAGATCTTCTCCTTCTTGGCCAATTGATTTTGAGAACATTCCTTAACCCCTCACACCTCAGTTTCCTCTGAAGTCTATGAAGTGAATATAGCAAAATAATACCTCAAAGAATTGTTACAGCAATTCGGTGAAATGACGCAGATGAAGTGTTAACCCAAAGACCTCATTAATGTTGTCATTTTCCAATTACTACCAGTGACCTTCGGACAATGCATTTATTTTCCTAAGTGGGGCACCCGTATCTGCTGTTTAATAACCTTTAAACAATTAAGGCAGTGGGCATCCACAAGACGGATGGGATTCTGTCTGTGGGGGAAGTCGGTTGGGGCAGGGATTGCATACCCCTCCCCGCCTTTTCCAGGGCTCAGAGGCAGCCATGGTTGAGATGAAGCTGGAAACAGCAAAACTAAAATTCAAACGTAACTCTCTGTCTTAAAGCATGTTCATACACAGACAGGAACTCTAGAGAGAAGGTTCAATTATACGTGGTCTCAACTCTGCTCAAAAGAGGTGTGGAAACATGGCACGGCTTTTGGAAAATTTCCATCAAGAACTTAACATGCAACCCCAGGTCGGCACCGTGCAGGGGTACGTTCTGTTATCGGGGAGGCTTAGCCACGGGGAGACCTTTCCCACGACGCTGTGGGAGGACAAAAGGTCGATTTATGGAATTTTCCCGAGTCACAGTCTGCACCGCCCTAGGCGCTGGGAGAAGGAAGCTAGCAGGAGAAGAGCCATGTTAGCCCTCTGGCACGTCTCCCTTGTTCAGGAAAAGGGGGTTTCTTTGGGTTAGGTCCCCGAGAAGGTGAGATCCCCACATGAAAGTCAGCCACAGTTTTCTGGGGATTGAAAAAAGAAAAGAAAGAAAACGACATAATTTCTTTGGGTCTTAAATAATCTCTGGGAGTGAGTATGCTTTCATTCTGTCCATTTTATAGATGAGGAAACCGAGGCATGAGGAGTTAAGGAATTTTCCCAAAGCATTGAGTTACATCTCAGGTATCAAATGTCTGGGATTTCTTCTGTTTTGATGCCATATGATATGATATGAGAAAATGCCCCTTGCATTTAAGATGTAGAACAATTCTAGGTTCTAGGGGAGACTGAGGCAGAGGAACCACCGTTAAGACTAACATGGGGAAGAACGGGAATCTGCTATGACGGGCAGAACTGGTTGGCCATGCTGATGCTTTGGGGCAGACAGTGGGGTTCATGTTTGCCTTCACCCAGGGCTGCATCTAGATTTTCTTCACTTTTTTTTTAATGGACACCCCTTGGAGGTGAAAAGGCTAAAATGCTGCCAAGACAAATAAGCAAAAGTGATGTCATTTGTTTTTAGCTGGATCAATGCCTTTCTTTACCCTTTTTGAGGAGGTTGGTGTGTTGGAAACAAAACAGAATTAAAGTGATATTAAAACGAATTAATCCATTTAAATGGACTGAGCCTGTGAACTCCAGGAATGATTGGCGTCAGTGTCAAGGGGCAAAACGCTGGCTACGTTGGAAGTTCAAGGCGGCAGGCTCAAGGCCCAAAGTCTGACTCGAGCAGCCATGGACAGACGAGCTTCATTTCATTGGGAAGAACTGGGTCTATTTCACTTTCCAGATTTAGTTCTTTCCTATACAAAGCGGCGTGCTTGAATGAGATGGTCTCTGAGATCTCTCCTGGTTTAATTCTCAGCTAAAGTCTTAGAAGAAACCAGAATGGAACCTTTACCAAGAGCAGAAGGAAGACATGGCTGGAACACAGTGTGCCCAGTTTTGTTGAAGTAGAGACTTCCTCAGGGCTACCTGGGGCAGGGCTAGCTGGGCAGGGCTAGCTGGGCAGGGCTCCCGGGGCAGAGAGTGAGCTGGCAGCAGCCAGGGCGCCCAGTCATTCCCCGCTGCATGGTGGGCAGGGCGGGCAGGTGTGGGAAGCCCTCAGGAGGCAGGGGAGAGGCCATGAAGGAATCCACTTCAGTAAAATGGGAACTAAAGCTTCATGTTGAACAGGAGAAAAAGTATCACTGTTGGAACTTTATCTTGAAAACTGGAACAATAACTATGAAATAAATTTATCATCAATCGAAAGTGCTTTTGGTTATAATTACAGGTAGGCAGGAGTTCTGAGAGAAAACGCAGGAACTCAGTGCTTCTTTTCATCCGGGAGAATTTTCTGGCAACACTGAGCATCAGTACAAGCGAATAGCTTTTAGGTTACCCACTGAGCTTATCAGGAAGGTCACAAGAGGGCCAGCTCTCCAAAAACACGCAGGGCTTTGTTTTCCCAAGGCCTCTGACAGCCTCCTGATGCTCACGTCATGCTCTTTGAAGGCACGTCCTGTGTGCCACCTTCCCCATCACTTCCTCCTCTTTGGTTGGCATGGGCCATCTCTGCTAGGTCATGATAGATCAACAACTTCCCCCGAGATGGAGGGACCCCAACCCGATCACTGTCAGTGACTTAATGAAACCTGATCTACTGCAAGTTTCCAGGTTTCACTCTGCAATCCACCTGTGATCGATGATGAGGCAGCATCTGTGACTCAGAGAGAGGCTGACCCCCAGAGGAGGGAATGCCTTGGCGGGGGCGGGGGGGGGGGAGGGCTATGCTTACAGGAGGACCAAGTGTTACAAGCAGCCAGTTCTTTTGGGGAGGACTCTGGTTTATGACAACCCCTACTTCCTACTCCACCTTCCAACTCCTCAGACTCAGATAACCCGGATCCGCCTGCATAACCAGAATATTTGAACCTCACTCATTCGGCCCCAATCTCCTGGATATATTGGATCAAAGCACACCCCCTTTTGCTTGAGCAATCTTGCAAACAGTTCTAATTTTGTGCTTCATGTAGTGTCTGAAGTTTGATACCCAATGAACATTTTTTTGAGCATCCATGGCATAAAAATCTAAGACAATTAGGATTCTACAAAGGCCCCGCCCACGTGCTTCCTCCTGGACACCTTCTCGAGAAATCTATCTGCTGATATTCAAAGCAGCACGTGGGGTCGCCTGGCTGTTGGTCACTTGGCCTTCTCTGTGAACGGGGCCCTTTTCACAGGGCTCACTGGCTTCTGTGACTACAGCCAAGTTTTCATGTGCAAACGCCCCTCCAGCTCGTGGAAGACTCGTCTCCACCCTGGTTCTCTAACTCTTGTGATTCTCTCCACCCCTGACGTGGGACCTCTACCTTCACCCTAACTTGTAGGGCTGCGATCAGGACAAAGGAGATCACGTCTGACAGCCTACACGTATTTGGCATTTTATTTCTAAAAGCTCCTTCAACGTAAGTTATTTTGAAATTACTCTTCCTGTCACTTTTGTGGTAGGTATGAAAGCTATTGTCTCCTAAATGAGTTAATGAAACAGTAGCTACAGTGACTATGCTCAGAGAAGGTGTGATCTGCCGCAAAGCAAAGTCCACCCCATTTTGCTGAGTATCTTGCTTGCAGAATGAGGCCGCCTGTGAGTGGTGAGGCTGGAGTCCACACCGTATCTCGGTTCCTTCCACAGACACAGAGCCTTTGCGGCTCTGACATCACTGTGCCTGTGGCAGGCTGAATAATGGCCCCTCCAATACACGTCCACGTCCTGATCCCTAGAACATGTGGCTGTCGGGTCATGTGGCTGTTGGGCAAAAGGGTCCTTCCAGATGGGATTCAGCGAGGAATCTGAAGGTGGGAGACTGTCCTGGAATCTGGATGGGCCCGAGGTAACCACAAGGGTCCTTACAACAGGGAGGCAAGAGGGTCAGGAAAGGAAAAGGTGATGTGATGACAGAAGCTCAGAGAGAGAGAGGGGGAGCGAGAGAGAAGGAGAGAGGTATTGGAAGATGTCCCCTGATGGTTTTAAGGATGAAGAGTGGGGCCACGAGCCAAGGAGTGTGGGAGGCTCTGGAACAGGGGTCCTTAAACTTTTTAAACAGGGGGCCAGTTCACGGTCCCTCAGACCGTTGGAGGGCCGGACTATAGTTTAAAAAACTATGAACAAATTCCTATGCACACTGCACATATCTTATTTTGAAGTAAAAAAACAAAAAGGCAAAATCACCCGCATGTGGCCCACGGGCCATAGTTTGAGGATGCCTGCTCTGGAAGGTAGAAAAGGCAAGAAAGTGGATTCTTTCCTGAGCCCTCACAAGGAACTCAGCCAGGCCAACCCATCTTAGAGTTCTAACCACAGGAGCTGTAAGAGAGTAAATCTTTACCAGCTTTGCGTTGCTGCTGTCACGCATTACCACAAACCTAGTGGCCTAAAACCGCACACAGGCAGGTGTTCTGTAGCCCTCCCTCTAGAAAAGGATGTTCTAGGTCAGCGGTCGCCAACCTTTCGGACCTCACGGACCACCAGTGGTCCACGGACCAGCGGTTGGCGACCGCTGTTCTAGGCAATCACTTGGAGGCTCCTGTGAGCACAGTGCAGGAGAGACTCAGGAGCAAGTGCACAGGGAGAGGAGGGGGGTGTGCGACAGTTTCAGAACCAACTCGATACTGCCGGCATAATCTGCACGCGGACACCAGAACCTTCCACCCGGAGGCCAGTGGGAGCCTGTGTCCCAAGCACCCTCACTCCATCACCCCAGACTCGTTTGACCCAGGGGTCTCCGCAGGCTTCCCATTCCATCAGACTCGGCAAAAACCTTGCAAACCTTTGAAGGCGGTGAGTTTGGAAGACGTAGGCGATGTTCTTGGTCCACAGCATAGGGACCCAGGAAAGCTTCCAGCCTTTGCCAGTTACACTGAAAATTATCGTTTTCTCCCCGGAGCCAGTTGGAAGAGCAGGCATGTGAAGGGGAGCAAAAGGGAAACCAGCCCGTCCTTCGGCCGCAGTGGCCACGAGCGCCGAGCGGGCCGCGAAGCTTCTCTCCCGTTTTAGGGCTCTCCTCCGGGGCAGCTCCGGCTGACCCTCTGTGACCTCGAGTCCACACCTCCCATGACACAGCACCGGAATGATCTCGAATGTGCTTCATGGAACAAGACGGACTCCACCACAGCAGTAAGTCTGTGGGCGCTGGGGCCCAGGTGAGCAATCGTTTCACGGGTTATAGTCAGTCTGCCTGGGTCAGACGGACAGCTTGTGCCATAGCTCCTGCCTCGGTGGGCTCGTGTCCCTTCCTAGGACCGTGCTGCCCGGGAGCACATCGTGGGACTTGGCTTTTCGAGATGAGTTTGCAGCGGGGGCACCACTGGGCGCTGACTGCTCCCTCAGGCGGCGGAGGAGCGCACCCCACCCCTGTGACTTCTGGGCTTCCTCCTGCCGGACGACAGACCAGAGGCAGAGAGACAAGAAACTGGTCCCCGTTGCTTCAGATGACAAAGAACAGATGACCCCCTACTTCCCACCCAAAGAAATGACAACATTCTACCCACGTCTGCTTCTCTCGTCGCACCTGTGCGGGCTGGCCTTTCAGTGAGCTGTCACCTCCATCTGACGCCTGACCCCCTGATGGCCAGGGGCACGCAGCAGGCGGGTGAGGCCTCAGGGAGTGAGTGGACACCCTTCTGGGGACAACGCTGGCGAATGCGCCTCACTGCTCCTGCTCCCCGCTTCTTTCCACACCTCCCTCTTCGGTTTTAGTTCTGGGTTCCCAATCTAGGTGAACAAGAATGCTCTGCAGCCGGTGGTCAAGTGGGCGGGAATCTGGACAGTCGTTTCTCCAGAGAAGGTGCCGGAGTTGCCCAGAAGCACATGGAAAGCTGCGCCACATGGCCAGGCGCTGGGGAAACACACAGCAGAGCCGCAGTGAGTACCACTGCACACCCGCCGGATGCCTGCCGTCCACTAGACGGATGATGGAGGTGTCTCTGAGGATGCGGGGACATCTTCATCGTCTGTGAAATGGGGCAGCTGCTTTGAAAACATTTTAGCAGCTCCTCAAAAAGTTAAATGTTGAGTTACCATGTGACCCAGCAAGTCCACTCCCAGGTACTTATCCAAGAGAATTGAAAACATGGGTTCTCACAAAAAGTACCAGATGTGACAGAAGCATCGTTCATAATAGCCCCAAAGTCAAGAGAATCAAATGGCCATCAGTTGGTGAGACTATAAGTGCAGTGGTATATGCACACGATGGACTATATTATCCAGCGATAAAGAAGAATGAACACGGACGAACCTTGAAAACATTATGCCAAGTAAAAGGAGCTGGACATAAAAGGCCATGCATCATGCCATTCAGTTTATTTTTTTAAAATTTAAATATAGTTTTATTGATTTTAAAGAGGAGGGGAGAGGGGGAAAGAGATAGAAATATCAATGATGAGAGAGAATCACTAATTGGCTGCCTTCTGCATGCCCCACACTGGGAATTGAGCCCACAACTCAGGCATGTGCTCTGACCGGGAACTGAACTGTGACCTCCTGGTTCATAGGTTGACCCTCAAGCCACTGAGCCACACCAGCTGGGCTCCTGCAATTAGTTTATAGGCACCACCTGTCACAGGAGTTCTACAGAGACAGAAGGTAGCTTGTGACTGCGGGGGGAGGGCCAAGTGGACTGATTGACACACGGTTTCTGTGGGGTGAGGGGACGTCCCAGATCAGCAAGGGTGATGGTTCCACCGCTTTGTGAATATATTAAAACCCACTCAATAGTATGCTTAGAAGTGTGAATTTTAGGGCACGTGAATTGTATTTCAATAAAAAATCGTATGAGCAGACAGCCACCTCTGAGGAGGGTTCAAGGTGGTCCTATCCTCCTGCTTGAGTTTTGAGAATTGTGTTATTTTGAGAAAGATGATGATGACGGCAAAAGGAAAGGCATGCTTTGCCAACTTCAGGGGCCACCTTCCTCCCCTGCTGGCTTCAGCGCCCAAGTGTCACCCAGAGAGCAGGAGCCAGGTGCTCTGCCCTCCGCAGAATCCGACCCAGGTGCTGTCGGAGCCTCTGACCAGAAAGACCCCCACCCCCTGGGGCCTCTGTTATGTGGCGTCTCCCTCTGTAGTAGCTTACATTGCGTCCCCCAAAAGACATATTCAAGCCCTACTCCCCAGTATCTGTGATCCTACTAGAAAACAGGGTCTTCGTAGAGGGTGCGGGTGGGGGTAATGTAGTCACGGTGCCCCGAGGAGAGGGGCACTTGGACAGACACGCACAGAGGGAAGACGACGTGGGACTTCCGGAGAGGATCAATGCCCTGCAGGCAGGCACGGGGGCACTTGGCTACAGGACAAAGCGCCAGGGAGTCACAGCCACCACCGCTGGACAGGCCAGGAAGAGCCCGCCCAGCAGGGGACACCTGGCCTTGAACCTCCGGCCTCCAGAACCGTGAGAACTAACATTCCATGCGGTAAGCCACCCAGTCTGTGCTAAGTCATGATTCACATTCCCCTCAGTGCAGTGCCTGGTGCGCGAGACCCAAGCACATTTGCTGAGCGAGTCAATCTTCTGCTTCCAGCGAAAGGCTGGTGGGCAGCTGAAAGGCCGGTCCCCGGTTTCACGGGTGAGGGGTCCAGAGAGAGAAGAAGTGGTTTACCCCAAGGAGGGAGCACAGCGGGGACCTGGGGTTCCATTAGGGTCTTTCAACCTTTAGTGAGAGAAAGAAGATGGGACGAGAACTGAGCCTAATCAAGAGCCTGAGTCAGGCACGCATTGTTCTCGCCAAAGCCTGGGGTGACCAGTGTTCGCTCCCACACTTCTGAACATTAGGCAATGGACATGGACACAGAGGGTAGAACACATGTCCCAGGTCACTTAGTAAAAGGCAGAATTCTGCCCTGGATCTTCTGACTTGAAGGTCTTACTCCCCCTCTTATCAAGGAGGTCTGTTTATTAATCAGACAGTTTTCCAACTCCAGGGGCCTTTCAAGTTGCTTTGACAAATGATCAGGATCTACTCACCTTATAAACTCAAGTTTCCAATGGAAAATTCAATATCCTCATTTTCTAATCACTGACTATAACAATTTTGATCTAAATTCACAAATATAAAAAGTTTCTCTAATCAGTAGAACAAAAATACTATTTTAATGTATGCAACATATTCTTGCCTTTTTTTAGGGTAATAAATTGCCAAGATGAATATGATGTCCAATTAATAAAACATGGATAACTAAGCTTTAAATGTAACTAGGGAGTTTTTGCATTCAATTTTTGCAAGTGAGGTAGCTGGCCAACATTTCTTAAAGGCATATAAAATATTTGTAGGTTACACTGTTTTATGATTTGGGGGTCATAAATGGAAATAATTTTAATCCTATATAATAAAAGTCTAATATGCTAAGTGTCCGGTTGTCCGGTCGGCCGTTCAACCAATCAAAGTGTAATATGCTAATGATATGCTAAGGCCACTCAACTGCTCGCTATGACGTGCACTGACCAGCAGGGGGCAGATGCTCTGACTGAGTGAGATGGGCCAGACATGCCCTGGAGCCCTCCTGCAGTCTCTCCCTGCTGGTCAAACTCCCGGCCCCGATTGTGCACCGGTGGGGTCCCTTAACCTGGCCTGTGCCCTCTCGCAATCCAGGACCCCTTGGGGGATGTTGGAGAGCTGGTTTCGGCCCGATCCCGCAGGCCAGGCTGAGGAACCCCACTGGTGCACGAATTCATGCACCAGTGGCCTCTAGTAGGATATAAAAGATGTTTTCTTTTGCAGCACACTTTCTTTAACAACATTCTGTAACAACTTAGAAAGATTGTTTTCCCATTTCTGTCTCCATTTTCCCAGGAAATCTTTGTGAGAATGGGCTTCTTTTGCACTTGCTAATCTATCCGTGCATTTGGGGACAGCCTTTAACTTCTAATGACCTACACTTCCCCGGATGCCAGGAGCCTTGAGTGCAGTTAAACTAATGTTTTACAATCTTTGGAAAAATTACTTTCATTAGAGGAACTGCTAGTGTTGTTGGGGCTTTGAGAGAAATAAACAGAAACCTACATGCCATAATTAAATTAAACCAGTAAAAGGAATGCAGCCATCTCGCCCTGGAAGGAGGCGCTCAAGCCCCAAAGTCACAAATATGTGACCATGAAGGTCAAGAATTGTGGGGGGTTCAGTGGTTTACCCAGCATGCTTTGGTTCTGCAGGTCCAGAGCCCCTGTGGGGAACTGGATGCTTTGGCCCCTTTTTTTCTGGCTGAGAAGCAGATGGGGCAGCCCTGGTTTGCTGGCTTGATGTCTCTGCAGAGCCTTGAGGCCTCGGGCTAGAGGACCTACACCTGCCTGTGCAACAGCCTGCATCCCCGGGCAGTGGTGAGTGGGAACTAGCCAGGCGCGAAGGGCCACAGCAGAGGCCGTGTCCTGGGATGCTGGCAGCCTGTTAGGGAGATTGGTGACTCTCCCTTCTGCCAAAATCTTTCTCTGTAGAGTTCTAAGTGGTCACACATTTGCTACATAATAAGATTAGTGTGAAATGCATGGATTCTTTTATGAATTAAATAATAAACGGCAACGAGGTAGTGATGTCCTCAGAATACATTTTAATGGAGCGTCTCCTGGAATCCACGGAGCTCAGCTACTGCAGGGCATGGAAGCCTTATGTGGAGAGCGTTGCTATAACTCTGCACATGACCTCAGCTGGGCTGATGATTTCGGTCAGGGTTATCAGGTTAGCTTAGCCAGGTTATTCTGAACATGGAGCAAAAGGATCACAGTCTGCCTTACGCAGAGATCATGAGCAAGAATAATAACTCCAAGATGTACTGTTGATACTTGAATGCAATCTTAGTAAGCTTTCCCGGTGCTCTGTCCCAGAAATACACAAATCACTCATTTTAGGAGATTATGCCTGGCCTTGTGTGCACTTTTAAATAGATAGCAGCTAATCCCTAAACAATGCAGTGACTTATCCTTGTGTTAAAAATCAGATTGAATAAGGTCACCCTACTTCATGCCCTAGAAATCCAAGATGTCAGAACAGGAAGATGAGCTTTCAAGGGCTAAGATCTCTGCACGCACTTGTTGACTGATGTTGAAGGTGAGAGCATGCAGATGAAGAGGACACATGATCCCTGGGATAGGAAAGCCGGGTACACAGGTACGCAGGCTCTGTGTGACTTAGAGCCCATGGGGAGTGGGCCTAAGCCGTCAGTCAGACATCCCCTGAGGGCTCCCGGACTGCCAGAGGGCACAGGCTGGGCTGAAGGACCCCTCCCCTCGCCCCCCCACCTCCCCCCGTGAGTGCACAAATTTCGTGTGCTGGGCCTCTAGTATATAATGATACAAGAATAAACTGTTTTGTGTATTCACCACTGTAAGCCTACTTTCGTGTAATTCCAGGTCTCTCTTTGTGGGTGATGCCTATGCAGGTGAGGTTGGGCACATATGCACCACGCAAATGCAAACAATTTTTCCCTAGTAGGATCAGACTACACACAATACAGTTCACTCAACTGTTTCAGGTGCAGATATTTCCACACACTGTGTTCATTAATATATCTCACCCTTAGACAGGTATCATGCCATTCCATCGAATAACTACATCACAAATCATCTTTTTTTTTTTAAAGTATATTTTTATTGATTTCAGAGGGGAAGGGTGAGGGAGAGAAAGAAACATCCATGATGAGAGAGAATCATTGATTGGCTGCCTCTTGCATGCCCCACATTAGGGACTGAGCCCCCAACTTGGGCATATGCCCTGCCCGGGAATCAAACCATGACCTCCTGGTTCATAGGTCAATGCTCAACCACTGAGCCATGCCAGCCGGGCACAAATCATCTTTCAATGATACAAATTTGGTCTGTTTCCATTTTTCATTATCACAAGCAACTTTGAGATGAGCAACCCCATGTCTACTTCTCTGTGCACTTGTCCAATTGTAGCTTCAGGATAAAGTGTCAGCAGGAGACAGCGAGATAGGTATGAGCCACGTTGCCATGCTGCCTCCCAGAATCGAGATCATCCACCTGTCAAGGAGCAGGCAGTGACAAGCACCTGTTCTCCCCACTTCCACCCACCTGGCAGCGCCTCACTTCAGAATCTTGGCCCCTATGGTAACAGGAGGTCATAGTGGTGATTTCATTTGCCTCTGTTTTATTACTTTTCATATTGATCTTCTTCTCACGGGTCTATTGACCCTCGCTCATTTGTGGTTCCTCTTTTGTGAATGATCTCTTCGTATCTTTGGACAATTTTTCTATTGGTGGTGGTGGTGGGGGTTGCCTTGTTTCTACTCATTTGTAGGAGCTTGTCCTTTGTTTTCCATATTTGTGTTTGTTTTGTTTTCTAGCCAGTGAAATGTGCTTTGAAACTGGCATAACAACAAAGCATTGCACTGAAGTGATCTTCGGGGGGCCCCAGCTTGCGGATGCCGCGAGAGCATCCTCCCAACCTCAGGCTCTCAGGGAGCAGCTTCGTGGTTAACGCGTAGCAGCCTCTGGGGAGGGCTGAGAGGCAATTACGCAACGAAACCCAGGGGAGATGGGAAACTGGCCAAGAGACAACACTGCTGAAACACTTTGCAAATAGAAAGAGGTCCCCGAAGGATATGCTGCAACACTGCCAACTCCGAGAGGCGATGAAGTGGCCTGGCTATTGACGTGGCCCAGGGGGAGAGGCGGGGACCGCTCACACACGGGGACAGCTGAGCCACTGAGGGGACACGGCCCGTGGAATTGGAAAGAATGTGGAATCAGCTTCTGAATTATGAATAAAAATGCTTTGGCCGTACAGAACTTGCTGATGAAATCCGAGCAGGGCTGGTCACTGGCAGCAGAGGGATCCCCGTGGGCCTGGCACCCCCTTCGGCTGAGCTGGGGAGTCCCTGCCCTGGGTGCCCCTGGGATCTGGGGGTGGTGAGCAACAGGCCCCACTGATCTCCGTGGGTCCGGCTAAGCCATTCAACCTGGCACCAGAGCTGAGAGTTCAGCGGAGGGGCCTCTGACTCGGCCGTTAAAGAAACGGAGGTGACAGTCCCTCGAGGCTGGCTGGCTCCATGCGATGTGACCACGGAACTTGCCTTCGCCAGCCCCACAAGCCGTAGGGAGCCGTGGACCTGGCTGAGAGTCCAGAGCAGGGCTCTGGTGAGTGGGTCCTCCAGGGGAGGTTGTGGGAAGCAGGCGCTCCAGGGAAAGGTCTGGTCCAATCGGCTTTGCCCAGGGCAGGGGGCAGAGCAGCCCCAGGTTGGCCAACACAACTGCTGAGCATCCATTCTGCTCCCCATCAGGTTGAGCCCGGGCGGATGGGGAGGGAGTGACGACAGGGCTTAGGTGGGCCTGGGTGAAGGTGGGCGTCTGGTGGAGCACACAGAACCCCTGGCTATATCGGGCACTTCTCTGAAGGGCACTCAGAGCCCAGACTGGGGAGCAGCGGTCTTTGTTTGCTTTTGACATCCTTTCAGGTCCTCCATCCTGGCTTCTCGGGAGCCTGTGGCGTGAGTTCAAATCCCGGTCCCCTCACTTCTAGCTGTGCGGCTTTGGGCAAGTTATTTTACCTGTCTGTGCCTCAGTTTCCTTATCTAAAAGTCTGTGACCACCAACGTCATAGAACTGTCAAGATTAAATACACATATATACACACATATAGCAGTTACACCAATTTGTCTAACTGAAAAGTGTGCATGGGTGCGAGTGTGTATGTGTTTTGAGTGTGTGTATGACTGTGTGTGTGTGTGTGTGTGTGTGTGTGTGTGCATGTGTGAGTTTCTCTCCCTTCTGTAGGGCATACCAGTAATGCTGCTAACCGTCTCCATGGAAACCAGCCTCTGGGTCCCTGTGGCTTCTGCAGAGTGGAGCGCATCATCTGCACGGTGGGTGGGGTCTGATAAGCCAACCAAATAGCACCGACCAGCTTAGAGCGCCATGTCCCTTCCTGGGGCCCCCTGACTACCAGTAGCATCCGCACAGTGCCGGATCCCACGTTTGCACCCTGTGGAAGGTTCACTGAGTGTGGGTTTTGTTTGCCAAGCAGTGTTTAGTGGGTTTGCCACTCCCCCTCCTGCCATTAAAAGTCTCTATAGTAACCTGAATGGTACATTTGAAAACAATACATCACACTGAACGCCCCTCTCCCAACCCAGTTGCTTCTAGGTCTCTTGCGTGCTCAGCATGCGTTTCTCTTGTTCTTTGGTCACTGTGTATCTTTCAATCCACTGAGAAATGGAGGTGATTTTAAGAGGAGTAGTCAGATTTTAATTTATTTTTTTAATTTTTAAAGATTTTTAGAGAGAGAGGCAGGGAGACAGAGAGAGAGAAAGAGAGAGAGGGAGAGAGAGAGAGAGAGAAACATTGATGTAAGAGTGAAACAGCAATCGACTGCCTCCTGCACGCCCCCTAGTGGAGATCCAGCCCAAAACCCGGGCATGTGCCCTGACCAGGAATGAACTGGCAACCTTTCAGTGCACGGGACGATGCTCAACCAACTTAAGCCACACCGACCAGGGCAATAGTCTGATTTAAAAAAAAAACCCTCACTCTCTTGCACCTTTTCTCCATTAGGGGATGGGTACCAAGGCTCTCGACAATATATACTAAATCTTTTTGCAGCTTGGACAGGGAGCAAATAGTTATAAATACTTATAGCAAAAGGCATAAACAGTTAGATATTAGACTTAAATTTTTTTTTAGAAACTTACAAATATTGACAGTGGGACAAAGCAGGTATTTCATGAGCTAAAAACCATGAGGTCGCGGGTGTTTCCCACAGGGTGCTATGTGCCCCTCCGTTACTATGACAGCACCTTCACTATCATTGTCACTGTCTGGATCTTTGGACAGTTTTCCAGTTTATTGGGTCTCACCCACACTGGACCAACGGGACATGCGCCTTCAGTGGTTACTGTCTGAGTCTTTGTTTATAGTTTCTTTTGTTGTTGTCTAGAGTTTTGGGGCAGCAAATAGGGAAATATGCCAAATCTCTTTCAATCTGATTGACCATTTTGCCTGGAAAGCGCTAGGACAATAAGATGTAGGATCAGATCACTTGAGAACAAATTGTGCTACGTTGGCTGCGATTTCAGAATTGAAATGAGAATGTCATTGCCGCAAAACCTAAGGTTGCTCTTCTGATGCTTCTTAGACTCCTTCACTCCTGACGTCTGAACACCCCATCATTCCTTATTATTATTAGTTAGTGAACATGGCAAGAGATCACTGTTTGAGAGTGTTTGGAAATTGAAACTCCATTTGACAAATCTGAAAGGAAATTATATATTGAAAGAAAAAGAACCATACTCCCTCTCAAACCACACACCACTTATAAAATTAGGTGGTTATTCCTTTTTAGTAAATCTGTCATTCTCCTTCTTAAGATTTGGCCTTTTGTTATATTGTTATGCTGCTGGTTCTGATGTAAGTACAGGCTCCTAAAAGGATGCAGGTACGCCTTTCAAAACGCCCCAAATTGGTTCATTTATGTTTGATATTTGGCTGTCAGGAAAGCTAAGGCACCAAGGAGTCATTAATTAAATTCCAAGTAATTTTCCCACCAGAAAAACCTGAAAAGCTTGATGAGAGGAAAAACAGATTGAAAAAACCCGCCTACAGTTCTGATTTCATGTGAATAGAGGTACTATTTCTCCTGCTTGGAAAAAATAAGCAACAAGGATAGCCTTTGGGATATATCAGCTATCATCATTACGAATAAAAGCAAATTGCATAGTTAAGTTCTGAAGGAGGTTTCCCTATTTTGGTTCCCAAAGTGTCAGAATCTCACCTGGTTCAGGGTGTTACTCATTGCCTGGTGAGGGAGAAATGGAAATGTGTACATAGCATCTGTTTCCACCCTCACAGGTGCACTGCAGGTCAATGCTGATGGCACCCCCTGGCAATGCTCCAGACCCACAGGGGAAGGGCGCAGTTCTCCACAACCCTGCCCCTACTGCAGACACCAGGGGCCCCCTCGGGGTCCCCAGGCCACCTGCACTGCTGGTCTCTATTTCTGACCATATAAAGTTGGGGTTCCCATGACCCTTTCAGGTTGAATAATTTGCTAGAATGACTCACAGAATTCAAGGAAGTGCTATACTTGTGAGTCGTTTTATTATGAAAATACACATAGGGGAGGGCTAGGAGGGGGCACAGAGCTTCGTGCCCTCTGCCTGTGGCTTCAGGGATGTCAACAGCTCATCCACCGGAAGCTCCACTGAGCTTCATGCCCAGTTTCATTGGGGCTTCTTTATCTGGGATGATTCATTAAATCACTGGCCACAGGACTGAACTCAATCTCCAGCCCCATCCTCCCCACAGAGGTCAGGCGTGGCAGTTCCGGCGACCAGCTCCCATTCTGAAGCTGCCTGGAGGCCACGTGTGTCACCTTAGAACAGAACACAGACTCTGGTCACTCAGGAAACTCCACGGGGCTTGAAGCTCTGTGCCCGGACCCAGGACAAAGACCGGAGCCAGCCAGGAGGTCCTACTCCATACAGAGTCTCTAGCCTCCACTCTACTCTGCAAAAGGCACACACACCAAATACACGGATGTAGTCTCTATGGTACCACAAGCCCATATAATGACAAGACAAGTCATGCACAGCGTCTGCTCTTACTGCCCCCGTCTCGAGTGCAGGCTGCTCAGTGAGCATCATTGTCAAATGTCTCACATCCCTCCCAGCTCTGTTGTTAAGTTTCCAGCCTGGCTATGTGTCCTGACTTCTACCAAACGACATCAACATATAGGACACATGAGCTCTGCCCACCCTCTAAGTTGCAGTTCTAATCGTTTTTATTCTTTTCTCCACCCCCTCTCCACCCTGACTTTCATGTAAAATATTGCTCCCTCAACACAGAAATTTGGAGGCTTGTACTTCAAGCTGGCTTCTTGCTTTTCCTTTCTTTCCCCCCATCTTGGGCCAACTAACTAACCAACCAGTAGTTTACTTCTGGTTAACCATCGCCCCTTCCCTTTCCCATAAGTGTCTTCTCAACAAAGTGAGATTTTTCTCTTAGGAAAGGAGCTACGGTGCCTAGGAAATCAAGGATGTCACAGTCTTTCCGTTCTGAAGACTCCATATTCATGGGAAAGGCTTCGAGCAGCCCAGACTCCGAAGTGAATATGCTAACGTAGAAGGTCATAGATTGATAAAGGGCCAATGGACTTTTCTGGAAGTACTTATGTTTTCTCAAATAGTTTGTTAGAGTAAAGGCTCCTGGTATACAGTGGTTTATTGGGTTATAAACTTTTCAGCCTTTCAGGTATGGTTTTGTGACTAAATTTGTTCTGTCCTCGAGACATCATAATGAAAGTAATAATTTTTAAAAATTGAGGTTAAATTCACATAACATAAAAAGTGAACAATGCAGTGGCATTTAATACGTTCCCAATATGTTGTTTAACTGCCACCCCTGTCTAGTTCTAAAACATGTTTATCACCCCAAAAGGAAACCCATACTCATTAAGCAATTCAGAGGGTAATTAATTTTAAGCCAAATCTCTGTTTTCAGTCCTCCACTTACCAAATATTAGGCCTACTGTGTTAGGGATACACACCGAGTATTTTCTTCCTTGCCCGTTTCCTAAATGGATTGTATCTGGTCATAGGAAGATTCTGCCCAGCGGGGTCTGGTTAGTCAACTAGGAGGGTCTACTCCACACAGTGTCTCTATCCTCTACTTCATTCAGCAAAAGGCAGACACACAGCTAATACACGGGAAATGCTGAATGATGAGCTTTATTGTCACAGGGTTAGAATGTATATGGTCAAACAGTTGCATCATTTGAACACTTTTCTTAGGCAAGCGGAAGTTAGGAGCAACCGGAAATGTGGTTTTATATCTGAGTTTTGAGTACGTGATATGGGAACATGGCTATGCTAAATGCCTTACATGCATGTCAAAAAAAAAAGAAAAAAAAAAAAAAAAAGAAAAAAAAAAAAAGGAAATGGAGTCTTTTGCAATGGAGCTGGAGCTGCCATGTCAGGAAGAAGGCCTGGCACATCTTATGCCCCAAATCCTGGAGTGTTAGCACAGGGCAAACTCGCCTTTGTGCTGGGCCCACGCAACCTTGTGCCCCAAAGAACTGTTTGCAAGGATAACAAGAAAGCAGACATGAGGACCACCAGACTGAAGATTAAAAACATCACTGAGAGTTAGCATCACTCTCTTACGTCACCTGTACCGATAGCAATGCCCTCCTTCTGTGGATATCAATGTCCCTTCCCTTTCCCATAAGCACCTGTCGCTTCTGTCTCCTCATCAGAACAGTTTCGGATTCTGCCTGAATCAGTGCCTCCCGCACAGCTATTCTCTGATCTCAAATAACTGCTTGCTGCCTCTCACGTCAAAAAGTCTTAGGTTATCATCCTATATAATAAAAGGGTAATATGCAAATTGACCCTAACATAGGGAATGACCAGTTGCTATGATGCACACTGACCACCAGGGGGCAGGTGCTCAATGCAGGAGCTGCCCCCTGGTGGTCAGTGCACTCCCACAGGGGGAGCTCCACTCAGCCACAAGCCGGGCTGATGGCTGTGAGTGGGCCTAAGCCGTCAGTCAGACATCCCCTGAGGGCTCCCAGACTGCCAGAGAGATGTCTGATTGCCAGCTTAGGCCAGATCCCCTGGGGAGCAGGCCTAAGCTGGCAGGTGGACATCCCCCGAGGGGTCCGAGACTGCAAGAGGGCACAGGCCAGGCTGAGGGACCCCTCCCCCCCCCGAGTGCACGAATTTTTATGCACTGGGCCTCTAGTGATTATATATTAGCTTTCAATATAGAATATATATATTCAATACACATATGTTAGCCTTCAATGTACCTATTAGCTTATACCTGCATAGCCATATGAAAATGCAATTATTTACACACATAAACACACCTGTTAGCGTGTAGGTACCTATGCATGAGCTGTGCGTACATTATTCAAACCCTGCCAGGGAGCTGCTATGCTCAGATGCAGAGACTCAGACAAGAGGGTAAAGTCATTTGCATGCAGGCTCCAGCTGGGGGGTGGCTGGGCGGCATCAGAGGGGCTCTGTGCCTCCACAGATCACCCCGAGGGGCAGGTAAGGCTGCCCTCACTGCGCCAGGGCTGTTGTGCTAACGGTGCAGAAACCTTCATGAATGCACTTGTGGGCTGCAGCACTGTTCTCTGAGTCAATATTTAAACTCCGAGATGCCTCCCCCTTGTAACGCCTTTGAGCCTGAAATTTAATATCTTGTGAGGGAGATTACATCAAAGCAGAAAACACAGAAATGTAGGTCGCGCTGTTTTCCCTGCTGAACGCCCCCCTCAGTGTGCGAAGCCACAGCTCAGGGGAGTCTGGGAGGCGACTTCCTCCCACCAGGTGACACCTACATCTGCCCGATTTTAACCCCCTCCAAGGCCTCCCTTGTGTGCGTCCCCTCCCTGCACTCTGCGAGGCCCGGGAGCCACTGCCACAGCTCACACACCTGCCTCTGGGAGCGGGAGGGCACAGCGCCCTGTGCCAGGGAAGCCGGGTGATGATAACGCCCTGGAGGGAGCTGCTCTCGGGGCACGTAACTGAGGCAGAGGTGCTGCACCGGGCAAGGAGCACACTCCTCCCGGGGTTCACAGGGGTGCAGGCCTAGAACTCGCTGTGCGGGGTGTGGGTGGCCCTCCCGCCTGTGGCTGAGCTCCGGAGCGGGAGCCTCAGAATCCCGTGTTCCCTGCTCTCCCTCCACCATCTGCTCCCTCACATCCCCAGTGTGTTCTCTCAGGCTCAGCACTTCCCAAACACGCACACAGACACGCACACGGACATGTTCCCCTGCCCTGGGCTGGCCACATGTGCTTGCCCCATTGGCCATCTGTCTCCTACGCTCTGGCCTGTCTCATCGCCACCCCTCTAGGCAGGGGACCCTACTTGCTGCAAGCTGAGGGCGCAGACTAAAGCTTCAGACCCTAAGTGCCGGCCCCCAGCCAGCACCGGGCCTTCCCTGGCCCTGGGGACATGTCCTCTCACCCTCTGTCTTCCTCCATGACACCTGTTGTTCCCAAGGCCTGGAGGGGACCATCCGGACAGGGTGGCAGGTGGTGGAGGGTGGAGCAGGCTCTGAGAGCCAGGCAGCAGCTGTGGGAGGAGGGAGGGGAGGACAGTGAGCCGGGTGGCAGTTGCGGGGAGGCAGGGAAGGCGCATGGAGGAAGTGGGAGGCCAGAGAGTTTTAAATGTGTTTGTTTACTTCTTTGCTTTGGGCCAGAGCAAAGGCAAGTGGCACTGGGCGTGCTTCCCGTCCCTATGGGCCTGGGCCCCCAGCGTGGAAAGCCAGCTCCTTGAGAGGGAGCCGTGGTTCCTCCATAGTCCTGGGTGCCACCTGAGCACCCACTGGCATGGCAGAGGGCCCCAGGAGCATGGGGATGTGTGGGGTTGGAGACAGACAGATGTTGGGGAGCTCATAGCCCCAGTGGTGGTGGGGCAGCCTGATTCAAGGCATTGCCTCTGACCTGCCAAGCTGGGCTGGGATCATGTAACTCATGCACTGATGTCTGCATTGTGTGTGATTACTTTCTACAAAAGGGGGGAAATGAGGGAGGACCCAGTGCCTATGACCCTGAAGGAGAGAGGGAGACACTTCAGTAAAGTGTCAATGGCATCTGTGACCTTGAGATAGGGTCTGAGAGGACATGGCTGACCCACACGTGTGCTTCACAGCACCAGTGGCTCGAAAAGGCAAAGTGAGCGAGAAACATTACTATTGAGCGAGCCGAGGGGCAGGTCCTAAAAACTGCTGTTGTGGAAAGAATGACCCTCCTACTGGCTTCTGGAAGAAACGGGGTCTCCGTCTCTTCTCTCCACCCACTCCCCACCTCCCTATTTCTGCCAGTCCCAAGAACTGCTGGGTAGTTCCGAGTTTCCTCTTAAACATCATCACATTGGAAAAATGGCTTCATCTTTCCATTGCATCATCAGTAAAACAGAAACACCAATGGCTTGGTTGTCTCCAAAATCAGGCGGCCGAGGCCGACGGACGCGCTGCGTGGCCTCCAGGGGTGGTTCAGGTGGACGGTTCCTGCACTAAGCTAGTGGAGGCGGAGTGGCAGATGGAGAGATATTGGAGATAGAAGCCTGGGGCGGGGCTGCCACCCACTGGCACCTCCCACCACGCTGCAGAGGAAGAGGATTGGTGTCTGCTCAGCCTTCCTTCTCCTGCCCAGTGTTATCTAGAGAGGGGTCCCCACCTCCGGACAGGGCACACTTAGTAATGCCTGGAGACCTTTGGTTGTCACAACTGGCATCTAGTGAGCCGAGGTCAAGGCTCCATTAAAAAATCCTGCAACGCAACCACAGAAGTCCACAGGGAAGACTTGCCCAGTTCCCAATGTCAATGGTGGCCGAGCTCAGAAACCCCGATGCAGCCCTTCCTGGTGCCAGGAAGAAGGTGTGGGTGTTGGAAATGAGCTTCTCACCAACCATGTCAGGGGCATTCATCAGGCGGTGAGGGTCCAGGTGATGGCCAAGACCTTAGAAGGAAGGGGAATGAGTCTGAGAAAACAGACCTTGTCTCATTGCCATTTACTCAAAGACCAGTAATAACCTGTACAAATGCCCGGCACCCTAGGCTGAGATTTACTCACTGTGGTGCCGTTCTGAACATGGTTGTGTGTGTTTCTACCAGTAAAACCCCTTAAACTGCATGTTGGCTCCCGAGTTGGCAGGGGAGGAGATTGAGTTCTTCGGAGCTGGCCATAGGGTGAGGGACCTCGGCAGTGAGGGAGGGGACAGTAGAGGGAAGTGACAGAAGCACCTGGAGGGACATGGAGGGGGAGAAGAGAGGATGCTCGCGTCCATGGAGACGTGGCTCAGGCCATTCAATTGCACGAGGATTACAGTCCGTTTCAGGGCCTCTGACCTCAGGGCTGGGATCTCTGATTCCAACTGAACATACTCATACTCTCAACCAGGAGCAAGTGTCCTTGAACCTGAAAGACGTTTCCCAGGAAGGACAGCACATGCCTCATGGTGGAGAAAGGAAACTGCTTTTCAGAGGAGCTCAGCCGCGAGCCCCTGCTGCCCTCTCCTGCTTCAGATCGAAGGGTGCTTGTCTGCCTAACGGTGCGACTGAAAGGATAGATTGTGTGGGGACCAAGGTCAAATACGGTTGTCTGCATAGATCTGCATCCTGGGGCTCCGGCAAGGTGGCCCCTCTCGGCACCCGCTCTGGTGCCTACCTGCCCTCATCTGGGCACAGGTCCCCCGGAAGGAACACGCAGAGGAGACTGTGTCAGCCAGAGAGGACAGAGCCAGTCTGGTGAGTGGTGTGAGTGTGAGTGGGTGGGTGACGGAGGGATGGGACACTGGGTCATGGGAGAGCGAGAGAGCCTGCCTCCAGAACCTGTTCTGGAAGCACACGGCGGAACTTCCGGGTAAGGGAAGGGCCACTGCTGTAATCGGCTCAATTAGCTCGTTATTCATATCAATAAAGGGAAGAAGCAAAGGGAAGCCGGACCCTGTGGGCATCGTCCCCTGGGAAGCTCACGCAAACGATGCTGCTCCAAGGGGATTGCTCCTCCCTTCCCCGCCCCGTACTGGACTGCTTCGGGGAGAAGGGGGAGAGGGCCACACGCGCAGTGAAGTCGGGGTGATGTAGCGAAGTGCTGGCCTGTCAGGCTAGCCTGCGGAACACTGGATTGGCCAGGGGCGGGCCCCATCAGAAGCTGTGAGATCTTGGAGAGTTAAAATCCCCAAGAGCTCCCGCTCTCTGGCTTGCTCTTGCTCTAGCTCTCTCTTGCTCCAGGACCCACACTCGCCTGAGCGCTCACCTGTTCCCTCTCCACAGCCCTGTGGCCTTAAGCAGCTGCATGGCCATGGCCATGAGGACCCCGCAGGCAATGGGCTGCAGCTGGGAGCACACGCTGAGCCGGCCAGACGCTGGGCTGGCCTGCGCTCTCACGGGGAGCAGACACTGCGGGCAGGGCCTTCATTCTGGCCCCACCGAGGACACGGCTGGACTTTGTTCCTGGCAGGGACCCTCGGAATTTTTCATCATCAATAAAGCTCTCCCCACATCCTCCCGCGGAGGCCTCAGGAAAGTCATGCGGCTCAGGCAGCCACCACTCTGCAGACACGTGACTGACGCAGACAGGAGTGGAAGTGGGGCTCCAGGAAGGCCAGCAGAACACGGGGTCAAGGGGCCCTGCAGCCTGGGGAAGGCATGGCGGCCAAGCCTCCCTCCCTGTCCCACTCACCTGCTGCCACGCACAAGGCCAGGTATGTGATTATAACCCACATTGTTAATGCACCCACGTGGTGAGACCTCCTTTGCTGGAGCTGACATGTTCCCAGGAGCTCGGGGTGTGGGGAGATACATCAGCCGGCCATGACCACGCAGCGAATTATTACTGAAGTTTATATAAGAACCGCCTACCAAGGTTCCCAGCAGACCACGCTTCCAGGCTGTTTGCATGCCTCTGGACACCTCTGATCGTCACCGCCTGACTTAGCTCTCAGCGCCTGGGACAGACCTGCCCGCTCCATGTCACCGCTGATGACAGCACGGAGCAGGACTGGTGTCCTTGGCAGGGTCCCCGTCTGCCTATAGAGGCAGGGCTGGGGTCTCTATGAGATCAGGCCGCCGGCTTCACTGTGGTCAGCGGCTGGGTAAGAAAGTGCTGGTCACTGACTGCAAACTCAAAGCAATTTCCTCCAATCTGGGGGTTTCGGTTGCACTATTTGGAGCAAGTCTACATGTGAAAATATCCATTTCCAAGATGCAAACAGGTTAAAATGTCAAAGGGCAGTGGTAAGAAGTCAGTGGCCTTTGGAAGGTTGGAAGGCCACAGCGAATGCGAGTGAGTAGCGGCTCACTGAGGACCTGCTGGGCGTCCCAGTCACACCCCTCCCGCCTCCTTCCCTTGCCACCCCAATTCTCTGGGCTCCTATGAGTTGCCTCTTTCCTCCTCCACAGCTCCTTTCTGGGTCCTTTTCACATATATGTTTTTTCTGTGTGTTTTTGTCATGTGCAATTTTGCTGCCTCTCTCTTTCTCCCTCCACATCTGTTTTTCTTTTTTTCTCTGTGTGTTTTCTTCCTAATCAGGCCCCCTCTTCATCAACAATGCAACATAAAAATATTTTGAAGTATTACCCTATATTTATTGAACTTGATTTCAATGAAACCTTTAACAGCTTGTTAATATTTATGTCTCTTGTTTTCCCTTTTATTTTTAAAAATATACTTTTATTGATTTCAGAGAGGAAAGGAGAGGGAGAGAGATATATATAGAAACATCAATGATGAGAGAGAATCATCGATTGGCTGCCTCCTGCATGCCCTATCCTGGGGATCGAGCCCACAACCCAGGCATGTGCCCTGGCCGGGAATCAAACCATGACCTTCTGGTTCATAGGTTGATGCTCAACCACTGAGCCACACCAACCGGGCTTGTTTGCCTTTTTAAAAAATGACTGAAGTTGATTAATGCCACATGAGAGAAAGGAACGTTCCCTGTTACTGTTCTAGAAGACGAATAGGTCACCCACCCCATTCCCGGCCTTGCCCAGCCATCCACAGCAGTCCATCCCCATGGTGATGGAAGACTTGGGCTCCCCCCCAGTTCTAGTTAAAAATGGAGATGTTCTAGGAACCAGATGGCTTCTGCTCTGCAGTTGAACAAGCAAAGTGTTTCCTGGCTCGAGAAAGCCATTCTGTGCACCGTGTCCTGGGCATTTGTGGTTCTGTTTATGTCCCTTTCCTCTGGTGGCCTTGGGTTTTACATTCCCATCAAATTTAGTGTGTAGCAATTGTATGTTAATCCTTTGATTGGTCTACTGGCAGGTTTTCCCTACATAACTATGTATTTATTTCCTATGTTGAATAAATGTGGAGCTGTATATAACATTATTCATGAGTTTAACTTTGATGAAATATTTATCAGTACTGACTGCCTGATGAACTCTTATAGCGAGAGCCTAAAAGAGTTAGAGCATGTCTTATGGATTTTATAATGTTCTCTATCTTTGTAAGGATCGGTGAACTGGAATGTTGAGTAGAATTCTAAGGTCTGTTCTCAAATTTTGAATTTCCTTGTGTATTGAACACATCTGTGTGATTTTTCTTTTTCTTTTTTGTTTGTTTGTTAATCCTCACCTGAGGATATGTTTTCATTGATTTTTAGAGATCCTGGAAGGGAGGGGGAGAGACAGAGAGAGAAACATCATTGATGTAAGAGAGATACATCAATTGGTTGCCTCCCACATGCACTCCAACCAGTGTCGGTGATCAAGCCTACAACCGAGATGCATACCCTTGACCTAAATCAAACCTAGGACCCTTCAGTCCGCGTGCGGGCCAACCCTCTATCCACTGAGCCAAACCGGGCAGGGCTGTGTGATCTTTTTCATAAAGACAAAGCAACTGAGAAGAACGACTGTACCCTTTCATCTACCCAAGGGTTTGGAATTCAGTTTCGACAGAATTCCCTTAAGCCAATGGATTTACAGATCAGTCATTACAGTCATTGCAGAGGCAAACCTGAGACCTAAAACCAACCAACCAGCAGTCCAATGAGGGGCTTTCATTTAAATGCATTTGGATCCAACAGAGATAAAATTCAATGTACTGTTATTGAAGATCCCAGTAGATCCCTTAGAGTGCCTTCAGTGTTTCACAGTTCAGTTGGGCGGGTTAAAGGTAACATTCACTGAGTTTCTAACAGGAGCCTCATTGTGAACCCAGCATCACAACTCCTGTGCTACACTAGCTGGATCCCCTTACACACTCAAACTCCCTGCGCTGACAGTGACGCCGGGCTCCAAGCTAGCCATCTTTCCAGCGTTCAGAGGCTCTGCGGGTCTTTTGTGCTGGTCCTTGGACTTGGAGATTAGAACTGAGTCTGCTAAAGTGCTGACACTGTGAGTTAGTTGGTGCAGTCCGTGGTCCCACTCCGTATTTTGACGACACAGGCTTGTCAGCTTTGCAGTGGTACAGGTGCCCTCACTACGCATTTCGTTCAGGCAGGAGAAGAGCTTTAAGGTCCTTTCCCCTCCAGAGAACCAATCTGGGGGTCTTTAAACCTCGTGGCAAATCCTTTGCACGTGTTTCCAGTAGAAAGAAGGGCGGAGCAGAGAGGGCAGGGGGTGATACAGAAGAGAGAGTGGAAGAGAGGCGGTAAATACCGTGGCCAGTTGGTCTTCACCAGACCCTTCCAGTCACTGTGTAAATGGTGGAATTAGTGTGTGTTCAAGACCCATGAGACTGGCCAGGGGTTTTGGGTGAGGAATGAAAGACATGCAGTGTGAAGAACTTTTTAACATTATCTTTTCTAGGTGCAGGGCGGACCTTTGGGGATAAGGGCTCATTGACTAGCTACAAAAGGACACTTGTATTTTAATAGTTCCACGAGCTGAGGAGTGGTAGAAGAGGAAGCAGGTGCCCAGTTAAATGTGGCAAGATTAACAGTGACTTCTGCGGGCCAAATTGAATAAGGGGTTCATGGCCCTAATGATAATGGAGAAGTGTTTGCAAGCTTCCCCTGAAACTTTAGAGATGAAATCTAGCACCAGGGACAGTGTTTATTTACAAACAAAAATAGTCTGCACTGTCTGCTTATTTCATAGTCACATGGTCTTTTTTTTTTTTTTTTTGTTAATCCTCACCCGAGGATATTTTTCCATTGATTTTTAGAGAGAGTGGAAGGGAGAGGGAGAGATAGAGAGAGACAGACATCCATGTGAGAGAGACACATCTATTGGTTGCCTCCCACACGCACCCTGACTGGGGCCAGGGAACAAGCCTGCAACCAAGGTACATGCCCTTGACTGGAATCGAACCCGTGACCCTTCAGTCCATAGGCGGACACTCTATCCCCGGAGCTAAACTGGTTAGGGCATCACATGGTCTTTAATAGTTAAACTTCAACATATAGAATTGCATTTCTCATGTTGTGGGAGGGTTTATTTTAATTAATTCTTTCTTCTTAAAAAATATGTATTGTATTTATTTAGCTTAAGAGCTTAGAGAATTATAGCACTGATCCACACCAAAGCTAAATCATTCCAAGCTACTTACATCTCAAGCACTCCATTTTTAATAGTTCTGTTTGAAGTTTTGAAACACCACCTTGAGAGGTTTAGTGATCATAAACAAACCATCCTTTCCTCTCTTTCCAGTCTCCAGCCTACGCAATATCTGTCCATAAAACTTCAGCTGACCTGGTCTAACCCTGCCAAAGGTCAGGTTTAAATAACTCTGGGTCTTGAGCCCCAATGCAGTGCTGCAAAGAAAATCCATTTTGATTCATACATTCAGTAACCACTTCAGCGCAGAACTTGACCCCACGCAAGATGGGTTTCTGAATAATGCACCGCGTACCATCGACACGAGGCGATGTGTGTCAAACAGACCTTGGCTATCGCAACAGTGAAAGGCCAAGTCGGATCGTCACAGGGGGATGTGGTTTGTGTGAGTTTGCGGTTTCCCATGCAAAACCAGAAATCAAGAATAAATTCCAAGTTACTCACTCATGGATTCTGTCAGCTTGGCCATTGCTGCAGGTGCTTCTTTGTGCTTTTCCTGGAGGGGAGAAGAAAAGACAACCACGTGGGAAACACGTCTAGAATACGCATGAACACAATGGGTCTGTTACAGCTCTCTCTCCCTTCTTTTCCTACGTTAAAATGTGCTCGCCAATGATGAAAGGAATGAAGAAATCCCACACTACAGTTATACGATCAGTTAGCCACAGAGCAGAGATTTGGGGGACATCAAAGAACGTGCCCTGCTGTTGGAAGTGCGCGTCTGTCGCAGTGATCTTGGATAAATATAATTGGTGACGCACGGCCGGCTTCCGGGACCTTTCTGACACTGGAGTTCTGGCATCCATATGCCAGTCCTTTGCTCTCTATTTTCTCCTGTGGAAGCTTTTTGGTATTTTTGGAGCTGGTATTTTTGTAGTCACTTGTTTTCTTTTCCCCTAAGAGCTAAATAGATTTTATACATTTTTCTTTGTCTTACCTTTTGGACTTACTGAAATATTTTTTAAAAGTCGTCACTTTTTTAAAAAAAAATCTCTATTGATTTCAGAGAGGAAGGGAGAGGGAGAAAGAGATAGAAACATCAATGATGAGAGAGAATCATTGTTTGGCTGCCTCCTGCACCTCCCACAATGGGGATCAAGTCCACAACCCAGGCATGTGCCCTTGACCGGAATCGAACCTGGGACCCCTCGGTCTGCAGGCTGACGCTCTATCTACTGAGCCAAGCCGGCTAGGGCAAAAGCTGGCTAGGGCAAAAGCCGTCACTTTTGATGGGTTTATAACCTTATCTATTTTGGGTTAAAACATTTTGTTTCAACTGGGATAGAGGGGGCAGCCCACTGAGTGTGAGGGCCAAGGATGCGCGCAGTAATGGAGCCTGCCCCAGTGAAGAAGTCACAAAGGCGAGAATAAGAATGATGGTCATCTCTACTCAACAGCTCCCTTCACTGTCTCCATGCGTCTTTCATTTCCTGGGGTTCCTGACACGGATCATAGCTGAAATATTGGCCACTAGTATTTTACTTTTTTGAAGCATTATTCTTTTTCTGATTATGAAACGAATGCTTGCCCATTATTTAAAAATACAGAAGATATTGAAAAAATGATAAATTATAGTCATCTCATAATACCACCTGCAGAGGAAACCACTATTATAATTTGGTGAACACATTTCTGTTTTCATTTCAATACCTGTGAATATGTACAGACAGGGCAGCGTGATCCCATTTCTATAAATATAAATATGCATATTCTGCACACAATGTTGTAAGTTGCACTTTCATTTAATACCCCATCCTCCATCTTTCTATGGCAATGCTGTTAGAATGCATCAGCATTGTTTGAATGACTGCGAAGCATCTGTCATGGGTTATCCCACAATTTCCTTAACCAAGTTCCAGTTTATTTGCATATAGTTTTTCACTGTTTTACATAAGGCTGTGATGAAGCATCCTTGAGCTCACATCTTGGTGCACTTGGCCTTCTAGGGGGTAATAAATCTTAGGGCTAGGTATGGCTTGGCCAAAAGGTATGACTATTAAGAATTTTGACAACTGTCCCCGCAAAGTTCAGGTCTGATAATGCATAGAAGTGTTTGTTTCTTTGCATTCCTGTCACTTGCCAATGGCATTACTACATCTCCCCTCCCCCACTCTTTGCCAAAGTGATAGTAAAAAAAGTGGGATCTTACTATTTTATCCTGTCTTTTTTCTCTCTCTGACCCCTTTTATGGACAGCCAGGTATTCTGTCCCAGCTAGTCTGTACCTTGCCGGCACTCAGCTTCCTGGTGCGGTGCCCAGCCCCCGTGGCATCAACAACAATGTCTGAGAAGCCAAAGGTGGCAGCTATCTTTGCCCACGGCCATAGCGTAGTGCTGAGCACACCACAGCTACCTGGCCAGCACCTGAGTGACGTGTCATAGCTTGAGTGCGGAAGGACAGCTACCAACCCCATTATTCAAGGCCTGGTGTTACTATTCCCTAACTCAGTGGTCGGCAAACCGCGGCTCGCGAGCCACATGATGCTCTTTGGCCCCTTGAGTGTGGCTCTTCCACAAAATACCACGTGTGGGTGCGCATGTACAGTGCGATTAAAACTTCGTGGCCCATGCGCAGAAGTTGGTTTTCGGCCAGGGCGAGTCTGTTTTGAAGAAGTGGCGTTAGAACACTCAAGGGGCCAAAGAGCCGCATGTGGCTCGCGAGCCATGGTTTGCCGACCACTGCCCTAACTAAAGAGTCTGCTTTGAGTGTCAACAAATGACGGTGAACACAAGTCAATGCTTGATTTTCACAAGCTCGGTATTCATAGCAGTAAAATCAGGGCACCACCATCTCTTACTTAAACTAATCATGGAGAACAGAAGAAGCTAAGGACCCGTCATCCACATCTTGCCCGCCACGTAGTTTATATCGAGATGCAGAGACATAGCCGCTGTTGGGGAGGCTAAGCGTGCCGTGTAGCAGAGACAAACAAGGCGGGAGCAAGGATCCCGTCAGCCACGCGGGTCCACAGGAGCGCACAGACTTCCTCAGGACAGGTGGACCCAGTGGCTCGTGAGAATTCATGCATAGAATCAACTCCATGGTGAGAGCTCAGCGGACCTCATCCTTGACCTCTGGGACTCGTCCTGTCTCTGCCTGCTCCGTCCTGGATCCTCCACTCCCCCTCCCAGCCCCGCACCCCATTCTCTGGCTCCGAGCCCCATAGTCTTCACTCTGGGTCACTGACCGGCTCGGCTTGGCCCTCCTCGATGGCCCCAGTGGTGAGACTCCTGAAACCACAGGCTCCCAGGTCCCTTCCATCCCATCCTTATAAAGCACTGTCCAGTCTGCCTGTCCTCTGGTGGCCACCACGTTGCCTTTGGTCACCTAGGACCCTGCCACCTTTTGTACCCCAGTCTTCTGCTGGGTGGTCCTTGCAGCTATTTTTTAAAAAAAATATTTTTATTGATTTCAGAGAGGAAGGGAGAGGGAATCATTGATCGGTTGCCTCCTGTATTCCCCCCATTGGGAATGGAGCTTGCAATCCCGGGCATGTTTCCTGACCAGGAATTAAAACATAGGTCAACCCTCAACCACTGAGTTATGCCGGCCGGACATTGCATTTATTTCTATTCAGGTGTGTTGGATAGCCTAATCCTGAGAAATCAGACATCACTGAGCTCGGCACATGTCTCTTTCCTGGAGTTAAACAGAAACCACTCACATGGATGGGGTAGGGGACCTTTAAAAATCCTAAATTTTGCTCTCTGTTTGACTCATCTATATCATAACTTATGGTGGAAATCATGACATATGTTTCTGGGTGAGTCGTTTAGTCATTCTATGGGGTGTCTTCAAACTCCGTATGTCCTTCCCTCATTATCGGGAAGTTGAGGTTCGCAAGTGTCTGGCACGTGTCCCCATAAGGCATTGACATTTCATTCTCAATCCCAGGCAGATTCTCCTCCTTTTTTTTAAAGCCAAGAGTTTCCTCCAAAGTACATTTGCTGGGCTTACAGCGCTGGGAAGAGGTCTGGAATGGGAGCATATGAAACATGGAAAGGAGTGTTTTAGAGATTGTCAAGTCCAACCCATGGGTGATGCAATTGGCAGAACTGACGTTTATGCCGAGAGAAGAATTTACATCAGGCTGGTCTCTTCCCCTTAGCAACAACCTCCACTGCCCCAGAGACCTCGAGGTCCACCACACACAGACACGATTCCGTCTACAACAGCCCTGGGGCTGTGTTCGCCTTCTCTGTGTCCTTTGTTCAAGCAGTCTCATTCTCCACAGTACCCCTGATTTCCACCAATGGATGATGACTTCGCATTCATTGATCCAGCTCTGACCTCCCATTGAACTCCGGCTCCCTCACTGGACAGCCCCACCCAGATGCTCAGTGGATGTTACAAACCAACACGGGCAAAGCCACTGTCTATTCCCCAACACTCTCCCGCAGCACCCCTGTCCCTCATCCTCTTAGCGCCTCCCACCCAGGTAAATGTGACCCAGGGACCCCTGCTCGAAACCTTTCAGTTCTTCTCTAGCATCTAAGGATGCACTCCTCGCCTTTTAGCCAGACACCGAGGTTCCCAGCTCATGCTCAGTCTGGATGTTCCTTTCTTTATTCTCTGCCTTTGGTTAATGGGATCACCACCCACCTTGTGCCTAAGCCAGAAATGTGGAACACCCCATCTCTCTTTCTAGGATATGAAATCTGACCTTTCTTAACATTTGTATCTTAACCCTTTGCACTCGCTTGCTTTTTTCTCGATTCCTTTATTCTAATGCTAACCGGGTGGAGTCACACTCGACATCCGAGTGCAAAAGTTTAAAGGGACTGTGACTGTGGCTTCCACCCGCCTCCAGTCTCACCTGCAACACTGAGGGATTGTCCAGAAACTGCCCCCAGAGACCTATCTAAAATACAGATGTGACCCAGGCCCGAAATCTTTCCATTCTTCTCTAGCATCTAAGGTGCACTCCTTGCCTTTCAGCCAGGGCGCTGCCTGGATGTTTCTGTCTTCCGCACTCATACTCCAGTTAGAGGTTCCTCCCTGCCGTGGCAATCCTTGCTTCCTCTGACTAGAACCCTCAATTTCCTTTTCCTCCTGTTCTCCCCAAACAGGTCCTACAAACTCCACTGGACACCATTAACCTCCAGTTTTCCCCTACTCTTCCTGACCATCTTTCCGAATTTTATTTCTAAAAATGTTTGTGCTCCAATGTGGCCATTTATCACATTGTATAATGTATTTTGAGGCTAGGGGAATCCCAGAACCTTTGGAGAAGCCAAGTTCTGCCTCCCAACAACCCTTTGGAGGCTCCCACCAGCACACATGGCTGGAAGGCAGTGCTTGGTAGACCAGAAGTCTCCACCATTGAAAGGCTGCCTGCCCGCCAGGGGTATACTCATCATGAGTGTCAACAGCTGGTGACCATGCACCCCGCATGCCCATTTCCAACCTCCTCCATCAGAATAGAACCTTTCAGAACCTGGATGAGCCTCTGGGAAGAGCTGGGTGGGTCCTTTTGCTCTAGGAGGCAGTCCACTTACAACTGTGTTGTCATACATTTAATGGAAAAGCAGAAACATTTGAAGTTTTGGGGACTCATGATGACATGTTTGAGCAAAACATGCCCATAGATGTGGAAAAAAACACCTAAGCGTCTTGTTAAAATCATATGAAACACCTCGGCAAGAGTACTGATCCTCAGTAAGTATGTAATTTTCATTTTGTCTGACTGTATTCTCTCCACCAAACCTGGAAATGGAAATAAAAGCTCAGTGGGTTGCTTGTGTGTGTGTGTGTGTGTGTGTGTGTGTGTGTGTGTGTGTGATATTTATACCCGCACTTCTGTTCCAGCTAAGAAGAGTGTGGCTTTCTACTGGAACCATGCCAGTACTTCTCTCCGACTGCCTGAAACGATATAGGGGTTTTTAATGAGGGCAATTATAGCAGAGTCTGACTGTAGCTCTTAGCTGAGCTAAGACTAATACTGTGTGTGTGTGTGTGTGTGTGTGTGTGTGTGTGTGTGTGTGTCAGAGAGAGAGAGAGAGAGAGAGAGAGAGAGAGACTCATGAATTATAGCTTCCATGGGGTGGGAGGTGCTTTCCTGTGGGCGGGGCCCACACCCCCCCACTCCACACACATACACCCATATACACACACACAGCAGGAGTCGGTGACTGGAGTGAGGGTTGTGTGTTGGGCACAGCCAGTGCCCTGTTTTCTGCTCCCCAGAAGCAAGCTTTTAAGGATGAAGAGAAAAGTCATCATAGCTGATATATTTCAAACCAGTCAGACTTGCATCTTGGATATTTTTATCTCTCTAAAATGTGTGCTTATATTCATCAGAAAACTGATTTTTTTCAGGTCACAACCATTTAAAGAAACAGTTCTATAAAGTGGGGAAGAACAATGTTCTTTCATGACCTGGTACCCTCATTTGCAGCTCACCTCCAGGTTCAAACAGGGCCCTCAAATCTCCCACCTTGTTCTTAGGGTTCCCTGCAGATGTGCCAGCTGTGGCCTGCTTCCTCTCTCCTGACATGATGCCATAGCAGGTTGCCTAAGGACTTATGTAAAAGGAAGACATCACACCCTCATATAGCCAATCAAGTAAGTGTTCTTATAACATGGCACTTTATATGTTTTCTGGAGCTTCTGCCGCAAAATATAGGCCAGAATATCTAAGAACTATGAATTAGCTTTTTGTCTATGAAAAACTAAAGGAAATAAGTGGTCAGCATGCAACTATGGTTTGGAACAACAAAAGTAGTAATCCCTAACATTTATTTCCCATTGATCATGGCCTGGCACTATACATGCATTACTAGACTATTTTATTTAATTCTCACAAGGACCCTATGAAATTGGTACTGTCATTCCCACTTAGCAGATGGAGAAGTTGAGGCTCAGAGAAGTTGAGCAAATTTCCCCAGGTCACACAGCTGGTAAGGAGAAATGTGGGGTATCAAACTCATGAAAGTTCTAACTCATGGAACCAGAGCAGGCTTCACTGAGGAAGAGTGTCAATGTGGGAAGAAGGTAAAAAGAATGATGGGGGAAGGAGAGGAGCAAGTGGAAAGCACAGCATGAGCTGGGGACCTTGGTGTCTGAGGAACAGCAGGTGACCAGTGAACTGAGGCCAAGTGTGAGAGGAGCAGCAGGGAACTAGCTTAAGAAATTAGGGAGTAGAGAGAGAAACCAAGATGGCGGCCTAGGTAAGCACCTAAACTGCTGCCACAACAATTTCAAAACAATAACTAAAAGACAGAACGGACATCATCCAAAACCACAGGAAAGCTGGCTAAGTGGAAATTCTACAACTAGAAGGAAAGAGAAAAGCTCACGGATCAGAGGAGCCGCAAACTGCTGAGGTACAGAGATGCACACACAGAGAGGAAGGATGGCCGAGTGCCTGGCTGGTGGGAGGGGAAAGGAAGCCCCTGACTGCACTGAACCCCAGTTCCGACTGAACTGAACCCCAGTTCTGGCCGAAACCTCATGGACCCAGGCTCATATGGGTGGAGTCTGGACTGTACAGAAAGGCACATGGAGACTCGACTCGGAGACTCGGAGGCTCGGGAAAGCTGCAGCGGGCAGGGGTCTGGAGGCGCGCGCGTGAGTGCATGCAGAGAGGTCTGATTGTGGAGGTTGCCGCAGGCTTTCCATAGCGGAAGGAGTAGGAAGCTCCTGACTGCACTGAATCACAGTTCTGACTGCACTGAAACCCAGTTTCGGGCGAGCCCATGGGGGACCCACGCTCTTACAGGGGGAATCTGGACTGTCAGGCGGAAACTCAGGGGATCCGTGGAAGGCAGAGGTCTGGAGGCGCGTGCGCAAGGGCAGGGCGGACTGGAAGCCAAGACTGTCTGCTCAGCCCTGAGACTCTGCCCCATCCAAGCTGAGCACAGAGGTTTTTGCAATTTTTCAAGTCTTGTCTCATAAGGGTGTCTCCAATACAGAAGGTATCCCAGCGTAGACACAGCTGATACTCACAGCCAATTGGCCTGGAGGTCAATTCCTCCCAGTGATACCAACAACAATCAAGACTTAACTACAACAAGGCTGTTCACACAGTCCACAAAGGGGTGCACCAAGAGTGTCCACCTCAGGTAACTGGGGAGGCTGATCCACCGGGCCATATAGGAAACCTAGCACACAAAGCTACTCTACCAACTCAGGGAAGCAGCGAGAATGCGGAGTCAAAGAAACAGACCACAAATGAAAGAAATGGAGGAGAACAAACGACTGGATATAGAATTCAAAACCACGGTTATAAGGTTTTTCAAGAATTTCCTAGAAAAGGCTGATAAATTTAATGAGACCCTCAAGGATATGAAAAAGGACCAACTAGAAATTAAACATACACTGACTGAAATAAAAAATATTATACAGAGACCCAACAGCAGACTAGAGGAACGCAAGAATCAAGTCAAAGATTTGAAATACAAAGAAGCAAAAAATGCTCAACTGGAAAAGCAAAAAGAAAAAAGAATCCAAAAAGTTGAAGATAGTGTAAGGAGCCTCTGGGACAACTTCAAGCGTACCAACATCAGAATTATGGGGGTGCCAGAAGAAGAGAGAGAGCAAGATACTGAAAACCTATTTGAAGAAATAATGACTGAAAACTTCCCCCACCTCGTGAAAGAAATAGACTTACAAGTCCAGGAAGCGCACAGAACCCTCAACAAAAGGAATCCAAAGAGGACCACACCAAGACACACCATAATTAAAATGCCAAGAGCAAAAGACAAAGAGAGAATATTAAAAGCAGCAAGAGAAAAACAGTTAATTACCTACAAGGGAGCACACATACGATTGTCAGCTGATTTCTCAACAGAAACTATGCAGGCCAGAAGGGAGTGGCAAGAAACATTCAAAGTGATGAATAGCAAAAACCTACAACCAAGATTACTCTACCCAGCAAAGTTATCATTTAGAATGGAAGGTCAGATAAAGAGCTTCACAGATAAGAAAAAGCTAAAGGAGTTCATCACCACCAAACCAGTATTATATGAAATGCTGAAAGGTATTCTTTAACCCTTTGCACTTGCTTGCTTTTTTCTTGATTCCTGCTACCGATGCTAACCGTATCGAGTCACACTCGACATCCAAGTGCAAAAGGTTAAGAAGAGGAAGAAGAAAAAAGTAAAGATAAAAATTATAAACAACAAATACATATCTATCAACAAGTGAACCTAAAAATCAAGTGATTTAAAAATCTGAGGAACAGAATAAACTGGTGAATATAATAGAATCAGGGGCAAAGAAAGGGAGTGGATTGATGATTATCAGGGGGAAAGGGGTGTGGGGGGTACGGGAAGAGACTGGACTAAAATTGTACACCTATGGATGAGGACAATGGGGGAGGTAAGGGCAGAGGGTGGGGTGGGAACCGGGTGGGAGCTATGGGGGGAAAAAGGAGAAACAATTGTAATAATCTGAACAATAAAGATTTATTAAATTAAAAAAAAAAGAAATTAGGGAGTAAACTGAGTCGCTCAGGAGGGAGGGGGGGCTGGAGCTGGGGGATGTTTGAAGCTGTGGGAGGAGGAAGGGGGTCAAGGCCTGAACCTGTGTGAGCACCGTGGGGAAACCCAGACAGTGTACTCCCTCTTAGAAGCCAAGGGACATGGCGGTGTGAAGCATTAAGAATGTGTCTATCAGAAAGTGGTACAATTTTACCTTAATTTACTCAATAAGAGGCTTCTAAGGTGACTTAGAGTTTTTGTGATTTGGGGTAAAATAATATCTGAAGGGGAGTGATGGGAGGAGAAGGTAAAATTCTAACCGAGCAGCCCCGTCGGTGTGGCTCAGAGGTTGAGCGTCCACCTATGCACCAGGAGGTCATGGTTTGATTCCCAGTCAGGGCACATGCCTGCGTTGCAGGCACAATTCCCCCAGTAAGGGACGTGCAGGAGGTAGCTGATCAATAATTCTTTTTCATCACTGATGTTTCTATCTCTCTCGCCCTCTCCTTCTTTTCTGAAATCAATAAAAAATATTTTTAAAGAATTCTTACTGAGCAGGCCATGCAGGATGCTCTTGGTAATAGAACCTTCTGTGCAAAAGGCTGAGAGCCCTGCCTCATCCAGACACCCTTCCTTAGGCCCTTAGGTACAGGTCACCCTGCTGGGTTCCCTGTGATGCCATCACTCTGGCCATGTTGACCAGACTAGGAGGGTCCCAATATGCTGAGGCATGAAGATGTCTTACAAAGAGAAATTAAACATGACTCAAGGCTGTGCTTGTACTGACATCACCTCAATTCATCTTGCTTCACAGGGAGTCTTAGGTGGGAAGAAAGGGTTGGGAGCATCACCCTCGGTGTTTTCTTGGAAGCATGCTGAGCACATTAACTTATCCTGCCAAGAGGAACAGGTTGTGGGACTAAGAGAGAACTGCTGGACCACACAGTGGACAGAACTTCTCAGAACCCCTCTGCTGCATGTGACCTGCCCAGCTTGATGCCCCGTGGCCACACTCTAGACTGCATCAATATTGAGGCACATTTCCTGAATGCCCAGGTGGTTGGTTTCTTGGAAGACCAACGAATGACTCATTCCTCCCTTCCTGGATCCTAGAAATATCATAAAATATAGGACAAGCAAGATCACCAAAGTTACATCAAGAAGTTTCCTTTAAAGAGAACACTGAGCTAGACTGCAGGGAGATATTGAGGAGACCTGGGCAACTGAAACACCCAGAGCCCTTCCTGCTGACATCACCATCAGTGGACCATTACCCAGGATGCATCTGCACTAGGTTTGCCACGTGCTCCCCAGGATTCCATTGCAAAGTGCTGAATCTTCGAGGCAGCAGGGATTCCCCTCTTGGCCTCACTTCACTCAGTCTATTGCTTCTCTTCTGGGCCAGCAGCTCTCTGAGACTCTTGTCTTGCATCCAGGGCTATTTTCTAGGAATCCTAAACTTCCAATGATTGATACATCTCCCACCTACCTTCATGTGAGGCACAAGCTTTGCTACGCCCCCTTTGTTCATAAGAAGAAAGGGAGTGGGTGACATATTGTTTCCTTTCTTTTACCCACACTTTTCTAATTTGCTCATGATTCAAGTTCTGGACACATTGCTCCAATAGCTTCTCTGTATTCCTAGCTTGGCCCCATTCCATAGCAAGTTAGGACCCTTCCCTTCAAAATCTGGCTTCCATCTCCCTCCCCAGGCTCATTCCCTATCACCCCTGGCTTCTAAACCATGGTCCATCCAAATGAGCCCCTTTTGGTACCTGGAAACATTGCAATGCACCATCCCATCTTTCTTCTCCTGCAAAGTTAAGTCCTACTTATCTTTGAGGACTGAGTTTAGATTTGACCTCTTGGTTGATATTGTCTCTGGCTACCCCTTTCCTAGTGACCATTCTCTTTGAACCTCAGCATCTGTGCATATGTCTGTTGTAACTTCCTAGAGCTCTGACTTCCAAAGTAATAGAGAAAGCCAGAGGCAATAGTTAAGACAACTTCAGGATCAATTGGAAAACTAAAGAAGGATCAATCTCTTTGTTTCCAAAGAAGAAAACACAAAACCCCCAAACAAAACTGAAGAATGAGTAGAATGAATAGGGTTTCCTGGAGCAGTCATGAATTTCCTGACATGGGATGCTGATGATAATTTGTACAGAAGGTTTCAGAAGGAATTTTGCTCCAGAAAATGGTGAAATGACTTGTAAGAATCCCTCTAAAATTGTTTTAGGGATGTGGTCATACTTTAAGGAAAAAATTCCTGATTCATTTTGGTTTTGTTTATATGGATTTGTTTCTTTTATTCAGTCAGAGGTGAGTGGTGGGGCAGTGGTGGAAATGATGTGGGATTGAAGATAGGGACAGACTGGTTAGTTGCTTTGACAGTTAAGGGATGTTTAGAAAAAAATCACCTGACCTAGCAGGTTGACCTTGTTTTAAGGAGTCACTCAGGTCAGTGGTGAGATTAATATGGTCATTAGAATGCCTTATGTTTGCCTAATGATGCAATGTTGTATTAGGGATCCTTATGCAAAGGCACCGTGTCAGGTTATTGGTTACCCAGATAAATCAATTGTTCAATTGCGTTTTGACTGGTGCCTATAGTTTTCACTGGAGCCAGCTTCCTACCCTAGGGCTATACTATGTGGTGTGACACAATTTGTCATGTTCTCCCTCGAGAACTGACTAGGTTGTAGTGAAGAGTAAGGGATTAATTAATTAATTAACTCATGGCTCGGCCTTGTGAGGCTATGACAATGCACGGCCTCTGGGAGGGCCATGATCAAGTTTTTTGTCAGGCGAATAATAGAATGCTGAAGTTTAAGACTGAGCTGCCCAATATTGGATAACCCATGTGGAGATTCCCCAATCAGACGGAAACCCAGTGGAGCACAATAACAATTCTGTCCCAAACTAGGCCATTTTTGGGCACTGTCACTGTCCAGGGAAGTGCTTGTCCTCCAAACAGAACACCATCCCTACTGTACTGGGTCATCGGGAGCCAAAAGGGCATCTGAGAGCCCCAATTACTGCAGTCACCCAGGAAGTCAGCCTGTTACTTATGCATGCCAGAAATGGTGTAGGGAACAAGGAGATGTGATTCTTCAACCTGTCATCTGTGTCAATAGTGATAAAAGGTACTAAGCTGAAAGAATATTTAAAAAATATTACTTTGCAAAATTCAATTTCGTAACCAAATGCGACATTTACTGGGCTAGAGAATGAGGAACATTTATTGATATAAATCATATCATTTTCTTGTGCTTCTTGCCACGTATTTCAAGCTTGAACTTCTGTTTGGGCAGAGGAGGGAAAGGAGAGAAATGTCACCCCTTCATTAGATACCCCACAACTGCTTCTCAGCAGCACAGATACTGAGAAGAAAACACCACTCCGATCTCCTTTTTTTTGTTCCTCTGTCCCTTCTTTCTCTATATTTATAATTCATTTCTTATTTCAGCTGAGAAGATAGAGTAGATGTACTTTTCCCTTTTTTCCCATTAAGTTCAACTACCCTCTTCACCCCTGATATTGTATATAAAACAAATATATAAAGTAGAGAGCAGAAGGTAAACCAGCCAGAGACCTTGGAGCTTGAGGAACAACATGGTCGTGAGGTTCTCTCTGTCTCTGTCTCTCTCTCTCTCTCTCTCTGTCTCTCTGTCTCTCTCTCTCTCTCTCTCTGTCTGTCTCTCTCTCTCTCTCTCTCTCTCTCTCTCCCTCCATGTTTCTTATATTCCAGACTGGACACTGTACTGGAGAAGCTGGCAACTTGGAAATGTCAATGGGTACAGACAAAAATGCCTCAAGAAAACTCTGCCCTCTCTAGCCAAAAGATCAGGAAAGAGGCAGCCTAGGAAGATACAAATCTTGTAGATAATCACCACTCTACTCCAACCAAATACCACAGAAAAAACTGCAAACCCATCCAGAACAGAGGAGGCGTGGGGATCCTAGATTCCCACTCTTTTGGAAAGTAACAAAGCACCCCAAACATCCTGCCAGGGTATGTCAGAGAAGACAGAGTGGGAAGCCCAGATTTTCAGATTTTTTCTCAGAGGGATTATGTGGCCCTCTGAGACCACATGGGAAGCCTGGACTTCTCTCCAGATTTACCAATAATTAGTCCTCTCCATCTCCACTGGGTAGTATTAGAAGAATCCTAGTGTAGAGTCAGAACTTCCCCTGCCACCCAGCAGCAACTCCCCCAAAGAGTAGTGGAGACCATCGTGGACGCATTAATGAGGTGCCCCTCTTGTTCCAGCCAGGCTCATATCCCTGGAGGTCTCGTGGAAAGCCTGAACTCTCTTCCCACCAGCAGTAACAAGGATCTTTCCCTACACTGGTGTCGATGCAGATGGACACTGCACTTAGGCAGTAATGAGCTGGAACCTCCACTCAATCCCCAGAGTGGTGTCAGAGGAGGCCTGCTGTAATATGAGATTTAAATAAGATCCAGAGTCTTAAAAAACTAATACCCAAAATGTCAAGTTTCAAGAAAAATTCACTTGTCACAAAAAGAATCCAAAAAGACATTGAATGGAATGAAAAAAGACAAACCACTGACATTGACATGACACAGATGTTAGGATTATCTGAGGATTTTAAAGCAGCCATCATAAAAATGCTTCAACAAGCAATTACAAACATATTGAAACAATTTTTTTAGTCTCAGCAAATAAATAGTAAACTTTAGCAAAAAATTAGGAAGTATAGAGAAGATCCAGTTGAAAATTTTAGAACAAAAATGTATAATAATAACTGAAATAAAAAACAATGAGTGGGCTCGGTAGAAGAGTAAAAAAGACAGAGAAAAGAATTAGTGAACTTGAAGATAGAATAATAGAAATTATTCAATCTGAACAGTAGACAGAAAATAGACTAAAACAGAGTCTTAGGAACACATGGGGCTATAACAAAAGATCAAGCATTCATGTCATAGAGCATCAGGAGGAAAGAAGAAGGAGGGTGAGACTGAAAATGTGTTCAAAACAATAATGGCTGAAAACTTCCCAAATTTACCAAACACCGCCCCCCCCCCCCAACAGAACAAAACAAAAAACCACCACAGATACAAGAAGCTGAGTGAAACCCATACAGAATAAACCTAGAAGAATAAACCTAAAGAAATAAACCTAAAGAAACCAACAAAAAGACACATCACAATCAAACTTCTGAAAACGAGAAAAAAAATCTTGAAAAAATCCAGAGAAATGACATTACCAACAGGGGAAAAATAATTCAAATGACAGTGGATTTCTCATCAGAAACCATGGAGGCCAGAAGGAAGTAGCACAGTTTATTTCAGTTACTGAAACAAAAGAACCATTAATCCAGAATTCTATGCCAGCAAAAAATATCTGTCATAATCTAAGGGGAAATTAGGCATTGCCAGATGAAAGATAATTTGTCAGAGGAGACTTACCCCAAAAACATGGTGAAAGAAAGTTATTGAGCAAAAAGAAAATGATAAAAGAAGGATTTTTGGAGCATCATAAAGGAGAAAGGACATGAAAAGAGCAAATATATAGGTAAATACAGTAGACGTTATATTTTCTGTAACTGTATAGGTAGGTTGAACGTAAAAGAATGGAAAAAGATATACCACACAAATAGTAATCAAAAGAAAGTGGATGTGGGTATATTATAGAGAATAGACTTTAGAGCAAAAAATACCAAGGATGGAGAGAAACATTACATAATTATAGAGTCAACCAATCAAGAATACATAGCAATCTTAAATATGTATGCACTAAACAACAGAAATGTAAAAAATATAAAGCAAAAACTGCTTTAAAAGGAAAAATACACAAATATTCCAATATAGTTGAAAGCTTCAGTATGCCTCCCTCAATAATTGCTAGAACAACTGGATAGAAAATCAGCAAGAATATAACACCATTATAATTAACTATTTATTAATAAGAGGAAAGGAGCAAAAAAAAAAAAAAAAAAAAAAAAAAAGGCCAGCTATCATAGGCACGTCACTTTGGCAGCTTCACCAGGAAGCTGCAATTTCACATTCCCCAGGGAGAGAAGGGATCCCACAAAGACAAGACAGACACATGTCCAGTAAAGTTGGGATGACCTAGGGAAGGTACAATCACACCTGGGGTCAGAGAGGGTTGGCCAGAATGGGCGTGGCCACTACAAACGTGCAGACATTTGGGAATGCACAATCCTGTAAACAAAGAATTTGCCCTCTTGTTGCTCTCTTTGGATTCTTGCACTCTTGTCTGACTCCACCCCTAACAGCAACCGGGGGAGATGAGCCTGACTCCTCTCCGTTAACAGATAGAGGGACTCGGCAATACCATCATCCATTTAGATTGAATCAACATTGTAGAACACTCCCCCCAACCACAAAAACACACACATTCTTCGCAGGTGTCCACAGGATGCATGCCAAGATAGTGGGCCATGAAACAGACCGCAACAAACTTAAAATAACGGAAATCACACAGGTGAGATTCTCTGATCACAATGGGATTAAACTAAAAAACCCAAGGTAATGTTCTCCCCTCTTGTTCCTTTCCCTCTTCTCTGCTTCGTGCCACCCTCTCCGCCCCGCCCGCATGGGCTGCCCCATCACATTGCGGAGAGAATGCAGTTCCCGGAAGTTTATGGAGTGGGATGTGTTTTGCGTGCCTAGGGCTTTAGCGAAAAGAGAGGAATAGACCTTTCCTTCTCCTCAGCCTTCCTGCCGGAGCCCTCTCTCTCTTCTTGGAGAATGACCATGACCCCCACATTGCTCTGCTCTGACGGTCCCTGCGGCCTTCCTAGGTACATCCAGAGGAGAGAGGAGGGTGGTTGGAACCCGAGTCTGTGTCCCTGAGAATGGACTTGCATCATTTGTGCGATTTCAGCAGCTTTGTGACAGAAAAATTAAATGGAGCAGAATAAATAGCTTTCTGTATGCTTTCCGAGACTGAAAAACTCAACCGTAAATGCCCAATTCAAAGGGCAGAAGTGGAGAGGATGGCATCTGCGGGGACCCTCTGCCCGGGGACCAGGCGTTGCGGAAGCACGCGCTGCTCTCTCAGTGCCTCCAAGCCATGAGCCCAGTCCTGGCACACGTGGCGAATCACTCAGAACCATGTACCCCCAATGATGCGATGCTCGCTGACAAGCGGACCCCCGTTGTTTGCTAATTATTAGTAGGAAAGGGAAAATGACTCTGGCCACCAGCAGTTACAAGGTGGGCCATTGGCCAAGCACGGCTGGGGGCCTCGGTCTCTGCCGGGCGGCAGCTGTTCGGGCTCCCGGTCCCGGAGGCCAGCAGAAGGCAAAGGGGAGGGATGGAGGCCGCATCAGGGAGCTCCAGGCAAACATTCTTTCCCGGGGCTGATCCTCCTGGGGCTGGGCACCGGGCAGATGGTGCTTGCTTTCTCCATCAGCAGGAGCCATGGCCAGAAGCATAGGGGTGGGGGTGTCCAAACGGCATTTGTTGAAGCTCTTCAAGCTCCCTGCATTTTAAAAGCACACAAGTCGGCTTTCTAAAGATCACAGAGGCAGTTCTCTGCAGTGCTCTAGGTTCTGGCACTCACTGGCCATGCTCCCACGTGTGTGTGTGTGTGTGTGTGTGTGTGTGTGTGTGTGTGTGTGTGTGTGTGTGGTGGTGGGGGGGGGGGGGGGCAGAGAAGAATGACTGCACCCAAGCAGCAAGCAGCTTAAACCCTATCATTTCCTTCATGTGCCTGGACCCTCTTCTCTGCAGACCCTACTATCATCTCTCTTGCTCTTTCTCTACTCCTGGTGCTTCTGGCCCAAAATTGGGAAGCAATTCAGGTAGAGCCAGCCTCTCTGTCTCTGACCTTCTGTCTCTACCGAGATAAGCGAGTCAGGTGACTTCAAATCAGTGGCCAAATGAGAAAAGGCACTGGTGAAAATTTAGCTGGGGATGCAGAGCATAGACCAGAGAAAATAGAGCAAAATAACAGGATAACAAACCAATGAACAAAAAAATAGTTAAAAAAAGATTGAACAGCATATAATGGACATGAAAAACATGCAAAGATGACTTAACAGAATTTGTGTCTTTGGCAAAGAAAACAGAATACATTAGCAGAAAAAATAGTTGAATATATCATTTAAGAGAATTTTCATGTAAAGCACAATTTTTAAAAAGAATTTTGATTGATTTTTAGAGAGAAAGGAAAGGAGAAAGAGAGAGAGAGAGAGAGAGAGAGAGAGAGAGAGAGAGAGAGAGAGAGAGAGAGAGAGAGAGAGAGGGAAACATCAACATGAGAGTGAAAAATCAAAAATCAATTGGCTGCCTCCTGCACATCCCCTATTGGGGATCGAGCTCGCAACCTGGGCATGTGCCCTGACTGGGAATCAAACCAGGAACCTCAAGAAACATAGTTCACTATGAACCTTTTCTGAAGCCATCATGAGGATATCAAACCTCAGCTGCCAAGAAAATAACGGAGAAATAATGACAAAACTTTGCGGTGAGAGATGAAACCATTTACATGGCGATCTAAGGATAGACCAGTCATGGAAATTGTGATTACAGAACAGAATAGAGAGGTATAAGCTATGGCGATGTTAACAATATAACTAAAGAATCCAGGTGGTGGAGAGGAAGGCAGGATGAAGGTCGTGAAAGAGAGCTACGTTCCTTACCTTACAGAGCAGGAGGACCAGTTATAGGCACAGCTAACATATCAAGTAGAGAACTGTAAGAGCATTATTTAAGGGAATAAAAGCCAACACTAGATAAACCAGGAGTGCTAGCATCACCATTGAAAATGAGAAAGTAAAAAAGGAAGAGGTAAGGTGCGTAAAGATCAAAGAACCTGAATTTATAGCGGGGAGGCACTAGATCCTGCTTAAAGGACAGAGATGCAAGTACAGCACAGGTTACAGAAAACCCCAATGCCACTACTGGGCTGCCAAACTTGCAAAACTGGAAATTGCAAAACCCATACACATCAAAGCAAAGCAAACACAGAACGGAAAACGAAAGTTAAAGAACGATAAACATATTTCTAAGATTTGAAGGCTTAATGTAAATAACAATCCTACCTAATAAAAGAGTAATATGCAAATTAACCATCACTCTGCTATATGCAAAGCCACGCCCACCAGCCATGCCCACCAGCCAATCAGAGCGAGTATGCAAATAAACCCAACCAAGATGGCTACAGCCACAGAGAGCAGGAGGGAGGCTTGGGTTTCCCAGGCAATGGATGAAGCCAAGCTTTCTGCCTGCCCTTCCCAGCCTAATCCTCCACTCAAGGCTTCAAAGTTTCAATTATAGAAGGTAAACAAATCCAAACAGAAATGGTGGCAGCCACGGAGCTGGAAAGAGCAGGAGGCTAGGGTTGTCTCCCACTTTCCACACACCCTGGCTGGCCCAGGCCTCCGCTCCAGGCTACAAAGTTTCAATTATAGAAGATATACACAAACCCCAACAGAAACGGCTGCCAGCCACGGAGCAAGCAGGAGGCTTGGCTCTGCTCCAGGCTACAAAGTTTCAATTGTAGAAAGTAAACAAATTCCAGATAACAGGGCCTCCGATTGGGTTGCCAGGGGGCGTGGCCGGCCTGCAAACCACCACAGGCCCCTGCTCAGGCCACCCCACACCCCAAGGGAACCCCCACCCTGATCTGGGACACCCTTCAGGACAAACCAGCTGGCCCCCACCCATGCACCAGGCCTCTAAGCTATCTACTAAAAGAGTAATATGCAGATTGACCATCACTCCAACACACAATATGGCTGCCCCCATGTGGTCAAAGATTCTGCCTCCATGTGGACACAAGATGGCCACCACAAGATGGCCAGCAGGGGAGGGCATTTGGGAGGCACCAGGCCTGCAAGGGAGGGCAGTTAGAGGCGATCAAGCCTGCAGGGGAGGGCAGTTAGGGGTGACCAGGCTGGCAGAGGAGGGAAGTTGGGAGGCAAACAGGCTGGCAGGGGAGCAGTTAGACATCAATCAGGCTGGCATTAGAGTGGTTAGGGGGTGATCAGGCTGACAGGCAGAAGCAGTTAGGGGAAATCAGGAAGGCAGGCAGGCGAGCAGTTGGGAGCCAGCAGTCCTGGATTGTGAGAGGGATGTCTGACTGCCCAGTGGGATTGGGCCTAAACGGGCAGTTGGATATCCCTCGAGGGGTCCCAGATTGGAGAGGGTGTAGGCTGTGCACGAATTTCATGCACCGGACCTCTAGGTCTAATAAATAAAAGGCCAAACTGTAGCCCTTGGTAATTATTATGGACAAATTGTCAAGATATACAGTTAAATAAAAAAGCTGTTTATAAAAGGGAGTTATGGGTAGTCTTCCAATTGTGTTTAAGGAGGTACATACATGTACTTTAAGTTTTATAGGCTCTCTAACTAAGCACATGTACACACACATGCATACATATGTGTGAACCTATGAATCGGTCATTTCTGGAAGGATCCACAGGAAACTGGTAACTGGTAGCAAGTGCAGAAGGAGAACTGGAGTCCAGGAGTATTTTCACTGTCTGTGATTTTGTATTTTGTATTTTAACTGTGGGTTCTTATGACTTTTTTCAAAATACATAGAATACTTCAAAAGCTCCACAGGTAATTCTGACCTGCATTGGGCCGAGCTGCCTGGATTTTCATGTGAGGGCTCCAGACAATCTAATGACTATTTCATTGAGCCTCAGCAGTAGGATAAAGATGAGGATTGCTGTCCCTCTCTGTCATGTGGGGTTTGGCAGACCAGCAGATGGTCTTATTGATTTACCTGAGTCTGAAGTTTCCTGGTTTCAACAGAAGGTTATAGTCAACTAAAAAATGGTAAAAACAATCTTAATTACGATGCTACAAAGTACTGGGGCTTTGGACTCTGTGTTACCGTGTCTATTTTGTCTTCATGTTAGAGTGTCTCCATTTCAACTTTCCTGAATTAATAGACTGCATCTTAGCTTATCTCCTGGACTCTGGACTCTTTGTCTTTTAATGCTCACTCTTCCCCATATTTTACCCCGCCGATCCCTCCCACCAGGTCCCTGCAGGCACTCCGTCAAACACACTCTGCTCTCTGGCTCTGGATGTCCAGGGTAACGGTCCCAGTCTACCCATCACGCTGTCCAGTGGGCTGTTCGCCACATGCCTGATTCTATTTCCATCTTTGTTCCCATTGCCTCCCCAGTTGGGAATAAACCCAAACCCACCTGGTGTTCATTCCTACATTGAGTCTTTTCTCTCCGGAGCCCTTTTACACTCTCAGTTAACATCTCACAAGTCACCTCATCTGTGATAGTTTTTCTCCAGCCCCAGTTTAGCTTCCTCAGGGCGGAAGACCATGGTGCTCCAGGATCTGGCCATTTCCCACCATCTTCACAGCTATGGCCCGAGTTCAAGGCACCATCACTTTTCGCCTGGTCTGTGCCTGGCTGGTCCCCTTGCGGTCCCACCTGTGCCTCCTGTAGTTCATTCTCCGAGTGGCAGCTGGAGCCGTTGTTGGCTTTGAGCATAAGTGAGATCATCCCACTCTCCAGCTTACTACCCATCAAGTGCTGTCCCACACTATAGTGACAAAATCTAAGCTGCAGGGGACTTCCCAGTCCCTGCAGGATAGCCAAGCACACTCCCCGCAACGCACTCCCACGCGCTCATTCCCTCCTGGGGCCATTGCACTTCCTCCATGTCCTTGCGCGCCTCTGTCTGTCACTTCCTTCAGGTCATGGTTAAAATGTACCCTCCTCCGATGCCTTCCCTGACATCCTACCTAGGGCAGAGCTCCTCGATACGCCCTTATCACTTTCTAAATCTTCCCCTGCTTAATTTATCTTCATAATGTTCATCTTCACTGAATATGAGAATGGAAACCTTAACTGGAGTCAGGCTGCCTGGGTTTAAATGTCAGTGCCATTACTTAAGCTGTGTGACATTGGACAAGTCCTTAATTAACTTCCCTCTGCCTCATTTTCTTCATCTGTAAAATGGGTTTAGCACGATATGCAGCTTGTGGGACTGTCATGAGGAATAAAAAGCATTTGGAAGGGTGGCAGGCAGACGATGAGGACTACATAAGTCTTTACCATTCTCATTATAAAACTGCTATTTATTCACTCATTATTGCTTGAGTCCCCACCTTAGATTATCAACACTGGTGGATTCATTTTCTAAGGCACCACAGACCGAGTGGCCTTAAAAACCAGAAATTCACGTTCTCACAGTTCTGGAAGCTACAAATCCAAGATCAAGGTGCCAGTAGGGTTGGTTTCCTCTGAGGCCTCTCTCCTTGGCTTGTAGGTGACTGTCTTCTCCCTGAGTCCTCATATAGTCTTTCCTCTGTACCCGTCTCGTCTTCATTTTCTCTTCCCATAAGGACACCATGCATACAGGATTAGTATCCACCCTAAGGACCTCATTTTAACTTATCACATTGTGGATGGATCAGGAGCATTACATAGTGTTTTACAAAATATCATACTTTAAAAAGATATTAGCTTGTAAGAACATATAATAAATAACTTCAAAATGCAATGGGTATTTAATTTTAAAGAGTGCGTTTAACATTTATATAAAACGTTTTTTGTACTCGTTCAATAGAAACTTATCTGGCCGCTGGGTAAATCTAGCAATAAAACTACTTGTCCGCAATATGTTATCCACCTCTTTTAAGACCTTATCTCCAACTATAGTCCCATTCTGAGGCTGGTGGCTAGGCCTTCAGCGTATGAATTCTGGGGACACAGTTCAGCCATAATATCTGGAGGACAAGCACTCCAACCTGCTGAGCTCTAAGTCAGCAGGGAGAACCCTGTTCAGCGCATTCCCGTTCCTCAGCAGCTCCCTCAGGGAAACCCGAGGGCGCCTCCGGTCCGCGTCTCTTGCTCTGTCCGTGTCCCCGAAGCAGCACAGGGCAGCGGACATGGACACGGAGTGGGGAATGTGCCCAGTGCTCGAGAAGCAGCAAGCTGGGCTTCAAGGACCCCTTCACAGCCCGTGGCAAGTAGGGGTCCCCCAGCCTCTCTGAGGAGCCGACGGGCTTTTTGTGACTGGGGACTGGGAAGGAAAGGAGGCTCTGAGCACTCGGCCATCGGGAGCAGGGCTGCAGGCCAGCGCGCAGTTAAGTGGGTGGTTCAAGCCCCACAGCAGGACAGATCTCCGTTCTAACCAAACGGACCAGTGTCCCGTCCATGGTGTTGCTCCCCGACACCTCGACGGAGGCTTGGAAGACAGCCCTTCTCAAACCGGCTTTCAACCATACGTGAGGGGTCAGGATTCCAAGGGCTGGGGGAGCTGTCTCCTGGGAGTGCTGCAGGAAAGGGCCATGTCTTACTTCATTACAACAGGCAAACCTCGCTCTGTACGGCACTTACATCCCACAAAGGTTGCCATGAAGTTCCAATCCAAGTTCAAATGCATAGTGAACAAGGAGGGAGAGGTCACAGTTAAAGTAAATAGTCAGTGCACTTTTGGCAAGCAAGGAATTTGGATTTATCTTTTCTATTTTGTAAAATAGAAATGTGACCTTAATACACGTATACACACACACACACACACACACGCATGCACACGGGGGCACAGAGTTTTGCCTTGACCTCTGGAGGACCCCGGACCTAACTCAGATCTGAAAGGGGAAGGCTTTATGAAGGAGCTCCAATTGCAGAGAAACTTATAATCCTAGTTGAAGCTAAAACATCATGAAAAGCCCAGACACATCATCCGGCAGCTCTGGGGGCCTGCTGTGCTCTGGGCACCATCCGGGTGAACGCCGACGCTGGGACTGAGGCTACCCGGGAGGGCTTGTCAGAGAAATGAGGGGAAACCGGGTTCTTCCTCTGACACTGGAGCTGCCTGGCAGGCTGCTTTGGTTGAACCCATTTTGGTATTTTGTGAAAGAGTACAATGCCCGAAAAATGTAGGCTGCTGAGTCATTCCCTTCAACAGCCCAGAAGTTTAATTGGAAAGAGTGAGGGCAGGCATCTTGACTGGCGGGTGACATTATTTGTTGTCACTAAAAAAGAAAAAAAGTGTCGCAGCAAAGATGCAGGGGTCAGATTTACACAAGAATAACCACAGCTGGCGGCTTTTCAGGTGGTGGAACAGAGACTCCTAAAAAGGCAAAAGGGATTTTGACAAGGTGACTTCCAGACAGGGCCCAGAGCAGAGCAAGTGCCCCGGGCCACGGCGACACTTGACGCTAACAGGTGGGAAGAGGTGGTTGCTGGAGGCTAATCCAGAAACTTGAGGGGTGATGCAAACATGCTTTGTATTCCTCTTCCTTTCCTTTAAACATTTTGCTTTATTTTGTATTATTTGATTCACTAGTATTTAAGGGAGCAATGCCTGATTTGTTCGTTGGTCTTTGTTTGACTTTGTGAGAACAAGAACTAATGCCTGGACTGTGCCTTCACAAGTAACCGAGACGAGGAGAAACGGGCCAGCTTTCTGGCCGTGGCCTGCACCTCCACCTTCTTCACCTCCATGGACACCTCACGGAGCCGGGAAAAGGCTGTCTCCTTCATGATTGTGTCCTTGGGAGCTGATTTTTTAGGAAGTACATCTGGTGCCAGACAGTCATATTTTTAATGTCTTAGACTCAATTTTCCTTTATTCACAGTGTGTGGGTGACATCTAAAATTGATTTTGTGCATAAGAAAATAACATTGAAATATTGTTAGAACAGGTTTTCACAGGCACTTGGCTACACGTGACACAATGCATAATTAGCAGGAATTAAGAGCTAATGGGTTTGTAAACCCATTAGACATAAAAGTTTCACTGCTAAAGTCACGTTCAGCTGCTACTTATAGGCATTGCTCTGACTTGTGTAAGAAATAAATTATTCCATGATTTAAAAGTCGTATTGCCTTGTATTATCTCTTAAAGCAATTTGAAAGTGTGGAGGCTGTTACTTTTTTGGCCGAGTAGTGGGGAGGGGAGCTAACACACATATTGGCAGTTTGGAGGGTTGAGGCGGGTGTGAGAACAGCCTGCGTGGATGCATCGGTCTTTACCTGAAAGTCTGACACAGAAGCAGTAAATGAATGTCCAATTTTTAAATAGCTTTTCTTTTTTTAAATGCCAGCATTCAAATGAAATATTTTGCGATTGTTCAATGCGTTGCAAAGCAAGTCAGGGAAGAGATGAAAGCTGACAGAGGTAAACAACAGCTTTCCCACGCTTGGCAGCCCTGTTGGGGATTAGGTGTCTTACAAGACAAAGATGTGAGAAAATGACTGGGGCTGAGGGGTGGGAGGGAGTCAGCTCCTGATAGAAGTCAGCCCGCTGAGGTCACGTGACCAGGTGGCCTTAATCTGAACTGTCACAGGAGTGGTCTTGCCAAAGGCACCTGCTCCCAGCAAACATATGCCTGGCCAACGCCCCCTCCTAGAATGGGGAGGACAATGCTTTGTCTTACTTTTATTGAAGCGAAGGGACCAAAGAGTGTACCCCTAGGATCCCATCAGCCTCCAGTCTCCCCCAAATGAGCAAACAGAGAAGTCGAGCAGGAAAACTGACGTTCTCCATGCCCACGAAGCTACCAGGACGCTGGTGTTCTTGCCTCCAAGCTTAGGACTGGACCCGCGGTTCCTCCTGGACAGAGCCGGGCCCAGCCCCAGACCTAACCTGTGCACCGAAGACCCATGGAGTGTCAGGAAGGCTGGCGTCACCAGCGACCGTGATTTCCATAACGTTTGAATTCTATCTCTCCTCCTAGTTCTGCTTCTCTGGTTGAACTGGACTGAAACACCAAGGGAGCAATTGTAATTAGCAGGTGGACCTGACGTGCTGAGAGCGTGTCCTAAGGTTCCCATGTACGGATGGAGAGTGCAAGCAAGGCTCTGGGAGGCCACAGGCCACGGTTCTTACTTCATGGGCCCAGAGCCTGACCTTTCGTGTACTTTTGTGCAGCTCATGTTGAAAGAGTGGACCTGGCCGGCCACGGAGGCCATGGTTGGATTCTAATGTGATGACTGATTGGACATTGATTCACTGCCTAACAGCCACTGGGTGGAAGGGGAAAACTGGGCCAGAGACGTGTAGGTCAGAAACTCAGTACAGAAAGCACATTTACCTCCACAAGGTCAACGTCAAGATGGGAGGTGGCAGGATGAGCTGGAGCTAGCCAATGCCTCCCCGAGGGAGGACAGAGGGCACAGAACTGGAAGCTGAGTTTTGTGTGGAAATTTCAGAGTAACAAATGATGATTACTGCATGTTTTCAGTGGAAAAATTATGCATTATTTAGAGCACACCCTTGTGGGTTTTCTGATTCTAGCTGTTCATTGCCATGGAGCTGTTTTTATAATTTGTAAATGGTGGAGAACCGATGGCAATGCAATGACAATTAGCAATGCAAAATAGTTCTTATGGATAGACCTGCATGTCCATTCTGTCAGGTGGAGGTTAAATCCATCTCCCTCCCCAAAGGAAAACCATTTCAACATTGTTATTCCATATAAACTTGTGGTTCTTTGACTTCTTGGAACCTGTTGTGCTATCGGTATGATTTCCTTATTTAAAGACTAAGTTAAATAAAAATTTGGTATATGTTTGTTTTATATATGTGTGACAGTCATGATTTTACTTTTAAAAAAGTTATCCTCTAACAACACTGGAGGGCACATACAGGGGCATGCCACGGCATCATCATCTTCAGAGGCAAGAGACCAGATCTGCCCAGTGAGGACAGTGAGGGGCATCCACCCCCAGGGAGGCCCACGCAGCATGCTTGCAGCAGGGACAGGAATAAAAGGAACTTTTTTTATTTCTATTTTTCAATTAATGTAAAATCCGGATCCTTTGTCTTGCCCTTTGAGATGAATGTCAAGTTGCTTTTATAGTTGCTTTTTTGAAGAAGTGAGTTCAATGCATTCTCTGTCTCTCCTGTTTATACAAACATTTGTTTGTGATTTACATTTTACCTGCTCTCAAAACCCACATTTGAAATGGACCAAATAGTAGCAGGAGAGAGACCGATGGTAAAAGGAGAGTATGAGGTCAGACCTTGCAAAGAGCAATGTCATCAGCAGAACCACAGAGCAGAGGGTGAAAAACCATAGGATAAAAGCAACAGAAGGCTGATGGTAAACATCTTCAACCACAAGCAGGCAGCTAATGAGAGTGATGGACAGAAAGGAAACGCGGGGAGGGGGCCACCAGAGCTCTCCAGCTCAGAGACGCAGAGGCCACCTTGCATTTGGATTATGTGGCTGCAGTCTCCAGAGATCCCAGGTGGTTCTGCTTTCATTACCACTTGGTCTTCCTGTTGGAAGGGGGTGGGGGCAGGCCAAGGCAGCGACATTGCTAACTCTCTTGTCTGAATGGAAACACTGGGGCAGGGTCGGGGACAGTTCCCTGAGGTGCCCTAGGCAGCTGGGAGAAGGAAGACGGAAGCCCAGGGCTCCTGCTCCTGCCGTGTCCTTCCTACCTGGCCATCTTGTCACTAGAGCCGTGGGGAAGGAGGGGATGGCCACGTCACTTTGTAAACAGTGCAAGAAATGGAGCTGAGGGGGGCACATGCTCCTATCAATATCTGCGGGAGAGGCGAGTGCCCCAAGTTCAGGGTGAGCTGGATGGACCTGTGATGACCGAGATTTGTACTGTCCAGAACAGAATTCTAAAAGATCTTCTTAAAGCCCCCTTTAAGGAAAACATCACAGCATTCCATTGAATGTGGATATACTCTATAAGAAACAGTGTGCCTACAGGAAGTATACCACACTTCTGTCAAGCAAAGCGTTTGAGAAACTGAGATTAAATATCAACTCTCTTATTATCCCAGGGGTGCTGTGAAGAGAAGGATCTAGAAAGCTGAGCTCCAAAGGAGTAAGAATACCCCCTTGGGATGAGTGGGGAATATACAAAGGGACTTGAAAAGTTCTGAGGCAGGAGCAGCCCTGTGGTTAGACAAAGGGGAGAAGGAGTTGGGACCAGCCTCAGAGCCCTGGGCATGGGGACCCATGGGGGAGCCATTGCTGGGTGACTCAGAGCTCAAGACCAGTGCAGAGTCCTGAGCAGAATAACCAGCTGCCAATTTTCAAACGAAACAAAAATGTTCTTCAGCATTTGCAGTACAGAAAATTCTTGGAAGTTGTTTATGAGTGACAGTTTTAAAACATGGTCCTCAAGCTGTGTGTTTGGTGTCTGGCTCATATGTTAGAAGACAGAAAAATGTAAGGAGGGATCGATGACAAAGTGTACCTTGTGCGAGAATTCCCAGTGGCCCTAGGATGGGGGAGGAGGAGACCAGGCTTTGCGGATCGGGGCTGAGTATTATTTCTTGGGATTGTCAAACCAGCCTGAGTCAGTTGCCTGGAGGATTCGGGAGTAAATAATGAATCACATACAGAGAAGAAATAGGAGTTCCTGCCTGTGATGAGCTACGGTTGATACAGGGCTGGTGCCAACATTTCCATGGACTCCAAGGCACCTTCCTCAGAGGAGCGGACACTTTTCTAATTTTAATAATGGCCGATGTTTATTGAGCACCCACTCTATGCCAGGCATTGCCTTCCATGTATTAATTCCTGGAAATAATCCAAGAGGTGTTTTTATAGACTTGAGTGGAGAAACACATCAGGTAAATTAGCTAGCTTGTGCTTTAACCGTATAACCACTTCCCCGAGTTGTCAGTCTCAGTCATTCTTGGATCTGGTTAAGCTGGTTTCAGATAGGAACATTTGCCTCCGATAGGCCTTCACATGTTTGTGTAATTGGGGTTTAGTACACTGCTCATTTCAAACCCCATCAAGAGTTGGAACAATTTATACATCTGATGTAGGTGGTTGATGACCTGTAGTGGTTTGAAATAGGTTTTATCTACCTTTTTGTAGCTCCTCCCACCCTTCAGGCAACATGGCACCTTAATCCTTCCATATGCTTTAAATCTACTGTGTCACTCATACTTGCAAAAAAGGCAGCAAAGTTCTAGTTAGGACCCTTTAAGGGATGAGCCTGGGAGAGCCTACTCATTGTTTTCAGTTGCACGTTGGTTGACCAGAAGGCTGTGGCCCCTTTAAGTAGCTACTAAGCAGTTTACATGAGGGACTGTGCTCTTCTCAGGGGCAGGCTTGAGGGATGAGGTGCTCTGGGTAAGTAGGAGTTAAAAAGCAAAATCCGAGCACAAGCAGAGGCACCCCAAGACTGAGAATGGCACAGGCCCCTGGGAAGATGTGGGGAGGAAAAAGTGGGCATCTTACGTAGTCACTTCTTCCATCCTAGAAGAGTGGGAGGCAGGAGCCTTGGCTAGATGCCGAGTTGTCTCTTTTCTGTGGCTCATATACTTGTTGCAGCAGCTAATAGGGCACGCAATTGATGGTGTTTCTCTGGCCTGCTGAACCACAGATGGACGCACGGCATTGTACGTCTGATTAGATAAATTAAAGATTTGAGAGCAATAATGTCAGCAATAGCCACCATTAAACGGAGATCTCAGGAGCGGAACAGACCTTTTAAGCATCTGTTTTACTCGAAGCCCAGTATTTATCTCTTTGGTTCAGGCCCAAGTACCTCGCTGGCAAGGACCCAAACCCTTCCCCAGGCTTGTCTCTTGCGATCTAGAAGTCCAGTCGGCCAGAATGGAGCATTGTCCTTCTGGGTTTCAGAGTGCTATTAGAGGCATCCTGAGATATCCCACGTGTTGCAATAAAAACACGGCAACAAGCCACCAATGTTTTGTTTTGTTTCAACATCAGATCGGGAAGGGATTTAAGTGATTTGACATCATTTCAGAGAAAACGTGCACACAAGAAATGCACGCCTGGATGTGCAAGTTTCTTTACCATCAGCTGTTTATATTGTGAAGAGGTTTGCAAATTTGGGGGTGACTCTTCAAGGGGGATCTGATGAGGCCACCATCCATCACGGTCTTTCTGTCCTCACATCCGCAGCCCCTGATGCTCTGCTGGGTTCTGCTTCTGGCCCTGCAGCTGGGTCTGGACACTCATGAGAGCCCTGTAGTTGACCTGGGGGAATTCCCTGTCCATTTCACAGACTCAGACACCTATCTCCAGTCTTAGGGATGCACCAATATCTCTGCCTCCTCAGATTTCTTTGTGGTACTCAGGGCTCCTTCCTACTTTGCCGAATCTTCTTTCCCTTTCATGACTTTCCATTTCCTACTTTCTTTTTCCCTCCCGATTGAGGACCCTGCTGACTGTGAGTGGATGACGGCCACTGACACATGCATTTCATAGCAATGAAGGGACAGTCTTGAGTTGATGAGACCTAACACGGGAGTGACAGGATAGGCAGAGCTAATGGAGTTGAACAGTATATAATGGACATGAAAAACATGCAAAGATGACTTAACAGAATTTGTGTCTTTGGCAAAGAAAACAGAATATATTAGCAGAAAAAATAGTTGAATATATCATTTAAGAGAATTTTCAGGTAAAGCACAATTTTTAAAAAGAATTTTGATTAATTTTTAGAGAGAAAGGAAGGGAGAGAGAGAGAGAGAGAGAAGACAGAGCTTGGGGGGTGGGGGGCATCACAGCCACAGTTGACTTTGGATGTGAGTTTCATCCAATCCTCCGATTCTGTTGCTCTGCTCGGCCTTTCATCACAACCTCACACTAATGAGCTAGAGCTCAGGCCAATGTCTGGGCTGAGGGCTCTGGGTGGATGGGAAGTGCAATGTGACATGCAAGCCTGACCTGGGCCCTGTGCATCCCCTGCCCACCCTCCTGGCAGAGCATTCAGGTGGAGGGCCAGGGGAGAGCCAGATGAGGGCCCAAGGCCAACGCTACCCCTGACAGGAGGACAGCAGTCTGGGCACAACCGCGCCCTGGGCTCTGGGACTCCTTCCTGAGTAACGGCAGGACCTTACTCTTGGGTAGTCTTCATGGGAATCATGGCTCCCTCCTCCAACGTGGAAGAAGTCACTCGAAGAACAACGTGCTTTGTCAACAGATGAGTAAATGGGCAGACGGATGGGGGATTGCTGGGTAAGCAGCGACGGCGAGAGGTGAGTCTGTAGCAAGAAATGTGGCCAAAGCAACAGAAGCCTGGTGTTTGGATATATTTCCCATTCATAAAGCATAGCCACCTGTGTCTTATTTTTTTAAGGGAAAGCTTTTTAAGAACCTATTAGGGAACATCAAAATGATTCCTAGGCATTAGGCAACTGTTAAAATGTTTTGATAGATTTAGAGTAAAAAAAAGTTATAAACATATGGAGTTCATTTAAAAAAAATAAAATGTATGTACTTTTAAATAAAAGGCAATTCCTTATGAAAGTATAGCTTAGCTTTGTTTGGGGGACGGGGGAGGAGTGGAGTTTAATTATTAAACAAACAAATGTTTACACACAAGCCAAAATAAATAAATAAATACGTATAAGGCGTGAATGCCCTAAAGGCTGCTTTGATCTATCAGTACAACACAAGGCAGAGACCTGAGCTGCCCTTTGAGAGCTAAGCTGGCTAACTCATTCCCTAACATGTGAAATGTCATCCTTGGGGGTCATCAAGAAAGAGTATATCTCCCAGGACAGAGCAGCACAGATGTCACCACTGGTAAAGGCGTTCCGCTCTTGCTGACCATCAGCGGCAGGTGACACACTTTATCACGCCCTCTTCCTGACACACTGTCTTTCCTTGGCTTCTCACTGCTTCTCTCTCTCTTTCCCTCCCTTCCTCTTTCTCTCTCTCTGCTCATTCCTCATTATCTGTGATGCCCCAGGGCTCAGACATTCTCACTCTGGTGTAAGTGCTGATGGCGGTCAAATTTATAACTTACATCTTACATACACCTCCAGCCCAGACCTCCCTTGATCTCCCGACTCATGCATCAGACAGCCATCGCTCCCACCCTACCACTTGCCTCCTGATCCCCTCTGCATCCATCATTGTCCCTGAAAATCTAGTCTCTACACTGCAGCCATGGTTGTCCTTTAAAAACATGCTGGGTCCCAGCAATCTCCAGACCCAAACCCTCCTTCTGTTCCCCGACAATGCCAAGTCACCCTGAGGCCCAGCAGTCCCCTTCCGATGTACTCCAAGGTCCCAAAAACAGTGACCTACCGGTGGGAGACAAGTGCTTCCATTGCCCTCAGCCCAGCCCTGGCCAGGGTTCTGTTCCGTCTCTACCACTGATTCTAGACGTGACCAGCCCCTCCAACACGAACCACAACTCTCGCCCATGACAGTGTTACTTTGAAAGAGAAAGAGAACCAAAAGCAGAAGCCTGCCTTCCAAGGGCAGGACTGCAGCCTGCCGCATTCATTCCGTGTCCCCAAGCCCAGCTCCTGGGGGGAGTCCCCACCTTTCCTATGAATCCCAAATGCCAAGCACCCCCCCCCCACACACACACACATCCTGTTTCCCCCACCCCAGTGCTTCTGTCTTCCACCCACCCGGAGAGCCAGGTGAGGGTGGGGGTGATGGAGTTGTGGAGGGACCAGGCTCTAATCCCCCTGCAGGCCAGGCCACTCCAGGCCCACAGTCTGCTCTGGCTTCCTTGGGTTTAATTGCTGGTGGTCCTATGCTCCTGAGGTTTGGGCTGGATATGTGGCAGCTAACAGTTCATTGTTCTGATTTTCCTCCCTACCAGTCTGACACTTCAGTGCTTACGTGAAAATTAAAGCTGAGTAATTTTCTCTTTGAATTAGGTCAAAGGTCGAAGGATAGCCTTGACCTTTCCCATAGCATCCAGCTCAGGGCCAGCGCCTGCCAGCAGCTCAAGCCCCATCTTCCCCCAAATGGAGCTCCCCATGTTTGCTCACAGGGGCACCTCCCGCGGGCCGCTCTGTCTCTCAGCTGTTTTATTACTAGATGATTCAGAGCCCTAATGGTGTTGCTGGGTGGTAAATGCAGTTACAGGGTAACGAATAATGATCCGTGAGTTTCGACTGTGTGTTGAGCTTGGCAATAATGAAATACCAAGGGGAACGATCGATATGAACTAACATTTCTGGGCTCAGGTTACATAGTTTTCGGGGCACACTGCAAAATGAAAATGCAGGACCCCTTGCTCAAAAATGTTTGGGAATCTCCAGATGACACCAGGGTGGGGTCCTCCCAAGCACGGGCCCAGTACAAATGTTGGGAACGGGGGCCGAGACTGGGCACCGACCGCATGAGGCTCTGAAGTGCATGCTTTACACACATGGTCTCATCTCATTCTAACCAAATGCTTCGAGATGAGAATTCCCCTTATTTCCATTTCACAGATGAGCAAACTGAGGCGTTCAGAGGTGACATCACTTGCCCAAAGTTACCCAACTAATAATCGGGAATCAGGATTCAACCATCCTCAGAGACATCTTTCTGTAAATATATGAAACCTCAACACGCCAGTCAGGGATTTGCATCCATGTGGGCTGGTAACTCAACAAACACACACTAGGAAGTGTTCACGGTAGACTTGTGTGAACGCAATGTGGACAACCCAGCGGCAAGCCAGCAAGTTGGCCAAGTCCAAGTTCAGAGCAGCGTTTTGGATCATTTAAGCCCTGAAATTGTATATTTTGGAAAGATCAAACAAGAGCCCCAACATACCAGACTTGATGCCACCTTGCCTCAACTACCCAACACTGAATGCCAGTGCTTGAGCTCAACCAGTCTGTAAACCCTGTTTAGCCTCTTGTGTGGCCCTGGTCCTTACAACAGAAGAGCTACACCTTACAGTGGCCAGTCCACAGCGGTGGGAGCACAGAGAAGGCGAATGGACCCATACCCACTCTGAAAACCATGACCATGGATCCAGTTCTGATGATTAAACCATGAGTCCCCTCATTCCCTCTCCTTCCCAGGCCTCCCCCAACAGCTCCAAGTGTCTAAGGCAGGACTAGCCTGGCTTCCTGCCACTGGCATTATCTGTAATTAGACATCAGTCAATGGCTGTTAGGAGAGCTGACCACATGCGAACATTCTATGATTTTTATTTAATGGCATCAAGGTGGCTCTCAGTAGGACGCACATGGGAAAACCATCGCTGGTCTGTGAGTGCTTCTTCCCCCAACGTATAAAATCCGATAAACGATTTGCTTCCCAAATGAAAGGAAAGAGCTGGGATATCCTGTTGGCTCATCACACCCAAGGTGGAATGAGTGGCATTAAATTCTGAGTAGGCTATCAGGCCACTGCAGTTCATTTATTTTTTAAATATATTTTTATTGATTTCAGAGGAGAAGGGAGAGGGAGAGAGAGATAGAGACATCAATGATGAGAGAGAGTCACGGATTGGCTGCCTCCTGCATGCCCCACACTGGGGATCTAGCCCCCCTCCACCCTTCCAACCCAGGCATGTGCCCTGACCAGGAATGGAACCGTGACCTCTTGGTTCATGGGTCGACGCTCAATCATTGAGCCACATCTGCTGGGCAGACTGCTGTGATTTAAACCTGCTTTTCCAGGAATAGAAATGTTGCGGGACCCCGTGTGTTCCCACCCACCTGCTGCCCGGCTGTCCAGAGCTGTGCCTGGAAGCTGCTCGCCTCCCTCCCGCTCCCCGCCAGGGGCCTTCTTTCCCAGGACAGTGGATTGGGACACGTGGTTTTAGTGTGACCTTATCAGAGCACCAGGCGCTGAGCCAGCATGGGAGCATATTGTCTGCCCCTTTCCCCGGAGCATTGCACAAGTCCATACACTTAGGTTGACATTTTGCAAGATAAACAAAAGTTGGAGAAGAAAAAATGAAAGAGAAAAGGGATCATGAGATTTTCTTAAAGCAAGCATTTAAGTAAAAAAGTCCTCAATAGCCTGGCTGGTGTGACTCAGTGGTTGAGCATCAGCCCTTGAACCAGGAGGTCACGGTTCAATTCCTGGTCAGGGCACATACCCGGGTTTCAGGCTCGATCCCCAGTGTGGGGTGTGCAGGAGGCAGCTGATCAATGATTCTCTGTCATCATTGATGTTTCTATCTCTCTCCTTTTCCCTTCCTCTCTCTAAAATAAATAACAATATCTGTTTTAAAAAATCCTCAATAGGCCTTAATGGCTACATGGTTTCCTTGAGGGGCTGATGTCTTTTTGAGGCTTCCTGTCCTCTGTCCATCTGCAGTGAGAGCAGTAAGCATTCGGCTCTGAATGGCCGAGGCTCCAGGGAGAAAACTCAGCAAAATGCTAGTTTCAACCTCGCGTGGAGTTGTAATGTCACATCCCATTGTGACCACTGCTGCATTTATGTTCTTATTTTTAAAAAGAATTGCCTTCTTTAGAAAGGAACGGAGCTAATATTTCTTATAAATATGCTCCTATTCTGTTTCTTTCAGCTGTGACTTGAAATCCCTAGCAAATAGCTTTGTGTGATTTCAGTGACTTATTGAGCAGCGCTCTGAGTTAGGCAAGTGGCGAAGCAGGTTCAGCCCTTACCTCCCTAGACATCCCGGAATGGGTCAGGCCACCCTCCAGTGGACTTGCTGGTCAACCAGCGCTCTCCTTAAGCACAACTTGGCCCTCCAGCAAGAAGCCAGGACTGGAGAGGATGGTGGAAGGGGTATTGGGCTCTTGCCACAGGCTGTGCCCAGCACAGAAACCAGGGCACCATTTTGTTCCAGTCACGTTTTCTTGTTTGTTTACAGTTGTGCTTTGTTGAAATCCTATCAGAGATACTAGTGCAGTGATGGGCAACCTTTTGAGCTTGGTGTGTCAAACTTCGCCAAAAAACTGAGCATAACTCGGGTAGTGTGTCACTTTGAGGAAAAAACTAACTCCAAGACTCTAGTCGCAAATGTTTCATCCTCAGGAGCAGCAAATGTTTCATCCTCGGCATGCGGCCGCGTGTCATCAGAAATGGCTACGCGTGTCAGTGCTGACACGCGTGTCATAGGTTCGCCATCACTGCCCTAGTGTATCTGGTAGACTATCCCCACCACTGAGTCACAAAAGAAAAGATAAAGGTGGGGGAGGTGGGGGGATGGGGTAGAGAAAAGGGAAGGTGGCAATGGCATGCTGGGAGGAGTCTAGGGAGCATGAAGGACCAGCACTGACCGCCCCCCCCGGGCTGTCTTCTTTCTCACATGCCCCCTCTGAACATGGAGATAGAACTTCCATGATGCTCCCGATATGCTCACTTCTGTCTGCTCTCCACTGAGGTGTGTAATTGTGTATATGCCCAAATCCAGTACTAGACTGTGAACTTTTTTGAGGGCCAGCACTGCATAGTAATCATCCTTTATGCTCACATATTGCTCTTCAAGAAGGTTTGTAGAAGGAATGATTGAGAGAGACTCAAGGAATCTGATCGTCACCAGCAAGTCAATTCAGCACACCAGTACGTCCTGCCAGGGGCCAAGTGCTGATCCTCGGCTGAGCACTGAGGGATGGGAAGTGAGCGAGGACAGGCCCCTGTCCCTCCCCTCACACTGATCCGTCAGGAAGCGCCCTGTGGGTAATGAGCAGCTCCACAGAAAGTGTGCACAGCCAGGGTGTTGGCCGCTGGTGACTCTGAGGCCCCGGCGCCGGGGTGTCCTCGGCGCAGAGCTGGGTGGGTTGTTGGACTGCGAGAGCACGTAAGTTCTCAAGGCTTCCTAGCGGGCTCTGTTTCATGCCAAGTTCTTAATCATGCAGCTCCAGGTGCTGGAATAAGGCAGCTTGTGGGCAGTGGGGAGGGTCAGCAACCACGAACACTGCCTGCTCCGAAGGCCTTCGCCCACAGTGACAGCCCCGGTTTGTCTTGCTGACATCCAGGCTCTGTTTGCTTTTTAGTATAAGAAAGTGAAGCCCCAGAATTTGAAACAAATACCCAGCTGTTGGGGGAAAAAAGCAATGCCTGACTTGCAAAGACGTGTGTTTGTGTGCTTGCGTGCGTGTGAGTGCATGTGTTAGTTCATGTGTGCATGTGCTATGAAAGGGGTTGGGGGAGACAGTCAGTAAGTGCCAGGCTGGAACAGACCATGTTGAAAAGAAGAACTTCTAATTTCATTTAAATTCAATTAAAACTGTTGCACAACAAACAAACAAAGAAGAACTTTTTTTTTCTCTCTTTAATTTCTGCCTTTAAGGAGCTGACATTCTGGTTGGGGAGAGAGACAATAAAGAAAGATGTATTCACATGTCAGCTGGCAGGAAGTGCCAAAAAGACAAATAGAAGGGGATAAAGAGGAGGGTAGGTGGTTAGAATTGTCCATAGGCTTGCTCATGGAGAAGAGGATATTTGTGCAAAGACTTGAGGGGAGCAGGGGAGCCAGCTGTGGAGGTAGGTGTCTGGGGGAAGGGTGTCCCAGCAAGTTTCTCTGCAAACTTTTTCTGAGAAGGCTGAGCAGTATTTTCAGCTTTGTGGGCCAAATGGTCTCTGTTCATTCAACTTTGCCTTTGCAGCACTAAACAGCCTTAGACAACATGAAAATGAAAAATGTGTGGCTGTTCTAATAAAACTTTATAGACACACACACACACACACACACACACACACACACATACACACACACACATACACACACACACACACACACACACGCGCGCGCGCGCGCGCGCGGAGAACTTCTGTGAGGTTGGACTGGAAGGGGCCTGGGACTCTTTGTAGAGCCCAAAGCAGCAGCAGAACAGCCTGTACCCTGCCTGGGAATCGAACCCTGACCTCCTAGTTCATAGGTCGATGCTGACTGAGCCATGCCGGCTGGGAGGGTCATGCTTTTCACGGTGGACTAGGGCATGTGGCTGCTCCCTCACTTGCTGCAACACCCGTGGTTCCCTGGGCCTGCAGGTGCCGTCCAAGCCCCGGGCACAGTCTCTAGGCTCCCCCTCTGCTGCTGACCAGCAGCTCCTCCCTGGGAGCAAGGGCGGAGGGTCCACAATAACGTGGGTTCGAGCAGAGCCCTGGACCTTCTCCAGCCCCTTGGAGAATCTCAGGTAATTAGAGCTCATGGGTCCCGGTTTCACGTCCAACGGCAGCGTGATTAACATCCTCTGAAAACGGTCAGCGAGAGGCCCTTGCAAAGAGGCGTTGCACACAGAGGCTACTTTAAAAAATAACACTCTTTTAAATTGATTTCAGAGAGGAAGGGAGAGAGAGAGAGAGAGAGAGAGAGAGAGAGAGAGAGAGAGAGAGAGAAATATCAATGATGAGAGAGAATCACTGATCTGCTAGCTGCCTCCTGCACCCTCCTGACTGGGAATCCAACCGTGACCTCCTAGTTCATAGGTCAATGCTCAAGCCACTGAGCCACGCCGGCCGGGCTAGAGGCCACTTTTAACAAGAACCCCTGGTTCAGTCTGCGACTGCCCACGAGGGAGCGGGATGGAGACCTCCCCGCAGAGGAGTGGCCTGTGCAGGGCCGTCTTCCCCTCCCTGCGCTCCAGCCCAGCAGAGTCTAGCTCTCATGGGTGTCACAGCCATGGTTAGACCCTCCCTCTGGCTCTCATGGCCATTGTGTGAGCATCTCCTAGCGCTTCCCCGAATTGCCAGTCACTCCTCATGCCCTCACCCTTAGCCTTGCCTCCTTCCAAGCCACAGGTTGAAGCCCCTTGGCCAGGGAAGGTGACACAGAAGAACCCCACGAGAAGAAGGCAGCGCTCTTGGCTGTGCCATCCCAAACGGGCCCGGGCACGAGGGCCCCGGAAGGCGAGAGCGAGGCTGATGTTTACGTTCCCGGGAGTCTGGCTGCCGATGGCAGGCTCGGAGCTGGGGGACGGAGGAGCAGAAAGCGTGTGAGTCCCAGGTCTGGGGAGAAGATCTGACGACGGCAGCAGTTTCTCCACAGTGGAGATAAGCTCCCCGCCTCGGGTGGGAGGAAGGCGAAGACTGGCGAGGTGAGCGAGTGTGGGCGCACCCAGCCGTCTCCTTGCGCTGGAGACTGGAGGGGCGGGAGGTAAATGTGGAGATGGCAACGCGGAGGAGGTTGGCACCTGGTCTGCTCAAGGCTGGCCCAGGGAACTTGCAAACCTGAGAGAGAGCCCAACACTAGGCCGAGAGCGGTGTTGGGAGTTGGAGGGCTGGCAGAGACTGCGAGGTTAGGACACAGACCAGGGTGGGAGCCCGGGGTGGGGACCGGGCAGCAGGTCAGCACTGCGCCAGCCTTGCCCAGGCCCCGGTGCGTCTGCAGGGGTGCAGGGAGGGCTGAGCAGGCAGCAGGCCCGCACACATGTGAGCCACAGGCCCTGGGCTGTCCACGTGGGCAAGAGTTTGTCAGCTGCTTCCCAGGAAGTGGGGGTTGTGTGGGGCCCAGGCCGGGGGATGTGAAGTTTCGCCTCCGAACGCTATGAGTTTTGCGATGATGAGATTCCTATTTGCAGTTCCTTACAGATTATTTCCACAGGCAGAGAGCCTTCCATTTCACAACGAGAAACAAGGCTCGGGTGCGCCCCGCTCCCTAGAACATCCGCACGGGGTCCTGGGAAAAGGGGTTTGTGCAGAAGCAGGGCCCGAGGGGAGGCTATGGGGATGACGGTGCGCCCTATGCTGCTCAGGGCCAGCTGACCCCAGAGGAAGGTTCTTGGGCAGGGCATCCATTCCCTAGGGGGCGCTGTCACAAAGGACCACAAACTGGTGGCTTAGAACCACAGAAACCTATTCTCTCTCAGTTCTGGGGGCCAGAAGCCTCAAAGCGAGGTGCTGGCAGAACCAACTGAGGGCCTGAGGGGATCTGCTCCGTGCCTCCCTTTTCGCTCCTGGCGCTGCCGGCAATTCTGGGCGTTCCCTGGATGTTAGACACACCACGCCAGCCTCTGCCTCCGCCGCACATGGCCTCTTCCCTCCCCGTCACCACAGTCTCCTCCCTCGTCTTACAAGGACATGTGGCGTATTGGATTAGGTCCAAGTAATGACCTCATCTTGACTTGGTGACATCTGCAAAAACTGTTTCCAAAGGAGGCCGCATCCAGGCACCCGGGTTAGGACTCTGCATATCTTTTGGGGGTCACTCCTAACGGCGAGCTGGCCCTCGCCGGCAGGTACACACTTGCCTTGCTTCCTGGTCTGGATGCGGTTCAGGGAAATCAGGCATGGCACTCATCACGTTCCTCTAAGTGTTTGGCAGCCAGGACGTGAGGCCTGTAGAGGTGAGCCTTGGCTCCCAGGTGGGGCCCATTTCTTCCAGAGAGTCCTCGCTGACAGCATCTGACACAGAGGCCTCTGCCTCCAGGACCCCCTGCGGCTCTGGGCACACAGCTCCAGGCCCCTGACCTGGCCAGCAATGTGGGTCTGAACTGCACCCCCTCCTGCGACTGGACTCAGACCTCCCACACACCCTGAAATACACCCCGAGGCTTCTGACTCCTGGGGTAGAAAGAGCCATGGGAATGTAAAGCACACACAAAAGGAGTAGAAGGGGGAGTGGAGAATAGAATGTGTGTCAAAAGGTTCCGCTGCACGTCCCACAGGCACAGGAAGGACCCCAGCCTGCGCGATCCAGGAGAGAAGCGATTGTCGCTCCACCCACCTGCCCCCATCCAAGCAAGACAGCAAACAGCCAGCCCACGGGAAGCTGCAACCTACTGCGTTTCCCCCCAAAAGCTTTCAAAATCGAATATAGCAAGATGGCATGTGGGGGCAACTCTATACAAATGTTTCTTGTAAAATAATGTGTATGGAAAGTCTGTTAGATTCTAGAAATAAAACACAAGGAATTCTGAGGGCATACCCCGATCTCCCAAGTGTAAGTAAATAATGCTCAGCTACCCCAGAGAGGTGGTTATAGAGGGAACAAGAGAAACAAAGGCCCGAGCTGGGGTGTTGCTCCTGTTTGTTCTCACAGAGTCGTTCATGGGGCGGGGGGGGGGGGGGGGGGGGCAGGGGAGGGCTCTCAGCAGTGCATGCTGCATGGATTGAAGGTGAACACCTGATTACAAGAGCAAGTTGGTAAGTTAGGGCCCCCCCTCTTTCTCTCTCTCTGCCCACCCTGCACAGCATATCATTTTAGTTGTAGCAAAAATACCTTTTATACATTGATCAAAAGTGGCCTCACACCTACCAAGGGTTCATACTAGCTGGAAAACCAAGGATTATTAAGCATTGCTTAGAAAAGTGTCCCTAAAACTTCAACATAGTAAACTTTAATACATATTTTAATTTTGTGTAAGGGGAGATTGATAGATTGACAACTTGTAGGCTGTTTGGATAAAAGGGACGAATTCCAGGGTTTCCTATACCCAGTTCAACCTCGTATTGCCCATAGGTGCCCAGGTTGCACCTGTTTTAGCTCCCAGCTCCAAGTCCCCCAGGATGACCCTCTCCTATATAAATTTTAAAGGTTTGAGTGCCCCAATACAAAAGTTGATAATTCAAGAGAAGCACCTTAGCTCTGTATTTTACCCCTTTTAATTCTTGTTACTGTTGTTGTTGGTGGTGCTGATAATGGTGTTGGTGATAGTGGAGGTGGTGATGGTGGTAGTGGTGGTGATGGTGGTGGTGGTGGTGGTGATAATAGTGATGATGATGATGGTGATGGTGGTGGTGGTGGTGATGGAGGTGGTGGTGGTGACGGTGGTGATAATAGTGATGATGGTGGTGGTGATGGTGGTGGTGGTGATGATAGTGGTGATGGTGGTGGTGGTGGTGGTGGTGATGATAGTGGTGATGGTGGTTCTGATGGAGGTGGTGGTGGTAGTGATGATAGTGGTGATGGTGGTGGTGGTGGTGATGATGATGGTGATGGAGGTGGAGGTGGCAGTGGTGGTGACAGAAGTGATGGTGGTGGTGATGGTAGTGATGGTGGCGGTGGTGGTGATGATGGTGATAACAGTGGTGATGGTGGTGGTGATGGTGGTGGTGATGGTGGTGGTGGTGATGATAGTGGTGATGGTGGTGGTCATAGAGGTGGTGGTGGCAGTGGTGGGATAGAGGTGATGGCGGTGATAATAGTGGTTATGGTGGTGGTGATGGTAGTGATGGTGGTGGTAGTGGTGATGGTGAAGGTAGTGATGGTGGTGGTGATATTAATGAGAATGATGGTAGTGGTGGTGGTAATGACAGTGATGGTGATGATGATGGTAATGGTCGTGGTGGTAGTGGTGCTCACGGTGATGGTGGCAGTGGTGGTGGTAATGACAGTGATGGTAGTGATGATGGTGTTGGTGATGGTGGTGGAGGAAATGGGGTGTGTGGGTCAAGGGTAGTAGATGTGGGGTGGAGAGGGAATATAGGATGGTGGGGATGGGGATACACATCACATGACTTTCAAATAATCTTTGGCAATAAGATGAAATATGTTCATGTTGGGAGCTTAAATGCTTAAGAACTCGCAGGCCCCTTTGTAAACATCCTGATGATTGTTCTCTGAACCAGTGGCTCTCAGCCCTGGCTGCCCACTGGACCCAGGTGGGAGCTTTTAACACACGCCAATGCAGAGGCTGCTCCTCGCGGTGACCCTGATGTAATCAGTTTGGGGGTGAGAAGCAGACATGGGTGTATTATAGAATCCCCCCAGGAGATGCTAATGTGCAGGCAGGGTGCAGGTCACATGGAGCTTCCCAATTTAGTGCAGGTATTGGTGAGAGGGAGACTCAGGCGGTGCCCCCTCCTTGGAAGGGACAGCTTGTCATCAATCTGGCCGACAATAAAGCCACTCATTCATTTCTTAATAGTTCTTACAAAGTACAGCAAACATCCCGGGGAGGCCACGGAATACTCAAACACTCGAGCTCCCACTTCCAGAGTTAATGGACATTCGTATTCTGCCACATTTCTTCTGTATCCATTTAGAAAATGTGGCTTTTTAAAAATAGATGGTAGATATGAACGGATTGGGAAGTTTAGAGTGTATTTGGGCAGATGTGTTTAGAAGGCATGTTGCTCATTTAGCCCTTCTCTAGGCCAGTCACTCTTTAGCACAAGTGAGGGAACTGGGTGGAGGCAATGGTAGAAACTAACGGCTGGGGAAAGTTGGGGAGACAAGTTGGGAAAAGGGGTGCAGAATGGGTGTGAGGCTTAGGATGGCCGAGGCAACCTCCTGCTTGTCTACTGCTGGCAAGGCAACACAGTTCTAATAATTTTATTAAGGAGTGTGTGAGAATTTTATTAAGAAGAAACCGCTATTCGGGAAAGTGAGCAGTCCTGAGAATTTCAGCCCCATCCTGTCCCTCTGGCAGCTTTTCAGTAAGCGCCTGGGTATCCCTTTTAACGCTGCCCTCCTTTTTGTAGAAGAAGGCTGATGCCTTTTGTCAGAACCGACCCCCGAACACCCCATTTAAATGGCCAACAGCCGCCTGGCCGAGACGCAGGGGCCCTTTCCCGGCTGACTGCCCTCCCGCAGTCGGAACGGCTGCTTTTTGACATTCCTGTCCGACAGCGCGGCCTTGCTTCTGAACTCAGGCTGAGAGCTTCTTGTTCCTAAGGCAGCAGCCCAGACGTCCCTGGTCCTTCCACTCCAAGATGTTTATTTTAAAAAGATGGTAAAAGGTGGAATTTAATTCCAAAATACTTCAATACATAACCTCTTCCAAGTTCCTGTAATTCACTTTGGCAGGAGACGCTATATACATAACCCAGAGCAGGGTCAAAAATAGAAACAGACACAAACAAGCCGGGCTCAGTGCTGGTCTCATGGCTTCCCCTTCTTCTCTCGGATTCCCCCAGCGTCCTGCCCTCTGAAATTCTAACGCGATCTGTCAAACTGCGACGTAATCAAGCCCCTGGCACCCTCTATCGCCTTTTCACGTCAGGAAGCCTTATCGTCCCTGCTTAACCATTCAAAACATAAAATTAGAGGGGATGCCTGGGAAGTTCAGATCTAACGCTTATCTCTCTCTCCTCCCTCGATGTCTCTAAACTCACCCAGGGAGCAGGCATTCTGCAAGTAGGTGGACGTGCCTTATAGTCTTGAAGCCCCGCATCACCAAGGATACTCAGAATCCAGGCTCCACCACAGTTGTACTGAATCGGAATCTGCATTTTAATCAGAGCCCCCGAGGGTTCCTGTGCACAAACTTTGAGAAACACTAACTAGAGCACAAGATCAACACTTGTACCCCTCAACTCCCACACACAATATTCATGTACAGCCTGGAAAGCTTGGCTTGCAACTTTGGGGACCACTCGTAGGTCCCCTAGATATGGGGCTCTTAGGGAAAAAAAGCACTCATATAGCCACATTTTTTTCCAATATTTTTGTTTGCTTGTTAACATGGGAGTGGTGATTCCAAGTTCATGTGTTCCAAAGGCCCCTAGCAATGATCCCTTTATTTTAAAGCTCTGCACACAGAGTCACGCTTCCTAATTTCTACCTGAGACTCCACAGGCCAAGCGAGGAAGAGAAATACACACAGCCTCCATGTGATGCCAGCCAGCCTTCTCCTAAAATCCCAATAATGGTCCCGACAGCTAGAGAGGAGCGAGAGAAAGATTTCTCTTAAGAGTTTCTGAGGCAGATGGCTTTGTCCTCAAAAGTCTACTGATCAAGACCCACTCAATTCAGCTTCTGCAAAGTGGGAGGGGCCCGGAGTCACCCAGGATAGAGTGTGGGGGGGGGCACGTCACATGCTGAGCGCTTCTGTGGGGGCCAGTGGTGGTGGTGGTGGGGGGGCTGGTCAGGGACAGAGGGGCTGTGAGGTGGAGACAAGGGCATCGGAGACCACCCTGCCTGCAGTCTGACAGTGGCGTCTGGTCCAGTCCCCGTCCTGAAGGGTGGAGAGGCAGGTGAGGCCTCAGTATAGCACCTTGTGGTCGCTAAGGTCTTCCCAGGTGCAATCACACTAGAAACAGGACTGTTTCTCCTGAGTCTGCTGAGCATCACGCAGCCAATAACTGGGAGATGTTCCCGAAGCCCTTTGCCATGCCCAGCGATCTCATAACTTGTTCCATTTGTAATAATAAGGTTGGTGTGGGGCCTGGGGCCTCTCATGCACTTGTTCATGGGTTTGGTTGTGCCGCAGCTGGGTGGTGCTGGGGCATCTGGGGATAGACAGGCATTTTCTGGGGGGCTGTAAGGCGCAGAGGCGACGGTCCTGGGGCCTCAGTGTGAACCTGGAGGCCATGACATGGCTGGGTGGAGGCCCTTGCACTCCTGAGACCTGCAGGCAGCAGGTGGGCTCGGAGGTGAGCATGCTCATTCGAGGCCTGTGGGACCAAACGTTCAGGATGTCTCCCTGGCAGGAGCTGGCACCTCTCAGGGGAACAGATGAGCTGACAGCCTTCGGAGAGAATGAACTGGGCCCCACGCGGCAGCCACCTCCCTGCCCAAAACAGAGGCCAGCGGAGACAGTGCCTGGAGCTTGGGGTTTGCCTCGGAGAATGCACTTGAATTTCAAAAAGGAAAAGAAGGAACTGTGTCTGCTGCTGGGGCCACTGGGAATTCATCTCGGGAGGCGGGCACCGCTGCTGGCTCTTGCCCAGGGAGGCCAAAGGCTGGGCTGGGTTGGAGCCAGGCAGGCATGGGCTGGTGCGGAAGCCGGAGGTCGCCGCAGGAACCAGCATGGGGACCTCATCTTGCTGAGGGATTTAACAGAACATCTAAGCCCTGGGACTGACAATTTTGGGGAGAACCAGGTCCTCTGCACATGGGGAGGCTGCTCCGGCTCCGCAAATCTGTTGAAGATAGCGCAAAAAGAGGCCCACATGGCTGTCACCTGCAGATAGGTGCCTGGTTGGGGTGGGCCCCCAGCCTGCCTCTGTGCTCAGCCCTGTCCAGGGTGCTGCCCAGCACGGAGGGTGAACAGGAGCCCTGGGACACTAACTGGGTGAGGGCCAGGCCCACCAGGCGAGGCCGAGGGGATGGCGAGGGAGAAGCCCGACCAGTGCTGCCTATGGCAGGAGGCATGGCCTGTCTCACCTCACCTCGCGTGCTCCCACCTCAAACCACTGCGCGCAGTTCACTTACTCAGGCCCCGTGAGGAGCCCTTAGAGGCGCTCACAGAGAAACAGCCTCTGGGTGTGGCTTCAGCAGCTGGACCAGGGCTGGGCAGGGACTGGGTGCCAGGAAATGGTGGTTCTAAAATAACTCTCCCGTTCCTCACACCTGCCTATCTCACGGACAGAGGAAGTACCGCGACTGGCTTTGCCCCTTGAATCAACATGATTGTTTTTCTAGGAGCAGAGCTGTCCGTTCCACTGCCGTGTCTACAGTCTTGCTGGCTCCCCGCTGAGGTGAAACCTGAGGTGTTGGTCCTAGAGCACCAGGTCCGAGGTCTGCCCCGGCCCTCCTCACACTAGCTCTCTGGGCCACACCTCACTGTCACACTGCCCTCTGCTCCCTCATCCACCAGCCCCTGTCCTTCCCCAGGGCGACCTCGGATGCAGCAGTGTGTGTGTGTGTGTGTGTGTGTGTGTGAGAGTTTGTGTGTGTGAGTGTGTATGAATGTGTGTGTATGTGAGTGTGCGTGTGTGTGTGTGTGCGTGTGTGTGTGTATGTGTGCGTGTGTGTGTGTGTGTGAATGTGGTGTGTGAGTGTGTGTGAATGTGTGTGTGTGTGAGTGTGAGAGTGTGTGTGAGTGTGAATGTGTGTGAGTGCGTGTGTGAGTGTGTGTGTGTGTGTGAGTGAGTGTGAGTGTGAGTGTGTGTGTGTGTGTGTGTGTGTGGCCTACCACAGACCTGTGACAGCCGTCCGGCCCCGCGGGGCCAAGGTTGCCCTGGGACATTGCTTGTCTGAGCACCTTCAGTGCTGATTCTAGCCTGGCACCAGGGAGTCTTGTGTTTCATTGGAGTGGTCATCCGATTGGCTCCCGAGTCTGTGCTGGCCATGGAAAATTCCACTCCAGATGGGCCACGGCAAAGTGCCTTTCAAAGGTTGTCCCAGTGGATTTCATTTCTTTTAAATTAAAAATAAATGCCAATAATGTGCTGCTGTTTTTGTTTTCTGCTCTAGAAAGGCTAGAGTTGGTGGACAGAGTTAAAGATTGGAATCCACGAACTTCATGCATTGCTGGGGGGCGGATGCTATTTCCTCCTAAGCCTCTGTCAAACATGGGTGACACCCAAGCACTGGGTGTCACAGGTATTGGGAGAACTGACTCATTATAATAACTAGGCAACTGACCTTTTAAAATGAAAGTCATGGTCAGGAGAGAGATTTCTTTTCCTGTTAGCTTATGCTAAGTTTACAGATGCTAACGATGGTTGCCATCTTGTTACTATTTCTCCATTGATGTTTGCAGATAAAATTGTTAAGTATCCTGCTTTGACAAGAAAGTATTTTTCAATGTTTTAAGTAAGACAGGTAAAAATCTGACACAGGAAAAAAAAAGGATATTTTTCCTTTTGTTAAGACCTTCAACCCTCACATGAGTGTACTTTTCTTATGTTTTAAGGGGAAACCAGCTAATAAGGGAGAGATGACTGTCTATGGAGAGATGTTTTGCCGAGATGCGCCTGGGGAGGGGTGATGGCAGGTGGCAAGAGGAAGAGACTTTTACCTTTTGTGTTCCATCTCAGTACAAATCAGGGCATCTCTTTAATGATATTCTTGCGCATGTGGAACTAATAATAGTCTGTGAACTCAGAGGGAAAAACTGTTTTGGCCCTGAACTATGGCCAAGTAGACTATAAAACTATTGTTAGGGAACTGCCCCTAGCTGGACTGGATTTCTCTCTCTCTCTCTCCCTCCCTCCCTCCCTCTTTTATCTCTCTCTCTTCCTCCTTCTCTCTCTTTTCCCCCAACTCCTTAGCCTTCAAGTCTAAAAGTCATGATAGTATTTTAACAAGCTAATATACTACCACAGTTTACTGACTCTTTTCAAACCTCTTCTCCAGAACACATCTTGGCCACTCACAGATTGGGAGAATGTTGAAAGAGCAGAGGTGGGAAGAGTTCAAGGCCAAATGTTAGGACTTGTGACTGAGTACAGTCCTGGTTATCTTGCACAACTTTGTATTAACTTTGTCTTTGGTTCACAATCTACTGAATGGGACAATACCCCGTATTGAGTACCTACCCTGTGCCCTTCTTTATGGGGTTCTTGTGAGAATCAGTTGGCTTAATGACTGAGTCTTTATTTCTGAAAACTCAAATTATATAAGTTCCACCATAGGAAAGTTTTTGCCCAATGTCTGATATTAATTTCTTCTTTATAATTGGGCTGGTCTGTGTGGCTGAGTGGCTCAAGTGGACACAGATTCTCATAGCTGAGTTCAATTTCTTTCTTTCTTTCTCTTTTGTTAATCATCAACTGAGGGCAAGAGACAAAGAGAGAAACATCAATTGGTTGCCTTCTACATGCACCAGCCGGGGCCCGGGATCGAGCCTGCAACCGAGGTACGTTCCCTTGACCAGAATAGGACCTGGGACCCTTCAGTCCTTGAGCCAAACTGGCTAGGGCCTGGTTCAGTTTCTTTAAACATCTTTGTATCCAGTTAGGTTGCTAATGTGGTCAATGGACCAGTGGATCAGGGAGTGTCCTTTTGCTGGGCTCTGGTGGAAGGGAAAGAGGTGCAGCCGCTCTGGAAGGCAATTTGGTGAAATGGAACAAGAGCTTTTACTCAGCCATTACCTTTATAATACTTCGTACTAAAGAGACATTCCAATGCGGTGTGCATGGTATGTGTAGGATGCTGATAAATAGCGGTGTTGACAACAACAAAGAAGGAAAACAACCCAGAGTCCAGAATGTTACAGATGCGCAGCAAACATGTTTTAGAACTGCTTACAACGCAGCCATCACAATGATAGTCTACAGTTACTCATCAGTGTTGAGTAAATCTTAGTGCTGGGCAACGTTTGTGATGCTAGGGATTCACCAGTGCAATGGTTGATTTTATGTCAGGTTGACGCCCCTTCCTATATCCAGGCTGAATATTTCTGGGTGTGTCTGTGAGGATGTTTAGGATGACGTCAGCATTTGAATTAGTACCCTCAGTAAAGCAGATGCACCCTCCCCATATGGGTGGGCTTCATCCAATCCACAGAGGGTCTTAGTAGAACAGCAGGAGGAAAAAAGGAGGTATTTACACCCCACCACATCCCCCGTGTCACTGGTTGAGCTGGGGCATCTCCTTCTGCTTTCTCCTGCCCTCACGCTGACATTGACATCATCAGATCCCCTGGCTCCCAGACCCACAGACCTGAGCTGAATGGCACCACTGGCTCCCTGGGGTTCCAGCTTGCGGATGGCAGATCCGGGAGCTTCTCAGCCTCCATAACTGCATGGGCCATGCCTTCTAATAAATCACTTCATCAGTATCTACCTATGTCTATATTTCATTTATCCATACCTAGAACAAAAGGGAGCTATATACCTATATCTATACCGATATAGATATAAATCTTTTGGTTCTGTTTCTCCAAAGAACCCTGACAAGTACAACCAGTGAACAAAACAGACAAAACCTGTACCCTGGAGGAGCTGACCTTCTATTGCAGGTGACAGGACAGCATGAAAATCAACATCTAATCTAGGCAGCACGTTAGCCGGAAGCAAACACCATAGGGACATTAACTCAGGGAAGGCGGGCATGGAGGAGAGGGTGTGGGGGGGGGGGGGTAGGTGCGATCACAGATTTTCAGAGAGGAGCAATGGAACCCTCCCTGAGAGGGTGGCTAATCTAAGGGTTTGAAGGAAGAAAGGGAAATCTGGGGTGAGAACGTTTCAGGCAAAAGAAACAGGGAGTGAAGAGGTCTTGAGGAAGCAAGACTCTCTCCTGTTCCTGGAACCGCCGAGGCCATGGGCAAGGGGCTGAAGGGTGGGGAGCGAGGCCACAGAAGAAGGAAGTGGAGCCAAAGAAACCTACAACCACCACATGACTGATCTGGAAAGAAGTTGATGATCTATTAGCCAGTTAAAGGTTAAAAACAAACAGGCAACAGAAGAGTGTCAGCCAGAGGATTTGGCTTTAGTTAACACATATAAATACACCCAGAAATTTACTGTCTGTGCTGTTCCCTCCCCCCATCTCTTCCTCCTTCCTTCCTGAATTCTTTTAGCTCATTTAAATTTTTTTCCTACCTTGCGTACAGCTTACTTGTGTAACAAATGAATGGGACATGCCCAAGTAAAGTAAACTGACTGGATTTTATTGTCTTTGGTCAAGCTGTATGATTACAGGCTTCATTAATGCCAAAATTTACTAACTTTCCTCAATTAGCGATGAACATTCCTGGCTCTGTGGAAATGTTAAGACGACGGGAGAGTGAAAATCGGCAACTTACTTTAAAGGGAAGTGTGACCTCTGAGAAAGAGAAGACGGGTTTCGAGGAGGCAGGCTGCGCCCATGTACACTGTCTTACATTCCGTGGGTGGAGGGTCCGGGGATGGGCCTTGTATGGGGACCACAGACATATACTGTGGTCAGACGGGTGTACATACATTGGGAGGTCTCTCCCAGCCATACTAACAGCCCGTGCATATTATAGAGGTCATTTGTACCCACAGGATTCAGTACCGACTTTGCTATAAAACTTGGATGATTGAAACTGCTTCAGGAATGGGGTGTTCTGGTTTAATTGAGTTATTTGGATCATCTCTTCAACTCGGGAGTAAACAAAATCACAGCCTAGGATTTCCAGTGCAGTTGTTAAAGATCTTTCTAAACCACGAGCTCACTTCCCTGTGTGCTGAGTGTGCCGTGCCGGACACAGGCCAGTCTTTGGTGATGTGGATGTCCTTGATGTACCTGAGTCATTATTCTGCTCTTGAACTTGTTTCTTTCTTTCTTTCTTTTTTTTTTAAATATTTATTTATTTCAGAGAGGAAAGGAGAGGGAGAGAGAGAAACATCAATGATGAGAGAGAATCATTGATTGGCTGCCTCCTGCACACCCCACACTGGGGATGGAGCCTGCAACCTGGGCATGTGCCCTGACTGGGAATCGAACGGTGACCTCCTGGTTCATAGGTCGATGCTCCACCACTGAGCCACACCAGCTGGACTTGTTTCTTTCTTAAAGGCCTACAAGTCAAGCTCTCAGTAGCATCTGCCTCCGGAAGTAACATGTATACTTGGCATTTTAAAACAGTGTAAGATCATTCAATTGCCGATTATAACTTCCCATGCCCTCTTAGAAGCAGAGGCTAGAGAAAACAGCTTATGAATTCACTGAACTTGTTTTTTGGAATGATCCCTATTTTATAGCTGGGAAACCTGGTATAGACAGAAGTTAAAGAACTCCTTTACCAGGGCTCAGCATCTGTCAATGCTCATTCCACAGGACCACATGCCTCAGCGTGAACTCCAATCTCTCAGGGCTCGTGAAAGGAACTGTGGTTCCAGCTGGCGGCGCAGGCTTGGCTTCTGGAGGTCTTTAGAGCAACCCAGAGGGAAACAGCAACGCAGGCCTGTCAGGAAGCGATGACCCGGGAATGACCGAGCTCCACTTTGACATGGCTCAGGGAAGCACACACCACCTCCTTGTCCCTTCAGAAACACCCTGGATTCCTCCTCCTCCTCCGTTCAGATACTGTGCTTGAGTGACATTTAAATAGGTGTTTTCACTGGTGAATGTCTGTAAGGGGAAAAAAATCTCTTTTCCTCTTACGTCTCCCTCTGATTCACAGGATTTATGTGTTTTATTTCTTGTTCAGTGGGTCCTCTCTGAACTTCTAGAGATGGTTATCATTTGACTGCATGGCATATATAGCCTGTATTCCTTTTCCAAACAAAGCTTTCATAATTTAAATAGTTTCTAATAGTTTGACGGGAATCAGAAGACATGAGACATTACAGAGATATTATTCAAACACCACACATTGAATGGTTCTTTCATGGGGCTCCTAGGGAGAAACACAGAAGGTGAGCAGCTATGTCTGAGTCTACCCTGTGTTGGCGAGGGGTTCGAGCCTGGCACAGAAGTAAAGCGTGCAGGTACGCATCAGCCCGTGGGGTGGCTGCACCATAAGGCCCATGGAAGAGTGGCCACAGCGCGAGAGAAAGGTCAATCATAAGAACATGACCTTGAATTTTGGTGACATTTTCAAATACACCCCCATGGACATCTCATATTTAGCCACCTGGGCTTTTAACTCAAGGAGTCACCTAGCTTGTCCTCTTGATTTCTCTGAGATGCAGCAAAAAGGTTACCCTCCCCTTAAAACACAGCCCAGGTGTGAGAAGCTCTGGTTTCAGAGAGGTCCTCTTGCATATATCTTCTCTCTGCTTATTAGAAACTTCTGTCCTTCCTCTTCCCGCTCTCAGAGATCCTTTGCTTGTGTTAAGGGCTCCAGGGCCCTCCCCAAGGTTTTTCCTTTCTTAGTCAACTCAATGGGAATGCTCTTGTTTTTTCTCATGGTATTGGTCGTTTATGAAACCTTGGGGGTGCTGTCAGGGCACAGAGTGGGTTGGTCTGTTTTGTGGATAGAATATGATGCACAGGTGACCCAGCCAGCTTCCCTACGTCTGGAACCGGCCTGGAAAGAAGCCATGATGGGTATGTGGGCTTATCGCTTAGCGCTCTGCCTGTGGCTCTCCTTGGGCCAGTGTTGCTTCATTCCAGCTCACCTGGAAATTTAGCAAGGAAAGAAGTAACTTGGGTCCAGATTCCTTATGTGGAGAAAGGAATGAACCAGAAAAATACTTGCATATTGTAAGATCTTGGGCAGTCGCATGAGGATTCTGATTTCTCACAAGGACACCCAGGGTCCCTCCTCAGTGCTAATAGCCTCCTGATGCTACTTTTGCAATAAAAGGACAGTCTACTTTGGATCGGTTGGGGGGTGCGGGTAACCAAAAAAGATATAGTTATAGTTTAACAATGGCTTGTTTAAAGAAAATCTTGTTAACTCAGGGACAAAAATTGAGGGTTTATTTGAAAATATTTGGTGGCTTTTAGTTAAATTATCCCATCTCTAGTTTTGTGTGTCACTATGACCACAGTGTCGTCTTCTTCATCAGTTGCCCTAAAATCCAGGTTTTACACACATTATAGGTCGGCTACTATGGATGACTTTGGGATTGTTTTGGTGATTATGTATAACAAGGAATTTTCAGGCAAGCTATACTTCCTGACCCAATAACCCCACGTCATTATAGCCATTATTACCCAGAGTCCACATCACCTCGTTGTTCTCCCCACCATAGCCATGACTCACAAAGGATTCAGCAATGCTGGTTAAAATAAACTCCACTTACGCACACAACAGGAAGAGAGAATCAAAATTCTTATCTCAATGATGCACGCCCAACAATTTCCCTGAAAAACAAAACCCAGGGCAAGGTATTTTTGCCCATTATTTTTGTGATTTTGAGGTCTTATGAAAAAGATCTTCATTTATTTGGTAGTTCTAGAACTGACCTACCCCTCACGTTGTGCTGAATGGCCATTGTGGTTTATTCCTGGACTAAGGGGGTGGGGAGGCATGTAATTTCATGTTTTTTCATTGGTGGCAGCTCAGTGGGAACTCTGAGAGGAGTCACCTAGGGCTCCAGGTTTCTCGTGGCCTCATTCATGCTGTTCTGAGCCAGGCAAAACCCCCAGGGACCCCCATGAAGCCTTAAGTGATGGGCAGAGAGAATGCTGCTGTTTGACATGCATAACTCTGAATGACTGTGAGATGAATATCAAGCAACATCGTTTTTGCAAATGAGATAACAGTCCTGTCTCCTCTCTGCTTCATATCCCAACATTAAACGGTTTTGTTATCTTCAGAATTAACAAATATCTGCCCTAGCCCATTTGGCTCAGTAGATAGAGTATCAGCCTGAGGACTGAAGGGTCCTGGGTTCAATTCCCTGTCAGGGCACATGCCCGGGTTACAAGCTCGGTCCCCAGTGTGGGGAGTGCAGGAGGAAGCCAATCAATGCTTCTCTCTCATCATTGATATTTCTCTATTTCTCTCTCTCTCTCTCTCTCTCTCTCTCTCTCTCTCTCTCCCTCTCTTTCTTCCTCTCTGAAATCAATAAAAATATATTTAAAAAAAAGAATTAACAAATATCCCATTCATAAGCCTGGGCATGCCTGTCCCTACAGTGCCCGGGGAAGGATAAACCCCCAAAGACATGCTCTCAAATGCTGCAGTTAGTGGTTTGCAGTGAGCATGACAAGTCGCTGCTCTAACCTCAGTCTAACTCTTTGCGGTAGGGCTCACTCAGCCTTCTTCCCTCCACGTTATTTATTCACTGGAATGACCTCAACTCCACACCTGGACGCTGGCCATGTGCAATCCCTCTTGCTCATGGGGTGCGATGGTAGAGCTTTCTTGGGCTGAATCCATCATCAGCTGGTCTCTCCACTCAGGAGTGATCTTCGATTCCAGCACCACTGGAGGCACTAAAGTGGGACCATTTTTCTGTTGCCAGTTTACTGCTCTGAGCATGCTTTGTTCTTATTCCCTCCTGTCAGCATCCAGCTGTCTCAGGATCCCAGCATTTCCATGGCTGCCAAGTCAAAATCTTTGTGTATCTTTCCTCTTGTTTCTCTCAAAGCAGTTACTTCTCAAAGATCTACGACCTCAAGTTTCATGCCAATGCCTGGCTCTCGGTTTTCTCCATCCCTCTGCTGATCCACCCTCATTGCCAATACTCCCTGGATGCAGGTGCATCTGTCATTTGGAAAGCCCTCCCTGCCACCTTTCCCCACTAAAACCCTCCTCTTCTCCAAGACTCCTTACCTCCCACCATATCTGCAGATGCTTCCTACCGACTCCGGCCCTTATTAATGTCCCTCTCCCTTAGAGTCCAGCCCTGTCTTATTTCATGTATGTTTCTCTTTTTCTACATGATTATTTTATTGATGCTCTTATTTCCTTAAAGTCTAGTGCCTCTGAGGGCTGGTATCGGGACATTTTCTCTGTTTCCCCTTCTGTCTCCTTTACATAGAAGATCCACTTAAAGATTTGTTGACTGACTGGTCCAAGGAGCCATAACAATACAGGGTGTAGCTATTAAAGGTCAAATTCTGGAAATATGCAGAGCGTCAAGAGATATTTTAAGTAGAAGCGAACAATTGTATAACTATGATTCTTCTTCACTTGACTGCACGAAGGTTTGCCACGATAAGCCCTCTATTTCACTTTTGTAATGTGGCTTTTCTCTAGAGTGCACCGTTCTTATCGCACTGATTGTGTCTTTTATTTAAAGAATAATAGATGAGACTCTTACATTAAAACAGGAATCGAAAACTTCTGGGTGGTTCTGGCACCCAGGTTTGAGGCGTGAAAATGACATAAAAGAGCTGGCAGCATTATGAACCAGCGCCATACTTCTCCTGGCTCTTTCCCTCACAGCTTTCTCCTATTTCCTTCTGACATTTCTCTTTCCTAGACTGTAAGTTTGTCATTAAAACTTGTCTCTCCCTTCTAACGAAAAGGTATAGATTTAAGTTTCCAAGGGTACCTGCTCGTCTTGAGACAGGCAGGGGTTCTCAAAGACTACTTGCAAATTACACGGTCAACTTTCAGGAGGCACAGACGAAATGTTCGATAAATTCAGCATAAACTTAGAGCATGTATCTAACCTATAGATGTTTACGTGAAGCAAAACAAAACTGCAAATTGCTAGTCAACAGCAAGGGCTGGATCCTGGGAGACGGCACCTAGTTCTTCAGCATCCTTAGACTCAGTGTGCGTGTAGCTGTCAAGATCAGACATTGGATCCTGAGCACTGGGTGTGAAGTCACCTCTTCTTTGTAGTTAATGGTTCAGCTACCAGAAGGCAAACAATGGGCATTTGCATCTCTTTTGTAAGAATCCAATACACCCACTCCAAAAGTCAAAAGATCCCAACGAATTATTTTAAAAAAATGCACCACTGAAGCATGATTCTAGGGCTCGACTATATACTACTTCCCCCAGGGACTTTTTCAGCGTTGGCACAAACCGTCTGCTCTGCCTCACTCTATTCCTGACACACATTAGCTGTAGTTCTTTGATGCCAGACATTTATATCAAAGAAGTCAAATGGGCATGTTTAACATTGGGTATATACGCCAAAGACCCAAGTGTATTCACCCTACCAGTTTCCCTTCCTCCAGGACACAGAGCTGAACTACCATTTCCAGCTACCCTTGCAGTTAGGTATGACCACGGAACATGGGCAGAAGTGGTACAATTACTTTTGGGCCTGGATCATCAAACAGCTCCTACATAATCATCTACTCCCCCTCTTTCCACATCTGCCGTCTGGATGTCAACCCTCAGGAGACTGTGGAAGCCAACGGTTAGAGACGATAAGCCTGGGTCCCTGATGGCATCACCCAGTTAGGTTTGCAGGAAGGAGAAATAATCTTCCATTTGCTGACCTGATGAGCTACAGGGAGCTTTCAGTTGCGGCAGCTATCTAATTGATACAGTTCACGTAGCCTCATTGAGGACTAAACCTAATGACACATTGTAACAAGTGGAAAATAGTATCTATAATCTATAAAGTGCCTGCTTTGTGCTGGACATTGTTCTAGGGATCTTACACGATCACATTCATCCTCATAACATTTCTGGGGTAGACGTTAATACTATTATTTTTTATCTTATAGACAAGTAAACCAAGAGCTTAGGTAAGGTTGATCAAAGTCACACAATTAGTGTAGTGGATTATATAATTGCCCTCAGTTATTCACTCCCCTCTCTGCAAGAAGATTACATGTCTCTACCTGTTGCTGTATGACAGGCAGCACCGCACTGTGGGGGAAATGGACAACTCCGTTTCACTGACCATTGGCATTGGTGCGATATGTGTCTTGTCTTTGGTCAATGGAATGGGAATGGATAACTTGTGCCATATCTGAGCAGGACGTGCAAGAGCCATTGCTTACTTTGGCATTCTCCTTCCCCTCTGACACTGCAATGCAATGTCCCTGCTCAGACTGGGCACAAGGGGGCAGAGCCACAGCTGACCAGCGAAGGCATGTAGCGTGAAGGGGAAATAACCCTTCATTTTGTAAGCTACTGTGATGTTGGAATGGCTGTCGCCACCTTTAATCTAGTAAACGCTGATGGATACACCTAGAGCTCGATGCTAATGCATTTGTGTGGACACCAGAGCCTGAGCTCTTAATCACCAGGCCGCCCTTCCCGAGCTCATGTTCCACTTGTACACATTTCTGTTAGATGATATGAGAAACATATAAAACATCGTTTAAAAAATCAATTCTCATTCTGGGCAGGAAAAAAGTGGACGCTGGTAAGTTTAAAGAGAAAACTGCTACAGCACCAGGATTCAAACGGAATTTCTAGATCCGTCTCTCACGTTGCACATAACATGCTCTGATTTAGTCCCACAAAACAACTGTTGGCGATGATGTGGGTCTTTTTATCCGTAGATTCACTTGCGGGCTCATTTTGTAAACTTTTCATAGCAGAAACCACATCCTTTTTGACTGGGAGAATGACTGGTGAATACTAGTCACGATCTAATCACTAAAAGAACTACCAGTATGATATAGATGTACTGTAGGTCCCCGGTCCTAAGCATAGCCATGAGAGGAAATGTGAATGTGAGACTGATCAAGGCTATAGCCTAGTGCAGTGGTCGGCAAACTCATTAGTCAACGGAGCCAGATATCAACAGGATAACGATTGAAATTTCTTTTGAGAGCCATTTTCTTAAAACTTAAACTATATAGATAGGTACATTGTTATTAACTTAATTAGGGTACTCCTAAGCTGGCCTTTGCTAAAAACTCAAGGGGCCAAAGAGCCGCATGTGGCTCACGAGCCGCAGTTTGCTGAGCACTGGTTTAGGGGATAATGAACATTCTTTTTAGGATGACATGGTCCTTCCTCATTTGAGGGAAATAAATTTGTGTTATTAAGTAGAGGTAGTCAAATGATATCCATATGTGGAGAGTATAGTGTTTTCTCAGACGAGGGCAGAATACCAGTAGAGCACGGACTGCAATTATGATGACATCTTCTCTCCACAGGGTCCTAATTCTTTCTAGAACTAATTATTTAAAATACATTTAAAATGTATTTTTTATCCCAAATGACTTCATTTTATTTTTTCTATCTCCCTACATGCTTTAATTACAACTAAAAACAAAGCCTTAATTCAATAAAAGTATCTCGATAATTTTTTATCTTAACTACCCATTCTCCTTTTATTGATATTAATGAATAAAATGTAATAATTTTTTAAAAATCCAGATGAACCAATTCTCTTTAGGACCTAAATAACATTATTGAAAACAAAGGAAAGAAATAATAAACATCATCTTAACAAGCTATAAATCCAAATTTGTTCAATTTAAACATCTCAATTTCAACAACCTTCAAGTTCTGATACAATGAATTAAAAGAAAAAAAGCCCGGCTTTGAAAAATACCATCAATTTAAATTGGGTAAAAATATATAGCTGCTTTCCCCTAACACCCTTCCTCCCCTTAGCCTGCCTCTTGCTGGTACATTTCCTTTATTAATGTACATGCAACTTATAGATCATTTGACGAAGGAAAAATTAGTGAAAAGAAGAAGAGCTTCGTCCTGCACACCTGCTCATTTTGATTAAGAGGGTTTGTCTTGTTTTCATGAAGATCCACATGATCAACATTCTACTCTTGAGGAAAGTAATACTTTCTACCTTTGAGAATCAGTGAAAGGGGTCAAGCTACCATAAGGTTACATTTACTTATTTTTAATCTCCAATGATTCTTTTCCTACTGATTACTAAACAGCTATTCTCGTGTCTTATTTTCTTTTTATCCTGAAAAGCAGAGATAGTTTGTGAGAAGACAGGGAGGAGCATGAGAGCAAATTCAAGCATTTGTGTATATTTCACAGAAACATCCTATGCAGTAAATAAAGACCTGGGCCATACGAGCGGATATGTTATGTACTGGTGTTTATGAAATCCCAGGGCGCAGTATTACATTTCTAAAAAAAAAAAAAAAAAAATTACAAAATGGCTCTGAGCGCACAGGGATACATTTTAAGTCGCTCTCCGTAACAAATCTGACTGAAATGGGCAAACCAATGATTTTGGAGTGTGTATTGACTGTCATAAGGACGCAATGACACTTTGCTCAGCAATTAACTGCCCAGAAAGAAAGCAAGTCATAGTTTGGTAAATTAGCACTGAACACACGGGCCTGCACTCTACCAGAATGAAGGATTATTGATCGAGCAATGTCGTATCCTAGATCATTTACATTCTCGTCTTTATTATTTAACTCATCAGAGAAACTGAACTTTAGAACTCACCAATACACTGCTCTGTTTATTTAATAATCCATACCCTCGCATGGCTTTATCTCCCTAAGTGATCTCTACTTCCCTGCCGCTGGCAGGATCAGATGGAACAACGCCAGGGCCCAGCTGCTCTAAGTCATAACACTCTGCAGCACTTCTCGCGAGCAACACTTTCATACATTAAACCAGAGATAAACTTGCCAATACCCATCAGAGACTGAAGTGGAAGAAGCAGCGTAATAGCTCATCCTTCGTCCAGGTTTGCAGTAGATTGCTAGATTGCTTCTGCCTTCACTAGCTACCATGAAAAAAAAAAAAAAAAAAAAAAAAAAAAGGCCCTCCCTCCTCTCCAAAAGGCCAGAAGGTATAAACACGCTGCTTTCACCAAGTCCCCAGTGCGCTGCGTACATCATCTTCAGAAAGCAACGGCATGGCCAGCAAGAAAAGCCAGGGTCTGTCTCGTTTACCTCCAAAAGCAGCCAGCCAGAACCAGCTGAAGACCACACCGCATAAGGGCATCCTCCAAAGAAGAAAGCAGCCAGGCATATGCTGGAGGCTTCATTAGCACTTCCGCCCAGCTGCCAGACCTTGCCCGGGCCCTGCACTTCAAACCGTGCCCGTGACACCTCAATGCCACTTGTCACAACTTCCTACTCGAAACGCAACGCGGCTGTCACCTTCCCTACCTTTTTCCTCATCAGCATCACTCTGGGGGGTGAGAGTACCAGGCTCTACTACCAATGACGAGGAGAGTGGGGCAGAGACCAGTCTTGCCCAAGGCGAGGGCAGCATGCCAGAGGGACTTACCTGTGCTCCCTGGAAGAGTGTGGAAATGGACCTCGGGTGATAATAACCTGCCCCCTCTTGCAGTTTCTTCCTTGTTTCTATTAAGAAAAGGGAGTCCTGCCCTCTCTTTCCTAAGCCTGCAACCTCATCCACTTAGCAACGCTGCTCACACACTGGCTTGACGACAGCCACCTGGTTGCATCTCACTAACACACCTTCCGTTTCCTGGGGCTCACCAGCCCTGCCCAGGAGTCCCAGGTCCCGCCCAAGAGTGAACTAGGTCTCCACTCCCCTGCGGGGGTCCCAGGGCCCCTAGACAGGACTTGGCTGGTGTCTCACAGACCAGGATGTTCCCACAAGCGCCCTTCTACTATCTGCACCCCTCCGCACCCTCCCTCCCCCTGGAAAGTGAGGAAAGCCAGGGAGTGGAGGATGAATGGATGCTTTTGAAGCCAAAGGTTGAACCGAGAAAACTGTCCCCAGGGACTGATCTTTGGTGTGTGCGCGCGTGTGTGTGCGTGTGCATGCGTGTGCGTGTGTCCCTTTTCTCCCTTAAGGACCGGGTCTTTCTCCACTCCCAGTTCATCTCGGATCGCTTGCTGCCTCAGGGTTCTTGATTTTGAATAGCTACTCTGATGCACCGCCATGCGTGAAATGGACGGTTTGCAGCCTCTCTGTCCCACGCAGTTCCGTGGAGGATCAGCTATCCGGATTCCGCCCGGGCGAGGGAACCAGTCCTTGGCAGAAAGTGACTGAGGGAGCTAACACTGCGGGCCCGCTGGGGCTGCAGACCGCGGCGGAGCCGGGCGCTGTGCTCTGGCCTTGGTGCTGAACCCGGAACCGGGGCCCTCACAGCGCAGCCCCCAACTTTGGGAGGTTTGCTGGGCACCAGCTGGGTCCTCGGTGCCACCCCCCCCCCGCCCCCCCACCGAGGGTCGCCGGCCGGAAGTTGGGAAGAGCCGGTGCCCTAGGACCCTCCGCAGGGCACGCGGCTGGTTTGTTTCTTTGCCTGGAGCTGGGAAAGTTTTGTCCCATCGTTATTGATTAATTTTTTTTTTTTGGTAACTGGAGCTGCCTTCTCCCCTCCCACCTGAGTCGCCATGGAGACTCGAGCTCTCTCTCCAGGCAAAATGGGCGAAGCTCAGTTAGCTGAGCCTGGACTGTTGCAAGCCCCCCTCTCCTCTCAGCAGCTCCTGGGCACCCGGTCCCCCGGGTTTCAGCAGGGGAAAGGCAGGCAGGTACCGGCGCTGGCCGGGATGTGGCTGGCACTGCATGCACCCTGTGTTGCGGGGGCTCCCTCGGACCGCCTGACTTGGGATCAAAGCAGGCAGGAGACACTCCAAACATATAATAAAATCTCCAGCTCCCCAACACGAGGTCCTCCCCGCCCCTTCCTTTTACAGGAGTGGAGGCGGGCTTCTTTGGAAAATGCTGGTATTCTGGCTCTCCGCGAACCTCACCCCGTTCCTGTGTGGCTGTCCCCATTAAAATACACCTCCACCCCGAGAGTCTCTCCATATGGAGCCCGATACCAGAGATATACCTGTGGATCGCCCCCCCCCCCCCAGGCTTATTGGGGTTTGGGAATACGAATGCTATGTCTGTCTAAACTAACCCAACCTCCATGTCTCCATGCAAATAAAAACATGCCCAGGAGGAAGCAAGTCAGCGGATTCGCCCAACTCCCTCAACGCCACAAAATCTCATTTGGTCTGCAGGCACCCCCCCCCCCCCCCAATAATTCATTGACTTTTAGAGAGAGCTTCTCCTCCACGGCTTGTAGCCATCACATCACACCTGGGTTATGCTGATAGGAAACAGCTGGGAGGTATTGTTCCCATCCTCTGCCGGTTTCCCCGCCACCCCTCACTTTCCCTTTTCCTCCTCCTCCTCCTCCTCCTCCTCCTCCTCCTCCTCCTCCTCCTCTCCTCTCCTCTCCTCTCTCTCTCTCTCTCTCTCTCTCTCTCTCTCTCTCTCTCTCTCTCTCTCTCTCTCTCTCTCTCTCTCTCTCTCTCTCTCTCTCTCTCTCTCTCTCTCTCTCTCCCCCCTAAGCAAAGAAGAACAAGGATACAGCTTTCCACAAAGACAATGGGCTTTCCCCAACTGTACACGACGGCGCCCCTGCCCGTTAGTGAATCCGTGCCTTCCGTCCTGGCTCAGCGGCTGAAACGCCGGCAGTAACGGACTGGGGTGCTCCGCGCCCCGGCATGCAGACCCCTCCTCTCCGCCCGCCCCTCCCGGCAGTTTCCAGTTGCTCCTGAAAACCGTGTGAAGCAGATTTCCCTTCCGTTCGTTATGTAACGGCTTCTCCCTTCCCCTGACTTGGGCACCTCGTTTCTCCTCCTCGCGCGGAGGTGCCCGCAGCGGCGCCCGGGGAGGGGCAGAGGGGACCCGGGGCGCGGAGCGTCCTGCCCACACGGGTGCCAGCGCCTCGCCTTCGAGCAAGTGCACGCACCGCTTACCTGGTTGCAGACAGGGTGGCTTCACTCCATCATGGTCTCCTCTCTCGGAACGGAGCGAGAGCCGGTCATTGACTGCACGATGGACGGCGAGGGGGAGGAAATAAAAAGAAGAGCTGGGGGGGAAAAAATCTGGAGTCAGATGGTCAAAGGTCACAGCAGCCCCCGGAGGCTGTCAAGAGACTCCATCCTCCTCCGCGCGGTGCATCCGGCTCTGGGTCTGGCTTCCCGGGCCCCGCGGACCCCGCCCGCCGCCCGCCGCCCGCCCCCGCCCTCTCCGGCCAGGTGCGGCCGTCTCGCGGGCTCCCTCCGGCCGCGAGCGGAGAGCGGGGCTGAGCGCGGGGGCGAGGGGAGGGGCGGGGGGTGCGCTTGGGCAGAGGCGGGGGAGGGAGCCCGGGGGCAGGGAAGAGGGAAAAGGCAAGAGTGGCGGAAGAAAAAACCCGCGGCTGGAGGAAAAGTGCTGGACCAGGCAGCGAGACGTCATGAAAGCCGCAGATTCGGGGGACGCTCCTCAGTTGCAGCCTCCCGGCTGCGCCCCGCTGCCGGCGCAGGAGCCGACGCGGCCGCGGGATGAAAGCGAGCGCAGCGCCACCTGCTGGAGGACTGCGGCCGCACAGGGCCTCCCGGAGAGGCGGGGCGGGGCGGGGGAAGGGATGGAGCCTGAGACCCGGGCGCCCTCCCGCCGCCCACCCTCACCTTCCTGGTCGTTGGGAGCGGGTGGCACGACGCCGACCCCTCTCCAAAGCCGAGCTGGCGCGGGAACCACCAAGCCGGCCCCTCCACCCCCAAGAGGAAACTGGAAACGTGGGGGACCTTTGGGTTTAGCCACTCAGTTCCCACCTCTACCCCATGTCGCTAAGTCAGTCATTTCCAGGGAGAGCCGGGAAGAGCCGGGAAGAGCCGCAGCTCGGGGACCAGCTTCCCTCGCTGGTCCAAGGGCTCCTTCTCCAAGGTTTGGTGACACCAGCAAAAGGAGGGTCTGGGGGCCGTCTCCCCCGGCCCGAATGGAGTCAGCCCGGGAACGGGAGCTGGGGCGCGCGCTGTGCGCGTGGCCAGAAGGGGGCGCAGCGAGCGGCTGGCTGGGAGGGGAGCCCCACGCCCAGGGCTTCAGGTGCACCCCAGGCCTCAGCCCGCTGCTCCACCCGCCCGCCCTGAGGTCTCTGGGGGCCTTGGAGACAAAGGCACTATGGCCCCTTTCACGAATAATCCAGATTGCCTTAAAAACGGACTTTGTCCAGCCTTGGGCAAGGCCTACTCCTCCCTCCAATTAAACATACATTTATATGTTGACTTCAGCGAGGAAGGGAGACGGAGAGAGAGGGAGAAACACCAACGATGGGAGAGAATCGCTGGGAATCGAACCACGACCTCCTGGTTCATAGGTCGATGCTCAACCACAGAGTGACACCTGCTGGGCTTCCCTCTTTTTTTTTTTTTTTTTAAAAAAAATATATTTTATTGATTTTTTTACAGAGAGGAAGGGAGAGGGATAGAGAGTTAGAAACATCAATCAGCTGCCTCCTGCACACCCCCCACTGGGGATGTGCCTGCAACCAAGGTACTGGCCTTTGACCGGCATCGAACCTGGGACCCTTGAGTCCGCAGGCGGACGCTCTATCCACTGAGCCACACCGGTTAGGGCCCTCCTTTGGTTTTTAACTGGCCTTGCGTGGGTTTCCAGGAAGCACCTCACCGTGCTCCCTTCTGCACCCCCTCTTTTTCTTAGGGTCATCACAAACAATGCCCCCACATTTCCAAAGCCCTTGCACAGCTGGCTTCTCCTCTGGCAGTGCACCATTTATGCCGCCTTTCCCCCGGGGGGTACACGGGCTGCCGATTTCAGGGTCTGAGCACTGAGTGCCATTGGCCGGTAGTTTTGCCATGGTCCTTTCAATGACTGGCTGTTCGGGTGCCACTTTGTAAGGCGGCTTTCCCTCCACAGGACACAGAATCTGCCTCTCCAAGAAGGCGGCCCCATTCCATGGGAAGGGCTGATGGAGACCGCTCATTCCCAAGATGCATCCCAATTACACAGCCCCCAGCCCCTCCCGAGTGCCGCCGGCTATACTAGTAAGGATGGCTTTGGTGTGGACAGGTGTCTCCCTCAGTCATCATCAGCTGCGTGCAGGTCAGCCACACACACAGCCTGGCGCTCCTGTTGTTGATTTCCCCCCAGGGGCTGTGCTCCCACTTGCTTCTACTTCTGACTCACGCAGCACAGGCGCGGAAGAGAGCAGTGCGTGTGCCCTGTGACTTTTCTGCTCCATGGTGCTCGCTGGAGCTAGTGATGGTGTCGGAGATAAAGAGAAACCGAGAACAACTACACTCCACGTGACTGAGGGATCCCGGAGGAAGGATGCAAGGGGGCAGGATTTGGGGGGAAACAGCCCCTTGAGCATTCAAGGAACAACGCGCACACCGGCTACTTGTCTAAAGAGCATCCTGTTTGCTCTGTGAAGCTGCTAAACATTCCCACTGAGTTTGATTACATAAGTTCCTACCTGCAGAAGGATTTCACCAAGTTTCTTTCTCACAACACATCAGACTGAGTACGTAAGCGAAGAGAGCATCATAACCGATGTGTCTCCTTTGAACACTTCGAAAAGCCCCCAATTGGAAGCAGCTGCCGGGGTCTGTGGGCTGCAGCTCTTCCTGGGCGCTGCAGGAGCTTGTGTTAAATGAGATGGATCGCATAACCGCGGCAGAGACAAGAGCAATCGGCTTAACTGAATCCATTCTCAACGGAGCTCAGACAGGGATGGGCTGTGGCTGGAACCCGGAGTCGCCGTGACCTCCGAGAGCCAGGCAAGCCGGGCAAACAGATCCAGGTCCCTTGATCTCCCTAGAGCCCCGTCTCTCAGGCTCCACGGTGCTCAGCACGCCTGGCATCTGTTCATGACTTCAGATAAAGGCCAGGCCTGGGGGTGGGGGTCCCAAGCCTTTAGCGCCTCCAGTCTCTGGGTAGGTTAGTGCTTCAAAGCTGACACAGACGATGGCTTTTAGGATTGATTGATCCTCTTATAGATGAAGCTGGATTTCCCCTCACACATCAAACTGTAATGGAGGCTTATTAGTAGCTCAATTGACAAACCGAATTACCTCCACTGGGTATCATTTGTTGTGGGTCATCTCATTTTTTTCCATCATTGATTGTGGCAATTTACAATCCAATCTACCTCCTCTGCCCGAGTGCAGCTCTGGCCGGGCTGTGGGCAGGCCCACGCCAGAACTAAGGTGGGTGCTGTGTCTGGTCTCTGCCTTGTCTTTACTTCTGCCTCCTTATTTTACAGTGAAAACCGTAGGCTGCCGTGGAGACCCAGCTCCTCTTCCATTTCACCGCCCCCACCCCACTCCCCACCAAAAATCAAAACCAAAAACCCAACACAGAAAACAACATCTTTAAAATGCTGAGATGCTATCATTTTTAAATAATTTATTTTAACGATAAAAGGACATGTTTAAGAATATAAAGAAAGAGCCCACATCTCCTACACATTTTCCTTCCTTTGGAATTCCGTTCACTGTTCCTACTAATCTTAAATTATATGCTAATTAACATTTCAAAATTATTCATTTTTATTTGTGGTCCATGACTTGGTAAATGAGTGCAATCAGAAGCCTCATTTGATAACTTGGTCTCAGAGAATGTTTTGTTCGTTCATTGTTTAGTAGGCATCACCCTGTTGAATCAGAGCGACCCCTAAGGGATCCTTTAAAATGCAATTAAAAAATCATAATCGTTCTGAATGCAATTTTTCAAAAGATCGCACAGGAGGTGATGATTGCAAACAATCGTGTGAATTAGCCTTCCTGTGCCTCTTACAGGAAATGAGTGTAGTTAACGTGAAGTCTGCACAACGGAAACACGGAAGGCCAGCATGAAGGGGCTGCCCTCGGAAGACGCTCTCTCTGCAGTTCGCGAAGGAGCCCAGGTTCTCTGTTTGTCCCTGGCATCCTGAGCAGAGGCTTTGAGTTGGAGAGACCGAGATAAAGTTTCTCATGTGGCTACTGCTGCCGTCCGTGCGCCATCTCCTACCGCCACCGGCACACCAAGCAGTCGCCCACGGACTGGGCCTTGTTCGCTTGCAGGCGAGGTGGAGCTCCTGCCCAGCATGGCCAGGCTTCCTGGGCTCCCCTGGGGGTCTTACCCGCCTTCTTTCCTAGAGTCACAGTCCCGAGTCCAGTCCCAACATCCGGATCAGCCTTGGTGGTCCTAGCAAGATTCCTGTACTTTAGCTGTCTCTGCCCCCAGGACCCATGCCACGTGGTGAGGTTAGCCAGGGGTCCCCCGCCTTATCATTTTATCTGTAACGTGGTGTTGCAGGGTTCGTAGGAAAGCAGACATGGATATGGAGTTCACTGTGCTGGAGGGATATTTCTAAGGGATGTTGTATCCACGGGACCCACCTCTATGGAAGGGGAGGAAAGGGACGTGTGAGTGGGTGGAGGGGGGGCAGGACTGACACCAATCTTGGCTGATCCCCTGGGGAGCTCTGGAGCTAAGAGGAGCCATTAGAGTTCTGTACTGAGTCAAAATAGCCTGCATTAGATGACTAAAGACTGTCTACTTAGTACAGTGGTCGGCAAACTCAGTCAACAGAGTCAAATATCAACAGTACAATGATTGAAATTTCTTTTGAGAGCCAAATTTTTTAAACTTAAAACTTCTTCTAACGCCACTTCTTCAAAATAGACTCGCCCAGGCCGTGGTATTTTGTGGAAGAGCCACACTCAAGGGGCCAAAGAGCCGCATGTGGCTCGCGAGCCACAGTTTGCCGACCACGGACTTAGTATTCCAGCAGCTAGGCCACGCCCTTCCTGAAGAGGGTTCTTGGGGACCCACCTCCCTGTCTACTGCAAATGGGGGTGATAACATTCTCTGTGCATTGGGTTCCTGTCGCCACATCTGCAATATAGTTCATGTGCAGAGCGGAGCACAGGGTCTGACAGAGAATAACTGCTTCATAGATGCCAGCTGCTTATTAACGGATGGCCCTTGTGATTCTTATGAGTAAGCAAACCCAGGACTGTGTTTTCAAGCAGCTCCACATTTTTATCAACCCAGTTCAAGTCCCTCTTAAGTACTAATAACATGTGAACATGCTTCTTCTTGTTTCTGATTGGTCAACAAGCCCCATCCCCGAATCAATCACTGTGGCTTAGAGGATGCTATGCTAGACATGGTCTGTTGGTACCCAACATCTATTTCCACCCATGTCCGGTACTCTGATTCGGGAACAGGGACGTCAGGAACCCAAGGCTCTGCATCAGCTGTTTCTCCTTCAGGCTGGCAGGAAAGGGGTCGAGAGGACAGTGAGTGCTCAGTACATGTTATTAACCCTCTAATTGCAACAAAAGAAAGTTTGGTTCTCTCTTTGTTTTCAGTGAATATTCGTCAGCTAATAGGAGACTTGAGGAGCCATGGATAATGGGTCCACTTTGATTTACTATGGTGATTCTCAACACTCAGTGATTTATTTAGGTAGCTCTTCCCTCCCATGTTCTCTTTGTATGGCACTAAAGTGGAAGAAATGAAAGATGGAGTCAGTAAAAGTTCCAGAGTCCACAAGGAAAGAAGCATTGGCCTGGGAAGTTTAGCGATGCTGCAGTTGGACACAGGCATTCACGGAAGTAATAGCTCATGGCGAACAAAGCACAGGCCCCACTGGCCACCACAGTCCCCATGCTGTTGTCACGACTTGCATTTATCGGCTGACTCAAGACCCACCCAGCGACAGGAAAGAGAACACTGGTAAAAAAGACAGTGTCAAGAGGATAGATCTGCAGGCTATAGAATTCGGAACTCATCTCAGAGATTAGCTTGTCCCTTTTCAATTTCCATGAGACTTTCTCTGACCTCTGTGAAGACCACCAGGCTGCCTGTATCACCTGCTAGTAAACATGCTGATTCATTCCCTCTTTCCAACTTTTGGGTTGGGAGCACTTTTTGACCAGGCCAAAGCCCTTGACCCCAACTCTTACATGTTTAACTGATTTCTTACCTTTGCCGCCTCCCCGCAGAGTTGTTTTTCCTCTCCTTGAAACTATGTTCTTGACTTGGACCCCCATGGGCTCGCTCCTTGTCCTATTTCCTGTCTTCTCAGTCTGTCCCATCATGCATCAGACAGATTATTTATAGTCCTACAAATACGAAAGGCACAAACTTATTTCCCACATTGTTATATGATGCTTTTCAAATGAATATAATTCAGGAGAGAAAAATGATACAAGATAATAAGATAATATCAGGATGGATTTTTTCCCCCCCAAATGTTTAATGGGGGTAACAAGACAATACTACAGCCTTTAGGAAATTTAAGCAATCTTGGGCAAACTACTTAACTTTTTAAGCCATCTGAAATAGGTGTGTGCTGATGACAAGAAGAGTGGTTTCAACGATCAGCGTAGTCTTGGCCATTTGCTTGGGCAGATTTCTCATACTTTCCAGACCTGACAGGACCCGTCATATGTATATACATGTGCTGCACTGTTTCCACCAATAGTCAGCCCCAGTGAATCCCAGCATGCCCGGTGAGCCCAGGGAAAACCAGCAGAATCCATCAATTTGGATGATTCCCTGGATCAGATCACACCCAGTTAATGAGTAATGGTTTGAGTTGCATGGCTACTTGGTGACCCATGGTAGGCATCCGTCTTTACCGGAACCCCAAATCGAGCAGGGAGTTGCTTTCCAGATGGAAAATTGCTGTGAGCAGAAGAGAGCATGCCTTCCCACCTCAAGCTTAAGAATCTATTCTGTGATTCTCCTACAGGAACTGTCCAGAGCTCCATGCACTTCCCTGTTTGATGTCTGTGGCCACACCTCAGAGCTCTTCCTCAAAGACCTGATCTCCACCTCCTCCATCATGGAGCTTTGGGTCTAGAGCTGACTCAGTCTGGGTACTGGACAAGAGGCTGTGAACCCCATGAAGGGATCTTGAGTTAGGATTAGACCCAGCCTCCAGATCAGAGCGTTTCTGATTTTATAGGCAGGACAATACCATCAGGAGGAAGCATTTATTTGATTCCCAGGGATGCCATCACCAATTAGACCCCTGCAAGTCAAAACATCAATCATCACTCCATTCCTGAGTCTTATAATGGAACGGAAGTTCAGGTTCTGGCTTTCAATGTAGGTGTGTATGATTTATTTGCTTTATTTGGCTTCTTTGTTATTAGTGAATTCTGGGAACTCTAGATAACCTCATTATTTCAGTAGGAACAGAGGGAATCTTGGACAAATCAATTCTTAATTATGAAATGACTCACTCAGTAGACAAAGAGAGTTACAAATACCAGGAGACACCAGGTAATGAATTCTATTAGAGCAATATTGGCAATGCTGAATGTTTGGGAACATTGAATTCATGCAGCTACAACAGCAGCTAGACCTTTTCTCATAATATGGCAGTCTTCAAAAATGTGCATTGTTGTTTGTTTGCTTATTTATTTGTCAGCCCTTACACCTGAGAACGGAGAGCAATAGGGTACATCTCCTGGTTCTTTTATGTGACCCCAGTGCTTAACTCAGAGTGGGATGGACCCCAAAGGGTATTCAAACTAGAGCTATTAACACATAAATTCAGACAAATGGGAATTCCTTACAATAAAGAAAATAATTTTGGAGCATGTTGAATTGAGGGAAAGCGAGAAGGAAAGAGGAACTGCCACTCTTGTAGGTAACTGGCTCTGAGCCAAGTACGATGTGAAATAAATTGGTAGGGAGTGACGTGCCTGGTGGACCCAGGCTCACGTCATTCAATGGCTGGCTCATCCTTGACTTGCAAGAACCCAGAGACTAGGACAAGGTCACAGGTGTGACTTGCTGCAATGGCACCACAGTCAAAGACTCAGGCTCCAGATTGTCACTGTCATGGCGACACTGATCCTGACTGTCCAACTCCCGCAGGAAGCATAAAATGATCTCTCCACACTTGTATTTCTCTTCTGATTGATGCCTTTTCCCTTCACGGCCTGGTTGCATGTTATGATTTGAAATAGTGCAAGCCATAAAACACTGGGTTGCCAGACATGGGGTATTTCCTTGAAATGAAACAAGTTCCTTTACCTATAATAATAAATTCCGTCAGAACAGCAAAGAGTTAGAATTATTAATTGATCTACTAAAATATTCATAGGGTTTTAGGATAAAAAAAATACTTGAAGGATGTGCTTTTAAGCAGTTCTGTTTTCCAGGTAATTATAAAAAGCAACACAGTTAGAAGACAGACAGACACACACATACACACACACACACACACACACACACACACACACACACACACACACACACACGGATGTGTAAGAAAATTCCCACCCCAAGCAATTGACTGCAATCCATCAAGCAGTCTTATGTATTGTTATAATATTATATTTTTAACTGGAACAATAGGTCACACCATTTCTTTCCCTTTAATTATGACTATGGAGAACCAAGGTTCTTAGAAAAGAACTTAATCAGCCATTATTAGGAAGGTCCTTTCAAAGGGTCTCTTGTCACTAAGGAAACAGGTGTTTACCATGGATGGGGAGCCAGTTTTTCCTTGGAAAAACCCATCTGGAAATCAACCTAGTGTCCTCAGATAAGGGAATTTTTCAAATTGCAAGAGGGTTTCTCCCTGACTGTGTAATACATATGACTAAAATAACATGGGGTCACTGTTTAAGCCAATACACTTGCTCAAAGTTCCTATATTCTACTTGGAGTAAGTTACTATAAATTTGAAGAAGATTGTGATATGTTAAAGATGAATATTTTAATCAGGAGATTGACAACTGAAAAGAAAAAAGGCAAAGAAATATAACCAAGATGTCACTGGAAAAATTGTATACTAAGAAATATTTGTTTAACACAAAAGAAAGTAGTAAAAGGAGAACAGGGCAATAAAGAAAAAAGAAACAAAAACTACTGGCATAGTGGCAGAACTGAATTTAACCATACCATAATCATTAAATATGAATGCACAAAACATTGTGATCAAAAGGTAGATATTTTCAAACTGAGTAAAAAATCAAGGTCCAACTATGTGCTGCCAATAAAAGATACACTTTAAATTCAAAGGTACAAATTGGTTGCACATAAAAAAAGGAAAAGTATTCTATAGAAACAGAAACACAAGAGGGCTTGAGTGTGTGTATCAGACAAAATAGACTTTAATATAAGAAGTATTTCTTGAGACAAAGAGGGACATTTATCATGATAAAAGGTTCAATACAGTGGGAAAATACAACTATCATAAATGCATCTGACAATGAGTTACAGAAAACATGATGCAAATACTGACAGAATGGAAAGGAGAAATAAGCAAACGACAGTTATTGTTGAGAATTTCACGATTCCTCCATCAGTAACTGATGGGCCATGCAGACAGAAAATCAGTAGGATATTGACCACTTGAACAGCATTATAAACCTACTTAATCTTAGTGACAACTATGAATGCTTCGCCAAACAAGAGCAGAATATATATTCCTTTAAGCACATAGAACATTCACCAGAGTAGATGATGTGCTCATTCATAATACAAGCCCCCCATCCAATTTAAAAATATTTCAGTTATACAGGGTATATTCTTTGATCATCATGTAAGTTAGAAATCAAGGAGAGACAGCAATCTGGGAAAGCCCCAAGTATGTGGAAATCCTATCTAATAAAAGAGAAACATGCAAATTGACCGTACCTTTGCTACGCCCACAAGCCACGTCCACAAGCCAATCAGGGCGAGTATGTGAATTAACCCCACCAAGATGGCAGTTAATTTGCATATCCAGATGCAGAGTGAAGACTGAAGACAGGGTAGAAAGAAGCCAAGCGCTGCAGAAGGGAGCAAAGCTTCGGAGAAGCAAGCAAGCGGGGTGGGGGAGAAGGGAGGAAGCAGGCGGGGTAGCGGAGATTGCAGCAGGAAGCCCTATTGCAGGAATCTTCCTGCAATGGGCCTCTAGTAATAATATAAGTGAATATCCTATCTAATAAAGAGGGAATATGCTAATTGACCTTCATGCCCTCACAAAAAGATGGCGGCGCCCAAAGCCAATAAGGAGGGGATATGCTAATTGACTGCCACACCCTCAAAGATGGTGGTGCCCATAGCCACAAGATGGCAGTGCCCAGTCCCCTCAGCCCCGCTGGGGCGGCAGGTGCGCAGCATGGCCGGGCCTGCTCCCAGGTGGGTCTGGCCACTCTGTGCGCCTGCCTCCGGAGTCCCCCAGTCCCCTCAGCCCCCCAGTCTCCCAGGGCCAGCCCGAGGTGCAGGCAAGCCTCGGATGGCGGCTGCACAGCCTCCCAGGGCCGCCTGAAGCTCAGGTAACCAGGGCCAGCCAAGGCTTGCGCTGCCAGCAGTGGCAGCAGCAGAGGTGTGATGGGAGCATTGCCTTCCCCTGATCACCCAGTCGCCTCCCACCCCTGTGGGCTCCCAGACTGTGAGAGGTGGCAGGCCAGGCTGAGGGACTCCCTTCCAGTGCAGGGATTTTCATGCACCGGGCCTCTAGTGTAAACATAAATAACAAAATGTGTGGGCTGCAGCTTAAGTAGATCTCAGAGAGAAACTGTAGCTTTAGAAAAGAGGGTCCGAGTCCTGGCCAGGTGGCTCAGTTGGTTAGAGTGTTGTCCACATACTGAAAATTTTCAGGTTTGATCTCCTGTGAGAGACACCAATTGATGTTTCTTTCTCTCTCTCAAAATCAATAAAAACATATCCTCTGGTGAGGATTAAAAAAAAGATACAAAATGGGTGCTTGAAGTTTTCACCTTAAGAAGCTGGAAGACGATGACCAAATTAAAAAAAACAAAATCTGAGCAGAAAAGAAAACTGTCAGAATGGATCAATGACAGAAAATGAATAAACAGTAGAGAAAATCAATAATATCAAGGCTAGTTCTTTTTTAAAAAATATATTTTTATTGATTTCAAAGAGGAATGGAGAGGGAAAGAGAGAGAAACATCAATGATGAGAGAAACATTGATTGGCTGCGTCCTGCATGCACCACACTGGGGATGGAGCCCACAACCTGGGCATGTGCCCTGACCACGAATTGAACCATTACCTCCTGGTTCATAGGTCAACACTCAACCACTGGGCCATACCGGTTGGGCTCAAGGTTAGTGCTTAAAAGATTAATCAGCTAGAATAAGCTTTAGCTCAATGATGAAGAAAAAAAGAGAAAATTCACATATTATCAGTACCTGGATGATACAGACCTCATAGACTTAATAGTATATTATGAACAATTGTATCTCAACAAATTTGACCACTTATATGAAATGGATAAATTCCTTTAAAAATATACACTATCTTGATATCTCAAGAAAAAAATCCCACCAGATTATTTAAATATTTCTATATAAAACAAAATAATTGAATTAGTAATTTTAAATATCCCTACAAAAAATAATCAATGTGAGTTTGGTGGTGAGTTTTAGCAAACATTAAGAGGAAGAAAGGTTACCAGTTCTCTTTCAACAAAGAGAGGAGGGAAGAGTTAATTCTGAACTCATTTTATGGGGCCAGCATTACTCTGATACCAAAGCCAGACAAAGACATCATAAGAAAACTAGAGATTAATATCCTTCATGAATATAGATATAAAAGTTTAAAAAAATTTTTAGCCAGTTGAATCCAACAGTATATAAAAAGTGATGATACACCATAGCTGACTGGATTTTATCTCAGGAATGCAAGGTAGGTTTAAAATCCCCAAATCATTTAATACAATACACTATTGTGGTAGGCAGAATAATGACCACCCCCAAAGATGATGCAAGAGAACTTTCTGGGGCATAAAAATGTTTTAACCATTGACTGTGGTGTATCTGCACACACACACACACACACACACACACACACACACACACACACACACACGTATTTATAGTAATAAAATCATAATATGCTAATTAAACCAGATGACCTTCCGGATGGAGCCGGGACCCAGAGGGAGGCCCGGGTCCTGGGTGCCTGCTGGTGGCCAGAGGGAAGCCCAGGTGCCAGGTGCCAGAGGGAAGCCGGTGCTGGCAGCCGGGGTAAGGAAGGCCTACTCTTGCACAAATTTCGTGCATCAGGCCTCCAGTATATTAATAAAATCTCATCAACCAGTACACTTAGAATAGGTAACTTGTAAAATATCTTAAAAGTTCTCATCACAAGGAAAAAAATGTAATTATGTGAGGGCATAAATGCTAACTAAACATATTGTGGTAATCATTCTGCAATATATTCAAATATCAAATTATTATTCTACACCTTAAACTAACATAATATTATCTTTCAATTATCCTATATAATAAAAGGCTAATATGCAAATCGACGGAATGATGGAACAACTGGTCGCTATGATGTGCACTGACCACCAGGGGGCATATGCTCAAGGCAGAAGCTGCTCCCTGGTGGTCAGTGCGATCCCATAGCGGGAGTGCTGCTTAGCCAGAAGCCCTGAGCCGGGCTGACGGGGAGCAGGCCTAAGCCATCAGTCAGACATCCCCCGAGGGCTCCCCGACTGCTAGAGGGTGCAGGCCAGGCTGAGGGACCCCACCCCCTGAGTGCATGAATTTTGTGCACCGAGCCTCTAGTATCTCAATAAAACTGGAAAAAAACTAAAATGGGTGGATTTTGTTGTATGTAAATTATTCCTTGATAAAGCTGTTGAAAACATAAACATCTCTGTAAAAGTAAAGCAAATTGCAATACAGACAGTCCTTGGGTTACGTCAGACTCAATGTACATCATTTTGTGGTTACGTCGCCATCTCCCATTTATTTATAAAAAGAAAAAGTTCTGTCATTTCGACGTATGTACATATGTGCTTTATATTTTTTATTATTTATTTACCACAAGTAAAGGTCAGGAATTGTTATCTTTCTTTTAATATTTTTTTACTGTTTCACTTCATTACTGCTGTGTCTGTGCTCCATGTGAGTGATGTAGGTGCTTATGTAGGTGGGTTCCGACTTAACGGTGAAAATTGCATTATGTCGAGCCGTAGGAGCGGATCTCTGATGTAACCTGAGGACCTACTGTATTTAGCACTGTGATAGTCTTCTGATGTGTCCAGCTGACTAGGTTAAGTTCCCATTTATTCAACCAAGACTAATCGAGGTGTTGTTGGGAAGATATTTCACACATGTGATTAAGGTTTGTAATCAGCTGACTTTAAGTAAAGGAGATTTTTCTAGATGATCTGGGTGGGCCTGACTGGAAGACTGCAGGTGCAGAGCCAAGCCTTACCTGAAAGAAGAAATTCTACCTATGAACTCGGCTGCAGCCAGGGCCCAGGGCCCGGTTCCTGCCTGCCCTTCTTGCCCTCCACTCTGCGAGAATTCCAGCCTGCCTGCACAGTGGTCTAAGCCAATTCCTGGCAATAAGCTCCAAATGTATATTATTTTGTTCTGTGAAACTTACCAGAGTTGTAATTTTACTTTGATTTTTGTTTATGTGACTGATGTCTGTCTTGAAGGGCAAGGGGTTGGTTTACTACTACTTTCTTCATCACTGCTCCCCATCTTGTGCCTGACCTATAGGACACACTCCATAAATATTTGCTGAATAAATGAAGTATTATCATGGGAATACACTGACATTTCAGACCATATGTTTCAAATGTCAGCATGGAAAATATTATCATGATTTAACATAAATCTGGAGTTGGGAACATTTTTCTTAAAGGGCTAGATAGTAAATATTTTGGGCATTGTGGGCCCTATATTCTACTTGTTACTTCATAGGGCAAACATAATCATAGCTAATAGGTAAATCAATGAGTGTGTCTGTGTTCTAATAAAACTTTATTTATAAAAACAGGTGAGCAGCCCATGGGATACAGTTTGCCCACCCTGCATAAAGTTATGTTTATTTAGAGCAGTGGAGAGGTGTTGTGTTCATGAATCATCTGGTCAGCATGTAAATTATTACAAAACAAGGTATGAAGTATCATAAGAGAAACTTATCATCATAATTGTACTGAATACGATAAATATAATTTATCCGAGGGTTCCTAGGTGTGCTAGCTTTGCCTCTTCCTCACATAAAATTTCTCATTGCAAACTACAATGAATATAGATGCAACAGATGCCAAGGTGTAGAGATCGACCCGAATGGACACCAAATTCAGGACAGTCCCTACAAACTTGTTCTGTTCAATATGAACCTGGAGTTTCATTCTTTACAAGGCGTTGGCTTCTTATAAACACACTGGCCTTGGGTCAGCGTTCCCATACTCCACAGTGAAGGGCTACTATAAAGAGTCACTGACTTGCCTCAAGACTCAGTTTTGAGAATTAAAGAAACCACTGCATACAAAGCGTTATTATTGTAAATATCTAGGTCATTGTTGTTGTTGTATTCCCTACATGTCATTTATTTGGTGCAAACATTTCTTCCATACACCTGGCTTTCTAGAACCCCAGCCTAAGTGCATAAATAAAGGCCTTTAATAGGGAAAATAAAATTTCCAAAGCCTTGGGTGCTAATATAACACATTTTACTATGTATTCCTTGTTGTCCTTTACTTCACACACAATCCTAACAAATGTGATTATTTAAACTTGTAGCCCAGAGCAAGTGCGAACAAGTGAGGTCTGGGGAGAATACCACCGACAGCAGAAGTACTGCTGCTAGCAAAGCGGCATTGTATTTATTGAATGCACTGTATTAAATAACCACGACCCATCAAGAAAATGTGAAATCATGCTCATTGTTCTCTTTTTAGAAAGAACGAAACCATGCTGTGCTCTTTAGAATAATTTCCATTAAAAGAGCTCAACTATTTAAATTAATTCTGATGCTAGAGGAGGAAGTTTTGATTATCTGGAGATAACTCATATATAACAGCAGCTGATAATGCCAAATGACCAGGATATTAACACAGCGTATGTCCCTCTTTTCATCTTCTCCTCTGTAAACATTTTATTCATGCTCTTCAATTTCTCTGCGTAACATATAGCTGCCTTTAGAGCCAAGATTCTGGGGAGTATTTTTTACAATGACAAGTGTCTTCTGCAGAAAGCCTCCTCAGTCAGTAGATGCATTTTGACATGCAAGTGTTCATAGAAGACATTAATCATTGCTCCCGCTTACAAACCAGAGACGGGCTTTGGTTCAGGAAACAGAAGGGGACTGAGAAGTGCCAATTGGCATCATCAGCCTAGATGTGATTAGACACTTTATCCCCCAAGGTCATGTGTGAGAGACAATTTGTCATTAGTCCTCATTACTCGGTGTTATAAACTGCAGGATGGCGTGCTGGTGTGTTGAGAAAGGCAGCCAACCACACCTTTTCTGTTCTAGATCATTGACTTCAGTGGCACTCAGAGAAGTGAGAGCCCTGGCCTTGTGCCAGACACCCCGGTGAAGGTAGAGAAGGCCAGAGAGGTTCATGGTTTAGGCTGCCTGCATTTCTGCTGGGAACAGGATCACTAAAGTGTATGGGAGGCCAGGATGATAAACATCCAGGGCATGAAACCAGCTGGGTGGATTTCTAGATGCAATTCTGCACCCAGGCTGTGTGTGGGCCCAGTGGGAAGTGAGCACTCATCTGGCCGACCCCTCTCCAGTTTTTGAGAACGGGGAGCTCCTATCTGCACGTGTATGAACCATCCCAATATGGTGACACTGAAGAGTGAGGCAGGGGCCTGATCAGACAGGGTAGATGCCATACATATTAAGTGGTCCCTAAATGTGGTTCACCTCCTTCCACAGGTGGTTAAAACATAGATCTTACAATCAGATCCAAGCTTTACCACTGCAGTTGGGTGACTTGGGCAAGTGCACTCATATATCTGATTCCAGTACACTCATTTGTAAAATGTGCTTCATAGATTAAAACAGACAATTTTTTTTAGCATGTTCAAGCCCTTAGCTGAATTGGTAGCACAGAATAAACGCATAATACATGGTGGGAAATGTCTACTTCACTGTATGGAAAGCATTTTTAATGACAAAATTCTAGGAGATTATTGTTTGTTATATTCCCTATACTAGAGGCCCAGTGCAAGGATTTGTGCACTGGTGGGGTCCCTTGGCCTGGCCTGAGGGATCAGGCCAAAACTTGCTCTCCGACATCCCCCAAGGGGTCCCAGATTGCAAGAGGGAGGTTTTTGGGTGACACACCCTGGAATCGGGCTCCCTCTTCTCTGGTTCCAGGTGTATCACCAGAGAACCGCAGCTGCCAAGTCACCACAGCTTGGCAGCTACTGCGTTGAACATCTGCCCCCTGGTGGTCATTGTGCATCATAGCTACCGGTTGGACGGTCGGACAGTTGCTTAGGCTTTTATTATTCCCTATATGTGGATCTGATTCTGGATTCTCTATTCTGTTCTATTGTTTTATTTGTCTGTCTTTACACAAGTACCACATTGGTTTTGATTACTATAGTTTTATAATAATTCTTGAAATCAGATAGTGTGAGTCCTCTAACTTTGTTCTTTTTCCATGTTGTTTTGACTATTCTAGGTTCTTTGCATTATCACATGAATTTCAGGATCCGTTTATCAATTACTACAAAAAAGGATTTTGACTTGGATTGCACTGACTCCATCAATCAGTTTGGGGAAAATTTATATTTTAGTAATCTTGAATAAAGGGGCTTATTTTCCCATTTATTTATGTCTTTAGTTTCAGTCAGCATTGTTTTTAGCTTTCAGTGTAGGGGTTATTCGTACTTTCTGTCACATTTATTCCTAAGTATTCCTTATTGTTCATTGCTAGTATATAGAAATGCAATTGCCATTAGTATATTATTCTTACATTCAGAAACCTTACTAAATTCACTTATTAGTTTTTATAACTTTTCTGTATGCTCCATAGGATTTTCTGCATAAATGATCCCGTCATCTGTGAATGAAGATAGTCACACCTCTTCCTTTCCAATCTAGATGTCCCTTGTTTCTTCTGATCTGATTGCACTGGCCAGAACCTCTAGTACAATGTTGACTACGAATGGCGTGAGTGGACATCCTTGACCGGTTCCTGGTCTTAGGGATAGAGTATCCTGACTTTCGCCATTAAGTAAAATGTGAACTGTGGTTTTCATACATGTTTTTGTCACGTTGAAGAAGTTCTCTTTTGTTCGTAGTTTGCAAAGATTTAAAAAAAAAAATCAGGAATGAATGTTACAATTTGTCAAATGCATTTTCTGCAATTATTGAGATGATCATATGCATTTTATTATTTTTTAGTTTGTTAATATGATGAATTACATTGTTTTTTGAATATTAATCCAGTCTACAGTCTTGGGATAAATCCCACTTCATTGTGATGTATTATGCTTTTTATGTAAGCCCTCTGAGGTTCGAGTCCACTATCCTCAAGGGTCATGAATCTTAATTAATCCAAAAAGGAAATAGTGGCTGATATTGTTGTCTGGTCTAATTAATATGTAGCGGGATGGCTGGCCTTGAGGAGAAAGTGAGCAAAGGAGCTCGTCCTGCCTCCCTTGTCATCGTCAGGGCAGTGATTCTTTCTCAAGGGTCCTCCCACCGATCAACATGATACGCCTCTGATGGTCATCAAGCAATAGGGATAGTATGACTGGTTATCTTGTAACCCAGTGGTTTTCTCCTTTAATGGCCAACAAAATTGCCTGAAAGGCTTGTTAAGACACCGATTGTCAGAGGATTGGGGGAGGGGACACTACCAGAGGTTTGGGTTTATTGGGTATGGGGCCTTACAAGGGAAGAAAGGAAGCCCGGGATTTGCCACATTTCCTGAGGCCACAGAGTGACACAAGCTAGGACCATCTGTGGAGCAATGTTTCCAATAGGTGAACCTGTGCTGGCTTCCGGCTTGGTAACCATGGTAACCATGGGCTCTCTGTGCCCCTTTCATAAGAACACCAGGAGAAAGAGCCTCAAGCCAAAGGAGTGGGAGGTGAACAGGGGTGGAACCTGACTGGAGGAATGGGCAGGGGTTGAGGGAGAGCCAGCAGAGTAAGCAGAATGTGTGAGACTGTAAATTAAAGACGTGCTGATCTCCAAGGCTTGGTTTTCTTTGTTACTATGGGCCCCTTGCACTAGGTCTCCTCTGAGTTCCTGGTGGTGGGGTGCCTCCAGTAATGGGAGACAGCAAGGCCCCTTCCTCCAGCACGGGGCTTGCAGAGAGCTGGCTGGGGTTGTTAGTGGTTGCTACAGCCAGTCCCCTCTCTCTTTCTCTTTTTTAAAAAAATATTTTATCCATTTTTTACAGAGAGGAAGGGAGAGGGATAGACAGTCAGAAACATCGATGAGAGAGAAATATCGATCAGCTGCCTCCTGCACACCCCCCTACTGGGGATGTGCCCGCAACCAAGGTACATGCCCTTGACCGGAATCGAACCTGGGACCTTTCAGTCCGCAGGTCGACGCTCTATCCTCTGAGCCAAACTGGTTAGGGCCAGTCCTCTCTCTTGTCACCTCTGGCCCTTGCTCACACAGCGTGGGTGGAGCCACCCCAGGGGTTCGGTTAAGAAGGCAGGAGTCTCCAGAATGCCTTCCCTGGGTGAGGAGGCAGGTGCAAGGGCCATCGCTCAGCATCCTCCAGTCAGGCAGCTGCCACCAAGAAGGACCACACGCAGACCCTCAAATGAGCCACCGGGGCCCTAATGCTGTGCTTGGCTCGCTCCCTTACAGCATAGACACCACCTGTTCCTGCTTCATGGGCTGGGGACCAGCTCACCTGTCCGAATTCAAATAACAGATTTGGAGACAGAAGTATGGCGAAAATGAGACTTTTGATACATCCTCCAGAGTGGTTGCCTATCCGGTTGTGCAGGCACACCTGGGGTAGTGAACACAACCTATTTATTCAGTCCCTCCTCTGGTTCCCCATTGGCTGAGTACTATGGGGTCACCTGTTTCCTCATACGTCACCTGGGTCTTGCTGTCTCCCATTGGGCCATTTAAAAAAATTGGGCTGAGCCCTTTTCTAGTGCCTCCACCTCCCCCTGTCTAGTTGAGGCAGATGCCTTGGGGGGTTTCCACCATGATGCTGGCCCACGCCCACAGTTTCTTGCTCTTTCATCCTTTTCCCTCCTCCCTACATCCTGTTTGCCCTGGGGAATTTCAGCAACCATTTCCATCAAAAGCCGAGCATGCTGGGAATGGGTCACAGAGGCCCATTTCCCACAGTGAGATGCTGACAATCTCTTGGGGGAGATATTAGATCTTCTGTTCTAGAAAGAACTTATTCTATATATACTTAAAGGGAAAATCCCTTTTACTCTGACAACAAAAGTCATCCTGGGCCACTGCTTCAGACGACCTTTGGTTCTTTCCATTTTCAAGTTCTTTCCCAGTTCATTCAGGAGGCACTTAATGAGCATTTTCTGGAGACTGAACACTGTGTTGGAGAATCAATGAAAAGAGGAACACCAAGAGGCCCACACCAAGGCACATCATAATTAAAATGCCAAAGGTTAAAGACCCAGAGAGAATCTTAAAAGCAGCAAGAGAAAAGCAGTTAGTTACCTACAAGGGAGCGCTCATTGGACTGTCAGCTGATTTCTCAACAGAAACTTCGCAGAAACAATGAGAGCTGCGGATGGAACTAGTCCAATTATCTGCTAGCAGGTGGCTTCTGTATCTTTAAATCTGGACTGGGAAATAAACAATTGCAGAGGCTGGGTGTGTGTGTATCGCTGGCTCTCTCTCTTGGTTATTCCCAATGGCAATGACTTCGGGGGAAAGGAGTAAAAATAGAGGGCAGGATTGCGTACAAGGTTTAGGGGGATGGCTCAGAGTCTGGGGCAATGGGCTTAACCTCTCTACGCCTTCTTTTTCCTTCTTTGTGAAAAGGTAGTAACAATAATACCTACCTGGTAAAGAGCTGTAGGGATGAATGATCAAGCCACGGAAAGTACTTAGTATAGGACCTAGTCCATTAAAGCAAAGACTCAATGAAATTGTATTTCTGATCATTATTATTGAAGGCCATTTAGACACTTGAAGAACTGAACACAGAGAGCAGATCTTCCAAGAATTCTTGGTTTAGGTTTGAGCATCTCTGCCTGGCAGGTAAAATACAGGATGCCCTGTTAAATTTAACCTTTAGATAAACAAGTCGTTTTTTTTAGTATCTTATGTAGTATTTTGAACAGACTTATGCTAAACTTTTCATTGATACCTGAACATTAAATTTAACTGGACGTCCTGTCATTTTCTTTGGTAAGTCTGGCAACTCTGCCACCTGGGTAAGAGCGACTGTTTCATCGGAAGAACTGTCTCCAGGTGCTGAGAAAGGACCCTCACTCCGATTCTAGGTCTGCTTTTGGGGTGAGGGTTCCGGATGTGTTTCTGTTGCCTAGAAAGAGACTAGCACAAGGCTTTCCACTTTGATCTCCTTTCACAATACTCAGCCACATGGTACAAAACGAGAGAGAGAGAGAGAGAGAGAGAGAGAGAGAGAGAGAGAGAGAAAAAAACAGAGAACAGGGTGGTTAAGGAACCTGGTAAAAGTGACTACAATTTGCCTTACTTCTGGTGAAAAACAAAAACAAAGAAAGAGGCTGCTTTGTTCTGGGAGATAAACAGAACAAAACAAAACAAAAAAATGAAACAGAATGATGAGAGGAGTCTGCTCAAAATGGCGGCTGAATAGAGTTGTGTTTGGAGTCTGGTCCTGAGGCAGAGAGTAGGAGCGACAGAGGTTCGCAGGGGGAGTGTATGTTGGCAAGCTAAGGGACAGCTAAACTCCAGGAGAAGGTGGGGGAGTTCTGGGCAGGGTTCCCCTGACCATGCAGCACCCACAGGGGCTGGGTCCCCTCCCGGAGCTGCGGGCTCACCGGGGGCCACGCCATCTTGCAAGGAAAGGAGGATTTTATTGGAAACCTGACTTTCTGCAACAACTGCAAACACTGAACAGCTGTGAGCACCAGAACACCGGTCCCCTATCGGCGCAAACATTCGGATTCAAAGGAACTCTTCACTGCACCACAGAAAGGTCAGATTTCGCCTGAAATAAGGTGTGGTTTCTCGTCCCCGTGGTGGGAGAGGGAAGCGTGTGAGCCGCAGGACCGGCAGGACCAGGGAGGTCTGTGCCTAGAAAAATCTGCGGCAGTTGGAGCTGCCGTGATCCATGAATGTGGAAGGGGGTCCTCTGAGCTGCTAACAGAAGTGATCTCTTAAAAGCAACTCATTTTAATCTGACGAGGAAGGGTCAGACTAAGAATTTTCAAAGAAGTGCAGGCTCCTTAGTCTTGCGCGCAAACCCACTGTCAGCATACTTGGGCTCTTTCCGACTCTGATTACTAAGCCCAATACATAGGAAAACCCAGTTGGGGAATAACCTGAAAGACTGCAGGGGGAAGTTGTTTTTCCGGAACCTGGAGAGCAGAGCTGGGTGTGAACATCAGAGAGGCAGCTCTGAGGCACACACCTCCACAAACCGGTAGTGAGTGCCATAGAGGGGGAAAAAAAAAAAAAAAGCTAGAGGGGCTCGGAAATCAATTCAGAAACACTGCCACCCAGGGGCCGAAACGATAACTGCCTCTGGTGTAATCAAAAATAAATACGAGAAATTAAGACACGGCCAGCTTAAAAATCAGGACTGGCTTACAACACTGAGGAGCAGTGGAATGAAAGGAGCTGAAATACCGCCCAGACCTGGAAACAGGCATACCAAACAGAATAATAGAGGAAGTGAATGACAGCCGCTACTGCACATATTAGTCTTCCTATTTTTTATTTAAAATTTTTTTAAATTTATTTTTTATTTTTTTATTCTAATTTTTATTTTTTATTTTCATTTTTTGCATCTTTTACTTAAGAAACTAAATTTTTTTTCTTTTTCCTCACTCGATTTTCACCTTTTTAATTATTACATTTTTATTTTCAATCAGCATTATTATTACTATTATTTTACTTTTTTTTTTTTTAATGTCATTTGATTTTCTCTTTCTTTTATTCTGGGATTAGTGTCCTACATTCTATTTTCATCTTTCCCTTACAATCGTTTTACCCTATCTCAACGCTAACATTTTGCCATCACTCTCCTCCTAACCTTTCCCCTTTTGGTCTCCTGTTTATCTTAACCCTTTCTGGCTTTAGATTTTCCCTACTTTTTCAGTCTACCCTCTGCTAAAATTTCACCCTACTTATATATCTAATTCCCAACCCCCTGCTCCAAGTCCATATATACCTCTCTCTACGCTACCTTAAAAAATTGTTTTTCTCTCTGGCCTTTTGTTGCTGTTTGCTTGAATGTTGATTAGATTGAATTTTTATGCTTTCTTATGAGATTGTTTTGTTTATTCTTTTTGTTTGTTTGGTTGGTTCTTTTGTTTGCTCTGTTTTTGTTTTTTACTTTTGTTTTCCCTTGCCTCACTTGATATTAGTTGGTGTTGCAGTTTGTATTAATCTCCAGGCTTGTGTTGCTGGAATTTGCTGGGATTAGTGGTTGTTATATTGGAGTTTACTCCCCATATATATAGTTTGTTCCCCTTGTCTCTCTTAGTATCGTTCTTGTCTCTCTTACTTTTTTTTTTTCTTTCTTTTTTTTCTTCTCTTTTCCCAAGTTCAGATTCACACTCTTTTTGTTTGTTTGTTTGTTTTTGTTTGTTTTTTTGTTCTTCCTTTTTACTCTTCCTCTTCCTCTCCTACTCCCTAATTTGTCTTTCTCTGGTGGTCACCTTTATTGGAGGTTATTAATATCGTGAATACAATTCTGTTCAGTGTCTTGTGTGTTGTGCCTGGTTGTGTTGTATTTTGTACCTTTAAATCAACGCTGGAGAGAGAGAACTACATAACCAGACATCCGGAGAAGAGAGACCATGGGGAGACAAAGAAATAGCCCCCATAGGAAAGAAAAGCAGGCATCACCAGAAAAGGAAGTAAACGAATTAGAGGCAAACAACCTATCAGAGAAAGAATTCAGAGAAATGGTCATAAGGTGCCTGAAAAGGATGGAAGACAAATTCGACAATATGAGTAAGAACCAAGAGGAAATGAAGAAGAACCAAGAAGAAATGAAAAATGACATCGCTGCTGTAAAGAACTCAATAGAAAGCATCAAGAGTAGACTAGAAGAAGCAGAGGACCGCATAAGTGAGCTAGAAGACAAGATGGAAAAAAATACCCAAGTACAACAGCTTCTAGAAACAAAAATTAGAAAGCATGAGGAGAGCCTAAGGGAACTTTGGGACAACACAAAACAAAACATCAGGATAATAGGGGTACCAGAAGGAAAGGAAACTGAGCAAGGAATAGAAAACCTGTTTGAAGAAATAATAACAGAAAACTTCCCTGATATAGGGAAGAAAAAACCCACACAAATCCAAGAAGCTCACAGAATTCCAAGCAAAATGAACCCCAAAAGACCGACACCAAGGCACATTATAATTAAGTTGGCAAACACCAACGACAAAGTAAGAATCTTAAAAGTGGCCAGAGAGAGACAGTTACATACAAAGGAACCCCCATCAGACTAGCAACTGATTTCTCAACAGAAACTCATCAGGCCAGAAAGGAATGGAATGAAATATACAAAGTCATGCAAAGGAAGGGTCTCAATCCAAGAATACTGTACCCAGCAAGGCTATCAATCAAAACTGAAGGTGAAATCAGGAGCTTCACAGACAAAAAAGGACTAAGGGAGTTTATCACCACCAAACCAGCAATGAAAAAAATGCTAAAGGGTCTGCTGTAAAAAAAAAAAAAAAAAAAAAAAAAAAAAAAAAAAAAAAAAAGAAATAGGAAGCAAAGAAGGAACACAGGGGTATAGAATAAAAATGGCGACAAATAAGTACCTATCAATAATAATTTTAAATGTAAATGGATTGAATGCCCCAATCAAAAGACAGGGTAACAGATTGGATAAGAAAACAAAACCCATATATCTGCTGTCTACAGGAAACCCACCTCAAAAAAAAGGACGCATACAGACTGAGAGTAAAGGGATGGAAAAAGGTTTTCCAGGCGAATGGAAATGAAAAAAAAGCTGGGGTAGCAATACTTATATCTGACAAATTAGATCTCAAAGTGAAGGACATAACAAGAGATAATGAAGGCCACTTCATAATACTAAAGGGAGCAATCCAACAAGAAGAAATAACTCTGGTAAACATATATGCACCCAATACAGGAGCACCAAGATACATTAAAAAACTCCTGGAAGATATCAAAGGAGAGATTGACAGCAATACAATCATAGTAGGAGACTTCAATACCCCACTATCACCATTGGACAAATCCTCTAAACAAAAAATCAGCAAAGAAACATCAATCCTAAATGACTCACTAGACCAGATGGAATTAATCGATATCTTCAGAACATTTCACCCCAAAGCCACAGAATATACATTCTTCTCAAGTGCACATGGGTCATTTTCAAAGATAGACCATATGTTAGGACATAGGCAAAGTCTCTCCGAATTCAAGAAGATAGGAATCATATCAAGTATCTTCTCAGATCACAGTGGCATAAAACTGGAAATCAACTACAATAAAAACAACCCAAAGAAATCAAACACATGGAGACTAAACAGCATGCTATTAAACAAGGACTGGGTTACCAAAGACATTAAAGAAGAAATAAAAAACATCATGGCAACAAATGACAATGAAAACACAACAATCCAAAATCTATGGGACACAGCGAAAGCAGTCCTGAGAGGGAAGTTCATAGCTCTACAAGCCTACTGCAAAAAACAAGAAACAATGGTAATAAATTACCTAACCCAACAACTCAAAGAGTTAGAGAGAAAGCAACAAGAAAAGCCCACAGTGAGCAGAAGGAAAGAAATAATAAAGATCAGAGCAGAGATAAATGACATAGAGACCAAAGAAACAATACAAAAGATCAACAAAACCAAGAGCTGGTTCTTTGAAAAGATAAACAAGATTGATAAACCTCTAGCCAGGCTCACCAAGAAGCAAAGAGAGAGGACCCAAATAAACAAAATCAGAAATGAAAGAGGTGAAATAACAACAGACCCCGATGAAATACAAAGGATTGTTACAAAATACTAAGAACAACTCTATTCCAACAAACTGGACAACCTGGAGGAAATGGACATATTCCTAGAAAAATACAACCTTCCAAAACTCAATCAGGAAGAATCTAAACAGCTCAACAAGCCAGTAACTATGGAAGAAATTGAAGCAGTCATCAAAAAGCTTCCGGTAAACAAAAGCCCGGGGCCTGATGGCTTCACAGGAGAGTTTTACCAAACTTTCAAGGAAGAACTAAAACCTATCCTCCTCAGACTATTCCAAAAAATTCAAGAGGAAGGAACACTTCCAGGCTCCTTCTATGAAGCCAGCATCACCCTAATACCAAAACCAGATAAAGACAACACAATGAAAGAGAATTACAGACCAATATCCCTCATGAACATAGATGCCAAAATCCTCAACAAAATTCTAGCAAATCGGCTCCAGCAATACATCAGAAAGATCATACACCATGACCAAGTAGGATTTATCCCAGGAATGCAAGGATGGTACAATATCCGCAAATCAATAAACATGATACATCACATAAACAAGTTGAGAGATAAAAATCACATAGTCATATCAATAGATGCAGAAAAAGCATTTGACAAAATCCAACACCCTTTCTTGATAAAAACTCTCAACAAGGTGGGAATAGAAGGATCATACCTCAACATAATAAAAGCTATATGTGATAAACCCACAGCAAACATCATACTCAATGGGCAAAAACTAAAACCGTTTCCCCTAAGAACAGGAACAAGACAGGGATGCCCACTCTCACCATTCCTGTTTGACATAGTACTGGAAGTATTAGCTATCGCAATTAGGCAAGAAGAAGAAATAAGAGGCATCCAAATTGGAAAAGAAGAAGTGAAGCTGTCCTTATTTGCAGATGACATGATATTGTACATAAAAAACCCAAAAGACTCCATCAAAAAACTAATAGACTTAATAAATGAATTCGGCAATGTAGCCGGATACAAAATTAACGCCAAGAAATCTATGGCATTTCTATACACCAATAGTGAACTTACAGAAAGAGAGACTAAAAAAGCAATCCCATTTACCATCGCACCAAAAAAATTAAGATACCTAGGAATAAACTTAACTAAGGAGGTAAAAGACCTATACACGGAAAACTACAGGACACTGAAAAAAGAGATAGAGGAAGACGTAAACAGATGGAAGAACATACCATGTTCATGGATTGGTAGAATCAACATCATTAAAATGTCCATACTACCCAAAGCAATCTATAGATTCAATGCACTCCCCATCAAAATACCAACAGCATATTTCACAGACCTTGAAAGAACTCTCCAAAAATTCATCTGGAATAAAAAAAGGCCCTGAATAGCCACAGCAATCCTGAGAAAGAAGAATAAAGTAGGAGGGATCTCAATACCAGATTTCAAGCTGTATTACAAAGCCACTGTTCTGAAAGCAGCCTGGTACTGGCACAGGAGCAGACATATAGATCAATGGAACAGAATAGAGAATCCAGATATTGACCCAAACCACTATGCTCAATTAATATTTGACAAAGGAGGCATGAACATACAATGGAGTCAAGACAGTCTCTTCAATAAATGGTGTTGGGAAAATTGGACAGATACATGCAAAAAAATGAAACTAGATCACCAACTTACACCATACACAAAAATAAACTCAAAATGGATACAGGACTTAAACATAAGACGGGAAACCATAAAAATACTAGAGGAATCCACAGGCAACAAAATCTCAGACATATGCCAAAAGAACTTCTTCACTGACACTGCCCCTAGGGCAATGGAAACTAAAGAGAAAATTAACAAATGGGACTACATCAAAATAAAAAGCTTTTTTACAGCAAAAGAAACCATCAACAAAACAACAAGAAAGCCCACTCTATGGGAGAACATATTTGCAAATGCTATCACTGATAAAGGTTTAATCTCCAACATCTATAGGCAGCTTATGCAACTTAATAAAAGGAAGATAAATGATCCAATAAAAAAATGGGCAATGGACCTAAACAGAATATTTTCAAAAGAAGACAGAAGGAAGGCCAAGAGACACATGAAAACATGCTCAAAGTCACTTATTATCAGAGAGATGCAAATCAAAACAACAATGCGGTACCATCTCACACCTGTCAGAATGGTTATCATCAACAAATCAACAAACGACAAGTGTTGGCGAGGATGCGGAGAAAAAGGAACCCTCGTGCACTGCTGGTGGGAATGCAGACTGGTACAGCCACTGTGGAGAACAGTATGGAGTTTCCTCAAAAAACTGAAAATGGAACTCCCATTTGACCCAGTAATCCCACTCCTGGGAAATATCCGAAGAAACTAGAAACACCAATCAGAAAGGATATATGCACCCCTATGTTCATAGCAGCACAATTTACATAGCTAAGATTTGGAAACAGCCGAGGTGCCTGTCAGCAGATGACTGGATCAGAAAACTGTGGTACATCTACACAATGGAATACTATGCTGCCATAAAAAAGAAGGAATTCTCATCATTTGCAGCAACCTGGATGGAATTGGAGAACATTATGCTAAGTGAAATAAGCCAGTCAATGAAAGAAAAATACCACATGATCTCACTCATTTATGGATAATAAAGAACACTATAAACTGATGAACAAAAAGATAGATACAGAGACAGTAAAGCATCAAACAGACTGTCAAATTACAGGGGGAAGGTTAGGGAGAGGTGGGGGAGATAAGAAATCAAACGAAGGACTTGTATGCATGCATATAAGCATAACCAATGGACGCAAAACTCTGGGGGGTGAGGGCATGTATGGGTGTGGGGTGGGGGGGCAATGGTAAGATATGTACACATATAATACCTCAATAAAAAAAAATGTGGGGAAAAAAAAACAAAAAACAAAATGAAACAAAACAAAAGAAACACCACCACACCACCAAAGCTAGCCCACAGACACACTGAACCAGAATCCTCCGAAACGTCCTAATGCGGGGCTATCTGCTCCGCTGTATACAGCTGTAATTACAAGGAACTTGTGTTGCAATGATGATAAAGTTGCAGGCTCTTGCTGTGGGGATTCAATGGCAGTAATTGGAGAGAGAGCTATGGGTCCTACTTCGTTAACCCGCAGGCACGGCGTCTGTTGAACCCACTGTTTCCAGGTACACCAGTGTTCTGGGAACAGCAGAGTGGAATGTTCAGAGCCTGTAACTGATGGATGGAAGCCGGCAGCACTCTCACAAGCAATAAACTGAGCAAGGAGGTGCTGGGAAGTTGGGAAACATTTCATGCAGGTGGGGTGGGTGGAAATGCCCAGAGTAGAACTAGGGTTGTGGCAAGTTTTTTTTCCAGAATTGAAGGACCCTGGAGAGAGAGACCTGTACCAGCTCTGTCCCCCTCTCCCGGGACCCGTCTCCATCTCCTGCCTTCACACCTCTAGGCTGTGCCCATGCCCTGGTCCTTGGCTCCCTGCTCTGGGCACAGGATGGGGGGAAATCAGCCAGGCTGAAGAGGTACATGGCTGTTTCCATGTCATGACCAACGTGAATAACGCTGCAATCAACATAGAAGTACACGTGTCTTTATGAAGAAATGTTTTCAAATTGAAGATGTACTTACGTTCAATGAACTACTACTCAGTCATAAGAGAAGACAAAACAGCCATTTGCCCCAACACAAATGGATCTTGAGAATTTCACGCTAAGGGAAATAAGTCAGATGAAAAACATCAAGAACCATCTGATGTCACTCATATGTGGGATCTAAATCTGAAAGCAAAAAGCAAAACCTCATAGACCCATAAACATATGGTGGTTACTAGAAGGAAGTGGGGTGGCGGGAGGTAGAAAAGGGTAAAGGGGGTCAGATATATGAGGACGGAAGAAGATTTGACGTGGGGTGTTGAACACACAATGCAATATACAGATGATGTGTTACACAATTGTATACCCGAAACCTACATAATCTTATCAGTCAATGTCACCCCAATAAATTTAGTAAAATTAAAAAAAAAGACCTAAATGAGAATTTGAGCAGAGCCTTTAGGCAAAAATAAAAATTCACAAAGGGAACCTTGAGTTCCACCCTCCTCTGTTCTCTTCCTTCTAGTCAAATGGGAATTCTGATTTAAGTGCCTATTTCTTTCTTCCTCCCTGGAACTGTCTTATGTAACGTTGGCCGGTGGACGAGCTGAACTCACTGTGTCTCAATGAAAGGAAACGTGCCTTTGTTTTATAAAAAAGAGCGCATGCTAGCCATTTCTTATTTATGAGCACAATAAGCCAGGCTCTCCGGGAGGCTGGACGGGCCCAGCAGACGCACGGGAAAGGACACAATGCCGACGGCATTGCAAGTGACCTTAAAATGAGCGAGTTAAAGCCACCCTCAGCAGCCGGGACATAGGTGCTGCTCGAAACCCCTAAGCGCATGCTTCAGTCTCTTCTTTGGAACGAGCTGCTTGGGAATGGCAGGGTTTGGGGTGAAGGTTATGCTTTTAAAAGAATCCCTGGATGTGCTTGTAAGGGAATAAAACCAGGCGGCGCCTGGCTTCTGGAAGTGTTTTAGTCAGGCCATGCCTGTCCCTGCCTCCCAGGAGGGCACTATGATAACAGGAGGGCGTCCCTGCTTCCCAGGAGGGCACTGTGGTAACAGGAGGGCGTCCCTGCCTCCCAGGAGGTCACTGTGATAACAGGAGGGCGTCCCTGCCTCCCAGGAGGGCACTATGGTAACAGGAGGGCGTCCCTGCCTCCCAGGAGGTCACTGTGATAACAGGAGGGCGTCCCTGCCTCCCAGGAGGGCACTATAACAGAAGGGTGTAAGGAAGCCTGAGTGAGGCTGGACCTGTCTCCCTCTGAGGGGCTGGCTGTGCTTGCTACCTGTAGGAGCCCAGTGAGGATGGGGGACCGCGGGTGGCATGCTCATGTCCAGACTTCCTCAGCCCCTGGAAGCAGGCTGCCCTCGGTGTGTGGCAGGGTGACAGACGAGCTCAGTGCCCTGTTGGCACTTGTCACGCTGGTGGCTACGTGAGTGTCTCCTGGCTTCCCTCCTCCTCTCTCCCAGCGGCTGCGGGACAGAGCCAAGACACTCCAGGACACCTGGTGTGGGCGTGTGTGCCTCGAGGCTGTCCTGGGCGATGTTTACCCCTCCGGGTAGGGGCCATCGCCTCTCAGAGAGGGTCTAAATCTTCAGGCGCAGGTGGCGGGGACAAGCACAGCTCCGAGAAGCAGATGGGCTCCCCACGCGTTCTCAAGTCATAATTTAAATTCCCTCCAGCAAGAGAGGCAGTGAAGGGCGGGCGGGGGGCCCAGCCCACAGCAGAGGTGGGAGCGGATTGTGGACATCACAAGGGTGGTGGGTGGGCATGAGCCACAAGAGACTGCACCCTGGTCATTGCTTTCAAGAGAAGGAAGGGCAGCCTGGGGCAACTATTAAAAGACGGCACACAAAATACAGAGACACACGTGGCCTATGTTGACATGGGGCTCCCAACACCGCTCGGATGCTTCTGAGCCTCAGGCGGGGACTTACACCACACCCCAGTGTCCTCACCTGAAATTTGGTGACTCTCACAGGACCTTTGTCATAGGATTGTTGAGGGGATTGAGTGAGATGATGCTTATAAAAACATGAGACTGTTTGGACCTACACTGAGTGTTCAGTGAGTCCTACCTGTAAACATGTACACATTTACATACATATATACCCAGTATATTTATACTTACATGCATATCTAACATATTTACATTTACATACATGTATACCTAAGATATTTACATTTACATACATATGTATCAAATATATTTACATATACATGCATATCGAATATATTTACATTTACATACATATATGTAATATATTGAACATACATTAAAATATACATTATATAATATATGCACATATCTAATATATTATATATGCATGTAAATAGTATACAACATATTCGATATGTATATATGTATATATAATGTATTATGTATATTAAGTGTATGTGTGTCTATATTATGTATAATATATTATGTATATTATGTATACTAAGTGTATGTGTGTATATATTATGTATATTATGTATATTAAGTATATGTGTGTATATGTTATGTATAAATATTATGTATATTATGTATATTAAGTGTATGTGTGTATATATTATATATAATATATTATGTAAATTATGTATATTTAGTGTATGTGTGTATATGTTATGTATAGTATATTATGTATATTAAGTGTATGTGTATATATTATGTATAATATATTATGTACATTATGTATATTAAGTGTATGTGTGTATATGTTATGTATAGTACATTATGTATATTATGTATATTAAGTATATTTGTGTATATACTATGTATAGTATATTATGTATGTTATGTATATTAAGTGTATGTGTGTATATGTTATTTATAGTATATTATGTATATTAAGTGTATGTGTGTATATGTTATGTATATTAAGTGTATGTGTGGTCAGAGTAGAGTGAATCTATTTTGCCTGCTGGATAGTAGAGACCAATCCCATTGAAAAGGAGTTGTACACTGAAAGTGACTTTGGCCAGCTGTGGAGATAGACGGTTTCCCTCTTCAGAAGACACACTCATCAAGCTAAATTGGCTCAAGGTGGAGCTAGAAGTGGACACTTGCCTACTGTCAGCAAGTGAGAAATGGAAGGTTTAAGTTGTTGGATAGTTTAAGTTGTTGACGTTGCATGCACACATGCATGCACACACATGAGCACACACAGGCACAGGCACACCCGGGCACACAGGAATCCTGGGCCGTGGGGTTGGGGCCGTGGCTCTTCCCAAGGCCTCCCCTCCTCAGGCGTCTCTGCTTCCCTCCATTCTCCTCCTCTTCTTTATGTTCCTCTCATGTTCCCTTCTGCTCCCCCTTTTCTCGTGTTTACCCCTTACCACCTGCGCGTACAATTACTGGTTTCAGCGTCCACATGAAGGTAAGGGGAAAGCTAGCGTGGAACCTAAACATTCTTCTTTATTGTTTGTTCAAAATTCTCCTGAGGCCCGGTTCACGGAGACACGGCAGGGCCTGGAACCGTGTCCTGCTCAGCCTGCTGCTGGCTACTCAGGTCACTCAGTCCGTCAGCTGCTGAAGGCCGAGGGGGTCTCAGTGGGAGGCACGGGCTGCCGCTCTCCACCCCAGCGACTTGCTGGCCTGTTCCGAGGCCACAGCCTCCGCGGGCCCTGGGACGGGCTCTGTCCCCTCTGCCCTGGGCTGGGATGTCCTCCTCCCCTCGGCCCCACCACCCAGCTCCCGGGAGCTCGCTCCCACCTGCTCGGTGTGCGGAGAACTCTGAGCACTAAGATTTACTCGTGGTAAATTTATGGAGAACTTCATCACAGAGATAAGAAATGGAGCCCATTATAAGCTGATATGACCGAAAATGGGAGACTTTGTTGCTTTGCAGAAAATGTTTGCAGATCTCCGTCAGAGTGTTTTATGAGCTCTGTGAGGCGGTGGAATGATGGGCCCACGTGTGTTTTTACCTATTTTCTTCAGCACGAGTTTGACATGAGATGTACTTAAATAAACCAGTGGATTTATTTGGAGGAAACATTCCACTTGCTAATTGAAAACAAAAACAAACACACACAAAGCTATGAAGATGAAAAATAGGAAGAAAGGAGAGATGACACTTTGCATTACACTAACTCATATTTTGTATATAAAAAAGAACTGACTTTTATTATTTTCTTTTCTTCTTTTATTATTCTCAAACACTGATGAGAAAGGTAAATTTGATGGATTTTACTATAGTTCAGGTGACGAAAATCTAATTTTCTTATTCCTTCTACGCATTCTGCTGCTACCCATTTATATTCGTGGCTGAGGAACTAATTTTGGAGTTGTCTGAATGTAACAGTTCAAAATGATAACTTGCGTGTCCATGATTTTCATTATTGCAGTGTGAAACCAGGGGCGGACTTATCAGCTCTGCCACGGGCCCATCCCGAGGGGTCAGTGAGCAGGCAGACCCTGCCCTCCGCACCGCCTGGCCCTCTCCAGCAGGGGTCGGGGGGCGGTTATGCTTCACCAGGAGCTAATGGCCTTCATGTTAAAAGTCAGCCGGGACTTTGTAGTAATGTGATGACGAGATTTAAGTAGCCAGAAATGGACTTTAAGAAAAAATATGTATTTTTATTGATTTCAGAGAGGAAGGGAGAGAGAGAGAGATAGATAGAAACATCAATGATGAGAGAGAAGCATTGATTGGCTGCCTCCTGCATGCCCCACACTGGAGCTTGAGCCCACAACCCATGCATGTGCCCTGAATCGAACTGTGACTTCCTGGTTCATAGGTCGACGCTCACACACCGAGCCACGCCAGCCGGGCCATGTAGTGTATTGAAAAGAGTGCCCTTAGGATCTGCAAATGGATTGGCCACCATTCCAGAGCCTGGTGCGCTTCACTTTCTAAGGAATACTGTCTCTCCTGCCCAGGCTTCCCGCTGCCCAAGGCTTCATCGCCTGGCCTGTCGGGTGGCAGGCGGCCGGCACGTCTGGCCTCCTGACTCAGCTCGCAGATGTCACCAGCATCCTCTCCCTGGGATGGGAAGACTCTCTAATTACACGCTGATTGCTGGGTCCATTCCAGGCTTGTGACTTTCCAAATTATCTGCGTCAGAACACAGCCCGCAAGAGCCACTGCCAGGTAGATGGCTCCATAAAACATAAGCTAAATGAGCTCGTGAACAGCTCCAGGCCCGGGAGCTGAATATTTGCTCGCTAATATTTGCACAAGTCATTACTCCCCGTTCTGTGCGTTTAGACAGCAGATCGCTCATTTCTCCCCTACTCAGCATTTTATTTCCGTGCAGTCCTTACTCTGCTTTCTGATTAGGCCCCTCAGGCAGGGGCGTGGGGCGGCCTCTGACTATGTACTTGTTTTGGGGGTGAATGACTTGCCAGGGCTGCCTTCCGGGTTGCCTAAGGCACTGACGATGTATTCTGGAAGAAGTCATAGCTCACAGATTTTCTTTCCTGTAAGACTCTCTACCTGCTTGGGAAAAGAGTAAGCTGGTCCTCTTTCCAATGTTTTTATGGTCTGCACGGGCAGCAGCCCCTTATCAGTCTGCCCAGAGCTCCCGGGAGGGATGCTACATGAACATATAGCTTTCAAGCTCTCTCTGCTGAGCCCAGACTATAGACTGTACGTCCCCACTCATCGTTTCTGGAGAAGCCATGGGGCGGGATACACACACAATAAAGTGGTGAGTACTCCAAAGCCTACTTTGTCACCAAAGCATATTTTTGACAAGGTATTTTCTGTGGCAACCCGTTTGGCATATTTATTAGTTTGCTGTTGTTCAGAAGTGTGAAGTCTGCCATAAGAAGCTATCAGAGATCCTGCTACACAACAGAAATGTATGTTATCACAGTTGTAGAGGGTAGAAGTCCAAGGTCAAAGTGTCTTCATGAAGCAGGAGAATCAGATCTATAGCCAGCTGGCTAATGACCACTGATAGATAAAGGGATAAAGAAAATGGGACATGTATATACAGTGGAATATTATTCAGCCCTAAAAAGAAGGAAATCCTTTCATATGCCACAATATGGACGAACCCCGAGGACATTATGCTAAGTGAAGTAAGCCAGTCACAGAAGGACGAATACTGCCTGATTCCACATACATGGGGGATCTGAAGTGGCCCCATTCATAGAAACAGGGTAGAATGGCGGGGGCCAGGGCCCGGGGCGGAGGAAATGCGGAGTTATTACTCAACAGGCAAAAACACTTCAGTTACGCAAAATGAAAGCATATCCTTTAATTGACAATGCGATGTCCTACCCTAAACATTTGTTAAGAGGGCGGATCTCATACTAAGCGCTCCTGCCAAAATCAAAAAGAAGAAGACGGGACTAGAGTATTTCTGGCATTCCAGAAGCCACTGCCCTGCCCCTCGTAGTCAGTATTCCCCTTGCCTTGCTACCACACACGAACTCTTTGTGAACTGCCCTTTGCATGCACAGGATGGCCAGCATGCACTCTGCTCTGGCTTCACATGCTGTCCTCAGTGGAACTCCTGTGAGACCGTCCCCCTGCATGCTCCTTCGTGCCTGCTGCCATCTAGCATCCCTCTGTGTAAACACGGCCGACCTTACCAGCCTGCTGTTCATGGGCATTGACCTGTTCCCAGCTTTTGGCCACTGTAAGCAGTGCCATGATTGTTCTGTAAGCATATGTGACACTTCTGAGGAAAAACAAAACAAAGACGAAAAAACCGCCGAGGTTAAGCCCTGCCCAGGTGCACACTGGCCGCTCCTCATGCTCAGCCCCCTGAGCTCCCTGGCTCCCAGGACGGGGTTTTCTTTCTTTCTTTCTTTCTTTCTTTCTTTCTTTCTTTCTTTCTTTCTTTCTTTCTTTCTTTCTTTCTTTCTTTCTTTCTTTCTTTCTTTCTTTTTCTTTCTTTTCTTTCTTTCTTTCTTTCTTCCTTCTTTCTTTCTTTCTTTCTTTTCTTTTCTTTCTTTCTTTCTTTCTTTCTTTCTTTTCTTTCTTTCTTTCTTTCTTTCTTTCTTTCTTTCTTTCTTTCCTTCTTTCTTTCTTTCTTTCCTTCCTTCCTTCCTTCCTTCCTTCCTTCCTTCCTTCCTTCCTTCCTTCCTTCCTTTCTTTCTTTCTTTCTTTCTTTCTTTCTTTCTTCTTCCTTCCTTTTCTTTCTTCCTTCCTTCCTTTCTTTCTCTTTCTTTCTTTCTTTCTTTTTCTTTCTTTCTTTTAACATATTTTATTGATTTTTTTTTACAGAGAGGAAGGGAGAGGAAGAGAGCGTTAGAAACATCTATGAGAAACATCAATCAGCTGCCTCCTGCACACCCACCACTGGGGATGTGCCCGTAACTAAGGTACATGCCCCTGACCGGAATCGAACCTGGGGCCCTTGAGTCCACAGGCCGACGTTCTATCCACTGAGCCAAACTGGTTAGGGCAGGATGGGCTTTTCTTTATATCCCAAGAGCCTGGGGTAAGGGGCAATCTTTAAGGAGGGGAGCTGCCTCCTTTCCTCCAAAGCAAAGCAATATAATCTCTCTCTGCCCCTTGTCTGTGGGGTGCCAGGCCCCCGTATAGGAGAAATCCCACTGCCCTTAAGCTGCCTCCTGGGTAAGCACTGGGGCAAGGGGCTGGGCACATTCTTTACCACAAGGTATTTAATAAGTAATCTGAGTCCAACCCAGAACATCCTGTGGGCACATTTAGGTTAAAATAAATAACAATGAATATTAAAAACCCAACTGTAGGCACCATCTCTCCTCTATTCTATCCTCTCTCCTCACGGAGGAAATTCTTTTCTAGTAACTTCTGTAGAATTTCCCTCGGCTCCCACAGGCCAGAGCGACTGGATTGCAGCCCTGATCCCGCTGAGAAGGTGAACCTCCGGCATCTGTAGCCTCTACACGGGAGGCGGGTAGACCAGAAGGGGAAGGCGCAGAGGAGCGGCTGTGCAGGCCATCAACATCATTGCCACGTGCTGTTGGCCTTGACAGTGACAGGTGTGGTCTTTCAGTGAAGTCTATGTGTTTAGCCAGTTTTGGAAAATCCATTACTTTTCATTCATGGCTCAAGGATATTAAATTTTATCACCCATTCCGATTTAATTTGTATTACATTGGAAATTACACGAGGAAAAGCTTCGCTCACAGAAGAATGTGCTGTTGATGGGAATGGCGACACACGCTTCTGAACAAGACCTAGGCTGCTTGCAGTGCCTCTGGGCTCCGAGCTCGCAAACCCAAGCCAAGGACGCCCTTGCCCTCACGGCCGCTGAGCTCTGCAGGCGGTCAAGGTCAGTTCCCTAACCCAAGGGTGACTTCCAGCAATTACAGTACCGTTACTGCATCAGTGAGACATATGTTTCTCTGTCAAAATAAAACAATTCACCCAATATATGACTCATGTCAGAGGCACCTCAGCATGGTGCGCTGAGGTAAGGGCCTCCCAGAGTTGCCTGGCTCCTTGATTGTGATCGGAAGTGGAAGCAAATCAATGGCTATGTATGGTCCTTGGCAATGTCTGTGCTTATCACAAGGGAAGACTGGAGAAGGTTTCACATCTTCTCTGAGGTACAAAGACACTGGTAACCCAGGAAAGGCACACTCTCTCACACACACATACTCTCACATGCACACACCCTTACACACTTACAAGTCTCTCTTTCTCTCTCTCCCTCTCTATATATCTATGTCTATGTCTATCTCTATCTAATCTATATCTATATTCCCAGCCACTAAAGAGAAGGATAGTGCTGTAGCCTGATGTATTCAGTTTGACTATATTCTAATTTTTTCCCAGATTCTTCTTCCCCCATTATTCAGATCTGAATATAGTCTACCAACTGTAATTTGGACATATTTAAAAAGAACAGAATATCATCCCCCTGTCCTTAAAAACAATTTAAAATTTACTCTTGGATGCTTCATACTTTGTCCATGATCTCCTAAGACCTTTAGGTTTTGGTTCTCAATCCTCATTGCTATTGTTAAGCCATGTTTCCCAAACGACATTCAGGTAGGTAGTTGGGTAGTTGGTTTTTGGATCTCTCTCTCTCTCTCTCTCTCTCTCTCTCTCTCTCTCTCTCTCTCTCCCTCCCTCCTCCCTCTCCTTCTTTTCCTCTTTAGCTGATTTCTCCTTGATATCTCTCCTATGCTCCAGACTCAGGTTCACCTGCTAAACCAATGGCTAGCAACTTCCTTTGAAGTTCTAATTGGTCTCTGCACTACATTTTGTAATTGTTGCTCACCACTGTCCACATGCTCACTTAGGCAGAGCTCCTGACCAACATGCTGAGGATGAAGTAATGGAAGTCAGTCCCAGGCCAAAGCTTCTCGGAGCTGGTGCCTGACCCTCCTGCTCTCTCTCCCAAAGTGACCTGGGATGCCCTGCTTCCCAGAAGGTGCAGAAGGTTTGAGTCCTGTTATGCAATTACATGTCTCATCATTTGAACAGTCTTATGTGTGTCTATAATTCAGTATACCACAGTGCTTTATATTGAGCCTAAATGCTAATTATAATATATCTACCTCGTCTTTTAATAGTTATATAATGTGATTTATTTTTAGCAGAATATTTTGAATTAATGTTGATATTTAAAGCCAAAGGACATTTTCTTCTCAGTATTGAAGGCATTTCTGGTGTAAGAGTTGGATAAATACATTAAGCAGTAAATGATTTCTTTTTGTATTTCCTCCATTATTGTTAGAATTGGCTGTCTTTATGGTCATGAATTATAAGACCTTAAGTCTTAGCCCCTTCAGTTGCTATTATGATTCATTGATAAAATGCTTTATAGTAATATTTTCTGGATTAAATTACCATCACATGAAAGACCGTATTAGGTTTTGGTCACCCATGATTGGGCAACAGGTGACCATCTCCAGCCTTCTCAAATAATTGCTTCATATCCTTTCACCTCTGTGACCTGAGGAAAAACCAGGAAGAAAAGAAACTCAATAATTAGCTCATTACCCAATGTTCCTTCATCAGATTTATTTGTGGGTTCTCTCTACCAAGGTCTCTTTTTTCTACCCAGTCTATTAAAGATGATAGGACTGAATTTGCTGTATTGATTGGATAGATGAAATATGAGAAAAATAAACCATGACTTTTATTGATTGTCTTTGAATATCTTCATTGGGCTATTGCATTATGGCTGAAAACTGGTTAGGAATAGTGTTTTGGAAGATTAAACTTTGTAAGGCAGCTAATAGGGTACTATACTTCCACTGTGTTGTATTAAAGAAGTTAATAACCTTATTGGATACAAGGAAGGAAAGCAAACACTGATTGGGTGTTTAATTACACTTCAGTAGGAGCTCAGATCACTTGGCTCTGCAGCCCGCTCAGGCCTGCATTGGTGATTCTTGCTCCAATTCTTTCCCACGCTACACCCACCTTTCATGCATCATCCATGGTGCTTTCCTGCTACAACGGCAGAGTCGATTTGTTGCTGCAGAGATCCTAAGGCTGCCAATCCTACCATATTTACTATCGAGTCCTTACAGAAAATGCCTGCTAACCCCTGGTTTAGGTAAACTTCAGGGGGTCTAGAAGGAAAATTGATATTATTAGAGTCACTCTATGTCTTAGTTTTTATGAGATGACAAAAAAGACACCCACCTCTATAAATCTCCACCCAAAGCAAATAATGCTCCTCACCTTGGAGCATGTTGTTTCCAATTCATTCAACCAGGGGCACTACTTCAACCCTGGAATTACCCTGGACCTGCTGACCCTGCTGCTCTTTCATCATCTGCGAAATGGGCGTAAGAGAGGTGTCGGCCTCATGGGCTTTCGTGCAGGGAAACGAGTTACACACACAGGGCTGTGAGGGCATCACTCAACACACAGTAAGCGCTTATTGTTGTGGGCGTTGTTATCATGTGGAAAATATATTCCTCACATGCACACATATTCTTATGTAAAGGATTCCTACCCACGTTTCTTTTATTCCATTTGTTTCCTATTCATATTGTCAAAGTACTATTTGCTCTCAGTGAAAAAATTAGAAAGCACAAGTGTTAAAAATAAGCTAGGCATAAGCACTGGGTCTTTTGTTTTGTTTTATTTTACCCTTTAAGAAATGCACACCCATTTATGGTTTTTATAAAGTTGGGATCATAGAACTGTTTCACATGCTTGTTTTAAAATTCAGTACTAAGTGCTGAAACATTTTCTAGGTCATTCAATGTCCTTTGATAACAGCATGATTTGAAAGACACGTGGAGAGCGCCCTGTGGTGATGAAGGCAGACATTGGGCTGATGCGTCTACAGCCAAGGAACATCAAAGATCGCCAGCAGCCGCCAGAAGCTGGGGGAGAGACCTGGAGCGTACGATCCCTCACAGCCTCAAAAGGAACTAGTCCTGCCAATACCATGATCTTGGATGTGTAGCCTCCAGAACTATTTTGATTCCAGGATGATAGAACATCACAAAAGCATTTGAACTCCATCATGATTGGGCTTGCTAAGGGCTGAATGGACGGAGCATCGCATTAATCTTATATGTCCATGACTTTGGCTGTTATCTGTAAAGCATGCACTTCCCAGCACACTCCAGCCAAGAAGGTAGCTAGCACATCCTTTATCTTCTGTCTTCCAGTCGATGAAGACAGGTTTTATAACTAGAGGATCAAACAACCAAACATAACAACCAGCAAACAAACAAAACCAGGAATCGCCCGAGGTTTGGAAGACGACATCTGGATGGTTTGGAGAACCCTGATAAGAGAAAGACTTTTGTGGCCGTGCACAGTGGCATTCGTTCTTTCATGGCTGGATTCCTGTATTTCAAATTCCATCCTCTCCCTCCTCTGCCTATTCCATCCTCTCCCTCCTCTGCCTATTCCATCCTCTCCCTCCTCTGCCTATTCCATCCTCTCCCTCCTCTGCCTCCTCTGATATGAGCCAATAGTCAGAGGTGGTGTGTGTCTTTCTGAGCTTCTCAGCCTTTTCCATTGATCTGTCCCTTATAGCTTTTGCATGTCCTCTGGCAGATTTCTAGATATTTGATTTTTTAAAATATATTTTATTGATTTTTTACAGAGAGGAAGGGAGAGGGACAGAGAGTTAGAAACATCGATGAGAGAGAAACATTGATCAGCTGCCTCCTGCACACTCCCTACTGGGTATGTGCCCCAACCAAGGTACATGCCCTAGATTGGAATTGAACCTGGGACCCCTGAGTCCACAAGCCAATGCTCTATCCACTGAGCCAAACCCGTAAGGGCTTGATTTTTTTAAAAATTAAAAACCTTTAAATTTCACTTTGAAACTTCCCTGGTAATAGAAATATCCAGCAAGTTTTAAAAGTAGTGCTAATTCCTTTAGATTTTCTGTAGTTGTATTTTTGGATTTTTTTTTTAACTTATGTTATTACTTGTGATTAATGAGAGATTTATTTCTTACTAACAATTCTTGAAACTTTCATTTCTTTCTCCTGCCTTGAAGCAGTGGATGAGACCCCCAGTAAGAGACTGAGTAGAAACTGTGACAGTGGGTACCCTGGTTTTCTGGATCCCAAAGCAAGGTTTTCAGTACTTCATGGTTAAGTGCTTTATAGGTCCACTTCATTGAAAGTTTTGAATTTCCCTTTTCCTCGAGCACACAGCCCAAATTCAGATGCAGTGAAACTGTCGGTACCGTGGTCTCAAACATCGCATCCCGTGAGCAGCCACGTGGCCTCGGTGGCTGCTTCTCCTGTGCCCTGTGGATGCTCATGGTGTCATGGAGAGAACCCAACATCAGGAACAAGCTGCTATCAAAGGCAGATGAGTACATTAGGCAATTTACTGGCAGACCAAGCAGATAGAGAGAAATTGAGAATGACAGTTTGTAGACCAGAGAAAGCGTTCTTGCCGAGATGCACTGGGTGAGATGCAAGTGGCTGGCCGGGGAGGCCATCACACAGCCCGCGGGGGACGCTTGGCAGGTTTGGAAGAATGCTGTCTCACCTTTGAGCGCAGCTTAAACCCAGTGAGCATTCTCTTACGATAGCAATGCTTCTACTTGAAAGCGCCTCTTGCCTTAAGAGCTCCCCAGAGAAGTGAAAAAATGGGCAACTCCATTCTTTTTTGCATTGTTGTCAAACTCCTAAGGGGGTACAGTTCACTGGCTTGAGTCACAGGACCCTGGGTTTTCTGTGATGAGATGTGGACTCCATTACATGAACTTCCTCTTGGGGAATCACTCCTTCACACGAGGCTGCTGATGTCCCTCTAGCCGACTCCCACCCCTTTGCAGACAGGCCCTGCTCTGGATGTGGGGACCCAGGACAAGTGAGGAGGGGCAGGATTGGCCAAAGGGAAGTGCCTGCAGACTTTCTGCTGGAGGATTTGACTGAATGTAAAACAAAACAGTCCCCTGCCGGCCTCTGGGGTCCACCAGCGCAGCCGGCTCCATGGCAACCACCGGCAGCCTCTTGCTTAGGCCCTGAGTGAACATCTGTTAAAACGTGTTCTCAGCAATATTATACCTGGCCCGGAATTAAAAATGTTTATGACCTGTCAGGTGGTCCACTCCAGGACCCAAGTGCAATTGAATTCACCATGAAACAAAATCCAGGGAGTTAGTGGAAGACTGTCCCCCAGGGAGAAACAATTTGAAGGACACAAGGGGAAAAGCAAACCATATGGACGGCTGCTTCCTCTGATCTGCTGTGGGCCCAGCTCCTTGTCCTGGCACACGGGGTGCCCTGTGCACCTGCCACAAATAATTAGTGAAGTCACGCAGGATCCTGCTCCAGCCCATCTCCAGCAGCTTCTATGCACTCTCCATATTGATAGAGTTCACCCCACGGGGCTAAGGAACAGGCTGTGGACCATACGGTAAGGAAATACTAGTGTGAGGAGGAAAGAGGCAGTCTTTGTAGACCAAGCTAGACTTTTTTATTGTGGCAAAAGACACAAATAAAATTTACCTCTGAATAATTTTTAAGTGTATTTTCAGTGGTTTTAAGCACATTTAATTCATCATTGTTGTAGGACCATCACCATAAAAGTCCTTATCTTAAAAATCTCTATTCGTAGGAAACTCTCTTCCTATTAAACATTAGTGCCCCTTCCCCACTCTTTCCCCCAGACCCTGGAAACCAAACCACCATTCTACCTTCTGTCTTTATCATTCTGACGAAGTCCCTCATATGAGTGGAATCATACAGTATTTGTCTTCTTGTGACTGGCTTATTTCACTTAGCACAATGTTCTCTAGGTTCACCCAGGTTGTAGCATATTGCAGACTTACTTTATTTTCTAAGGCAAAATAATATTCCATTGCACGGCTGTAGCCGGTTTGGCTCAGTGGATAGAGCATCAGCCTGAGGACCAAAGGGTCTTGGCTTCGATTCCAGTCAAGGGCACGTACCTTGAGTGCAGGCTCCTCCCGGCCTGGGTCCTGGTCGAGGCCCGTGCAGGAGGCAACCAATCGATGTGTTTCTTTCACATCAATGTTTCTCTGTCTTTCCCTCTCTCTAAAAATCAATGGAAGACTACCAACGTAAACCATACACAAAAATAAACTCAAAATGGATAAAGGACTTAAATGTAAGATGGGAAATCATAAAAAATCTTAGAAGAATCCACAGGCAGCAAAATATCAGACATATGTCATAAGAATATCTTTACTGATACGGCTCCTAGGACAATGGAAACTAAGGAGAAAATAAATGGGACTATATCAAAATAAAAAGCTCTGCACAACAAAAGAAACCATCAGCAAAACAACAAGAGCGTGCACTGCATGGGAGAACATATTTGCCAAGGTTATGTCCAATAAGGGTTTAATATCCAAAATTTATAGGGAACTTATACATCTTAACAAAAAGAAGATAAACAATCCAATCAAAAAGCGGGCAAAGGACCTAAATAGACACCTTTTGAAAGAGGACATACAGAAGGCCAAGAAACACATGAAAACATGCTCAAATTCACTAATCATCCGAAAGATGCAAATCAAAACGACAATGCGGTACCATCTCACACCTGTCACAATGACTATCATCAACAAATTAACAAATGACAAGTGTTGGCGAGGATGCAGAGAAAAAGGAACTCTCGTGTACTGCTGGTGGGAATGCAGACTGGTGCAGCCACTGTGGAAAATAGTATGGAGTTTCCTCAAAAAAATTATAAAAATGGGACTCCCATTTGACCCAGTAATCCCGCTTCTAGGAATAAGTCCCAAGAAATCAGAAACACCAATCAGGAAGGATATAAGCACCCCTATGTTCATAGCAGCACAATTCACCATAGCTAAGATTTGGAAACAGCCTAAGGGCCCATAAGCAGATGAGTGGATTAAAAAACTTTGGTACATCTACACAATGGAATACTACGCTGCTGTAAAAAGGAATGAACTCTTACCATTCGCAACAGCATGGATGAACATGGAAAGCATTATGCTAAGGGAAATAAGCCAATCGGAGAAAGATAAATATCACATGATCTCATTCATTTGTGGAATATAATAAACAACATAAACTGATGAACAAAAACAAATCCAGAGACACAAAGGCATCCAACAGATTGTCAAATCTCAGAGGGAAGGCAGGGGAGGAGGGGGTGGGGGAGAGATCAACCAAAGGACTTGTATGCATGCATATAAACATAACCAATGGACACAGACAGTGGCGGGGGGGCGGTGAGGGCATGTACTGGGGAAGTGGGGGGGCGAAGTGGCCAGGAAGAGGTCAATGAGGGAAAAAGGAGACATATGTAATACTTTCAACAATAAAGAATTAAAAAAAATACTGGAAAAATATTCTTAGATGAGGATTAACAATAACAACAACAAAAACATTGCATTGTATGCATAGACCACCTTTTGCTGATCTGTTCATCAGCTGGTGGACGTGGATTGCTCCCACACTCGAGCTGTTGTGAATCTGCTGCTGTAAACATCGGTGTACGAGTAGCTCTTCCGGACCCCGCTTTCATGTCTTTTGGGCTCATACCTGGCTCACAGGCGGGACCACAGGTAGTTCTATGTTTAATTTTTTTGAGAAACCTCCATGCTGTTCTCCAAAGTGGATGCACCACTTCTGATTTCTTAAAATAGTAGCCACCCTGATGGGTGAGGTGGTATCTCACTGTGGTTTTGATTTGCATTTCTCTAGTGATTCTTGATGCTGAGCATCTTTTCATGTGCTTATTAGTCACTCACATATCAACTTTAGAAAAATGTCTATTCAAGTCTTTTGTCCATTTTTGAATCAGATTGCTTTTGTTATTGAGTATCAAGTTAGACCTTTGGAAGAGGTGATAGGGCTTTAAAAAAGTCATTGAAACTTAGTGTGGCTCAAGGAGTTAAGCTGGAAAGGGGAACCAAAAACTCCACGCCAGCCTCAAAACCCAGTTGCCTTTGGAGATTACCTTAATAATGTGGCTTCCGTGAATCTAAGATTCCTTAAAAGCAAGAGGATGGGCCTTCCCTTGTGTTGCTGTCTGCAAGTGGAGGGATGTTTGGAGGAGTCTGGAACAGTCTCATGGAAGCCAGTCGAGGCCCAGGCTTAGCGGAAGTCTGGCACAAGCCTGTCCATGATGGGATGATTGCTGCCTCCACTCCCACTGTTCTTATAGGCTTCATTGGAAAGATGCTGCTCTCAGCTCTGGGTTGATCCCCACTCGTTTCCCCAACATGTCACTCACGGGAGACTGAGGAGTGGGCGCACTGGTGGGTTGACCTCAGCCAAGGCCTGCTGGACACCCGCTTGGAAGCTGGCGCTGGGTCTGGTGGGCACTCTGAGGGAAGAAACAGACAGTGACAGGATGTCTGAAGGCCACAGAAGGCCTGGAGTATTGCCAAGATCACTGTGGAGAGAAGGCACTGGCCCAGGCCCAGTGAAGTAAAACTCAGCGGGTGTGATGCTTAGAGAAAGGAGGGGTGGCCGGTCAGAGGTGCGAGGATCCGGGATCCTCTTCATGCTGGTCCTGCTCACAGGCCTCAGCAGGTTGTGCTGCCCCCAGGACAGTGTCAAGCAGACCCACGGTGCTTGTTCTCCTCCCTGCAGCTCCCTTCCCTCCTCTGTTTCCGTTCTTGCAGAGAAGTGGTGGGAGGCTAAGGGACATATGGGAGGGTCTTTCCACTGTTTGGGACCATTCACCATCCTGGCTGGAGGCCCTTTTCAAGATCTACCATCTGTTTGATGCATCTATGACTCTGGTTCTATTTCTGCTCATCAGTTTATGTTGATCATTATATTCCACAAATGAGTGAGATCATGTGATATTTATCTTTCTCTGACTGGCTTATTTCACTTAGCATAATGTTCTCCAGTTCCAACCTATGAGGGAAGGCTGGGGGTGAACAGTTAAGAAATCAACCAAAGGACTTGTATGCATGCATATGAGCATAACTAATGGACACAGATGGGGGGAAGGGAGGAGGGAATGTGTTGGGGGGTGGGGGCAGCCGGGGAGAGGTCAATGGGAGAAAAAGGAGACTTATGTAATACTTTAAACAATAAAGAATTTAAATTAAAAAAAAAAGAAGAGAAAGAGAGTCTGGGCAAATAAAAACAAGATAGACCAAGGAGTGGTGAGAGCAGAGGGCCTGCGGGCAGCTTGCTGGAGATTGATTTGCAAACAGCAGAGAGAAATGGCTGGTGTCCTTGTCAAAGGATTGCAGCTGTCCATCTACATAAAATTCCGGAATTAACCCAGTCGCTGGTTCATTATAAATGATGGCAGAAAGCAACACAAGTAAATTAAGAGCATAAAATTGCTTTATGGGTTTGGTTTTCCAATTACGGAAAGAAAAACCCATCAGTTCAGTGGACAAACACACAGAGGTGCTTCTGAACCTCGAGGCGGAACCACTTCTGTTTACTTCCTCGCTGGTCTGCTGGACTGGCCAAGAGCATAGCACCATCGTCCTCTTCCACAGCGCGAGGGAGAATTAGATCCCTGCTAGGTATTGTAGGCTCTTTTCCTTCCTCCTCCACTTCCTTGGCTTGTCATATTTGCCTCTTTGGGTGGTCCAATTGCACTCTGTGAAAAATAAGACAAGAAAAAAAGAAACCATGTAGGTTTCTTTGTGTAAAAAAAAAAATAAGACAAATAAAAATCTATGAGAAAATATAAAATGGGCAGGTCTGAAAGAACCCTCCCCCTTTTTTTAACTAAGAAAATATAATAAAAAGGACACATTTACTTTAAGAAAAGTGCTCCTTGATTGAATTGAAATGTTCTGAATGTTGGAACTTTGGTTTCCCTGCAGGTTTTCAGGAACACAATAATTACTTCAAATCCTCCGAGCCTGTTGTAGGTGATGAGAGGGAGAGAGAGAAATAGAAACATCAATGATAAAACAGCTAAGACTCCAACTTGATGGAGTTAGAGCCCAGTTGGGGGAGACAGGAAGTGGACAGAGAAATCTGTATAGTATGTAATATGTCGTGGTGATGAGCTCTGCAGAGAAAAACAAGGCAAAGGTGCAGAGGAGGGCTCCAGGGTAGAGGGGTGGTTGCCAATGAAATGGGCAGGGAAGGCTCCTCTGAGGCTGTCATTGAATAAAGACTTGGAGGAGAGGAGGGAGCCATGCAGAAGTCTGGTGGAAGAGGGAATGGCAAAGGCAGGAGGACTGTCTAGGAGGCCTATGTGGTTGGAGCAGTGAGTGGGCTGAGTAGTCTGAGACCAGGTCAGGTTGGTAATGGGAGGGGCAGATGAGATAGGGTGCTTACCAAATCCAAGTTCTTGTAAGGGCCTTCTTTAGAAAAGGCATGCCAGAGGAGCAATGAGACTTGTATGAAAGGAATGTGAAGAAACAAAATGTGCAAATGCAGTTGCAAATCATATGTCTGACAAGGGACTTATATCTTGACTATTTAAAGCACTCTTACACTCACTAATAAAAGAGATAAATGAGCAGAGGATTGGAATGGACATTTTTCCAAAGAAGATTGACAAATGGCCAATACAAATTGCATTTCCTGAATTGCTAATGATATTGAGCATGAGAAGGCATTCAACACAGCTAACACTACAAAGGGAAATGCAAATCAAAACCACAATGAGATACTACTTCACACCCACCGGGATAGCTATCATGAAAAAGACAGATAGTAGCAAGTGTTGACAAGGATGTGGAGAAATTGGGACTCTCATAGGTCATTGGTGACGATGTAAAATGGTGCAGCTGCTTTAGAAAAGTCTGCAGATTCCTCAAAAGGTAAAACATCCACTCACCAGAGGTTCCAACAATTGCACTCCTAGGTTTATGATCAAGAGAAATGAGGCCATACCCACAGACACTTGCACACAAATGCTCATAGAAGCATTATTCAGAGTAGTCAAAATGAGTAGCAATCCAGATATTGAACCACAACGCATTATATCCACCTAATAGAAGATTAATTGGCAATAAAATGTAATGAGGAACTGGTCAATGCTAAAACGTGAATGACCCTTGAAGACATTATACTGAGTGACAGGAGTTAGATATAAAAGGCCACAATGCATATGATTCCGTTTATAGCAAATGTCCAGACCCAGCAAATCCAGGGGCAGAAAGCAGATGAGTGGTTGCTGGAGCCCCGGGGAGAGGGAGAACGTGATTGATGACTAAGGGGTGCAGGGCTTCTTTGCGGAATAATAAAAGTGTTCTAAAACCGATTGTGGTGGTGGTTGCCCAACTCTGTGAATGCACAAAAAGCCACAATTGAACTCTTTAAGTGAGTGAGTTGCATGGCGTGCAGTTCTATCTCCATAAGGTTGTTAAAAACACCTAAAAAGCTCTTGCTCTGGCCCGACCGGCATGGCTCGGTGGTTGAGCATGGACCTATGAACCAGGAGGTCACTGTTCAATTCCAGGTCAGGCACATGCCCAGGTGGCAGACACATCCCCAGTGAGTGGTGGGCAGGAGGCAGCCAATCAATGATTCTCTCTGATCACGGATGTTTCTATCTCTCTCCCCATCTCCCTTCCTCTCTGACATCAATAAGAACATATAAAAAGGTCTTGCTCTGGGTGATCTGCAGAGAACCTTCCACAGGGAAGCAAGCCAAGAGTGAAGATCCCAGCGAGAAGACTGTCACAGCACCCCCGGTGCAGAGATATGGGTGGTCTGGAGGAGATGAGGACAGTAGGGAGGTTCATTTTGTGGCCAAGTAGGAGGCTTTGCTGGACTGGATGGGGCTGCAATATTACTCCATGTGCAGACCGGGTGATACCCAGACAGAGAGGAGCAAAGGATGGGGAGCAAATCCACAAATGAGCGACCCTCTGGCACACCTCTCCGGGGAAGGCAGTGACTAGGTACTCTGGGACATGCAAAGACTCTAGAGCCTGGTCTCCGCCTCAGAAAGGTGGCAATCCGGGTGCAGATTTTTGCGCAGGAGTACAGAAAACTCAAAATGAGTATGAGACTTGAATTAAGTGCTCCAGACAATCCCAGAAGCAGAGATTGCAGGACCATGAACTGGTAATCGCCATTAGAGTTCAAATATAGGACTCAGGGCGGCAATACCCTCAGGCAGGGCTGCAGGATGCGGGTGGGATTTGGAGGGACCAGAGACAGAAGGGAGCCACAGGAAAGTCTGTGACTTGGGAGGCATTAGTAGACCACTGTGGCTGAAGGCAATTTCACAGGGACATGTGCAGGGACATATGGTTGGAAAAAGCAGAGAGTAATTCCCTTTTTATTTTTTTATTGATTTCAGAGAGGAAAGGGGAGGGAGAGAGAGAAATAGAAACATCAATGATCAGAGAGAATCATCGATTGGCTGCCTACTGCATGCCCCACACTGGGGATCGAGCCCGCAACCTGGGCATGTGCCCTGGCTGGGAATCGAACCGTGATCTCCTGGATCATAAGTCAACGCTCAACCACTGAGCCATGCCGGCTGGGCGAGAGCAATTCCCTTTTAACATGCAGAGGAGATGATGCTTTGTCATCATTTGATCGTCAGAATGAGCTAAACAATTTTATTCCAGATCGTAAACCCATTGTCCTCTTGTGCAAGACTAACGACTAGGAAGACCTACTGGCTTTCAACCACGATGGGGCGACCAGCAAGGCGCCTGACAGATGGCCTGGGAAATGAGCCGCGGTAATGAGGGTCTGACAGTAAATCTGTGGAAGGAGACTCAGGAGGAGGGGAAGGCCTGTTAATTGCAAGGAGAATGCTGGACTGCAGAATGGACAGCTCGGCGTTCTCACAGATCTTTGAACTCAATAATCAGGAGGCTGTCAAAGAAACACATGAAAACTGTTACTTACATTCTGGCGACTGCATTGGGTAATTGACTACCTGCCCCTCTTTCCGACGAGAAAATAGGATGACCACGTGATATTTTTAGGACCTGGAGAATTTTCTTCAATTTGCATTTTCAACCTTGGGAAAGGTATATGGCCCATCCTCCTGTTTTGGGAATAATCCTCTTTATAGCCCAGAGGTGAGGAGCTTGTGTTTTCGAAGGAGACTGTCTCTGCTTAAATCCCAGCTCCTCAATCTACTGCTGTTTAACGTCTCTGTGCCTCAGTTTCTTCCTTTGTAAAGTGGGATGTCGCAGCAGTGGTACCCACTTCCCAGGGTCATTGGAGGCGTGGCAGGCGCCAGGTGTGGAGCAGTTTGTTGGCACTCCATAACGCCTGCTGTGAGGCAGCAGGCTGCTCTCCCCGTTCCTCGCTTCTGGTCACGTGTGTGTAGCTCATTCTTTGCTGAGAATCTTCCTGTGCCTCCCGTTGCAGGGTCCCCGGTCTTTCTGGGAGGAGGGGCTGCTTCTCATGTCCAGCAGCCCTATCAGTGGCTGAGGGAGGGATGGAGACAGTAGCCTGGAGACAGTAGCCTCAGGATGCACACAGATGCTGGAGATGGGGCTGTGGGTTCACCCACTCATCCCAGGGCCCACGGTTTGGTGCAGCCTCTGCAGGCCTCTGCTGAGAACGGGCTGTGGCAACAACTGGTTGGAGCCAGAGCTACCAAGTGTGGTTTCAAAATCCATCAGGTGAATCATTTTGAACTACTGTTAGGGTTGAATTGTAAAAATTGTGGTCAGAAATAATGAACATCGGCAATTTTATGATTCCACCTAACATTTCCGGTTTTCTACTTCAGTTGATTAATAGATGTAAATGGTTACATCATTTACTACTTTTTAGCTAGAACTGCCAATGTCAGCAGACTGTATTAATGAGCCCATGGGGCCGGGGAAACGATTTCATCCCACCTCAAATCCTTGATTAAAGTACTTTGTGCAACTCATTCACTATCATTTACTAGATGCTTCTATATGCTGGGCATGAGACAGTACTTACTCACCAGGTAGTCACAGTCTGAATTTGCTTAAGGCTCTTTCCCATCCTCCTCCTCTTCTTCCTCCTCCTCAACACCTGTCCTATCTAGAAACACTCAGCTGTGCTGGATGGCTGACAGGAAGTAATCCTAAGCATTTTGAGAGGTCATAAAGGACTCCAGGGGGAATATGAAGTATGAGGATGACGCCAGCCTTGAGCATGGGCTGATGTTGGAGCCTCTGGGGTCTGGTTTGAATATGTGGGGGAGGAGAGGACCTAGTTGTCTCCCTGTGCCTCTGGTGTCCCCTGGGGAGCAGGAGGCCCTGGCTAACCACAGTGAGCATGACGGAGGAACCAGCATGTCATCTAGTCTGTCTAACCCTCTTGCCTACGGGTCCTGCTCTGATGGTCCTCTTCTGCTCACATGCCATTCTTGCCTGAGGCTGTTCGGCTTAGAATTGGTTGCTTCTTTCTTCTCGGCCTTTAAGAATAGGTACAGAGTTTTCAGACTTGGTATCTCAAATGCTAAAAGTCCAATCTCTCCTTTGACAATCATCTTCTCCTGAAGGTTTTGCTTCCCTTTAAAACATTCTGCTACATGCTGGAGAGTGGATCCAGCTTCGGTAACAGGTCCGTTAGGCTAGGCGTGGCTATGCTGCAGTAACAAATAACTCCACGTTCTCAGAGACTGAAACAATGAAGGTTCATTTCGTGGTCCCACGACATGCCCGTTGCAGTTAGGCTGGGGCCTCTGTGACAAGGTTTTCATTGGGGCCGCCTGGCCAGTTCTGTGCTTCCGCGGTTGCATAGACAAGAGAAAGAAAACGTGGAAAATGACACACAGGTTCTTAAAGCTTCCCTCTGAAGGTGGCTTTGCTGCAATCACATGACCGCATGTAACTTCAAGAGGAGGTAGAAGGGTGCAGTTGGTCATTGTGCAGAAGTGAGAGGGCTGGGATGATCTAGTGAAAAGCAACAGTGACCAGAGCCAGTGGCCAATGGGCAGTGTGCCCGATGTTTGCGCTTCCTCTCACCAGCCTGAGCATGCTGGCCGATGCCCTCGTTTGCTCTGCTGGTTGTGCTTCTTTGTCTCTGCTTTTGTGAAGAGGGAGGATTGCATCTGCTTTCTTAGTAGTACGGTGACAGAAGCAGATCTGACTTTGGCTGGTGGGCACCCACTGAAATACGTATCATAGAACTGTACACTTGAAACCTATATACTTTTATTAACCAATGTCACCCCAATAAATTTAATTAAAAATGATAAAAAGATTAAAAAAGAGGAGCATGGAGTATGACTTCTGATAGTCCTATAAGACCACATTTCCTGTGCAATTCCCTAAAACATCAATATGCAACAGCAATATTTTTTGCTTACGTAAACATTTTTATTGTGGTAAAATATACATAACATAAAATTTATGCTTTTAATCATTTTAGAGTGTATATAATTCACTAAGGATATTCACACTGTTTTGCAACCATCACCACCGTCCATCTTCAGGACATTTTTCATCTTCCCAAACTGAAATTTGTCCCCTTTGAACAATAATTCCCCATCCTTCCTCCCCAGCCCCTGGCCCCCACCATCTACTTTCTGTCTTGATGGATTTGACTCTCTGTTCCTCATACAAATGAGGGCACATAGTATTTGGCCTTGTGTGACTGGCTTATTGCACTCAGCATGTTTTCAAGTTTCATCCGTGCTGTAGCATGTGTCAGAATTTCATGTCTTTTAAGACACTAATATTCCATATGAATATACACATTTTGTTTATCCGCTTATCTGTCAGTGGACACTTGGGTTGACTTTACCTTTGGCAACTGTGAATAAGGCTTCAGTGAACATGGGTGTGCAAACACCTCTTCAAGTTCCCGATTGCAACTCTTTCAGGTATACATCTAGATGTGGGATTGCTGGATCATATGGTAAATCTATTTTTACATTTTTTTGAGACATGCAATAGCAATATTTAACCCAGAATTTTTAAGGCTAATTACTGTGGAACTATGGGCCCATCTTGGTGGTTCACAGTGCATTTTAGCTTAATCAGGTTCTAAAAATTTCTGGTGAGCAGTGGTGTGGGGATTGGAGTTGTTCTTGTGACTCCAAAGTGGAGAGGGGGGAATGGCTCTGGAGGATAGCAGTGGGTATCCAGGGAACACTCCTGGCCCACCTGGCTCACCTAGTTCACCTAGCCCACCTGGCTCACCTAGCTCACCTGGCTCACCTGGCCCATCTGGCCCACCTGGCTCACCTAGCCCACCTGGCCCACCTGAGCCACCTGGCTCACCTAACCCACTTGGCCCTCCTGAGCCACCTGGCTCACCTAGCCCACCTGGCCCACCTGAGCCACCTGGTTCACCTAGCCCACCTGGCCCACCTGGCTCACCTAGCCCACCTGGCTCAACTAGCCCACCTGGCCCACCTGGCCCACCTGGCTCACCTGGCCCACCTGGCCCACCTGGCTCACCTAGCCCACCTGGCCCACCTGGCTCACCTAGCCCACCTGGCTCACCTAGCCCACCTGGCCCACCTTGTCCACCTGGCCCATCTAGTTCACCTGGCCCACCTGGCTCACCTGGCTCACCTAGCCCACCTGGCTCACCTAGCCCACCTGGCCCACCTGGCTCACCTGGCCCACTTGGCTCACCTTGCCCACCTCGCCCACCTGGCTCACCTGGCTCACCTGGCCCACCTGGCCCACCTAGTTCACCTGGCCCACCTGGCCCACCTGGCCCACCTAGCCCACCTGGCTCACCTGGCTCACCTTGCCCACCTGGCCCACCTGGCTCACCTAGCCCATGTGGCTCACCTGGCTCACCTGGCTCACCTAGCCCACCTAGCCCACCTGGCCCACCTGGCTCACCTGGCTCACCTAGCCCACCTGGCTCACCTGGCCCACCTGGCTCACCTGGCTCACCTAGCCCGCCTAGCCCACCTGGCCCACCTGGCTCACCTAGCCCACCTGGCTCACCTAGCCTGCCTAGCCCACCTGGCCCACCTAGCCCACCTGGCCCACCTGGCCCACCTGGCCCACCTAGCCCACCTGGCCCACATGGTCCACCTGGTCCACCTGGCCCATCTGGCTCTCCTGGCCCACCTGGCTCACCTGGCTGCAGGAGCAGGTGGTGGCCTTGGGGAGGTCAGTGTACAGACAGGTAGCCCCTCAACACAATGAACCCTAATGTGGTCTGTCTTAGGTGGACTTCCCAACACTTTTTGGATTATAATGCACATAGAAAATGGTAATATTCTTATGATAAACTGGGATGAATACGAAAAGGCTTATCGAGTTTGGTCACAGACCTGGAGGCTCCAGACATCCCAGACCTTTGCCTGTTGGGAACTTTGTGAGGAAAGCTGTTGTTGTGGGAGTGGGGGGTTGGTGGGAACAACCTAAGTGCCAGCTGCCATCATGTTTTTATGAGGGACCACGGAAAAGGATGTGGGACTGGGTTGGGGAAGGAGAGGGGGATGATCTTCCTCAGAATCTGTGGGCCCTGAAGAGGAAACAGAGTCTGAACCTGAGAAGGGACTTTCTGGCAACAGGCAATGACCTCCATGTAGGATGACAGAGCAGGTGGGTGGCCACCCATTTACCCATCGAAGCTCTTTCTTTTTTAAACTAAAACAGAAATGGATTTTATCATAAAATATAATTATTTTATTAAAAGAGTAATACATGTTTATTGTATAAAACCTAGAAAATAGCCTAAAAATAAAGCAGGAACAACAAGATTGGTGGATGTTTATAAGAAGCACTAGAGGCCCAGTGCACGAAATTCATGCACGGGGATGTGTGTCCCTCAGCCCAGCCTGCACCCTCTCCAATCTGGGACATCCCTCTCACAATCCAGGACTGCTGGCTCCCAACTGCTCGCCTGCCTGCCTTCCTGATTGCCCCTAACCGCTTCTGCCTGACAGCCTGATCACCCCTAATCACTCCCCTGCCAACCTGATTGATGCCTAACTGCTCCCCTGCCAGCCTGATTGCCCCTAACTGCCCTCCCCTGCAGGCCTGGTCACCCCTAACTGCCCTCCCCTGCAGGCCTGGTCCCTCCCAACTGCCCTCCCCTGCTGGCCTGATTGCCCAAAACTGCCCTCCCTTGCAGACCTGGTCCCTGCCAACTGCCCTCCCCTGCTGGCCATCTTGTGGTGGCCATCTTGTGTCCACATGGGGGCAGCCATCTTTGACCACATGGGGGCAGCAATCTTGTGTGTTGGCGTGATGGTAATTTGCATATTACTCTTTTATTAGATAGGATAGAGGCATGGTGCACGTGTGGGGGCCAGCTGGTTTGCCCTGAAGGGTGTCCTGGATCAGGGTGGGTGTTCCCTTGGGGCATGGGGTGGCCTGGGCGAGGGGCCTGTGGTGGTTTGCAGGCCGGCCACGCCCCCCGGCCACCCAAGCAGAGGCCCTGGTATCTGGGATTTATTTATCTTCTATAACTGAAACTTTGTAGCCTTGAGCGGAGCCAAGCCTCCTGCTTGCTCCTTGGCCGCAGCCATTTTAGTTGGGATTTATTTATCTTCTATAATTGAAACTTTGTAGCCTTGAGCGGAGGCCTGGGCTGGCCAGGGTGTGTGGAAAGCTTGGCTTCCTCCATTACCTGGGAAACCCAAGCCTCCTGCTCTCTCCAGCTCCATGTCCAAAGCCATCTTGGTTGGGTTAATTCTCATACTTGCTCCTGATTGGCTGGTGGGCATGGCTGGTGGGTGTAGAGGAGGTATGGTCAATTTGCATATTACGCTTTTATTAGATAGGATGCTTTTAAGAAATTTAAATTTTGTTCAGAAGACTCCAATCTCTTAGACATCAATGTGTGAGAATAGGTTAAATAATTTATAATTAAAGGTGTTCTCATTTAAAAGGTAAATGAACCTGTAAAGTTTGAAATACTGTTCGACTTTTGGAATAGTTGCAGACAGCGTAGAGCACTCACCTGGACACCCTCACCAGGTTCCCCACCCCCTGGTGGTACCACCTCCTGGCACCAGGTACATTTGTCAGACTTGGAAACCAACATGGGTCCATTGCCATTAACTTAACTCAACAGACTTCATTTGGACATAGTTTACTGTTAGATAGCTCTACCCCCTCCCTCCACATCCATCTTCTAGGGGCATTATTAAAGATCTTAGGTTTCTACCTTCCATTCTTGGATCCAATATAATTTCACATTTTTGGAACTCTCTTTCACTGCAAAAGATTGCTTCAGATTATTAGCTTTTGTATGTGGGAATTCAAACATAATAACTAAGCCATAATCCAGTAGGCCCTCCTCATAAAGACTAGAGGCATCTTTATTGAATAAACTCACTTATGAGTTTCCTAATACAACCGAGTCCTCAGATGCCTTAAACTTATATTGTTATGTCTCTTTTCTTTTTCACTTTATGCTATTAAAAGAAGAAGAAAGGGAAGCGGCATCAGTCAGAGTCCTAGAAGGAAACAGATGACACACTCAGATGGAGTAACTGAGGACACTTTAATAACACAGCTATTTATAAAGCTATGGGCAAACGAGACACTTGGGTACAGAGAGCTACTCTGAGCACCAACAGTGAAGAGCTGATGTCACCTCCAGGCTGGAGGGGCCGGGAGGAGCAGTTGTAAGGCATGATGGCGACATAAATGCAACGAGAAGTCAGTGGTGAAGTCTGTATTCTGAAACAGACGTTAAACCGTATGATTTCATTCATACGTGGGATATAAAACTGAAAGCAACAAGCGAACAAACAAGACAAACAAACAAAAACTCATAGACACAGACAACAGTATGGTCGTTATGAGAGGGAAGAGGGGTGGGGGTCGTTACGAAAGGGAAGGGGGGTGGGGGTTGTTACCAGAGGAAAGGGGGGTGGGGGTTGTCACCAGAGGGAAGGGTAAAGGAGGTCAAATATATGGCGATGGAAGGTGATTTGACAGTGTGTGGTGGGCACACAATGCAAAGTACAGATCATGTATCATAGAAATGTACACTCAAAACCTATATAATCTTGTTAACTAATGTCAGCCCAGTGAGTTTAATTTTAAAAAAGGAATTTGACTAGAATTTTTCATGTCATTCAGTCTAGACGCCTTTGTCCACATCAGCTGTGCAGGGCTGAATAGAGAGAAAAATCAGAGTCCTGGTAAAATAAACAAAGGGATGACACGTATAGTTTAGCTTTAGTGTCATCATTCCTGGGCTGTTTCTGGTCAGTGCCATGCTTTGTGGCCACTGGGGGAGTTCCGCTGGTTTTCTAGAAGGAGAGTGGTCAGGGTCTTGGCTGCAGGATGAGCAGAGGTGTCATGTCAGCTACACTGCAATGCACTCTGCTGGCTGGGCACTCCCACCCCGTGTGCTGGTGCTGCCATGCCCCAGGGGTTGTCCCTTTCCTTTGTTCATGGGGTTGGTAGTTGTTTCCTGCCTCCGAGTCCTGTAAGCAGGGACTCATCCTCACTTTCTATCTATTCCCCCATGTTTGGTTTGGAACAATCCCTAGTTACGTCCCATATCAGACAATTTGTGCATTTGTTTAACCTCCTTCAGTCTATCATGATTTTCAAAATTTCTTTTTGTATCTCCAGTGTGTGGACATGGATTCCTCCCCTCCTCCAAGTTTTAGTGAGAAATAATTGACATGCATCTTTGTATCAGTTTAAGGCGCACAGCGTCATGGTTTCATTTACACATATTGTGAGATGATCACCACAATTTGTTCAACTAAATTTCATCTTATTATCTTACTAATAAAAGCCTAGGTGGTCCTCATGCAGTCACAAGATGGCTGTGCACACAGTGGAGGTGGGGCCCGGTGGCTGCTCCACGCAGCTTCTGCGCCTGCCACAGAGGCAGGACCCCTGGCTCTGGCCTGCCTCTTTGGGGCAATCCATTGAGGAGCCCTGGATGGGTGGGTGGGCCTACCTCTTTGGGGTGATTGATCACGGGGCTCCCGCACTGTGAGAGGGCACAGGCCAGGCTGGGGGACACCCCCTCTGAGTGCACGAATTTCATGCACTGGGCCTCTAGTATAGGTATAAGCAGAAGAAAAAAAGGGAAAAGAATTCTCCTTGTGATGAGAAATCTTAGGATTTACTCACTTAACTGCTTTCCTGTGTATCACACAGCAGTGTTAGCTGTAGCCATCTCATTGTACATTACATCCCTACTACTCATTTATCCTAGGACTGGAAGTTTTCACTTTTTGACTCTCTTCCTCCAATTCCCCCTCCCCCATTATCCAACTCAGGCAACCACAAGTCTGAGCTCCTTTCCTGTGAGTCGTGTTTTTTTATTCCACATGTAAGTGAAATCATATAGTATTTGTCTTTCTCTGTCTGACTTTTTTCACTTAGCGTAATGCTTTCAAGGTCCATCCACGCTGTCACAAACGGTAGCATTTCCTCTTTTATTATTTTTAATGGCTGATGGTCATGGATTTTGAAGTCTTCATTCCAACCAGAAAGATGTCCAGAGAAATGGAAGGCTGGAGCCACTCATTAACTCGCACATTTGCACTTTGACATTGTGGACCCAAGAATTGATAACTGGCGGAAATTCCATTTTGATTGTCATAATACAAAATCAATTAGTGGGATAGCTTTATTTTAGAATTTTATTAGTAGGTTATGAGCTTATGATGAAAACAAAGTAATTTGAAATTTTTCAAAAGGTTGAAATAAAGATGTCACCAGGTTTGTAGATTGGAGAAATCTAACAACATGGGTCACCTTCATGATAAGTTATGGAAATTAGTTTTCATGTTTAATGCCTGATAAATGATTTGATGTCTTGTTGGGGGAGTTTTCTCTCCATGTGCTGCAGTGCCTGTCTTCAGTATTGTCAACCAGTGATGGAAGCCAACCACATTTCAAATGATCATCACCGGCAACAGTAACAAACACAAGTAACTGTGAGTGAGTAAGGGCTAACTGTCCGCCAGGCTGTGCTAAGCATTGTACAGGATGACCACAGTTGATACCCGCAGCAGTCAGGTTTTATAACGAACCCATCTATAATAATAAAAGCATAATATTCTAATTAGACCAAATGACCTTCCAGACAACCACGTTATGACACCCACTAGCACCAGGCCAGCCAAGGCGGGTGCAATGCGATTTGTCGGGGGCCTGGCCATGGCCCCATGATCGCCCTGCAGAGGGAGGCCCAGGCCATCAGCTAGCGGTGTGATCAATCGGGGGGCTCCACGATCACCCCAAAGAGGGATGCTCAGGCCACCGACCAGCGGGCTGCGGCAGGTGGGTGGGGCCTCCCTCTGTGAGGGAAGCCTGGGTCCTGGGTGTCAGAGGGAAGCCGGTGCCAGCAGCCAGGGGAAGGAAGGCCTACTCTTGCACAAATTTCATGCATGGAGCCTCTAGTGATCACATAAGTAAACAGACGCAAAGAACTGAAATACCTGTATACCCAACATCACAAAGGGTAGGAGCCAACATTTGGACTCAGTTTGTCTGATTCCATTGCCCAAGTCTTAATCATAGGACCCTGCTCTCTCCCATTGATTCAAATTCATGCAGGATTGGAGGAGGGGAGGCCTATGAGAATCTTGACAGGCTTGGATGCTCAGGACCTTCCAAAATGAAATGTGACAGGGTTAATTTCTTAACAGAAGCTGCACTCATGTTCTGAAAATCCCCCATGCAAATACAGGAAGGGGACAAATTCTTTCCAGTACCAATATTTATAAAGAAGACGAGAGTTCTACTTATTAGCATTGTTGAAGTGAGTCTACTGTGTTGATGTGGCTGTCATAAATGCTAAACAGCATTAGGAAAGTGTCTTTTAGACCACAAATCAATCTATAATGTTATATGTACGTATATGTTGCATTGTACGTATTGATTCTGCTATAAAAACTTAAGATAGCTATGGGAGAGTGCTTTGTAAACCACAAATCACTGCACAACATCATCGGTGAACATGCTTGTTCTAAGGATAGATATTGATTCTTAGGAGGAGAGGGAATTTGGATCAATTCTCCTGTTCCTAGCTGGAGCCCCGCCCTGCGCCTAGAGCATAGCACACAGGGCGTGGCACCATGCTTTACTCAGAGAACCTGGAATGGGCTCCAGGAAGGTCTCATCACTGAGGTCTCTGGGGAGAGCAGGGAGGCCTCCTGAGCAGGTCCCACATGTCTTGAAAGAGAAGGAGACAAGCCTAGGCTTTTAATGTGTAGATCACGGGGGTGCATGAGTTGACCCTCCCTCCAACCCCAGTGGAGGGAGCCCTCAGGCATTCCCAGCAGCCTGTGTAGGTGTGGGGCACAAGGGAAAAGGGGGTGAGGCTGAGAGAAGTCGGCAGTCAGACACCAAACACGGAGTCAGCTTCCTCATTATATGCCGGCTCCATGCCAGCAGTGCTGGCCCCAATCCAAGTCCATGAGATTCCTGCATGCGCACATCCTTTCTCTCTTGAACTTGAACTTGGGAGGAAGCCAATCCCAATATGACTGCCATCTCTCTTTAGAATGCTCTGTAAGCAGCCAGCCAGCCAGTCTCTGGAACATTAGAAGTCGCGAGAGGAATCAGACATGTGCCTGCCCCCTCACTGCACCCCCGGTAAGGTGGTCCACCCAGGTAAGGTGAGCTTTGCTCACGACCTCTCTGGCACCCACCCCTCAACCTCGGGGTAAAGCTCGCAGTGTAGCTCATGCTGAGCGAATTCTCTTCAGAGTCTTACGTGTCTCCACTGTCACCTCCCATCTTTCCCCACCTGGTGTTGAGAGGTTCATGAGTATCGCATCTGCTTGTAGTTTTGGGACTTAATCTATTGTGATTCATCTCTGGCATTTCCGTTAGGAACTTCCTATCTATTGTACGTGTGGGTACGTCTAAACATCCTGCTACCATTTATGTCCTTCAGTTACTTCTTAGAGGGATCTGAGATGGTCGACGATAGAACTTCATGTTCTGTTGGTCAGTTTCAAATACAGTCAGAGACTTTTCTGCTTTGGTCTTAGTCTCCCCAGAAGCCCTGCCTCCCCATGTGACATGGCTTTGGTGATCCTCATGGTTTCTCAGAGACACAGCACAGGTGCCAAGAGAGTGGAAATTATGTCTATAGAAAATATAGTTCTTAACGCATTAAGAGCATGGTTTTTAATCAGGTATATTACAGAATCTTCAATGGAGTTTTATTTTTTATTTTTTTTATTCTTCAGTATGTTTATTTTTGAACGAAGGAAAAGATATAGAAAGACTTTGTTCAAATATAGTTATGACATTTGTATAGTGCTTTCAATTTGCAAAAAGTTTTTATGCATATTATCTTTTTTTCCATCACCATTTGTCACTTCTATGCTTTCTATGTCCTTTTCCACCTCCACCTATGCTCCTCCCCAAATCACCACACTTTTGTCCATGTCCATGAGTTCTCTCTTTTCCTCTTTTCTTTTTTTGCTCAATCTCTCCATCCCCCAACACTCTCCGCCCCCATCACCTGAGCTAATATGATTTTTAAAAGAAAGCGTTTTATTTATTCAGAGTTTACTGAAATCCATATGGGGGAAAGATGAAGATGATTTGGTTAAGTTCCAGAATCATTCAGGTCTCAGGCAACCAGGCTGGGAAGGGAAACCAGGCCATGGATTAAAAATACATTGTAGAGGTAGATTTCCCAAGTCTGCGAGGGAGGGTCAAATCACGCATGCCCATGACCTAACTGCCCATTAAGTCTGCGATGCTTCTCCCTGTTCATGGCTTCTCAGCTTTCCTCCCTCTCTTGTTAACCAATTTAAGCTTTGTGTTTATATGCTACCCAAAGAAATCAATTCAGTTTTTTTAAAGGCAAGAAACACATGGAAATAGATAGTAATATAGCCACACAAAAAAGGCAGTATGGAAAGAGCCTCAGCTAGTGGTGGCCTGTGCTGTTGGTCCCAGTGGAAGGGTTTATGAAGGTGGTGCGTAGGCTGGGGACTCACCCTGTGCCTAGGATGGAACTATTGGTTGTAAGGGAAAGACCCATTCTGCATTCTCCAGTCCTCACCTGCCGGTTCTAATGAAAAATGCCCTCCCCTCCCACATGATTCCCAGTTTCACCGGACAGATCTTCACCCTCATTCTCAACACCCTCACTTGCTGTGTCCGCAGCTTCATGGAGGCTCGGGGCCTGCAGACCTTTCTGAAGGCAGAGGGGTCTCTTGGGAATAACTTCTCGCACTTGGGAGCCGGCCTCTTAGGAAGCGCAAAACAGAGGCATTCGGCCTGACTCTGTCCACCTGGTGCAGCGATTCAAGGACCGATTTAGATTTTGTTGAAATTATAGTAACATTTTAGGATGTGACACACGTGAATGCAAATGACGCACGCAGACGCAAGCACGGAAGGCAGGAGTCCCGGCCATCTGTGCTCCCCAGATTGAGCGCTCCAGCCCGAGAATAACGTGGATCGCGTTGAGACGGGGAGCGCTGGCCACTCGGCTGGCTAAATGTCCAGAGGCTTCTGGTTATTTTACCAAACAATCACTGAGAACACAACCGTTTTTCCTTGTTGTCTTTATGATATTAGACATTTTGTAATAAAGTGTTCACTGTAGAAAAATTAGAAAATGTTAAAATATAAAAAATTGCTCCAATATCACCACTCACCAATAACCACGATAATTTGGTTTACATTGCTATGTAATTAGTTAAAAAATCATATTATATGGTAGTTTTTTAAAAATCTTTATTGTTGAGAATATTACAGATGTCCCCCATTCCCGCCCGGCCCCCATTGCTCCCTTCCACCCAGATCCCACCCCACCCCAGGTCTTTACCACCCTATTGTCTGTGTTCATGGGTAATGCATCTATGCATGTAAGTGCTTTGGTTAATATATAAACAACTCCTATAACCCAATACCCCCAAACTAGCAAACACCCCAGTTTAAAAAATGGACAAAGGACTTGCACGGACATTTCTCCAAAAGATGATACACAAATGTCCGAAGAGATACTCGATACCACTTGTAATTAGAGAAATGCAAATCAAAACCAAATGAGACATTGCCTGGTTGACTGGAGGGTCTTTGAAGGAAGGACATGAGGGAATGAGATGTTACAAGTGTCTGTCCTACTCATTGCAAACAGAGACACTCAGGTGTGTGCCAAGGAAGTGAGAAAGCCAACGACATACAACAAAGACCTCGGAAACCAGTGAGAAGAGCCGGCAGTGAGACTATTACCGCAAAGACTTTCCAACTGGCAGCCTTTTGGATTTCTGAGAGCTCAAAAAAGACCGTCGATAATATTGATTTGACTCCTCAGTGCCTGGTACCTTGTTCTTAATAGTAAACGTGGTCAGAATCCCTTTCTACCCTAACTAGGGCAAACCTGTTTCCGGAATAAATGCAGCCCTCACAATACAGACGGGCTCTGTTCCAGAAAAATTCATTTCTAGGTCAGTTGAGCACAAGTGGGAACTCGTTTATAGTTTGAAAACAATCTATAATGATAAAAACATAATATGCAAATCGACCAAACGACCCAACAGTGGAACGACCATTCGGATGACCTTCCCGACAACCACGCTATGACACCCACTGGCGCCAGGCCAGCCAAGGCGGGTGCGAAGTGATTGGTTGGGGGCCCGGCCATCGCCCCATGATCGCCCTACAGAGGGAGGCCCAGGCCACCGACCGGCGGGCTGCAGCAGGTGGGCGGGGCCTCCCTTTGCAGGGCATGATCGATCGCATGTTGCACTTCTGCACATGCAAATGCTCACCTACAACCAGCCACTGGGCAGAAGCCACGTCTGTCTCCTGAGGAGCCATTGGCCTCTCACCTACATGGACTGCACTTCTGCTTTAGGACAAGCTCTGAACCAGAGGTCCCAAGTGGTGCTTCCTGGAAAGTAAGTTGGGTGTCACCTGAGGCATTCCTCCTGAGCTAGAGCAGTGTTTGCAGGATGGACGACAGCCCTCCCGCACCTCGCTTCTCCTGCAGGCGGCTGCCTGGCATTTGTCACCAGGAATCTTCAGGTCAGGGGTAGCCTATAGGCATAGCAGCTCCTGTTAGCAGATAATATAGGAAATGGTGCATACTTTTTGCAAAAATGGTCGTCAATGTGAAAGCAAACAGAACCCAAGATTTCTGTCTTCGCTGCACCGCATGCTGGACCTACCACTTTATGCACATTCTGTAAATGCAGGAGAGGAGATCACGGTGCTTTTCAGCACCGGAACTTCAGTGGTGTAAGCTCTGAAAAGGGTCCGCTCTGCTGAGGATCATCAGGCGTTCATAGTGTGTCCTAGCTGAGGCCACACTGTGCAACCAGCCGCAAGTCAAATGGCCGCCTGGCCCCTTCCCGAGGAGGCGGGGACTGCAGCCTCAGCGAGTGGCCCATGCGGAGCCTGCAGTGACCTCGCCTCCAGGCAAACCCAGTGACCCGGCTGCCTAAAGGACTGGTGCCACCTCCCCCTGCCCAGCCCGGCCTCCCCCATTGTACTGGGATTTGCTTATACAGAAAACCACTGGAACTCAGGCCGCACGCCCTGCCCATCCCAGCACCATCCTTCATCCAGCCGAGACCAGCACCCATGGGGAGAGAGAACCGCAGAGGCCGCTGCCTTCCGGAAAGTTTTCCATCCATTGCAGATCCACCCCCACCTGTGCCTGGATCCCACTCCTGTGACCGGGTCTTCCTGCCGCAACTGGGCCCATTGATCTCCGTTTCTATTTCCAGTGTGTCCTCCCACAGACCCCTCGGGCGCTGTTTCATCCCAGCAAAGCATGATGAGTGTTCACTCCCTGAGCTCGGGCATCTCTGGAGTGTTGGCCAGCGAGCACTTGCTAAGCAAAGCCCACTTCCTGTTCATTACTCTCACAAACCCGACTCACAGAGGAGGAGCACCATGCTAACGGGAGAAAGTAAATTAGGCTGGGTAAGTAAGGGAGAGACATCACACAAAGGTAATAGGGGGAAAGACAGCCGTGGGGAAGGGGCTGGATGAACAGAGAGAGCGGGGCGGGGATGGGGCTCCTGGAATCAATGCAGCGGATAAGAAACCCAGGTGGAGATCAGACATGCGAGTCACGGATCAATGGAACAAGTGTTGCTTCGTGAGATGAAATGCCCAGCCGATTTACTCCACCAATCGCTGTTTGTTTCATGAAACTGACTGGTTGTCAGATTCCTCTCTCCTTGTTACATTGCCTGATTTATTTTAAGAATAAAACTGTCGCGCAGCCGGCATGGCTCAGTGGTTGAGCATCAAACTATGAACCAGGAGGTCACGGTTCCATTCCCCGCCAGGGCACATACCCTGGTTGCTGGCCTGCTCCCCAGTATGGGGGGTGCAGGAGGCAGCCGATCAATGATTCTCTCTCATCACTGATGTTTCTATCTCTCCCTCTCCCTTCCTCTCTGAAATAAAAAAAATATATATATATTTAAAAGAAGAATGAAACTGCTATCCCCTTAATGACAAACGGAAAGATGGTGCAGAGGAGGGGGCCTGTCCTGGAACACGACAGCGTTGTCTCAGGTGGGAGGACAGGGAGCTCTCAGAGGCAGGAACCCAGCAGGGCCGGCAGCCCGGGGCACTGATAGCACCGCTAACTAACAAGGCCGGTGCTCCTTAGACGGAAAGATCTATGGCCTCAGTGTCAGGCCCTCTGTGTGTTCTGTCCCCCGAGATGGGAAACTGAGAGTTAGTCTAGCCGTTAAGTCTGGTTCCACAGAAACAGAAAATAAAGGGACAGGGAGGGAGAGAGCAGATTCCAGGAGCCAGCTCAAGGGCCTGATGGTTCGTGTCCTGCTCCCAGCAGCTGTTCCCTCAGCGGCAGTGTCTCACCACTGGGTGCCCAGGGTCCTCTCAGCGCCACCCTGGGTCCCTCGGCAGCCCGAGTGGCTAGAGCTTATTTAGGTTCCCTACCAAGGCCTGGCGGGGTCAGCATATGATACGTGGCTATCACATTGCGGGCACTTGCAGACCGCCCCTGCTCCCTACTAGAGGAGGAGAGAAGGTGGAGGGAGCTGAGTGGTTCCCCAGCGTCTGAGAAGCGGTGGTTTGAGATCTGTGGCCATCTGATGCCCTAGCCCCACCTTTCCCACTGAGCCGTGCTGTCTCCTTGATGAGGTAACCTTTTTAGGAACTCGTGCAGACAGCACAGTAGCATCAGGGAAACAAGCCTATCAGAAGGCAGAGTCGCTGCGCTGCTCACGGTTTCCACTGGGAGAGAGAACCGGGCGTGTGGACTTTGCCACCGTCCGTTTCTAAGTTTCAAGCAAACGTCTGGAAGGGTGTTTCCTGTAAACCTTGCATGTCCTAGGGAACTCACTTCACAAGCCTCCTGGGGGCCCACTGAGATCAGTTTCCATGTGAAGTGCTTAGAGGTGATAAAGGCACTTTCCTGACTGCAGGATGCTCAAGGTTAAGTGAAGGACAGCCATGAGTCTGATGAACTGTCTATCATCTAATGACAGCTATGCAGGCCGAGCACCAGGGCTGAGAAAGGGCATCATGCCTTCCCCGGCTGTGTATTGAGAGCTCGCTCTGCCTCCCTATCTCTGCCAATCTCTCTCACTCACTCTCTTCCTCTTGCGGTAGGAGCTTTCAGCTATGATGGCATAAACCTTCTGCTGGTCCTGAGACCTGGATTTGAGGTGTATTGCAGTGGATGTCTGCTGAATCTCGTCCCCTCTCCCAGTGCTCTTGCTGGCACTAGGACATTTTTCTTTCAGGGAGCTGTCCCCTCTCCACCGCTGGTCTGTGTGACTCCCTGCATGACATGACCCGTTCCCAGGTAGGAATGCATGAACAAGGACTGCTGGTCAGCATATTCCAAACTCCCGTCCAGTGATAGGTGGGGCTTGGGCACATCAGACCAGATCCGAGTGCATCCCACCCGTTCGCTGGACCACAGCTCTCTTTCTGCTTGCTGAGGAGTGGAGTGTCCACCTGAGCATACTGGGCTCCCACGCTGAGATGCTGCCTGAGAAGGAAGCTGACCTAGAAGAAAGACAAACAAAGGGAAGAGACGGACAGTGCCCTGGTGATACCTTTACATCCTGGGCCCAGCCGTGTCAGAACAGATGCAGAGACTTGCAGATATGGGGTCCCCTAAATATCCAACACATCCTTCGCCCTAGCTCCGGAGGGGCTCAGCAGCTGTTACTAACATGACGCTCCAACTTTCATTTGCTGTTGTTCTTGGCTGAGTAGCTACTTCGGGAAGCCCATTGGAGGAGGAGTGACTAGCAGGGTAGGAGCCAGGCGTTCTTGGGTCCCTGGTCATAAACTCAGTCATGAGTTCTGTGTTGACGTCACGTCCTTTGCAGGGTCACGTCTCTGGCTCTCTCGTCGGGTAAACCTGCTAATGAGCTCAGACTTCAAAACCTGAGAAAGTCTGAGATGGGAAAACACCCTGGCCTCTGTCTCCTGTGATGATTGTGTACAACCAATTACTTCCAATCATCACAGATGACTGAACTTCAAAGTCAAAGAGTCTTTCTGTGATACTGGCAACAGGACACAAATAGCACAGTGAAGGCTTCGCCTAATAGAAGGGGCTAGTGGAGAAAAAGCCTGCTAACTTTCTGCCCCGTTTTCCTAGCGTATAAAGTATCATATATTGTACAAAAGAAACCTCAGACCCAGCTAACAGTTCCAACCACAAAGTAGGTTTTGGTTCTACTGGCCGACCAAGTATGGGAAAGTGTCGCTTCAAATAAAAATGACAATAACATGAAAGCACTAGTGTATTTGTAGTGGGAAGTGTCAGCTGTGATGGCATAATCCTTCTGCTGTAAGTTATACCACATTTTGCCTGCTGGCTGAAAGAAACCAGAGCCCTGGACTCTGGGTTTAATTTTTGTATTTCTAGGCAAACGCTGGGAAGGAACATAGTATATTTCTTCAAAAACAAGAAAGAACATTCCCTGTGCAAACTGTGCCTTCCCCGGGCTCTGGGAGCTATTCTGTGTCCAGCGGCAGGAATGATGCTTAAGCCATTAGCCTCATAAATCGCTTAGAGGACAAGGTGCTGGTGATTTGGAAGATATATCGAGTGGAACTAGGCAAATTCAGTCTGCCCCTGTTGTTTTATCCTTCATATTAACGGCAATGATTCTGTCCTAATCTTTTTTATGGCACTTTATCAATTAGGCGGCAGGTAAAGCCCATCGGCCTGGCCAAAATCTTTGGAGCTTTGCTGCAGCCCAAGACGCATCCTTCCCCACGCCTTCTCCCTCCCTCTTCCTTTCCCAGGGGCAACAGGCTTGAAGGCGCTCCCCATCTCCGTCTCCATGCTTTCCCTCGACACATTCCTGGCGTGTCTCATCCTGTCTTAGCATCGGCTTCATGGCAGACCACACTGAAGGAAGCGCTCGCTACTGTGAGTCTTACTGTCCAGGGCAGTGGTCGGCAAACTCATTAGTCAACAGAGCCAAATATCAACAGTACAACGATTGAAATTTCTTTTGAGAGCCACATTTTTTAAACTTAAACTTCTTCTAACGCCACTTCTTCAAAATAGACTCGCCCAGGCCGTGGTTTTTTGTGGAAGACCCACACTCAAGGGGCCAAAGAGCCGCATGTGGCTCGTGAGCTGTGGTTTGCCGACCACTGGTCCAGGGGATGTCTCTTCCTCTGTTCGCCACATGAAGCCTCCCAGGTTTCCTATATCAAAACTCTCACAGCAGCTAAGTGACCACGGTTTCTTCTGAGACCCTCACAGCGAGAAGTCCCTGGTGAGCGTCTCAGCTCTGCCGGCATGTAGGGGTCCTTGCTGGGGTCCTCCAGGGGCCACTCTGGTTTGGGGCGGTTGGAAGGAACACTCTCTTTTATGCTACATTCAGATCTCTGAAGCACATTCAAAATCCGTGTTACCTACTATCTTTGCCTTTTGATGCAGGTTCATTTATTTCCAATTCCTCAGTGTTAGAAGAACACTCTGCAGTGTGTGTGTGTGTGTGTGTGTGTGTGTGTACATGTACCATGCTCTGGAGGTCACAGCTAAGATAACGATGATACAAAACCTATATTTAACCAAAATATGGTATATCATCTTGGTTCTGTTATTTTCTTTTTTTTCTCTAAAACGGAATAGAAAAAAATATCTAGTTGCTACTAATGGTGTCTTTTAAGGGATTTTCTGGGTAAGCAAGATCTATTGCCATGTCCACACAGACACTGCTCTTTATCCATATCAGTAACATTAGCCAAACACATCCTTAGGGAGGAGATAACAGCAGCAAAAGAAGGAGGCAAAGGCGGTGTATTGATTAGGCTCTGTTTCAAGATCAATTCTGCAAATTGTAGATGGAAATAATTGCTTGTAGATTTCATTTGGGATGATTCTGCCTAATAAAGACAAAGAAGAGGAATTGAAAACCTTCTTCTTCTGAATGACACAGAAAACAACAAACCCAAACCATTTGTTGAACACATACTATGTTAGGGCTAGCTGGGGTCCTGGGTCCATTATGGACAGCTCCAGTCAAGAGACGGGGTCTTCCTTGGTTGAATGGGTGGGAAACAGGCAGATCTGAGAGTAAGTAGCAGGTCATGAAAATGAGGAAGACACCCTTTGGTAAAAAGGGCCAAGGAGGGTGTCTCCCATTGCGTGGGCCTCATGAATCTTCCAGGGAAGACCCTGCCCCTCAGTGCCAAGTTCACTCAGGAGCAAGTCCTGTTTCTCTTTCATTTAGCTTCCTGGGTCACAGCACCCCTAAATGTCCCTGAAGTAACATGTGATTTGGCCTCCAGCCTCCAACCAGGTCCACATCCCCAGGTTTGGACAACTTCTCCCATTAGCCCTGGTTCCCTGTGGAAGGGTTAGTGCTTACAAGGCTGGGCACATTCCCTGCTAGGGAAGGGGCGTGGCCTCTGGGCCTCAGTGCTGATTTGCTGAAGAAGGTCCAGGTGACTTGCTGTTGATCACCTGCAGGTGTAGGATATCCGTTTGTGTCTATGCTCCCTTGTTCTGTCTGCTCAGAGAACACCCAAGATTTGATCTTCTACCCCCTCCTTCCCTCCTCCCCCCCTCTCCACCAAAATGTCCAAGGGTGAAGTCCTGGGTGGGGCCTCAGGCCCAGAAATCAAACATCCAGGGCTTCTCAGATTTGTTTGCATGGCCTTGATTGCTAACTGTTGTCAAACACTGTGCACAGGGATGGGCTAGCAGGAAGCGTGCTCTTCCGGAAAAATCACCCCAGGGTGTTTGCTTTGCAATCAAGCCGTCACTTGTTAACAATGCCCATGTTTCTAAAGTGACAGAGACATCATCCTGCCATCACTCATAAAGTCATGCGACAGTGATGAGTACAGATGGGAAGGAGCAGGCGTTCTCAATGGCCCCGTGCAGACTCATCGCTGCGCTCCTGACATCTGATGAACTGGTTTTTAAGAACCTTGGGGCACGGTTGGCAGTTGGTGGTGACACCGAGTGCCACTTGGGACCAGAATGTCAGCATTAACATTCTCCGCGGGAGGAGGCTGCTCCAGTGTCTGATCACAAAAGCCATGCTGGAGCATCGCAGACATCATGAGGTAAAACTTCTGACTGACGGGCTCGCTCTTGCTTTGAGTTCCGGATTTGCTTGCTCTGACTGTAACGGATCGAAAGGCAATGGTGTTGTGAGAGAGGAGCATGGGTTGGCTCAGGCACCCGTGTCCTGTAATTTGTCCTCCTACGGTAGGACCGTAAATAACATTGCATATCTTCTGGGAGGGACTGCTAGCGATATTACAGGCACCGATCTTTTTTTTATTCTTGACATTGCCTAAATTAAACTTTATAAAATAAACCTTAAAATGTTAAAAAGTGAAGTCCCAAGAAGTTGTAAGGACCCCCTTTTTCCTTTGTCAGAGAGGGAGGTTGTATCTGGAGCTTCTTCAAGTCCGTTTCTGAGGCTCTGAGACAGTCACACAAATAAAAGGTTCATGCACACACACTGCTTCCATAGTACAGAGGACAGTATGGGTGCTTTCCCTGTTGCTGCCCCTCTGCGATGGGGTTAGTAATGAAAAGTAAAGCTAACACATACCATCCAAAATTTAAAAGGCCTTAAATCTTTTTTAAAAAAATTCAGAATACTACATAAAAATGATAGTAACAATTGTTCCTTAACATCCATATGGAACAATTTGGAGCACAGGAAGGTAAGTGAGGCCTGCACAGGAGGGACCATGAAGAGAACTGCTATTGTATCAGTTAGCTTTTGCTGCGTAACAGACCACGCCAAAACAAGTGGCCCGAAACAGCAATCATGAATTGACTCACAGTTCTGCAGGTGGGCAAGTTGGCTGAGTTCAGCCAGGTCAGCTTGTCTCTGCTCCATATGGTGTCAGCTGGGCTCGCACAGGTGCCTGCAGTCAGCTGGGGGTGCTGAAGCCATTTGACAGGCTAGCTGAGGGCTGGATGGCCTCACTCACAGGGCTACTGATGGCCCTGCTGACGGGGGTCACAGGTTATGGGCTATTGGCCATCCATCAGGCTAATCTGGGTTAATGGACATAGTGGTGGCCGCAGAGTTCCTATGTAGCGAGAGAGGGCAAGCTTCAACGCACAAGCACTTTTCAAGTCTCCGCTGACATCACCTTGTAATATCCCATTGGCCAAAGTAAGTCAAATGTCTAAGCCCAGGTTTAAGGAATGGAGAAACAGACTCAACCTGAGACCATACACAAGAGGGTCCTGCCGCTCTTATTTGACCAGAGTCAAATAAGTAGAGAGGAGGTGGAATCTTTGTGGTGCGTTTTACTGTTTAGCTGGCCAGCAATCTGAGAGAGTGGCAGGTGCAACACCCTGAAAAACCTCTCTGACATTTAATCTCAGCTCAGCCCTTATATACGTTTAGAGCAGGCGTCCTCAAACTACGGCCCGCGGGCCACATGGGGGTGTTTTTGCCATTTTGTTTTTTTACTTCAAAATAAGATATGTGCAGTGTGCATAGGAATTTGTTCATAGTTTTTTTTAAACTATAGTCCGGCCCTCCAACGGTCTGAGGGACAGTGAACTGGCCCCTTGTTTAAAAAGTTTGAGGACCCCTGGTTTAGAGGGTGGGAAAAAAGTCTAAGACTGGTGAGTTCCCAGGGTCTGGTTTCTATAGTTGTCCTTGAAAAAAATTAATCCTGGAACGCTGCAAAAAATTCCTCCTGGAATGCTGCAAAGATTCCCCCTTAAACACTGTCTCCCTTCAGATAGGTCCTGTCCTTGATCTGCACTCAAAATGTATCTTCCTTTCTGAGTAATGGATGCATCTGGGCTTTGAGGCTGCCTTATCTTTACAGCCCTGCTTTTCTTCTTGCAACACGTCCCCCAGTTTCCGAAGAAAATCTCCCTGCGTGGAGAGGGCAGGAAGGAGATAGACTCTCTGCAACTTACAGTCTTCTACTGAGTCAGCTGCATACAAGCAATCATGGACATAAGCCAATGGCCGCCATCCGCTCCTCCACAGCGAGCAGTGAACGCGGCTGGAGCAAGAGGCCAGGAGGGTCACTCAGTCATCACTCCCACATGAGCATGAGGAATGGGGGATAGAGTGCCCCAGGCTTTGGTTCTCTTACTGCTTGGCCATTGGACTTAAGCATTAAGTCCCTGGTCGGCCAGGCGTGTACTGTTCTACTCTTCGGGGCTGCCCATCAGGCTGGCATTGCTCCCGCCTTCAGCAGCCCACCCCTTCCTTGGGGTTCCTTCCTAGGATTACCCCTGGAAAGCTGTCAATTGGATAAAAATAATGAAATATTCAAATTAACTTTGAGCACACTGGCGTCAAGGTGGAAACCTTATTCTTTTCTTTATTTCTTGGCATTTTTTTTCCAGCCATAGGATTCAATGTAGCTTATCTAAGATCCTACAATGTGATTAAATGTCAACATTAGGATGATATGGGAATAAAATGGCAACAACCTGGAGATGGCTCCAAATTGAATATAAAGGTCTTCTTTTATTAAATTCTCCTTTAGAGTGAGTGACTAGGTTATGTTGAAATAGCAAGCCATCCCAGATCTCAGCGGATTGGCACTGGGAAGGGTTATTTCCACAGACTTAATTGGTCAACTGGTCTCTGTTCTGCATCACCTGGTCTGTACGGTGACCCCTGGCTCAGAATTGTGTACACAAGACCAGCATACATTTTCAGGGAGAAATTAAAGGTCACAAATATTTAATGTTCTTTTAAAGTTAAAGTTCAACTAATTTTGTGTCTGAGGTAATTACAGTCCAAAATTAAATACTCTTGCTTTTTTGAAGCCAAGTCCAAGGTCTATAAATTTTTAAATTAATGTTCAATGGAATTAAAATCATTTTCCATTTATTTTTTTGTTCACTAGAGTCTTTTTTTATTTTTTCAACAACTGTGTGCTAACTGGGCAGCCATCTATCATAACAGTCTTAATGCCTTTAGGACTTTAAAGTTCAGTTAGTCAGTTTCTCATTCCCACTTTAAAGACTATAAAGAGGTCATGGGACCCACAGGATTATCACAGCGCTGACCTTTACATCAGTAAATGACCTCAGGGCCTAGGCAGCTAGCTCAAGTCAAACCTGCTTCTCAGGACATCATACCTGGTAAAACCTTGACCTGTGTTACTGCTGTCAGGTTTGAAGTGGAAGCTCCATGGGCTCTGAGGGCAGGTTGGTGGACAGAGAAGAAAATTCATCTGTGGTTTCATCTTTGCAGGATACCATGGGGCCAGGTTTTCCTTGCCTAAGAAGTCAAATCCATTGCAAGAAATCTCCCTTCCAAAGCTCTGCAATGGCACTGTTTAACTTGTACATATTGTGTCTCTTTTCAGAGGAGACATGTTTGGAGACCTATTTGAGGCAAGGCTGTCTTCTTGCAGAAATTTGCGGAGGTGGCAGCCTTTCTTTCTCATTTAGGTTTCATTGCCTATGAGTCTGGAGTTTGGATGATTTCTCTCAGGTTCTCACATTGGTTTGCAGTGAACAATAGAAGATCCGTGAACCAAAGATGCTGTTGATGCTCCAAAAATCTGTGCTCCTGGAACATAGTTCTCACATTTGCCTATACCTTAGAAACCTAGTGCGGCTTTAAAAACTTAAGGTCCAGAATGCACCCCAACCAATTACATCATAGTTTCTGGGGTGGTTATTTATGTGTCAATTTGATTGGGCCAAATACCCAAATATTTGGTGGTGATGGAGGCAATGGAGGTGATGATGGTGAAGGAAGTGATGATGGTAGTGATGGAGATAATGGAGGTGATGGAGGTGATGGTGGTAATAGAGGTAATGGAGGTGATAGTGGTGATAGTGGTGATGGAGGTGATGGTAGTGATGGTGGTGATGGTGGTGATGGAGGTGATGGAGGTGATGGAGGTGATGATGATGAGGGTAGTGATGGTGGTGATGATGGTAATGGTAGTGATGGTGGTGATAGTAGTGATAGTGGTGATGGAGGTGATGGAGGTGATGATGGTGATGGAGGTGATGATGATGAGGGTGGTGATGGTGGTGATGGTAGTGATGGAGTTAGTTGTGATGATCCTGCAGCCCTTCCCAGCAGCTACTTGATCTGATTCCACCAACCATCTTTTCAGTCTCACCAATTCTCATTTACTATTCAAGATTCCAAGCTTATATACCAGATGTCTCTATATTTTAAATACCAAATATTGGGGATGTTAGAGGATCAATAAGTAATACCGCTCTTTTGCTCACGTACTTTCCGAACCAACAAAATATACAGAGCCAGACTTGTAGGGACGAAAATGTCAGCTTATCAGTGATAAGCACTGGGGTGGAGGACCTGGCTCAGGCAGGCGGTCAGAGGGGTGGTTAGTGTTTTCGGCTCCAGCCCTCTCCTCTGGGTTGTCTCATCCTTAGCACATACCCCCTCCCCTCCAGGCTTTTTGTCTCCCAAACAGACGCACTAGCTCAGGATTGATGACTCACCCTGGCCATGGGAAGAGAGGGAAGAAATCCACTCATTTATTTACACATTCATTCATTTATTCACTCGACAGGTGCTTATTGAGCGCTTAGGAAACTGTCAAGTGTGAACAAAGTAGAAAATAATTCTGCTTTCATGGCACTTATATTTCAGTGGAGGAGGGAAAACATTTTTTTTTTTTTTTTTTGCCTTTTATTGGCTTTGAGAAAATAAAACTCCCTTTTTCTCTGTGAGGAAGTGATAACAGGGCACTAATGGAGCTTCCTGCTCAGGAGAGATGAGGTGCACGTACTTGACCCGGGTTGTTCTAAGGAAGAACAATGCAATTTCTCTTCGGAAAGTGATCAGATGTACTGGAGGAGGCCATGTCCACCTCTCTGGCTGGTTGGGGCATCTCACGTCTGGGGATCCACAAACCCTTCCGTGCTCTGCTGCTGTGATTGAAGCACATTCTGTCGGGATGGGTTCTACTTCTCCACCGGGCCGTGAGTTCCCCGTTGCACAGCTCAGTACTCAGTGACTTGTGACATTAAGGAATGACTTCAAGGTTCCCAGCTGGTGATTGTAAATGGAAATAGGATTATTGGAAAGACATTTGTTTTTTGAGGGAGAAACGGGTGAGTCCAGGTTTCAACCTTTCGACATGTTTAGAGGATGGTGTGAGATTCCTTGTGTGGCTGGATTTCATGGCCATTTTGTATCCCTTTGCATTGCTGAGATGATGGAGGACTCTCAGAGAACAGTCAATCTACATCAATTGTGTGTATCTCTGTTGCTCCACGTTTGAAAAAACACACACAATTTCAGCCTTTGAAGATTTTAACCAATCTTCAGTCTTTTCATTTCTTCATCATTCCACCAATTTACAAATGTCAGGACAAATATCACACCCCTGAATCGACGCAGGGACGTAATTACCCTGTTACCGCAGAGATGACTTGCCCTTTGACCTGTCACTAGAAATATTATAAATACGCCCAGGACAAATGAAGCAGATTTGATACCAAAAGATGGCATGGACTCTGACTGAAGGAAAAGGAGACCGTCTCGCTGGCCTCGCAGCGCGAGGAGGGAGGAGAATGTATCCCTGGTCTCCGTGTGAGGCTGGGCTCCTTCAGTAATATCACGAGGCTGTGATTTCACTTATCACATAGCTGCTGTTATGAGCTTACCCTTAGGATTGTCTCATGGTAACGTCTCTGAGCAAAGGACGCATTTTCATCTAAATGTATCTATTTTACTGCAGAATGGGAAAGAGAGAGCCAGAGTGTAGTTATTATTGGCTTCGCACTAAGGGTTGAAAATGAATATACATCTGAGGCTTGCTTTAGTGCCATTATCTGAAATGCAAATGGAGTTCCATATGAGGTAGAAGTATTTAAAAAGGACACCGCTTGTCAGGGTGAAAAGGTTTCTTTGAGGGGAAAGTTGGCTTTAAGTTGCAAATGCACTCGATTTCTCCCACCTCTTTGCCCCGTGATGACTTCATCTCTCACACCCTCCTGACATGCTCTATGAATCCATCAAACAAGAGAGGCCGAGAGGAAACAGACTCCTGTCTTGGGGGAATAGTTGGGTCAGTTCAGGTTGAAATTTTATTGGTTTTAGCTTAAAAGCTATTGGAAAAACTTGCAGAATGAAGAGTCGCTACAGTGTGATTTTTAAAGCACGCTTCAAAGATAAAAACAGAACAAAATTGGTTGTTCTTTCCAAAACCTGTAAGTTAAATCGGCACACAGATACATTCCCACGCTCTAAACTGTTGGGTATCAAGTGAACAAAGCTCTCAGTCTGAAAGAAAGTTTGCAGATGTTAAAATAGTTGGTTGCGGTAAGGAATCTTTGGGGTGTTGGATGTGTAATGTTTTCTGGTGTTGTTCCAGAACAGGTAAGACATAAAATTGAACTTTGTTCAGATCAAATAGGGGTTTGTAGCAGCAAGCCCCTCTCTAAGACATGTTTTCTCAGGCTGTGGTAACAAAGCCTCACAAAGGGAGCTGCTTGAGCATTTAATTAAATTAAATATACTAATTCTATACAATAAAACCCTAATATGCAAATTGACCAAATAGTAGAACGATGGGCAGAATGACCGGTCGCTGAGACACACACTGACCACCAGGGGACAGATGCTTAATGCAGGACCGTGCAGGCAGGAGGTAAGGAGTGAGGGGTCCAGGGTCCTCACTCCTTACCTCCCGCCTGCAGCGGAGGCGGGAGAGGGTCCTGCCACTGCCACTGCGATTGCCAGCTGTGAGCCTGGCTTCTGGCTGAGCTGCGCTCCCCAGTGGGAAGGCACTGACCACCAGGGGGCAGCTCCTGCATTGAACATCTGCCCCCTGGTGGTCAGTGTGTGTCATAGCGACCGGTCATTCTGACGATTGTTCAACCGTTTGGTCGATTTGCATATTAGGGTTTTATTATATAGGATTGGGAGATGGGGCCTTTGGGAGATAATTAAGATTAAATGGGGTCATGAGGGTGAGGTCTTCATGATGGGATTAGTGCCCTTATATGTAAGAAAATAAGTGAGTTCTCTCTCTTTCTCTCTCTTTCATCTGGGGACACAGCTATGCCTTATAAGGCAGCCATGTGCAAACCAGAAAGAGAGTTCTCGTCACAACCAGATAAGTCTGGCACCCTGACCTCAGACTCCTAGCCTCCAGAGTTGTAAGAAGGTTAATTTCTGTTAAACCACCCAAACTATAATACTGTGTTATGGAAACCTAGGCTGATTAAGTTAGACTGACATGGTGTCTTGCTCTCCCCTAGATAAGGGCAGGTATAACCCAACCCAGGCTACCTAGACAAATTATCCTTGGAAGTAAATCTGAGTAGTGAAAAGCCAAAAAAGTTGGAGTCCATTCACTTATGACAGAAGCACCCTGGCCTGACTCCTCCTGCTGTGGGACATACCTACTGATCCACATTCTTGTCTCTTGGAGCTGCTCATCCTCCTGTCTATTTCCAAATCCAAGCCTCCAGTCTCCCTCACGGATACCGTGAGCTCTTGATGTTCTTCCAATAAACCCTTCCCTACCCCATTTAAGTGAGACAGAATTAGGGTCTATTGCTTATAACCCAAGAGTCCTGATTAATATATCTACCTGTTGTGCCATTTCATGGGCAAGGCCTACACACTATCAGTTCTCCCTTTATAAGACAGCATAGTTATGTTTTTACACTTATTATCATTGCTTTAGAGACTTCTGAGAAAAAAGTTAATTTGCCGACTTTTGACATATTTGAGACATTGGTTATATTTTGATGGAGGAATTCAAAGATACTGTTAACTAAAATTTTATTCATAAAGGAATATTTAAATAAATCATCAGAGTCATTCCTTCTTTGAGTTAAATTGCTCATTATATTTGGAGGAGAGGTGTCTGGGGAGTGGTAGGATGGAGAAATGAAAGACGTACATAAGCTTATGCATAGGCTAGCATTAATAGGCATTGGGTGCTTTCAGCTTTGCTATAAATTATAAAACTAATAATGACTTGCATAAATGAATAGGAAACTACAAATTACTTTATGGTTAGGAAATTCTGAAAGACCAGTGGTATTGACTTTCCCTGAGACTGTAACTGGAAAAAGTGAGCTGGTTTAAGATGAAAATTGACTTACATAAATATCTATCATGGCCTTTTATTTCTGTGGACAAGGCATATTAATGCATTACTTATATTTTAATTTCCACAAGCCCTAGTGAACATTAAGCTTTCACATGACACAAAAAAGGATGGTGGCAACTTGTATTTCAATCCACAGTGGTTGATGATTCAGTCCCAAAGATTAACTGAGCCAAGAATTCTAAATGTTTTTAGAGCAAAGTAGATGTTTACTCAATTAATCAACTCAACAGATAATTATTGTCCCAGCTCTGTCTGCCACTGTGCTGTTTGCAAGGTATACAGTGTACAACATGGCCCTTCACCGCCACAAAGGATACAGCCTAAAAGATGACACAAGAGAAGTATTTATCTTGGTCTGTTGTATCTTCTGTTTGATGCCAATAAATTTTTATCAAAATTAAAAAATAAAAATAAAAGGAGACATAAAGGTACACGACTAAGAACAATAAATCACTAGCACCATAACAAAGTTATCTACCAGAGCAACGAAGCCTGGTTCTGCAAATGGAAGGAAGACGGGAAAGTGTCCAGGAAGGGTTTTAGAGGAAGTGTGTGTGTGTGTGTGTGTGTGTGTGTGTGTGTGTGTGGGTGGGTGCAGGTATGATCATTCCAGGTAGAGACCAGAAAGGTGATGAGGTGATGAGGTGAGACACAGGTAGGGAAGGTTGAGAAATGTAAGAAGCTCAGTTTGAGGAGAGACACAAAGAGAATCAAGAGCAAGACTGGAGCAGGTTGGGTTGGTCCTTGGTAGGCCCTGCAGACCATGGCTATGGATTTAGTGCACTGCAACCATTAAAATCTTCAAGTGGCGGATTGAAATGATTAGATTTTTGGTTTTGAAAGGTCACTTTGATGGGTGAGAGGAGAAGTTATGAGAAAAGGAAAAACTGGAATCCTAAAATGATAGCTCCAGTGATGGTTTCAAAAATGGTGATAACCTGATTGAAGGCAATGGCAGTGAGGACGAGAGAGGGGAGGGGTAGGAGACACGTTAAGGAGAAAATATGACTTGACTTGATCCATGATTAGAATTGCAGTTTGCAAATATTTTGTAAGAAAATGAAGAGGCAAGATTGACCACCAGGGTCTGGTCTTGGGTAGAGACACAGCCATAAAGTTGTCTCAGATGCATTCATTAATATAGAAGAAAAAGAGCAAGACTGTGGGTGGAAAGCAGGATAAAAACTCAATGTTAGAGGCCTTGAATTTGAGATGCTCAAAGGACTTTCATGTAAATAAGCAAGAACCAACTGGACATCAAAGTCAGGAGCCCAGCAGGGAGTCTGGCCTAGACATGTACTTCTGGAAGTTGCCAACACATAGGTAGAGTTAAAAATATAAAGTGAATATGATTGTCTAGGGAGGGAAAGTGGAAGGAAGAGATGCCACCATCTGTGGGTGGGCAGGAAGAGGCTAGTCACAAAGGAAATGGGAGGACGTGGTCTAGGTAGACACCAGGAGGAAGTGTTGTCATGGAGACCAAGAGGAGAGGAGCTTCAAGACAGAAAAAGCCATCAGAAGTGTCAGATGCCAGAGGGATTCAATTGCTCTATCTGTTGCTTTGGAATAAGGAGACTTGAGTAAGCTATTATGAGTTATTAGGTGGAGGATGCTAATCTTTATGTCAGTTGTTGTAAAGAGGAGTACATCTTGGGGTTCCATCCCTGAGTGGCCTCGTGTGCCTTTGCTGCATGAGTACATCCTATCCCCTCTCAACTCTATTTGATGCCGCCAAGATGTGACTGAGTACCGGCTTTCTCAACCTCAGCACCACTGACATTTGAGACCAGATTCTTCTTTGTTATGAAGGGATGTCCTGTTCACTGTGTCACAGGAACCCCAATGTTTTCCCTTTGGTTATCCTGCCTGCTCACATTGGCCCAAAGAAATGTATGAGTAGGAATTTTCGAAATAGAAAGAGAAAATAGTTTAACACTGAGCTGGCCAATATGAAGACGGGAGCTTTTGCTCTAAATAAATCAACTCCCAGGTGGCATGTAGGTTACAGATTATACAGGGAAAAATTACAAGACACAGTGGGTTAGGGTGTAGGGTCTGCTTGGTTGGAGGTGAGATAAGGGTAATGAGGAATTTTTTCAGGCCTTGAGGACAGCTCTGAGGTCTGTTCCGGCGTTCCTCTGCCCAGTCTCATGGGAAAGTAGACAGGGGGTCACGCCACCTTAGGGCTCAGGAGCCAAAACATAACAAGTCAAGATGTTATCTCTAGCCTGCAGATATCTGGGCCATGTGACCATGAGCTAGGTCTGGGCTACTGTCTTCTGCTGCCTTGAGGGTTGCCGATTATCTTGGGAGGGGCACATATGTAGGGTGCTGAGTGGCACATATGTAGGGTGTCCCCCCCAAATATATATACACACTTTGAATAATTATAAAGGCAATGTTTATTAAAATACTTTTCTTTTTCAAAACGGAGCTATCAGCTGTTAAAGTGTGTATATATAAATATATATGAATATATATATGAGTGGAGAAGATAGAGAGAGAGAGAGAGAGAGAGAGAGAGAGAGAGAGAGAGAGAGAGAGAGAGAGAGAGAGATTTTTAGAGCTAGGACTTAAAACTAAATTTAATCCAAGTCATAAGGACCCTCGGTTTCAATTGTGGGAGGCTTAACAGCATCCCTGGCTTTAACTACCAGATAGATGCCAGTGCTACTCCCCTGTCCCCAAGACATGACAACCAGCGATTTCTCCAGGCAACGCCAAATGTGCCCTGGGTGGTAAAATTGTCCCGGTTGAGAGCCATTGCTCTGGACCAGTAGCAAGGGAGCCCGGGCTGCACCCTTCATCAGGATGGGAGCATTGACCAAAGAAGTAGATTTTAGATAAACACTGACACAGCCATAAAGTTGTCTCAGAAAAGATGTGTGTGTTGATGGGAGCCAAATAACCAAGCAATGCAGGCCTTCACTGTTTGGGTAAAACACATTATTTTTTCTGAAACAATGAACAAGTTGTCTCTAGAAGAACAGTACAAAATGGTAAAAGTCAACAATAGAAAAAGATTACATGGAGTCACATACACAAGCTCTTCTATACGCAGGGAAGCAAGAGCTCTTGCACTAACCATTAATGTAGGGCCTGGCCAGCAGGACCCACCTAGCTCTTTGGTAATCGTCCTCACAGATCTTCAGTAGTTGATTATAATACCAGCTCAGAGTCATGTAATTTGTTCCCAACCTCACCTCTGCTTCCCTCAAAGTGAAAATTCAGGTGAAAATTTAGTTCTTAAGGCAGAAGCCATGTTTCCCCCCTGTCACTTGATTTGGTTTTCTACTTTCCAAAATCTGGGGTTATTTATGATTATTAACAAACTTCTTTTCTCTTGCTGATTTTACTAAATAATCTGAGTGGCCAGATTATTATGATCTCTGAACGCCTGAGCTCCCTTGCTACTGGTCCAGAGCAATGGCTCTCAACTGGGACAATTTTAGTAAGTCCAGGGTAAGTCTAGCAACCATTTGTTACTGTACAAATTCATTATGGTAATATTGACTGTGTCCCTGTGGCATACATGACACCCCCATGACTTTTTTATTTTATAACTAGAATTTTTATGGTAGTACTTTTTACCTCATTCTCCTAAAATTCTTGTATATTGCAGTAGATAGAAAGCATGAATACAATATTATGTGCATGCAATTTATGGCTAAATAAAACCCAGATGGTAGTGACTGTGGGCCAAATCCTCACTCCCGGGAGTAGGTTAGCACCTGCACACTGACCTGATGATGGACGAAGCTGCCCCTTAGTAAGGATTTTCCTCTCCTACTGACTATGCAGCTGTGATTTACGCTTAAGTCTTGGTGAGTGGTCATCATTCATTGGTTCCTTCAGTCAGTCAACAAATAATGATCACATATCTGCCGGGTGAGGCACTGTGCTGCCCACTGGGGAAACCAGGCAACATTATAGATGCGATGGTTTCCCTACAATTTGCTCAGCTTCTGGAGAGAGACAATGAACAAGTTAAATATAAATTTAAAAGATGAAATAAATAAACATTGTGGTCATTGCTTTCTAAAAATTAGAGTGATGTGATTGCAATCGGAGGGGTGACATGGGAGGTCTGATTTATATAAGGGGGCCAAGGAAGGCAGATCAGAGGAGACAACGTTGTTCTGCCGCCTAAAAGATGAGATCCAGCCAAGCACTTGAGGGGCTGGAGAAAGGTAAAGGAAAACAGTCTAGCGAGCAAGGGGCCGGGGGTGGGGTGGGTTGAGGAGGAGAACACTAGTCAGGGAGGCAGATGCCAGCTCACAAAGGACCTTTTTGCATTTGCATTTTGGTCTCAACAACAAAAGGAAGACTGTGACGAGTTAAGCTGGAGATAAGAAAAGATTGTGTGATCAAAGTTTTTAGAGTATGATTTTGTCTATTTTGTGAAAACTGCACGGGGAAGATGAAGAGTGGAAGCAGAAAGACCAGTGAGGAGGCCATTGAGCAGCTCAGTGATAGGGGATGAGGGCATGGTGGAGGGTGGTGGGAGTAGACAGAGAACTGGGAGCTGAGGAGATGTGTGTCGGATACAGAACAGCTGGGATGTGGTAAGCAGAATACTTACTCCAGAAGACCTCAATGCCCAATTCCCAGAACTTGTGGATATGTTACCTTACATGGCAAAGGGAATTTTGCAGATATGATTAAGGGTACAGATAGGGAGATCACCCTAAATTGCCCAAGTGAGGCTAACCTAATGGGTTCTTAAATGCAGGGAATCTTCCCCAGCTGATCCAGGGAGATGCAATTGAAGGAGATTCAAACCGTGAGAGGGACCTGACCCACCATTGCTGACTTGGAAGGTGAAGGAAGGTGTCTGTGAGCCAAGGGATGTGGATGGTCTCTAGAAAGGAAAAGGCTGTCATCTGGCTGCTATCACGGAACAGGGGTTTCAGTCCAATCCCTGCGAGGAAGACAATGCTGCACAACCAGAATGAGCAAGGAAAGGGACTGTCCCCAGAGGCTCCAAAAAGGAGCATGGAATATGGCCCTGCTGACACCTCAATGTCAGCCCAGGAGATTTCATGTCAGGCTTCTGCCTCCACGCAGACTTGACTTTGGATGGTGAACACACAATACAATACACAGGTGATGTATTATAGAAGTGTACACTTGAAACATACATAATAAAATTATGTAATAATTGGTTAATTTTATTAACCAAGGTCACCCCAATAAATCCAATAAAAAGTCAGAATCGGAAAAGAAAATGTTTGAAATGCCTACAGGATATTTAAGTTAGTGGTACCAAGCAGGTAATTGGTTATGTAAGTCTGGGGTACAGAGAAGTCTGAACTAATGACAAACTTTTGGACGAGAAAGAAGACAGGTGATATTTACAAATATGGGACTAACTGGGTAGACCTGATAAGGGATGTCCATGGAGAAGCCGACTAAACCCAGTACTAAGATGCTGCAATAGTCGGAGGTTGGGTGGAGCAGGAGCAGGAGACATCACAGGTAACAGAGAAGGAGCCCTGGAGTGGCAGGGAGAAAACAGGGAGAGCACAGCATCAGTAAGTCAAGAGAGGGATATGCATGGTGAAGGAGGAAGTGGCCAACTCCGCCGGATGCTACTAAGGATCTGGTGGGAGGATGACAGGAAAGTGCCACTGAACTTGGCAATGTGAGGGAGAGCATGGATTTGGGGAAGATCACATTAGGCGGGTGGTGAGAATGGAGAATGAATAGGATCAGTATGAAAAGGTGAGGGGTGGGTGGGTGAGGTGATCAAGTTTAGTTAATGAGTCTTGCAATTTTATTCACAGGACACAAAAACAAAGAATGGAGAGGTCTTGGACTGAGGTGGGTAAGGATAAGGAGGTGCCTTTAAATATGGATGAGGTTGGTGTACTGACATGAATGATCTAGTAGGGAGAGAGAGGTTGATCTAGGGGACAGAGAGAGACTAAGAAAGGAGTAGAATATCTGAGAAGGGAATAAGAGATGGGACCCAGCTCATAAGCAAAGGAATGTACCCACACTGTTCCCTGAGGTAAGAGAGCAGAAAGGGCTGATGGAGATGCTGGTAGGTCTGTAGATTTATTGGTGGGATTCTGAGGAAGAATAAATTCCTGGTAGCCCACCAGCCCAATCTTTCTACATTAGTATTGCCTTCATCACAACTTGGGAGTCATAATCCAAACATTCATATGTCAGGAGGGAGTTGACACTGGGTCATTTTGATCCAAATGGCATTTTTATGACTGTACTAAATATGTTTATGGCCTCTGTAAGAAGGAAGTCTTGGAAGTAGAACAAAATGACACCTCTGGGAAAGAATATGAACAGTTTTACTGAGAACAGTAACTAACTACTATGCTTGCCTCACTCATTCCCGGGGGCCTTGTGAATCTTCTCATCTTTTTATTATCAGGCATCTGTGAGGTTGGCCCACGAGCCTGTATCAAGGGACTAGGCTCTTGGAGGTGCAGTGCCAGTTGTTTTGAGTCAAACAACTTATTTTCCCAGGTGACCTTAAAAGTGGAGACAGTCATTATTGAGCTGACATGATGGGTTAGATTCTAGATGTATTTCTTTTTTTAAAAGTATATTTTTACTGATTTCAGAGAGGAAAAGAGAGGGAGAGAGAGATAGAAACTTCAATGATGAGAAATAATCATTGATTGGCTGCCTCCTCCACTGGGAATGGAGCCCGCAACTTGGGCATGCGCCCTGACCGTGAATCAGTGATCTCCCAGTTGGTTCAGAGGTTGATGCTCAACCACTGAGCCATGTTGGCTGGGCTAGAGGTATTTCTTTTCCCTCGGCCAAGTTAACTGTACTGTCTGACATGCTCAGTACCATGCCTGGTCTTCAGCGGTCTGCAAGGAGAAAGAAAATACTAGAAGATTTTTACTAAAGTACAGTTGACATACAATATTACATTATTTCAGGAGTACAACATAGTGATGTGACATTTATACATGAAGTGATCACCAGGGTAAGTCTAGTAACCATCTGTCACTGTACAAAGTCATTATGGTAATATTGGCTGTGTCCCTGTGGCATACATGACACCCCCATGACCTTTTTATTTTATAACTAGAATTTTTGTGGTAGTACTTTTTACCTCATTCTCCTAAAATTCTTGTATATTGCAGTAGATAGAAAACATGAATACAATAATATATGCATGCAATTTATGGCTAAATAAAACCCAGATGGTAGTGACTGTGGGCCAGATCCTCACTCCCATAGGTGGGTTAGCACCTGCACACTGACCTGATGATGGACAAAGCTGTGACGTCCGGGAAGAACTCTCCCAGGGCTTCATTAGTGAGCCTGACCTCCCCCTTCTCTTCATTATGCATGTGTGCACATGTTCTCAGGTGACTTCTACCAGCTAAACTAGCCTGTCGCGTATTAAAAGGCTATAAACAAAAGTGGCCGTAGCTTTGCTTTTGCTCGAATGACCAGAGGAAGGAGGTTACAGTGAGTGCCCTCCCTCCTCTTACCTGCACTAGGAATGCTTTCGGGGGAAGTATTCACATGCAGCCATGGGAAGCCAAACAAGACATCTGAAACCATTTTTATTTTACTTTAAAAATCAGATATGCTTTACTTTATTTGCAATTGGTTTAGCTCAAAATAAAGTGTATTTATTTGACTACCTTGCCTGTGTCGGTTGCCCTGATGAGTTTTTTCCTCTTTTTTATTAAATTGTGATACTAAATACTAAGCCAGACTTAACACAGAGATGAAGACATGCAGACTTTTCAAAGATTATGGAGGCCCTTGGGTGGGACCTCTTAGGCGGGAGCTGGCTTGAGGTCGCAAGCTTCCCAACCCTCTGGTAAGTACCTAATAAAGTCCTTTTTTCATGACAAGGATGAACTTCAAAGTGGATTTCACATGGTGAACCAGGGCAGGCCTGGGCCTGAGGCCACATCGGATTCATGTCTGTAATGTTTTATGATTCATGTCTCAGCCCCTCTGTTTGACCTGACTTGATCCAGCTGTAGTCTATCTCATAGCATGTCACACATTCCTTCCCCCTCCATCCTTCACTTAGTGTATCCCTTAAAATTTAATAGAAGGCACGAGTTGAGGCAGGGCCCTGACGAGCCCCAACAGGCTCTGGAAGTAGAACGCTCCGGGCCTCCTCTGGGGGTGATGTCTCCAGGCTGTGTAGGACCGAATATTGGTTTACTGATGAAGATGGCAGCTAAAATCTGCCTGCCATGACCAGAGGACTAGGTCGAGGCACATTAGGAAAGCTGCCTTGAGTCTGTGTTTGTACAGAAAACACGCTGTTTTCACTTAGATTGTATGCTGCTGTGGGTGGTTTAGAGAGACACCCTTGGGGTTAGGTCTTGCCGGAGGTGAGAGGGTCCCTCCTAGAGAATTTGATGTGGGGTAATTACAGAAAGATTATTATTTCAAAGACCAAGGTTGACACATCGGTTTAGAAGACTCCCTGGTGGTGGGAACCTGGCACCTAACTCCTCTGGAACAGGAGATCCAATTTTCTGATTTTACCTGTTTTCTCTGGTTAAAAAAATAAAAGTTTTGGGTGCTCAGAGAGGAAGAGGATTGAGGGTTGGTTCTAGACACAGAGATGAGGACTGGCCACAAGGAAGTAGGTGTCAGTGCTGTCTGCTGCTCTGATTACATCTTGCTGGGTAACAAAGCATCCAAGCTTGTAGCTTAAAACAATAACCATTGCATGATGTTCACAGTCTGCAGTGATTCCTCTGTCCTGTGAGGAATGACTAGGACCTTTTGATGGATTTCTGCTGGCAGCTGGTCTGGTCTGGAGGGACCACTCACCTGATGCTGGGTCAGGTCAGCCTATCTTCCTTACCAAAACCCTCATGTGGGTTTCATGGCTTCTCTACGTGGTCTTTCCTACAGGGCACTTGGGCATCTCACAAGGCAACTCAGGCTCCAAGGGCAAGTGCCCTAAGAGACAGGAAGTGGAAGCTGCCAGCTCTGGGTTGGAATCCTGCACAGCACCACTTCCTCCATATTCCATTAGCCAAAGCAGCCACATGCTCCCTCAGGTTCAATGGGAGGGGGCAGGGACCCCACCTCTCCACGGAAAGGATGCCAAAATGTGGTGGCCGTCTTTCGTCTGCCATCTGTGCTATTCTCTTTGAACTTGGCTTTTGTTCTGTACTTTGCTTTAGTCCATTTCTCTCTTCCCCAACACTTAGTCAAAATAAGCAGAAGAAGGAGTAGGAGCTGTATTCCTGCCTGGGAGGCAGTGGTGTAGGGAGGAGGGCCGGTCTCAGAGTGGGTCAAGGATCCATGGGAGTAGGGATTGGGAAAGAGGTGACCAGAAGACCCTAAGACACCTCAGGGATCTTCATGAGTATTTGCAAGAACTCTGTATGTCCCCCAATGTGTAAGATGAGGGTGGGTGTCATATATTTGGATAATAATAGAAGACAAAGGGACTGGGGGATACCTTGTTCTTATGACACAGTACTTCTGACTTCTTCCCCATCAGAAGGTTCACTTCACAGAAGCAAGGATTATATCTGGCTTTGACTTTGCTACGTCTGAAGCACCCAGCAAATGCCAAATTGCCATTTGTCGAATAAATATACAGCTGTAAATTTACTGTTGTCATATGCTATTCACTCTGTTGGGATTTTACATACATTGCCACATCTAACATCATGAAAACCCTATGTTGTTATTACTCCCATTTGACAGATAAGGGGAATGAGGCTTAGAGATAATAACCTTCCCACTGTCACACTGGTAGGCCATGGCATAGCTGAGTGAGGGGCATGTCCACCTAAAACCTTCAACTCTATTCACAAGATTTATTCAACTCCCACAATATACCCAGCACTGAATCCATCCTTAGGGAGATTATAGTTTATTTAACTGGGGAAGCGAAGATAAATTCACAGAGTGAGATGGCAAGAACATAAGTAAACAATGGCTGAAATAAGTCACATGGCAGTGCAGGAGAAGCAATGGCTGGATAAAGATGAGGATAGTAAGTTCTGTGAGTCCAGAGGACCCAGAAAGTGATGGACTACAGAGGCCGAAGGAAGCTTCATGGAGGGGTAGAGATTCCTGGGATGGAGAAGATGAAATGAATAGGGTCAGGGTAGGATCAGGGTACCTGCCATAATGTGAGGGCAGGGAGAAAGGCATGAGACAAGATGTGGAGGCAGGAAAAATACAAAGCACATTGGAGGAGTGTGACCAGGCTCCAGAGCAGGAGCACGATCCTGATAGTAAAACCCATCCCTTTTCATGTACAGTTCTATAGGTTTGACAAATACATGGAGCTATGCAACCACCATCACAATCAAGATGCAGAGGAAGATGCCCCCAAACACCTTCTTCATGCTTCCTCCATGTCAACCCGATCACGTGGCTGTACTTATATGTCCAGCTATATACATGTGTGGTGACATTCGACATTTCCCTGCACATTTTCCTTCATGATCCTGCCTAGCTTAGTGGTGTGCAGAGTCTTGGTTCTAAGATAGGGGATAAAAAGGAGATTGGCTTTGAGTTTCTGAAAGGGAAAAGTAAAAACCAAAACACAGCAAAACCCCTGGGTGAGTGCAGAAAACAGCCATTGTGTGGTTCACCCCGTTCTCCTTTTAGGAAAACATGAGAATGCTCTTCTAGGAGAGAAGAGCGAAGCTCCAATCCAGGATTCTAACAGCTTCAGTCATGTCACCATGTTTTAACCAGGAAGAAGTGGCGCCGGCCCACATAAGGTAAGCATCACTCGATCGTCATAAAATCTTCCTAGAAAGGTCACTAGTGAAATCACACAATTATTTTCCAATTTTATCTTTTGGTCTGGGGAATGTTTATAAAAGAGCCCTGAACCAGAAGCTCTGAAGTCTGAGGCTGGGACATTCACACGTCTCAGGACCCAGAGCAAAACATTAAATGAGAATGAATTCTAAGATCCATTTAATCAGTAAGAAGAACTGGATGGAAAGTGTGCTTTGGGCAACATCTCACAGGCATTCTTTTGGCTGTCACCTTCAATCCTTATAGGTTCATTTCCTTCCCAGCCCTGATGCCATCCCCATGTTCATTTCTAACTTAGCATGTTGTCCCGGTCTAATGTCTAGACTCCTGCTTACTCTTCATCCCATTCAATGTCCTAGGCAGTGTTCGGCAAACCGTGGCTCGCGAGCTACATGCGGCTCTTTGGCCCCTTGAGTGTGGCTCTTCCATAAAATACCACGGCCTGGGCGAGTCTATTTTGAAGAAGTGGTGTTAGAAGAAGTTTAAGTTTAAAAAATTTGGCTCTCAAAAGAAATTTCAGTCGTTGTCCTGTTGATATTTGTCTCTGTTGACTAATGAGTTTGCCGACCACTGTCCTAGTGATTCTTCCGCACCTTGCAACCTCTTCCCATTCTTACTCTTGGTGTTGGAAGCCCTCCTCCTTCAGAGACTAAATCTAGGAGTTCCTTTCTCTGTGACCCTGGGAACCTTTGTTAACAAGACTGAACTGCTCACTGTCCTGTTATCATTCATCAACCTCCCCATCTTAACTGCAACCCAGCTTCCCACCGATGCAACTTGTCTCAGCTTTTTACCGTAGAGGTCACTCCTCCCAATTCTTCATCCCTGGGATGCATAGGAGAGGCCAACAGAGTCAGTTTTCATAATTGTCCTGCAGAGGGACCATTGACAGTTTGAAATCTGTCAATGTTTCAGGAAAACTTATCCAACATTTTGAAACACAGCCAAAAAGGTGGGTGGTACGTCTTTCAATATCATACAGAGGCAGAGGCCACTCAAGGATTGACTAGGAGAGTGTATTTACTTCATCTCATCGCTTATTACTGCTCAGAGTAATAACATAAAGTGACTTGTTAAGTGCTTTGGCCTGAGAGAGATACAAATCATTCATGTCTGGCAGAACAGATGACTCTACAGTTTTATGGCCTATTCGGCACTTACAAGTTTTATATCCAACTCAACAATCTCATTTTAACATTACTTTATTAAGTTGCCCATAAATGTCTTAGCTTCTCAGGTGTTCTCTGAACTGGTCATAACATTTTACCAGTTGCCTCATTAGCTAATGAGTTAAATGAAAACTTTAACACATGTTCATTTTATTTTTCCCCCAAGAGTCTAATTTTGCCTTGTTGAAGATTATACTCCAAGAAAGTAAAGCCCTGACAGGTAGAAAGTGCCATGTTCGTTTAGCTGAAGGACGGTGTATGTGGGAAAAGTGGAAGACAAAGCCGGGGGGAGAGGCTAGGGACTCCCTCAGACAGTGTTATGTGGAATAATCTGTACCTGGTTCAGCGGGTTATGGACAACCACTGACGGTTTTATGAAAAGAAGATTGGCTTGGGTGGACTTGTGTTTTCGCGAGGCTTCCTGGCTGCATATGTAGGACTAATTGAATTGAGGAGGGAACAAAGGGGCTCTGAGGAGGGGGTGGAGGCAGCCACTGCAGTTGGAGGGCCCTAGATTAAGGATTAGCAGTGGGATGTCATGATCGAGACGACCAAGCAGGCCAGGCAGATACCCTGTTTGACACTCGGCATCCTAAGGTTAAACCATCTTCCACTGACTCTTCACCATGAGCCAGATATCATGATTTTGTTCTTTACCATTTCCAAACGTGCTGGCTTTCAAACCAAATACTCAAACTTACCATGTTTTCAGATGAAAATGCCGGGTTTCTCTCATGGCCCAGTTTACTTAAGATGTTAAATATGTTAATCTCAATGGCACATATTCATTTTGACTCAAACTCACAACACGTGTCAGTTAATTTCAATGACACGTGTTCATCTCAGGGCAAGTAAGGATGAAGAACAAGTTGAAACCAAGAAGCCAAACAATGATCAAGACACAGTCCCAGGAAATGAAGCAGAAAGGAATGAAAAGGTCTGGGACCTCAGTGCGGAGCCAGGGAGAGAGAGAGGTGGCAAGTCAGAAGTCCTTAAGAGTTCAACGTCACGACACATAACACCCCCATTCTTGTGGAAATGTTCCCAAGGGCTCAATGCTGACAAGTCTTGAGTATCTATGACTCACTTAGGCTTGAAGAGAACTCTAACTTCAATGGGGGGAAAAAGATAAAAAATAATATATTCTGCGTAGGTCTATTGGCTTTTCTTATCTCAAAATATGGGAATAACTCAATGGTGTTGCTGGACTTTTTCATTCTGTTCCGACGAAATGGGGTCTTGCTGGCTACCCAGGCATTGCATTCCAGACCTCTCCCTGACGGGAGCACAGCCTGATTTCCGTCTTCAGTGCAGCAATGCCATTGGAAGGACAAGCACGTCTGGGTGCGGTATTATTTTGGTTCAGCCGCTAAAACCCTAAAACCGAGTAAGCCAGCCAAATGCTGATACAGCAACACATCTGAGCTTCCCACTTTTATTCAGAACCCAGCAGCGTTTACCTCTTATCTGTGGAGACTGAGACTGATAACAGTGGGATAATTAGTCAGAGACCGCTGTTTCTCATTTAATAGCTTGGGACACTACAAGATTCGCATCTGATGCAAATGGAATCACCCTGAGAACATTTAATTCCCACAGTTGGGGGAGAGGGCCCCTGCGGCCAGGATTACTTCTCCTAGTTTATACAGATGATGGGTGACAAAGACTGACTTTCCTATTTCTCTCCTCAGCAGGCTGGCTGTAGAGGATTCAGTGGCAGTCACTGTGGGAGGAGACGCAACCTGCAGCAGATTCCAGAACTTCTGAAAGTAGCAGGGGCAGGTGTGCCGAATCCCCATTATTAGTAACAGAAAAATAAGGTGTTTTAAAAAATCTCCTGAGAACCTTAGCAGCACCTAAAATATGAGGAAACCAGGACTATGGCTTTGGAGAGGTGAGCTAACCATTCTTAGGACAACCCCAAGCATCTGAGGGGGGCTGCATGTCTCACTACTCCTTGGCCTGGGTGCAGTCACGCGGCGTCCTTCTGTCCTTCTGACGGCTGTTTTCTCCTCCTGGAATGCTCCTCCCCTCCTTTTTACCTGTGGACATTTTATTCATTGCTCACAACCAAGCTCACAATCTCCCTCCTCCACCAGCCTTCCTTCCCTGACACCTCCTTCCCCGCTCCAGGTGGGATGGGTCCTTTCCCACTGGAGCTCCATCATCCTTTATAACTCACTGTTTCCACTTAAACCTCATGCAGCTTTACATCCTTCCTCAGCTCTCAGGCTCGACTATCATCTCCGTGGGGAGGTGGCCTCTGCAGTAGCGGAAAGCAAAACAGCCTTTGCACAACCTTTTGTGTTCCCCTAGTGTGGGGCTGGGGCTGGTGACATACACGTGACGCATGGTCTTCTCCTGCTGTCAGAGCCACTCCGCAGGCGTGGGCTCCTCCCTGACGGGTCTCTGTCCCTCGTCCCCTGCAGCAGGATGGGAAGTCTTATCTGAGTGGCCAGAGCAAAGGCAATGCTTCTCCCCCAGCAACTGTAGAGCATGCACAACTTCCTCAGCTGCAGCGTGGGCCTTGGGCATTCCTTCGGGGTGGCTCCTGTACCCTGTCCCCCTGCCCAGCCTTCCTTGGAGCACATCCTTATTTTTCTGCACCACAAAGCCTCCCCGCTCATCTGGTTTATTCTTTGCTGCAGCCAGGCTATCAACCACTTCTCCATAAACCCTGGTTTTTTTATTGCACAGTAGAATTTAGGAACCAAGATCTGTGCATTGGGCATGCTCACTGCTCCTAGAACGTCCTTACTCCCAGACCCTAGCCTGCACGCACACATCTGTGTTTACTTTGGCATATACTCATGGGAACATACATTTTATAAAAACACTAGAGGCCCAGTGCATGAATTTGTGCATGGGTGGGGTCCCTTGAGGTAGCCTGTGGAGATCGGGTCCCAGCTCACACCCCCAGACTCACAGCCCCGCAGCCCCACCTGGCACCCCACCTTGGCCTGGCACTGCCCCCTCACCTGCTCCACCATCCTGCCTGTGGGGTGATTGATCGGGACCGACCCCCACCTGGCTCCCTCAGCACCTGGGAGCTGGGAGGCGTTCCTGCCCTCCACCGCCACTGCTGGTTGCCATCTGTGGGGCGATCGGGCCCCCACTCATACCCGCCTTGGCCTAGTGTCGCCTGCTCACCTGCTCCACCATCCCACTGCAGTCCCGGTCTCGTTGGGGCCCATCGGGGCCAGCAGCACTGCCAGTGCTGTGTCGCTGATGCCCGCCATGTTCCATGCCGCCCCCTGGTGGTCAGCGCACGTTATAGTGAGTGAACTCCCAGTTGAACCACCACCCAAGGGGGCAATTTGCATATTAGGCTTTTATTATATAGGATACGCCCATCTTGATCCAATCCAACACCACTTGGTTCGGTCTGGCCTTTTGTTCCATTATGCTGTCTTAGTTACTGTAGATTTATAGTAAGTCTTGAAATTGGTGGTAGGAGTCTACAATCCCTTTCTTACTTGTTCAGGTCTCCTACACACATACCGTGGCTGAAATTGCTAACTCACACCCCAGAGAAAAACAAGTTGGCAAATAAACTACAGTGTCATGTCCAGTTCTTTCTGTCTCTAGCCCTTCAGGACCGACCCAGTCCAGACAGGTCCCAAAGATACCCTGGTCAGCAGTTAGCTCTGGGAGTTACTTCTCACAACCTGCCTTCCCTCTTCAGCCCGCCTCCACCCAACATGTTCATTGATAGGAAATAGAAAATCACCATTGGAACCCAGAGTAAAAGCGTTTGCAGTTAAGATTCTCCAGTGGATGCTAGAATTGATGGGCTGAAGTTTTCATGTATTTGCAGCCAGCAAGTTCATGTTTCACAATGTACAGTTCCATGGATTTCTGACAAACAACTAGTCTTTTATTGACTGCCACAGTTCCTTAGAGAACGGTTCCACTCCCCACCCCCCATGCCCTCGGGATTCCTGTTCACAGTCAAACCTCCCCCCAACCCCTGGCAACCACTGATCTGCCCTTCATCTTGATAGCTTGGCCTTTTCCAGAAGGTCATATACATAGAGTTTTATAATGTGCAGCCTTTGGGACTAGACTTCCTTCATACAGCAAAGTGTACTCAAGATTCATGCATGTTGTTGTGTATGTCCAGTTGTTCCTGTTTATTCCATTGGATGAGTGTATCATGGTTTATCCATTCTTATTTAGAGTTCCCAGGTTCGGTGAGCCTGAGAAGGGGTGGTGAAGGATTTAGAAAAGACAGACAAGAGAATAAAGCTGGTGCTAGGTGGGACACTGCCCTCTCTGATGGAGAGAGACAGCACCACAGCCTGCAAGGCGAGTCTTTATTTTGTAGCCAGATTCCATGAGGCAAAGTAAGGGCGTGGTCACAATGTTCTCGCGGGTTTCGAATTTACTCAATTACATGCACCTGATCAAGCTTTGTTTACTTGCTGCACCTCCCACAGCCGGTATCACTCAGCCACGTGGGACCACAGGTTCGGACCATAAGGTCAAGCTTACAACAATAGCCTTTGGCTATCACTGTGCTGGGCCTTGCACGTGGCTTTGCCACGAGAGGATCGTGCCCTCTCATTAGTCCAAGGCTTGAACCTGTCCAAACGCTGTAGCCGCTCTCCACAAGCTCCCAATGGGTGACGGTTCCGGTTGCTCTGCACTCTTGCTGGCATGACGTATTGTCACATTTTTGGGGTTTAGCTGTTCCAATAGATGAGGTGTGGTGTTCTATTGTGTTATTACATACATTTCCCTGATGGTTGATGGTCATAATTTTTAATATGCTTATATGCCATTATTGGAGACATATCTGTTAAGATCATTTGCACATCAAAAAAACAAAAACAAAAACCTGGGTTGCTTAATTTCTTATTTTTGTGTTTTGAGAGATCTTTATGTATTCTGAATGCAAATCCTTTATCAGAAATGTGATTTCCAAATATTTTCTCTCGATATGTGGTTTGTCTTTTCAATTTCTTTAAGTATGTCCTTTTCAGAGCAAAAGTTTTTAATTTTGATAAAGTCCGATTTCTCATTCATCCCCTGTACGTATTGTGGGTTGGTGTTATAATTAAAAACTACTACATAGATCATGGAGATCTGCTCCTATGTTTTCTTTCTTTCTTTTTTATATTTTAGCATTTTCAAACATTTCTTAAATTCAAATTTTGTTTTTCAATTATAGTTTACAGTCAATATTAGTTTGCATTAATTTTAGGTGTACAGCACAGTGGCTAGACATTCCTATACTCCTGGGTGGAAAAGAGAAGGGATTCAGAAGTACAGACTGGTAGTTACATAATAGTCCTGGGGATGCAAAGTACAGCACAGGGAATAGAGTCAATAATATTGTAATAACCATGTGTGGTGCCAGGTGGGTGCTGAAAATGTCAGGGGGAACACTTTGTGGAGATCCTGTCTTTTAGAAGTTTTATAGTTTTATAATTCACTAAGTGTGTGATCCACTTTGAGATGTGTTTTGGGATAAAGTATAAGGTTACTTCAACACACTTTTCTTGGTTTATCTGCACAACTTCCACCAGCACCATTTGTCGGAAAAACTTATCCTTCCTACATGGAATGCTTTTGCATGTTTGTTCAAAATCAATTGGCTGTTCGATTTTTTGGACTATTTTTGGACTCTCAATTCTGTCCAGTTGATCTATGTATCTGTTCTTTTGTTAACATTACTGTCTTAGGTTATTGTAGATTTATAGTAAGTCTTGAAATTGGTGGTACGAGTCCTCCACCTTTGTTCTTTTTCCCCCAAAGTTGTTTTAACTATTCTAGTTCCTTTGTTTTTCTATATGCATTTGATAATCAGCTTTCAAAGCTACTAAAACAGCTTCCTTGAATTTTGATTGAAGTTTCATTAAATTTATAGATCAGATTAAGGAGAATTGACATCTTAACAAGATTGTCTTCTATTTCTTGAATATAGTGTATTTCTCCATTTATTTAGATCTTCTTTGATATTTTTTATCATAGTTTTGTAGTTTTTAGTATACAGATCCTGCACATTTTTTTTTTTCAGATTTCTGCTACATGAAATGTCTGAGATTTTACTGCCTATGTTTTTCTTCTAGGATTTTTATGGTTTTGTGACTTGCATTTAAGTCATCATTTTGAGTTTATTTTTATGTATGGTTTAAGTTGGTGGTCTAGTTTCTTTCTTTTTTTTTTCACGTACCTGTCCAATTTTCCCAGTACCATTTATTGAAGAGACTATCCTTACTCCATTGTATGCTCTTGCCTCCTTTGTCCAATATTAATTGGCTATAATAGCATGGGTCGATTTCTGGGCTCTCTGTTCTGTTCCATTGATCTAGATGCCTGTTCTTATGCCAGTACCAGGCTGTTTTGATGACAGTGGCTTTGTAGTACAGCTTGATACCTGGTGTTGGTTGTGATCCCTCCGACCATGTTCTCCTTTCTCAGAAGAAGAGATTTCATTTCCTCGTATGCCCCTCTGGTCTTTTCGTCACAAAATGTCAGGGTTATGTGTACTGGTTATATTTGAACAAAACCATTACACCTCATACCGTCAGCCCTTTTTCATAGCAGTGCTGAGTGCTGACCTTATCCTATTTTTTAAATTACAATCGGTCAAAATTGCAACCCTTTTCCCATCTCTGTCTTCTCTCTCTCCCTCCCTCCCATCCTCCTTGCATATGTAATTTAGGCAGAATTCTGATATTTATGTACCCAAACTTGCCATGGTTGGCATCGTCTTGCTTCGAGCTGATTTTCATTTCTGAGGGGTTGTGTCAGGCAACAGCAGCCTCCTTCCCCCTGTAAGGAAGACCCAGCCAGACAGTTGTCAAGGCAACAGAAAGCGCACACTGTGAACTGCCAACGAAAGGCCATTTCTGGCTGCTTACAGTCTGTACAGTGTTGAAGCAGCAACTTAATTTTGGGGCTTGGCAACAAGAATCTCTTTTCTGGCTAATTATAAGCTACACCCAGTGTTATCAGACGGGGTGATAGATGATCGCCTGCTAAATGCGACGTGAAAAATTAGGCAGTTTTCAAAGCAGGGACCTAAATTCAGTGCCCAGAGGATCAATCGTTTATTCTTGTCATTCTGCATAACCGGCACAGAACAGCTAAGAGTGTGTGTGTGTGTGTGTGTGTGTGTGTGTGTGTGTGTGTGTGTAGGAGCTTCCAAACCCATATTTATTTGAGTCACATCATGTTTTTTGCCTCCAAATGTACTCAAAAGAAGGCAAGAGATGTCCCGCTCATATTTCATATTTTGATTTTTTGGGGGAGGGAGACTTTAAATTAAATCCCTGTTCATGAGCACTGAGAGTTTTAAATTACTCCCAACAGGTGAGATTATAAAATCAGAATTCATTAATTTCAGATGGTTAACTGGTATATCTCTTCTTCTTCTTCTTCTTCTTCTTCTTCTTCTTCTTCTTCTTCCTCCTGCTATTATTCTCTCCCCACATACTTGCTTGTCAACAAACTCCAAATTAATGTTAACATGGTAATTTCAGCTGGAAGGGGTCAGGGTGAAAGCATTGATCTAATAATCCACCATCTTAATAAACATGTAGCTTTGAAAACTTAAGGTTTTTAAATCTGACCTTGTATGAGAAGGGGTAGCTGGAATGGCGGTGGGTGGGAATCCAGTGAATCCAGGGTTGAGTCCTCTGAGCAAGCATTCATGGCCTCTTTCTAGGCTGAGCTGCTCTTTGTAAGCCAGGTCAACTTCCTGGCGGGGGACATGATTAGTATCTTTCCCATACTCTCCCCTGGGAAAGGCAAACTGAACTTCCAGCCTTTAGAAGAGGAAACCAGACTTACCTGAGGGACAGGTTAGCTCTTTCACTCCTGCAGATTCAACGACTGACCAAGACGTGAAATAATAATTGTAGTTCTTGGTGGATACAGAAGGCTACTAAGGCTGACCTTCTAGAAAATGCTGTGGAAATGAATGATGCTTTAGCCTTTAGTGTCCACCATATTTACTCCTGTGTTATAGCAGCATGCCCCCCTTCAGCCTGGAATGCAAGCAGGATTGCATTTTATAGCTGGGCGCATCTGCACAGGCAGAGGGATTCGGGAGGTAATCATCTGGTGCACAGGCAGGTCAACCAGGCTTGTTTGGACATTTGACAGCAATAAACCAGGTCTTTTGTTCCTTCAGTAGCGTTTTGGGATAGCGTTCCTCTTTATAGCATTTCCGCGCGTGTTGAAGTAGGTCTTAAATGTGGAAGAGCAGAGTATTGAAACTAGAACTTCATGAAAGGACTGAGAATAATTAACTCTTGACTTAAGTTCCTTTTCTATTTTATTTCTATCCCTGATGTGGCTGTAGTGGGCAGGTGTGGGAGGAAAGAATGGCCCAAAATAAGAAACTGAAGTGAAATGAAGTGGCTGAGATGTTTCCCAATGACCTGCTTTATGTAAAACCAAGGATGTGTATGTCCAATTCCTAGGGAATGGATCAATAGCTTTCATCAGGTTCTCAAATGGGTCCTTGACCCACCAAAGATGAATGATGAGCACAACCCAAGACTTTGCAAAACAGGCAAATGGACTATAGAATGCCACCCAAACGCGGTGTCTTAAAGGAGGGTATGTCTGCAGAGTACCAGGCTGAAGCGCACAGAACACAGTGAGCAACAGAGGGGAAGACGAAGGTCCAGGCCACCTGGAGCTTCTTGTCCCTTAAGCTGGGTGTCCAGACTACCATTTCCCAACTCCATTTGAGGGCCCCCTCTTTAATCTTTCCCCAGTATCTACATCAACATGTTATCCTGAGAATCACAGGAAATAACATGAAGAGAGAGTTTGAAAACACTAAAATGCTCCACAAATGTTGAGTTATCATTTGAAGATGAGATTTGGCAACAGTTTAATGCCACATAAATGTTTATTATTCTGCCCACCACCATTTGAAATATCTGTGATACTCAAAATGCCCCTTGATGCTACAGTTCACTAATCCTTTTGCCTATCAGTTAGCTTATAAACTTAACATGCCTCAGACACTAAGACGTGCTATCAATACACGCCAACGCTGTCTTTCTAATTCACGGCTGGGTAGGTGCCCCTTGCGACGACGCTGATGGATGGATGAATGACTCAGAGGTGGAATATGGAATGTAATCCAGCAGCGCCCCAAAGCGATGCAGTCAGTTAGAAGTAACAGCCAACTTTTCAGTGAAGCTTAAATGATGTTGAATTAACTGCAATGTGGCAGCATGATTGTGTCTCAACATTGCTATGATAAATCTAACCAGGAGGGAAGTCCTGTGTGCAGAGAAGCAATAGGAACAAAACATCTAATAGGATTTGTCCAACTTGTTTTGGAACTAAAAAGTCAACATATTTTATAAATTAAAATATCTGCTGAAACTTGGGTAGCTGATTTGAGAAAAGTTGGCATATAGTTTATAGCCCAGTTCCCATTTGAAGTAAGAAGCAGACAGATTGCAAGAACTGGGTTTTGAGCCATAGGACTGAGTAACATAACTATCTCTCTATCCTCTCCCTCCCTCTCTCTAAAATCAATAAAAAAATTAAAAAAAAAGAAAGTGGTATTTTTGTTTGGTTTGTCAGGCTGTGAGTTAATTCTCTGAATCACCAAGGACAAGCTGACCTTTGCTCACTAGAGGTCACATATAAACTTCGTACTTATTGGATATAGTTTTTGTTGAGAGGCAATCTTGCATGAAATTTGACAATCTTTCCTTTCATTTTCATGAATCACAAAACAGATTAATGAAAATGCCTGGTCTCAATCATTTAAGGAGTTCAGAGAGACGGGCAGGGTTGAATGGAAGAACTGAGTGGCCACAGAGCAGTTGCGGGGGAGAAAAAAGTTTTTCTAGACCCTTTTAGGGTCCCTGGCTGGGTCTGAAAATTAAACTGACAAAGACAAATTAACAAGAGAAAGGCACACAGATTTATTTAAAATAAGTTTCAAGTGACAGGGAAGACTTCATAAGGAAGTTAAGACCCGAAGAGACAGTAAGAGCTGTATTTTTATGCTGGATTTGGTGAAGAGTTGTGGAGAATTATGGAAGGTTAGGAAGCATAGGTGAGTGGTGAAAGGAGGGAAAGAGCAATTCCTATTTGTGAAGATTCTTCTTGGCATCCCTTTGCCTTTGAAGATAAAGATGCTCCTTTTGTCTGAGTATCTTTCAGGTATACAGAGGGGGAGGGCACCTCTCACAGGAGGGTTTTGTGACCTGTTTCAGGGGAGAAGGGGGTGGGGAGGAGGTCAGAGTGACCTTCCTGTTTCGGTCATTTTCTCCAACTCCTTCAGCTTAAAATATTCAATATGTCAAGATGCCATATTTCGGGGTAGTGTGTCCTGAACCCCATCACAGTGGTAGAATGAGACATCACCCCAGGAGAAGAGGGGCCTCTGCCAAGTAGGAAGAACTGGGAACAGTCTGAGACCTCAGGATTGGGGCACTGGCTGCTGAGGGATTGACGGGATGAGGCCCGGAATTTCACAGACCCTGAGGGGTAAGTCTTTCAGGAAAGAGGAAGGCAATGTGGAGGCCTGGGGGTGAAGGAGGACAGGGACCCAAAGGCAGGCATTCCAGGAAAAACATAATATTACACATCAGAGGGTCTGACCACACCCACAAATTAGAAGTCAATGGAAAAGCAGACCCCCTCATGTACAAGGGAAGGGAAAATACTTAGAAATAAATATGATGAGAAATAGGGGGTGGGAGGGGCAAGGAGGAAGACCATAAACACTCCTGAAAGACACATAACAGGCTTGGACAGTAAGACGGTACTCCTTGGTCAGGGATAGACCCTCAACCTGCCCATTCTGCCTCGATCAGGGAACAATCTGAGCCCAGTCATAATCGAAATACTAACAAATTTGCTTTTATTCCCTTGACCAGACATTTGATTATTAATTCAGATGGACTCTAGAAAGTACGGATTAGCTACGGAAACTCTGAGAAGGAGGTGGAGGGGGTCTTAACCCTGTGAGGTATATGTAACAGGCCATCAAGCTTCTTCAAGAAAGCAACGAACAGATGTTCCATGAGGCAAACGGATGGAACACAATAGGAAGTCCAGAGATAGATCCAACTCAACGGAAAGCTTGTATATGGTAAAGGACACGTCTCAAATGAATGGGGACATTATGAACTTTCCTGTACATTTTGTGTTGGAACAAATACATTCATTGTAAGAAGATAAAATTGGATCCACACTTCAGACGGCAAGAAACCCCAACTATCAGTGGTCTCTATGTAACATCAAAACCATGTAAATACTCGAGTGAAACAATCTTGGAGGGAGGGAAAACCTCAAAATCTATTGAGAAATTCAAGGCTGTCCATGTGTGTGTTTTCTTGTAGCAAATAGCACAGAAGCCATGATCAAAGTTAAAATAAAGAACAAGCTTTTCACCTGAAGCATTTAAACCTGTGTATCAAAATGCTTTACCGATTTCCAGGTGAATAAAAACAGAGATCAATATCTAAGCACAACTTTGTGAAATCGCTACCTCTCAAGGCAGGAAGCTCACCCTCTAGGCAGGCAGGCAGGAAAGGTGATTTGCCTACAAATTAAGAAAAGGAATCTTTGTCCAAGTCTTCTCCGTGGCAGTGACCTGCAGATGTAGACAAGAACAACACTTACAGAGGTTTAAAGGGGAAAGGTTGGAACCCAGGAATCCGGCTACACAAGGGTTCCTTCATCTGCAAGAGCAAAAGCAAATAGCCAAGGCTGCAGAAAGGAATTAGTTTCTGTGCCATTCCTGAAAACACACACACACACACACACACACACACACACACACACACACACACACACACACACACGCACAACAAAAACAAAAACCCAAATCTGAACATGTATTGCATCAAAGCAAAGTAAAAAAACCCCACACACAAGACTTGAGAATGTGGAAATTATGGCAGATAAATTAGGGAACATTGTTGTATTTTTAAAAATTGTAATAATTATGGAAAATATTGTTAAAAAATGGTGCATATGCTTTTAAACGTTCCTGAGAGTTAAAGCTCCTCTTTTTCTCACACAGACACACGTCCCTTTAAAATCCCAGGTTATTGCAACCCAACTTATAAATTAGAAGAAGGAGAAGAGCAAAGGAACAAAGACCTGCTAATGATCTAATTTTATGTAAAGAAGCATCGATAGAAGCAGTCTTACCTTGGCAAGAGCGATTAGGTAAATATTGGTTCAGTGCATGTTTTAAGACTTAAAGAAACTTATGAGGTAATTTTAAAAATATTTTTTTCTAGTTATTTGAAGTAAAAAATAAAAATAGTCAAGTTGCAAAAGAAAACAAGAAGAAAAAAGAAAGCAGGCAAACAGGAAAACAAAGATGTAAAATGCCAACTCCTTAAAGCTTATTTCCTCATCTATGCTGTGGGTTATTCTAAACCTACCTCATGGGCTAATTTTGAGGATGAATAGGGTAATACTCAAAAGGTACTCTTGTGTCTGGCTCACGAAGCTCAAAGAATGTTTATTATGATCTCAGGTGGCAGGTGGGGAAATGGGGGAAAGAGGCAAAAAGGTACAAACAAGAAAAAAAATGTAACTACGAGGTGGTGGATATTAACTAGACTTCCATGGGTGATCATTTCTCACAGATATAAACATATCAAATCATTATGTTGTACACCTACAATTAATACCACGTTACATGCCAGTTATAGCTCATTTTAAAACATATCAGTGTTGGGTAGCAGAATACGGCACCCCAAACCACACCTCTTGGGTATAGGGATCACGTTGAGCAAAGGTCATTGAGAACTGGCAGGCATGGGAAAAGCCCTGAGCACAGGTACAGGCTTTCATCGGAGTGTGCCCGCCCCTGTGCCATAGCGAGGGCACAGACCTAGCCCTGCCTAAGGAACCTTACGACAGCCCTTGTTCACCACACTTTTCCTGCTCACCTTCCCACAGATTGCCTCCCCTGCCCAGAAACTCCCACACCCCTTCTCTGTTGTTGGCATTAAGCCCCAGCCCTTTAGTGACGGAGGCTCCCCTGAGCAGGTGCAGGAAGCCCGTGTTAGGAACCGTCTGTCCCGCTTCTCTCGCTGGTCCGTCTCAGCCAGTCCCATTGCCAGGCTCCAGCGGGAGAACCTATGCCAAGAAGAGGAAGAGATTTTTCTATTTTACTTCAAGAAAGGGGGGAAAAGTTGAACAAACAGATGAATACATCTTTTAAAAAATATTTAAATTATAATCTTTTTTATTTTTAAAAATGTTATTGAATTTATTGGGGTGACATTGATTAATAAACTTATCTATGTTTCAGGTGTACAGTTCTCTAACACATCATCTGTATATTGTAGGTGCTCACCACCCCAAGTCAAGCCTCCTTCCATCACCCTGTATCCCCTTTGCCTTCCCCTACCTGCTTCCACCCCGTTTCCCTCTGCTAATCACCGTACTGTTATTTGTGTCTAGGAAATTGTTTGTTTGTTTGTTTGTTTAATAAATCTTAAAGCTACTTAGTTAAATAAGAAAAACCTAGCAAAAGACATGCATTCACTTTTAATTTTTCCTATTTTAGTTAAATAAATTAGATTCTAACAAAATTACATAAATGTGGGAGTTAAAAAAAGGACGTGACTACAAATTCAGAGGAAACTACAAAAATAAGGGTAACTTTAAAAATCCACATTCTAGAAATATATTTGATATTTTTATGAAAAGGACAATTCTCTGGCCAAGTATGTATGATAAAACTTTCCTTAAAAAGAACCAGAAAAAACCCGAATAGGCCAATTACTGTTACTGAAAAGATTGTTCAGAGATTTGAAAATTTACTCCCCATATGTTCAAGTTCAAGTGGTTTCACATAAAACACTTGATGTCATATGTAATATAGCGCATATGATAATATATAGTTATTTTTAAATCTCAATTTATTTTTATAAAGTGAGACTAACTTGCTACCAATGCTTGAGAAAAATAACACCCAAACCACGCAACTAAAAAAAATAGCACATGAGACTCTCACATAGGAATATAGGTGCAAAAATTTGAAATGAAATTCTAAGAAATCAATCTCAGTGCTAAATAAAAATGAGAACGTACCATGATCAGATAGACTTATTCCAGAATACAGGATCATTCCGTCCTAGGAAATGTATGAATTTAATGTGCCATATCTACAGTTCAAAGTAAAAGTATGCAACTACCTCTGCATATGCTGAAAATGCATTAAAAACGATGATACATTTAAAAAGAATTAATAGGCTTTAAGAGCATTTTTAGTTATACAAAAAACTGAATGAAAAATACAGAAAGATTCCTTATACTCCCGCCCTCTGCCACAGTTTCCTCTATTATTAATATGTTGTATTCACTTGGTACATTTGTTACAACTGATGAACCAATTATTATTTTTATTAGACATTATTATTAACTAAATGTATGTATTATACATTATTATTAACTGAACTCTAGAGTTTACATTTGAGTTCTCTCTTTGTGCTATACCTTCTATGGGCTTTGACAAATGTGTAAGGACAGGTACCCACTGTTACAGTGCGATACAGAACAATAGTACAGGGCCCTAAAACCCCCCGTGCTTCACCCACTCAGCTCTCCCTCTCCCCAAGCCCCTGTTCTTCTTGTGATTTCCATAGTTTTGAGTTTTCCAGACTGCCATATGGCAGTGAAGGGTAGCAGAGTATGTCACCCCAAGATATGACTAAGAGTTTAGGACATGCCAACCCAAAATATGCTGCTTTGGTACTTTGATTATTCTGAAGGCACTAGAAAAACAGCAAATGCAGTGGGAGGCTTACCCTGACTCCCCTCATCTGCCTGAAGCCAGGTCCTCCTAAAGGCACTCAACTGTCACAAATCCCCCTTCATCAACCAGGGAAGACGGACTCTTCCCACCGAGAGGAGACTCATAAAGATCCACACCACAGCCAGGCAAACGTGGTCACAGCTGTGATAACTCCCATCAAGCCTTTCAGGGCCCTTCATTTTTCCTGAGAATCACCGCCTCGCCACTGCAAGGCTCACAGCCCTCCCCCCAGCCCCCTGCTAAGATGCTATTTAATCTGGAATCCATGCCACCTCAGATAGCTACTCAATTTTCTCCGGCATCGGCTATGTACACATGTTAATTAATATGTTTCTGTTTGTTTTGCTCTGTATTTTATTATGGGGGTCTCTGTCTTGATTATAGGAGTCGCTGTTAAAAAACTAGAAGGGTAGAGGGAACTTAGTTTTCTTCCCCTGCAGTAGGAATCGTACAGGATGTAACGTTTGCAGATTGGCTTAATTAGTAATTGACGTTTAAGGCTCCTCTATGTCTTTTCGTGACCTGATCGCTCTTGTCCTTTTACTGCTGATTAATGTTGCATTGCCTGGATGTAACAGTTTATTTATGCAATCACCCATTGAAGGGCAGCTAGATTGCGTCCAAGCTTTGGCAATGATAGTTAAAACCGCTGTAAGCATTCATGTGCGGGCTTTGGTCCGAATGTGCATCTTTAACTCACTTGGATAAATACCAGGGAGTGTGATTATTGGACCATATGGTAAGAGTGTGTTTAGTTTTTTAAAAAAGCCATCAAACTGACTTTCAAAGTCACTGTGCCATTTTGCATTCCCACCCACCATGGAGAAGAGTCTCTCTCTGCAGCCCTAGCTGGTTTGGCTCAGTGGATAGAGCATGTGCCTGCGGACTGAAAGGTCCCAGGTTCAATTCCAGTCAAGGGCACATGCCTGGGTTGTGGGCTCAATCCCCAGTGGGGGGCGTGCAGAAGGCAGCCAATCAATGGTTCTTTCTCATCATTGATGTTTCTATCTCTCTCCCTCTCCCTTCCTCTCTGAAATCAATACAAATATATTAAAAACAAAAAAGAGTTTATTCCTGTAACACGACAACTCTTAATAAAGCTTAGGCACCCCAACGCTCAAAGAGGGCAAAACTAGAATTAGTTTCCTTTTTTTAAAAACACTTTACATAAACAATTGGGAAACTTCAAATACACCCACTCACATGTGTCCCCCCCACCTGGCCCCAGGTAAATAAACACATTTACATACTTTCTGAACACCTGTGTAACCCTGTTTCCGGTTCTGGAGCTGGAGCCTGGATCAGGGCGCTGAGCTGACTCAGCAGTTCACCGTCCAAGGGGCTGGCATCTCTGCATCCCGGCTGCTTTCCTTTCTGCTCTTGGTTAGCTGAAGTTTTCCATTCATACAAGATGTAGAGGCTTCCGGTTCAGAGCTTCCCAAGGCTAGCTACTTTTATCTGCCTTGTTTTTATCTCAAAATCTAGATTTGTTTATACTTCTAAATATTGACATTACTATTGCTTTTATCTTCCAGTTCTCTGAGTGAGAGTACGGGGTGGTAGGTGCCAAATGAATGCTTGTTTCCCTTTTATCGTTAATGTTTATTGGAACATCATTCTTCTGAGTACCTGGAACTCAGGTAAATTTAAAGTTGTCCAAATGGTGGTAAAATGTACCTAACATGACATTTCCTGTTTTAAGCATCTTTAAGTGCACAGCTCAGGGGCACTGAGCACATTCAGGCTGTTGTGCAGCCGCCATCACCATCCAGCCCCAGAACATCTCCATTTTCCTAAACTGAAGCTTCGTCCCCATTCAACACCAACTCCCATTCTCCTCCCCGGGTCCCTGGCAGCCACAATTCCACCTTCTGTTTCCGTGGTTTTGATATTCTGGGTGCCTCTTACAAGTAAAACGATACAGTATTTCTCCTTTTTTGATCAGCTGATTTCACCAAGGTTCCTCTAGGTTGCAGCGTGTGCTGGAATGTCCTGCCTTTGTGAGGATGGGCGACATTACATTGCTGATGGTTTATCTATCCACCCATTGATGCGCAGTTGGGTCGTTTCCACCCTTTGGCTGTTGTGCCTAATGCTGCCGTGAACATGGGTGCACAGATCCCCCTTCAGAACCCTGCTTTCAGTTCTTGGGGGGTGTATGTCCTCCAGGAGAATCCTGGATCGTACGATAATTATATGTTTAAATTCTGAAGAATCACCATCCTGTTTTGCATAGCAGCTGCACCATTTTTTCCTTCCTACCAGCAGTGCACAGGGTTCCAGTCTCTCCATACCCTTGCCTGGTTTTGTTTGTTTGTATGTTTTAATGTGGAGCATTCTTATACATGGTGGCCTTTATCAAATTAGGAAAGGTGTTCACATCACTCATTCTTCCTGGAACATAGATCATTGTAAAACGTCAAATTCAATGAGCTCTGCTCAATATCTTCAACTTTGAGGGGATGAGGAGTGGATTTTACAGCTGCTTCTTCTGCTTCCAGATAACAAACTCCTTTTCCATTGAACACTTTAAAGAAGAATTTAATTCATCTCAACCAATATTCGGTGAGGGCCACTGTGTACCAGCTCCACTGTGTACCAGCTCCACTGTGTACCAGCTCCACTGTGCACCAGCTCCACTGTGTACCAGGCAAAGGGCACAGCAGCGGACAAAACCTCTAACAATTACAAGCCCTTTGGAACCCCAGGTCCCAGTGGTTTCTTTCTTTTTTTTTTTTTAAATTACTTTATTGATTAAGGTATCACATATTTGTCATCAACCCCCCCCATTCCCTTCCCAAACCCCCCCATACTCATGCCCCCCTCCCCCTGTTGTCTGTGATCACTGGTTAGGCTCATATGCAAGCACACAATCCTTTGGTTGATCTATCTCCCTTGTCCCCACCCTCCCCTACCTTCCCTCTGAGGTCTGACAGTCTGATCAATGCTGTTCTTGTTCTTCAGTCTATGTTGTTCATCTTTTCCCCTAGATGAGTGAGCTCATGTGATACTAGGAATACCCTTATAGGAACCGAAAATGAGACAAGCAATAATAGTTATGCTGAGAGGCAAATGAATCAGTCTATAGTGAGTTTCTTTCTGGGCCAACAGTTCTTTTGAGTCCCGGTTTCTATGTCCAACAGTTGTTTATGTGTTCATAACAGCAATGATATTTCAGTTCTGAATGGTGGACAAATGGTGGTAATGCAGGTCCGACCCTCTCTGGTTTGGTCCTGGGCAATCTGCAGTGACGCACATCTGCTGACTGCTAGTATGGCAAGGCATGGTCAGCGTCTTCCATCTCTAGACTGTTTCTCTTCTGACTTCATGGCTGGAGCACTCCTGTCAATTCCTCTCTGTTTCAGTAATCCACATGGTCTCGGAGTTGTTTTCTGAAAATATACAAACATATTCTCGACCAAAAGTTAATAAAGGAATATTTTCTATAAATTTGACTTGCAATCCTTTTTCATTTTTTTGCCCAAACGATTTTCCTTTGACTTGTTTTGACACCATGTATGTTTTACCTGGGTGTCTTGCTGTTAGCATTACAAATGAAAGTTAATTTTCTAAAGTAAAAATTTTCTAGATGTAATTTATTTACAGGATATTTTTCCTTACATGATATTCTTCTACTATCCCCCCTTTTTTGGTTTAAATATTGGGAGGCTTTTGGAAATTTTATGCTGTAATCTTGATAACTTTTAAATTTTACTTTTTTGCACTAAAATGTGACTACTTTAGGTTCATTATATGTCACGCAATTTTACCATGAGATGAACTACCAATAAAAATTTTAGTTAACACTTTAGGAACAGCTTTTTTGTCCAGTACAATTGATTTTTCTGGAGTATTTGCTTATTTTGATTGGCCAATTTAAATTAGTCTGAAAACTTGACTACTATTTTACTGTCAAATTTAATACTCTAACAACCATCTTGTTTTACCCTGTAATTATTAGTGGAGAGGATTATTTGCCTTCTTGAGTAGGCCCTGAGCATTCCTGGTGCTAGGCTGGATTTAGATATCATAGACCCCAGTTCCCCGGATCATGGGTGCAAGACATCTCCATCAAGTCTTGTTGCAGTGAGAGGGCATCTGCTGTCGGCCAAGTCTCTGTTACCTGGGTCCCGATTTGAGCTGGGCATGTGCAGCTGAACAGCCATGGGGGCAGGAGATCTCCTTCAGCAGGGGTGAGGGTTCAGGCCCCTGCAAACTTGGGGGTGTGAAGGTCTGTGCCCCACCTCTGTTGACCCCCAAGTTCTCTCCTGATGGCCCCTATGCGACTGTGCCTGTCTTAGGTTGTTCCTTCCCTGAGGAATCTTATCCCGTCTCTGACTAACCAGCCATCCTTCGGGGCCAAGCAGGGTAATGTGAGGTTTAGTTCTGTCTCCTTGGTCGCCTATGCCCCCATGGCCTCCACGCCCAGCACCTGCCTTGGGATCCCCTCTCCTGCTGGCAGGGTCCCAGCACTGATCACATATCTTGTGGAACCCAGATTTCTTCTCCAAGGAGGCCCAGCTTACCCCACTGGGCGAGAGACAGATCCATGGTACCAGCCATCACGAGGTTTCAACCTTGGCATGAACAGAAGCTCAGGCAACAGCTGTGGACAATTGGATTGTGAGAAGCGGGTCCCTCTTGGCCAAAAGGGCAAGAGGAGCCAATTTAGAATGCTCAGGTGCCTTCCCAGGGGGCCCTCTACACAGTGGAAGGGATTAAACCCTTTCATGTCCTTTTTAAATTGCTGCCAGACATTCAAAGAATTAGTTTGTAAGTTTGTTTGGGGTAATTGTATAATATGCTGTTGTAATTCTAAAATATCTAGAGATGTGTTACGTTTGTCTCCAAGCACCGATCAGATTATTTATTTATTTATTTTTATCCCCACGGGTGTGAGGAACTATTATAAGTAATGGGGGTGATCCAAATCTGGGAAAAATTTTAATGACAGTGTAGAATAATATCATGTAAGGATATTCTTTGTTCTAGTCCATGGCAATACCCTTTCAAAATGGCTGTCTATTTCTTTTTGTATAGACAAGGTCTTAGTTACATTTTCTGCACTTCTACCGCGGGCAAGTAGATAGAAGTGACACCCTTTCTTTGGTGTCCACACAAGCCAGGATCCTCTCTTTAATTTTACACACAAAGGGGCATTGTTTTGATTTTGTGTCATACAAAAGGGAAGCTGGGTGGAGACCTATGTGTATTTATACTTTCTTGTCCCACCCATGGATCTCCTGGATGACCAAGGTGTTTGGTATTATTGGTGACTACATTAGTCAGGGGATCAGCCCACATAAGGGGTCTTACCCATGAAGGGTCAGGAGCATAAGTCCAAAATACTTACCCTCTTGTCCCAGGTCCCAGTGGTTTCTTTAGGGAGGACATTTCCCCCTTGTGTTAGCCAGGAAGCGGCTCCCTCCTGTCCTCATTGTTACGTCTCGAGCAATAAGGCTTCTTCTCAGAAGAGACTAGAAGGGAGGCACCAGCAGATGGGCCCTCTGCAGGTCTTGACTTGCGCTCATCTGTGGTCCTTACCGTTTGTTATGTATATTCATATTGCTTTCTTACCAGACTTTGAGCTGCTTGAGTGAAGATGTTATCTATTTTCAATTCTCCACATTTATCCCTAGAGTTTTGCATGTAAGCATTCAAACGGTGCTTATTTTTCATTTGCTGAATATTAATCAACAGGCCTGACTCCCACGATTTTGCTTATTTCTGAAAAGTTGCAGCTCCCATGCCAGGGAGAGTGGTGATTCCAGACCTCCAGGCTGAGGGAGAAATGGGTAATTCATGTGGCCTTCCTGCCTGCTCAGGTTGGAGCAGCTGCCCCTGTGGGTGGGGTTGTTGGCCTGCACCCTGGCGCCCTCTAGGGAGACCGCTATGTAGACCTGGTCCCATTGCTTTAGTTTGTATTTTTTTAGGGGGGGAAAAAAATGAGCAAGCTGAACTCTGTCCTGGAAGGCCTTAGGAAGTAGAAGGGAAGCCCACATATCCTCCCACAGCAGGCTTGGTTAAGACACCCCAACACCCCCTGACACACATCGTAACTGGAAGACGTGGTTCTCGGACTGTGAGTGTGAAAGTGGTGAGTAAATGGACTTCCCTGAGCTCCACCTCCACCTCCTCTCATTTGGCCTCGGGCGTTGTTTTGCTCTTTTATGAGCCTGTATGTAATGAGTCATAATTAAAATTTGAAATCTCTAAGCATATTTGCAGTCCAATTTCATCTGAGGCAATAAAAACTAAACAACTGCCAGTGTCTTGATTACTTATGTTCCTCAGGTTCGGGGAGGCAGGATCCTGAAGCAGGTCTCCTCACAGCCTCCACGTAACGGGTAGGGCCTGCAGGGGGCTGAACGTCCCCATAGCCCAAGTTCATCTCACTGATCTGTCGTGCTTTCTATAAACACGAGTCAGGGTACCTGTCCAGCAAGAAGTCTCCCAGGGGTCCCTAGTCCCGCCTTCTCCAGGGAGGTGAGGCCTAGTGTGTGAGGCAATGACTCCCAAACTCATTCCCAAACCTTTCTATCTCCACTGCTGAGCTCTATTGTTGTCCATTTTATTTGTTTGCAACCCACGATGCCAAGTGAATATGCGACATCCGCCCGACACCTGGTACCATATTACCAGTTGATTCTTGGACATCAAGAATCTGTGTTAAGTATTATTGACATTGAAACATACTTTTTTCCACAATTGGCTTCCCTTCTCAATTCCCACCTTCCTTCCCCTGTCCCCTCTGTAACCTCACTTGGTCCTTCCTTTCCTCCCTCCCTCCCACTCTCTTCTGCTCACATTTGATCAAATGCCTCATGAGGATGGATACAAAACAATATGGAACCTCTACTCATGGTGCTTACATACTATTACACTGGCTGCTGTAAAAATGATAAAGCCTTTGCCAGGTAAGATGCAGGTATTTTCTCATTTAAAAACACAATGCTCAATATCTACATCATTTTCTCCTTTCCATCAATTCAAAGCCACATCAAGAGGAGCAATTCGTTCTGTTCTCAGAACACCTTTTCCTCTCCTCCTCCCGCCTTTGCTTTCTCACTGTCAGCCCTCACTCCAGATTGTCATCAGGCCACCCCCAGCGTTGTGAGTTGAATTGTGCCTAAAAGATATGTTCAAGTCCTAGTCCTCTGTACTTGCGAATGGGACCTTATTTGGAAATAGTCTTTGTAGATGTAATGAGGTGAAAATGATGTCATATTGAATTAGGGTGGGCCCTTATCCAGTGACTGGTATCTTTGTAAGAACAGAGAAATTTAAAGCCAGAGACATTTAGGGAGAAGGCCATGTGACAACGGAGGTAGAGATTGGAATGATGTGTCTACAAGCCAAGAAATACCCATGATTCCTGGCAAGCACCATAAGCTAGGAGAGAGACACTTAACAGGTTATTCCTCAGAGCTTGCAGAAGCACAAAGAACTCAACCATGGGAGAGGAGACAAGAATTTGGAGAGAGGGATGCTGAGACTGGAAAGTGATGATGATTATTTAAACCCTTGGATACGTGCAGAAATCTTGGCGTGGTCACATAACTTGCCCCAGGCATGGAGTGGGGGCTCGAAGCACAGAGAGGTTACTGCTACTGTCAGGGTGGCATTGAATCTTCTCTGCTGAGGGTCACTACCTGATCTTACAGGGCTCTGAGCTGGTCAAGTCCAGCCATAGAATTTGAACCCAAGACATTCTTCTTTGTGGCAGGCAGCCTTCCTTACCAGGTCTATGCCTCTATATCACCACACTAGGCTGCTTCTTTTTCCTGGTCCTCCCTTGCTCTGTACTTGTCTGGATTTCTCTCTCCCTCTGCACCTGGTCCATACCTGCTCATCCTTCAAAGTCCAGTTTAAATCTAAATTTATATTATAATTTTTTTCCCAAGCAACTCAGCTAAAGTAGATATGAACTGGCTCCACTGAATAAAATGTAGTGACATTTGTATAATTATATTTGGCACAACCAAGTGCTTCCTGATTTATCTCTTCAATTTTTGTTTGGGTCTCTCTGCATCTTTTCTTCAGAGTTATTTTTTCAGGATGATTGTAAGTTCCTTGGGCAAAGTCCATAATACATTTCTTTCCATGTCTAGCAAGTCTCAGGACAGTGCTTTTCACAGAGAAGGTGCTCAGGCGCAAATGGTGTGGCTCAATGATTGGGCGTCGATCTATGAACCAGGAGGTCATGGTTCTATTCCGGTCAGGGCACATGCCTGGGTTGTGCGCTCGATCCTCAGTGTGGAGCATGCAGGTGGCACCCAATCAATTATTCTCTCTTATCATGGATTTTTCTATCTCTCTCTCCCTCTCCCTTCCTCTCTGAAATCAATATATATATATATGTGTGTGTGTGTATGTGTGTGTATATATATATATATATATATATATATATATATATATATATATATATATGTATATATACATATATATATATATATACGAATTTTCAGGCGTATATAAATTTTCAGACGACTGGGCATATAGAAGATTTTCCTGGGTTAAAAAGTTGTCTTATACGCCGGAAAATACGGTATATATATATATATATATATATATATATATATATATATATATATATATATGTATATGTATTTATAAAGGCGATGCCCAGTAAGCTCAGATGTCTTGGTTCTCAACACAGTAATCCTCTCTGGATTTTGTTAACTCTGGCACATTAGACGAATCCCTAAATGCTTCTGTCTCAGGTCCCTTCCCTTTGACATGAGGAGTTTGACCTGGAAAGTTTCAGGTTCCTCCAGTCCTATTGGACGAGGACACTCTCCTGTGGCTTAGAGACATGCAGGAAGATGGGACATAAGACTCCTCTGGCCCAATGCCTGGCACCTGGGGCCTCAGCAAGCTTCCCCTGCACCAGCTTCACCAGATAGCTGGGCCGAAGTCATGACCTTGGTGTTGGGAGGAAATGAAGCCCAGGTGTGATGCTGGCAGCATCTCTGTGTGACTCAGGTGTCTGCCTGATGTTCTGTCTGGGATGCAGGTTGAGAGATGCCAGACCCCAGCCAGAAAGATCTGCCTTCCCACATGTGCCCAGGAAGGCTCTGGCAATGTCTTCACACAGGAGCTGTGCTCCACAGGTTCTGGAGAGCGCTGCTCTAAACGGTAACGGCAATAAGTGTACCTGTCCTTCACAGTGCCTTCCCGGAAAACAGGTGACATAGTTGCCCTAGGCATGTCAGAGCCTGTGTATGTGCGTGCACGTGTGCATGCTGGGGGTGCTGGGGGTGATGGAATGGAAACTTAGAGGGGGATCTGAAGCTCTGTTCTACCCTTTCTTGTTGATCTGACACCGCCCTCCCCCGAGTGTAACCTCATGAATCACCTTCCCCAGAGCAGGCTCATAAAACCCCAAGCTCTGCAGATGAGATGCAGAGGCAACTGCATTTTTATGACCCAGCAGAGGAATGTGTTAAAGTTTAAAGCACAGTTATATCTATGTGAATGCTGATGGCATGTGATGGTTTAGAAAGCAAGAACTTTCCCTTTACTGGAAGGTAGTAAAACCCCATAACCAACCACGCACTCCAGAGAGGAGCACCCAGACACGAGAGCAAAGGATTCTCAGTTTTCTCTGTAGGTTAGCAACTGTGGTGGGACATGCACAATATGAGAGCCAGAGAGATGTCGGGGGATGAGAGGAGGGAGGTTTTGTCCTTAACGAGGGACCGATGAATTGGCAATCGTGCATACTCCAGGTGTAATTTTATAACAGGAAAACAGGCACATGAGATAGTTCACTTATTTCTCTGGGGGATCACTTTTATTTTATGCTCATTTTACTGACACCAGTTCCTTCATCTTCTCCTAAAAAGTGAATGGAAGAGATAAACCAAAGAAGTTATATACTTATACTAGAGGCCCGGTACACGGATTCGTGCACCGGTGGGGTCCCTCGGCCTGGATTGCACCCTCTCATAATCTGAAACCCCTCAGGGGATGTCGGACTGCTGTTTTGGCCCTATCCCTGCAGGCCAGGCCGAGGAACCCCACCAATGCACAAATCCATGCACCAGGCCTCTAGTATGCATACAAGATCTTTGGTTAATCTCTTCCCGCCCTCCCCCTTTCCCCCTTCCCTCTGAGATTCATCAACCTGTTCCATGTTTCCATGCCTGTGCATTGAGTGTCTGCCCCTGGTGGTCAGTGGGCATTACAGCTACCAGTCGAACGGTTGAACGGTCATTCGGTCGCTTAGGCTTTTATATATATATAGATGTATAGCTCATGGACACGGACAATAGGGTAGTAAAGACTTAGGGTGGGTAGGGGCTGGGAAGAGGGGATAAAAGTGAGGAAAATGGGAGATATCTGTAATACTATCAACAATAAATAATATATTAAAAAATAAAAATAAATTAATTTAAAATAAAATAAAAAGAAGTGAATGGAAACACATCCACCATGTGCACTCTTAGCCCTAGAATTCAAACTGCCTGATTTCGTTTTAGAGGCAAATTCTGTCAATATTACTATTTCAGAATGACTTTTTAAAAAATTAATCTTTGTTGTTCAAAGTATTACAGATGTCTCTCTCTCCCCCACTTTGACCCCTCCAACCCTGTACCTGCCCAGGCCTATGGCACTACTGTCTGTGTCCATGGGTCATGCATATAAGTTCTTTGGTTAATCTCTGACTTTTATAACAGTGACAGATGTGGTCATTTATTTGCAAATACATTTAAAAGGGGCAACAAAGGACTATTTGGAGATTTAAATTGTATATTTCTAACTGTAATTCCATGTTGTATCCCGAATCCTAAGGAAATATCCCATCTACACTTTTGGTGGATTTTCAACTGCAGGCCACATTACTCTGGGGCAGTGGTTCTAACTCAGGGCTGATTTTGACCAACCTCCCTCTCAGGGGACATCTGACAATGTTTGGGGACACTTTTGATGGTCACAGCTGGGGAAGGTCCTACTGACAACGAGGCCAGTAAAGGCCAGGATGTTGTTAAACACCCTACAGCACACAGGAAGCATCCCCCCGCTCCCAAATAATCAGACCCCAGAAGTCAGACATTTTGAGACTGAGGAGCTGCTTTAAAGAAATAAATTCTATTTCTCCTCGGTGATAGCCCAGTGTTCACCTGTGGGCCCCCTTTCCCCGGCCCCTGTTCGGTGGGATGGGGAAACTGTCCGGGGTGCTGTGCTTTGTTGCTCTAGGATGCCCCGGTAGCTAGTTGACATTTCACACTTGTCTGAAATGGCCCTCTCCATCAGCCTTTTGACCATTTCCCAGGGACTGTGATTAATCTCTTTCCACGATGGCTGGTTTTTACTCCCAAGGATGCTACCACCTGGAAACTAGGAAAAGGGGAAAAGAGGAAGAAAAGGAAAAAATGTTGGGCTTTCCTTTGAAATATTTCCGAAGCAGACCATGGAGCTCAAATGGGGTACCATTCATTCTCTCCACAGCTCAAAAGATAAGGCAAATGTTAAAAACACCGCTATCAAATGGGCTGCCCCCTGGGGACCCCAGCAGCTGGCTACTTCATGTGCTTTTCCAGGATAATTCCCTTGAACCTCTGTCTGAGAAACTGAGGGAAGTTAGTGAATCTCCCACCCACTCCCCTCTGCATCCAAGCTCCCGGATGAAACCCTAAGTCTAATACCACACTGTAGAAATGAACCCAAGTGTCACGCTGGTCCTTTGCCACCATTTCGCGGGTGTGTGATGGGAAGTGGTGGGAGACTGTCCCTGTGGCTTCACTAAGCCTCTCTCCCGCTGGGTGGGGAACCGGGGCTCCGGCGGTGATTAAAATGAGGAAGAAGTCAGGTGGCATCTGATTCCGTGGGCTCCTGGGGCAGTGCTCACCTCGAGAAAAACAATCCTTCATCCCGGCGCCGCAAAGGCACGCGGTCCAGGCTTGGAGGCGAGCTCCGATCCCAGCAGTGCGAGGTGGACGAACCCCCTTAGCATCGGCAGGAAGTGAGCGGGAAGTGGAAAATCTACCTGCCAGGGCCCAGTTCCTTCCGGGGCTTTAATTGCTTATGTGACAGCAAAAGCCTCCCCCTCACCCCACCTTTGGAGCAGAAGGATGCGGTTCTCCATCCCCAGCGTTGGCAGCTTGTCCTCAGTTACATAAATAAGAAGGAAATTAGAATGTGATGGATTAAACAGGGGGTGTGCTGGCACTGACTTCCTAACAAGAAACGACCCTGTTTGCTCTTTTGAATCGATAATGATATCAGCCCATAGTGTATTCACTCTGGTAATGAGTTCCTCCTTTTTAATTAAGACAGAGATGCTGTACATTTCTTGTCTTCCCTTAAGAGAATCTTCCTGTGTTTAAGGCCCTGAAGTCGGAAAGCTTTAATTACGGTGGGAAGAGCAGAGTGGAAAGAGCTGAAGGGGGATGTGCCTCTTCTTTTTCCATAAACAGAATCACGTGGAGAACTCGGGCAGGTGGGGGAATTTGTCCATTTGCCAAACCTTCTGGTCATCAGAGGCCAGAAAGCATCCCGGAGGGGCTGGGCATGTAGCTTGTTCCCAATCACATTACCTGCTCTGCCCGTTTCAGAGCCCTGTCAGGCCATCCAAACTCTCCATATGGTCCTAACAGTGTGCATGGAAATTGTCATAAAATCAAGCCACAGCAGACATACAGGCTGGCACCTGTGTCCCATACCATGGGAACCTTGTTTATACTGAAACTAGAGGTCTGGTGGGGTCCCTTGGCCTGGTCTGGAGGAATCGGGCTGAAACCCGCAGTCCAACATCTCCCAAGGGGTCCCAGAGTGCAAGAGGGCACTCTGTTAAGTTGCTGTCCCTCAGCAGCTCATGCATTGAGCATCTGCTCCCTGGTGGCCAGTGTGCATTATAACTATCGGCCAGTAGCTTAGCCTTTTATATATACATACTAGAGGCCTGGTGCATGAAATTCGTGCATGGGGATGTGTCCCTCAGCCCAGCCTGCACCCTCTCCAATCTGGGACCCCTCGAGGGATATCCGACTTCCCATTTAGGCCCGATCCTGGTAGGACATCCCTCTCACAATGCAGGACTGCTGGCTCCCAACTGCTCGCCTGCCTGCCTTTCTGATTGCCCCTAACCATTTCTGCCTGACAGCCTGATCACCCCCTAATCACTCCCCTGCCAACCTGATTGATGCCTAACTGCTCCCCTGCCAGCCTGATTGCCCCTAACTGCCCTCCCCTGCAGGCCTGGTCACCCCTAACTGCCCTCCCCTAAAGGTCTGGTCACCCCTAACTGCCCTCCCCTGCAGGCCTGGTCCCCCCCAGCTGCTCTCCCCTGTAGGCCCGGTCACCCCCAACTTCCCTCCTCTGCCAGCCTGGTCACCCTTAACTGCCCTCCCCTGCAGGCTTGATTGCCCCCAACTGCCCTCCCTTGCAGGCCTGGTCCCTCCCAACTGCCCTCCCCTGCTGGCCATCTTGTGGTGGCCATATTGTGTCCACATGGGGGCAGCCATCTTTGACCACATGGGGGCAGCCATCTTGTGTGTTGGAGTGATGGTCAATTTGCGTATTACTCTCTTATTAGATATGATATAGATATGAAGCTGGACCATCAGGCTTTTCCAGAGAAACAGACCCAGTGGGAGATACATACATGACAGAGAGATGATAGACATTTTACAGTGTTCATGGTTTCATACAGTAGCCACCTGCTGGTACTCTTTATCATGTTGCTTGTGACATTTCTGATGTAATCCATGTCCTATTGAAACCATGACTTGCTCAATGTGTAATTTTCATTGAACTGTACTCTAATATTGAAAACAAAAATGAAAAGAATTATTTTATAAATACTAGTTGACCTTGTATCCTCTTTACATAATGAAATTTTTCAAGTAGAAAACATTTTAAGGAGCACAGAGCTATTCTCTTATAGTCTACTAGAGGCCCAATGTACGAAATCATGCACGGGTGGGGTTTGGCCAGCCTGCCTTGATGGAGGCTGATCTAGGCCGGGCCAGCGGGGGAGGTGGAAGGGGAGGCAGGAGGTTGGCCAGCCAGCCCTGCCCCCGATCAGGGTTGGGGGGTTGATCAGGGGTTGGGCCGACCAGGTGGAGGTGCCGCAGGAGGTTGGCGGGGGCGGGGGGGGGCGATTGGGGCTCCAATCAGGCCAGTTGGCTGCCACAGTGCGTGTCATAGTGACTGGTCATTTCATCATTCCAGTCACTTGGCTTTTATATATATAGCTGTCATGGACAAGATACAAAAGACAACCTCAGGTTAGTGTAAAATGGCAAATAAAAATAAAGAACAGAAATGGTCAAGAAAACTGAAAGTTAGTTGCTTAAAAATATAAAGAAGATAGATAAATCCTTAGTGAAATTATCAGAGAAAAAAATAGAGAGAGACATAAAAAAGCAACAATCAGAGAGAAAATGAGTATATAATTACAGGATATAGTAAATATTTTAATATCACAAGGAAACACAGTCCAATAAATTTGAATCTTAGATTAGATAATTTTCTGGCAATTATAATTTAACAAAATTGACTTAAGAGGAAATAGAAGATAAACCAAATAAAGCAAAATTGGTTAGTATTCCCAGTGCAATAATTAAATGTCTTTCCCCTGGATACAATTCATTTGAGTTTCAATGGACAAGAGCCAATTGAAGAACAGTCGGTTTTCTCTAATTTATGGAGTTATAAAGTAGCTCAAAGACAATGAAAGACAGAGGCAGCCCCGATTGGGTGCCCTGGACAGCACACTCTGTCATCTTATTGCCCATTTCAAAGTCTTTCACAACTTTTCTTAACTGTATGTTGACGTTGACTTCCTTTAAATAATGACCTTTATTCTTTGGTGTTTCTGATCACTTATCTTAATAAAGAGTTTTAATTTTTTTACTTTAACTTTCAATAAGAAATCAGCAGAGCAGGTATGCTGAGGTCAGATCAGTCTATGGGAAGCCAGACCCCACTCCTGGTGACCACAAGTTCATCTCAATTCCTAACAAAACAAGCTGTTGAGGACATGTGTAGAGATGGCCTCAGCTGCTACACAAACCATGTTCTTTTCTGGCAACGTAAATTTCCAAAGCAACATTTAAACTATATATTATGTTTTCCCCCAAGTAAATCACTACAGCCTTTCTCCCAGCCCATCTTCCTCCCACATGATGTCCTTGTCACTGTTGAAGTACACCTCAAATGTCCATATGTGGGGCATTCCCTGCGGATTCCAGTGCCATAGATAGAAGTCTCCTTTTTTATGATATGCAAACACTCCTTGGTTGCCATGGCAATGTCATCGGCTGTGCTATTTGCCTAATGTTTTCCAGGGACAAGTGGCTGAGGTCAGAGCCCTGAGGGTGCAGGATTCAGGACTTGACAAGCAGGAAACTGGAAAGGCAGTCAGGTGTCCCACTAGGACGGGAGCATCAAAGAGCCAACAGCTTTATCTGAGGAAATGGAGACCTGGGGTCAGAGACAGCGCACAGCATAAAGCAGGGACCGTAAAGAGAGAGGGGAAGGTGCTGAGGACAAACATCATCGCTGCGTCTGTTCCCAGCCAGACCGACCATTGCCAGAGTGATCCAGTTCACTACTTGCAATGCCAAAGGCAAAGGGAAAAGGTCCGGGGTTGGACTCATCTTTGTCTGTTTAGATACAAGACATTAGCTCTCTGGGCCATTGACCTTGTATAGAGCAGGCGGCATTACTGCCTGCCAGCTCTGGAGTTTCCCAGCAGGCTGTGGGCATCAAAGAATTAGCCTCTTATAATAAAATCAACTCTTTAAACCTCTCAGAAGACTAACGATAGGGATCACTACCCAGATGAATTTGCTCCCAAATAAAGAATCAGATGCCAATATAAACAAGAGGAGTGCCAGCTGGGAGGGTTTGAAAGGAAATGCAAGCCTTTTATTTTCCTTTTGTTCTGGCATTGTCAGTTGAATTCGGATGCTTCGTTTTTTTTCTAAGCTGATATGAGCTACATTTTAAATGATTTAAATGTGCTCACGATATTTCAGCCAAAGGCTGGTTCCCTGAACAGCCAGCCTCCTGTCCGATGATATGATGGTGGGTGTTGCCCAGTTCTCAAGGCAGCCTCCCTCTTGGACTGCTGTGGGCCTGGATTGTATCCTTGATCCAGGGGCCAGAAAATGGCTGTCTCAGGAATGGCTATGTCATTTGAGGGGTCCATTGAAAAATGTAAATGCAGGCACTTTGTCCAAAAAGTAGTGAGGCTTTTAAGACGGCAACAGCAGAAAATTGAACCAAGTGTGTGACCATTCTGAGCACAGGGCCCTGAGTGACAGCATAGGCCACATGCTCATGAAGCTAATACTGGTGGTCTCAGCGAGGGGGCAGCAAAGCCTTCCTCACTATCAATGAAGAATTTGTCATGCCAGAGACCGGAGGTTTACAAGTTGGGGACCGGATAAACTTTTCAGTCCTGAAGGCTGACTTTAATAAAAGTTGTGTATCTAAAAGAAATGTTTCTCTGTGTAAACAAGGCTTCGCCTCAAATTTCTTGGAATTTATAAGATGATCCAAATTACTTTATAACTACATTCCTTGGGGGTCCATGGAGATCTCTCTATGAGAAGGTTTTTCTTTTTTGTTTCATTTAGATTAGATGCTGTCTTCCTTTATCTGTTTATATTCATACTGTAGATTATTTGGGTGGCATCCCCATGCATTACCTTGATATTCAGGGCCCCATTTGTGTTAGGGTTTATGATCCTGTCAGCATGAAGCAATCACCTCTACTGAGAGTGTCTAATTTTTAGTGCAGTGTTCCTCTAACTGGATTCTGCAGAGGTGTGTTCTTGGGTACCTTTGCTTTCAAGTTCGGAAACACTGCTTACCCGAGTCAAGTTCTGACCCAAAGGTTTTAAAGATTTAATGATTAAAGAGAATGTCCGTGCCTTTCCTAATGAGCACATTGAAATTGAATGTCTAAAAGAATAGTCGAGGAAAAGGGAAAATGGCAATTTTCATTCAGGTGAGATTTGGCCTACTGGTTTAAAAAAAATCCAGGAAAACAGATAATGAGGAATAATAATGTTCTTCTTTAGTAATAGTTTTCAGAGGTCATTGTAGGACACGAACTTTGATGTATTTTTTCAGTCCCTTCAGGAGGGGTCTAGCTGAGCATCTGTTTGGCAGATGAGAGGAACAGCTCGGAGAGGCTCAGTCCCCGCCTAGGTCTATAGCAGAAGAGGCTGAAGTCACATCTAAACCCAAGGTTCTGATTCTAAATCCAGTGCCTCCCCGCACCCCATGCCATTTTTTATACACTTTGCTAGAAAATCTTTAACACATGAAGGCTTGTGTAAGCTTTTATAGGAGCATGAGAATCTGCAGAATTTATGGGGATGTGACTGTTTTAAAATGCATGTACCTGAAACCAAGGTTTGGCTGCCTGCCGCCATGAAAGCCAAACTTATGAGACAGGTGCTGGTGAATAAGGAAAGAGGTTTATTCAAGTGCTGGCACCAAAGCCCATCTCCCCACCTCAGTGCAGGCAGAGGTTTTTATAAGGAGGGAGAGGGAGAGCAGAAAAAATAAATCAAGGGGAGGGGGTTAAAAAGTTCTCTATGTGCAGGAGGCCAGTACAGTCTATTCTGATAAGGACCTTGAAACTGATCAGGTAATAGTCTGCTGTATGTATCCTGATCTATATCATCCTGGTTCTATGGTAGAAGGTCAGCAAACCTGGAACTAGAATGACTGAAAGTCAGAGTCTTTCTTCTGAAGTTAGTTCCTAGGATTTTTATACAAACATGCTGTGTATCTACAAGTTACATATTAGAGTCAGCACTTACAGAAACAATGTCAAAAGAATGATGGAGTGGGTTACAATTCCCCACTGTTACATGTAGGCTTTATTATTATTATTCAGACTAGAGGGCCAGTGCACAAAATTTGTGCACTTGGGAGGGGTCCCTCAGCCCAGCCTGCGCCCTCTCACAGTCCAGGAGCCCCCGGGGAGCGGGCCTAAGCCGTCAGTTGGACATCCTTAGTGCTGCGGAGGCGGGAGAGGCTCCTGCCACCACAGCTGAGCTCACCTGTGGGAGCGCACTGACCACCAGGGTGCAGCTCCTGCATTGAGTGCATGCCCCCTGGTGGTCAGTGTGTGTCATAGCAACTGGTCATTCTGCAGTTCGGTTGATTTGCATATTAGCCTTTTATTATATAGGATATGGTGAGTCTCACAGATCAGGGGATATGCAGCAGATGGGTGGGGCCACCAGCTGAGGGAAGCAGCAGTGAGCTACTCGCGCACCTACTCGTGCAGGACGACTGGTATATAAACAAAAGGCAAGGTGCCCATCCAGTATCAGTCTTGCCAGAACAGAGAAAGAAAACATGCACAGAAAGAACATTTCCTCTTCCCCAGGGCATCATTCCACACTTCTATTCTGAATGGTGCTATCATTTTTCTCACCCCTCTGCTTCCCACTCCCAGCACAAAAAAGTCCTTAAAAAGAACGTTAGGGCCAAAGTCAAAGTCATTTTCTTCACATATACATCCCAACATCCCAGCTGCCTGTTCGCTGATGCTTAAATCCACTGCTGGGTGAGATGAGGTCTTTCCTCCCAGTGTTGACTTGATGACGCCAGCTTTATGAGCTAGTAGAATAACATGCTTCACTCCGATTCTTAGATTCATTCTGGAATTCTCTCTCAGCCGGAAGCTGTGATGGTCTTGAGTAGAGATTGGCAATCCACAGCCCACGGGTTAAATCTGCCAGCTGCTGGTCTCACTTGACCCATGAGTGCCCACAAAAGTGTTGTTGGCGCCCAGCCAGGCTCATTCATTTGCATATCTTTGTGGCTGCTTTCCTGCTGCCACAGCAGAGCTGAGCAGTTGCAACAGATGTATGGCCTGCAAAGCCCAAAATATTGACTCTCTGGCCCTTTACAGAAAATATTTGCTAATCCCCGGTCTAGGTGACTAAGGTCCAAGTTCTGGGTCCAGTGCTCACCAGTAAGGTGATATGAGCTAGTTACTTAACCTCGTTGCACCTCAGTTGCCACATCTGTCAACTGGGCACAATCATACCGACAACAGGGATGAGTGAAAAAAAGAAATCAGTGCTTGGCAAGTGCCCATCAGTGTTTTGCACTTAGAAACGTTCCATTTAGTAGTTGTTGACATATGAGTAATGTGGTGATGAGGGTTTTAGGAAAAAACATTGACTTTGGGTAACCTTTTTGAGCCTCTCAGTTATCACAGATAGCCTGGTTACAGAGTCTGTGCCCTGAGGTTATTTCTGTCCAGTTCGTGTCGACACATGTATCTTGCATTTATAGACGATGAAACAACCCTGAGCAAAATAATATATCTCTGAGCACCTGAGTTGATTGTCAATAATAACCATGAACAAAGTTTGACACCTGCTTTGGCCATGTCATGAAGTGTGGCACGAGGCAGGGGGGGACAGGAAGAATTATTCTGGAAGAATCCAGAAGAGAAGATAAAAGAAGCAACTAAAACGTAGCTTTCAGATGAGCTCAAATGCAGTGTGTCTCCTCTTTATCACAGGCTTAAATGAGGGGTCACACCATAGTCCGCGTAGAGGAAAGTGCTGTGGCTCAGGAAAATCACATGCCTGACTTAGTTTTAAGCCCTGTGTAGTGCTTCCCCTGTTACCATTCTTCTAAACAGTAAATCGCAAAAACAATTGCAGTGTATAAAAGCTTTTATTTGAAGCATCAACCCACAAAGAATTGACAAAAATGCACTGAAGTTTCTCTATGTTCTTGCAGGAGGTAGCATCCCAGGAGGACAAGGTGTCTTAATTCTCTCCTTCCCCTCCCTCTGGGGGTCGGCAGATGCTTCTCGTGGCTTCACTGGGAGGTGGTATGGTGCAGTGGTCATGCTGACGGGGAACCAGAGGTCTGAGCTCGGGGTTGGCTTGGCCACACACCCTGGACTGTTGAATCCACCTCTGTAGGACCTATAATCCTGTGACACTTTGTGTGTCAACATGGAGGGCACACTTGAATGAGATTAACAATTACATTGATACATTTGGGGCAAAGCAGATTGCCCCCTGTAATGTGGGTGAGCCTCATCCAATCAGTTGAAGGCTAAATAGAACAAGAAGAGCAACCTCTCTAAGCAGGAGGGCATTGTCCGGCAGGTGGCTTTCCGACCTCACCTACACGAGTGGGTCTCCGGACCTTCCACACTGCAGATTTGGACTCCCCGGCCTCCATATTGCATGAGGCAATTCCTTATATCAAGTCCCCGCCCACCCCATATATATAAGATATATGATAGGATACATATCCTATTATTTCTGTTTCTCTGGAGAATCCTAATATAATTCCATTCATTAAGTAAGACTTGAATAATGTCCCTGTTAACTCTAAAATAAAAAGCAACTACGGACTCACGGGCTGAGGGACTGACCGCGTGTGTGAAAGTGCTTCACCCCAAATCGATGATCTCATTTTGTTTCCTTGTCCAGACAAAATACCTCCGCATCAATGGAGCAATTGAGAGCACAGGCACTGGAGCCAGACGCCAGAGGCTCAAATCCCAACTCTGCTACTGGGTAGCTTTTGGGAAACTAATTAACTACTCTAGGCCTCAGTTTTCTCACCTGTGAAATGGAGATAGTAAAAACATCGACCTCATAGGATTATTGTGAGAAGGGATGAGTTAATACAAGTAATGTACTTAACCAAGTTTCTGGCCCTTAGTCAGGGGTCCTCTCAGTTAGGATAGACATAGCTAACCTGCAATGATAAATACACCATTTTTGCTCTGAACTTGTTGGCTGGAAAAACTTAAGTAGTTGAGTGGAGCCTTAAGAACACCAGGAAAAACCATCAACTATATGCCTGGAAGGGAAGGGGGATTAAATACTTGGAGAACAGAATTAATACCTGCCACAGTTATTAACATATATTTATATGTCTTCATGGACATGCATATTTAATTAACATTATGTATTATATAGTCAACTTCACTTAGCTTCCTCACTCAGGGCAAAGAACGTTCAACACGGGGTTTCTCATGGATAACATGATTCCCCTTGTCCCATAGCCCCAGCCCTGAGCTCTGGTCTCAGCAGGATCAGAGCAGCTAGACAGGGTTTAGCATCCTGGGCTGATCTCAAGAAGCGTTCGTATGGAAGCAATTACACCCGTGGTGGCAGTGGGGAACAGCGAGAGCGGAAACATGCTATTATTTACTAGCTCTTGGAGGTCCTGCCTCTTGTATTCCATTCTGAACGTTGTGCTCCCTGCCTTTCACATCACCCCTGCTAAGTTTGGCTCCTCAGACAAAATTCCAGCAATGCAGAAAGTTGGCAGTCCAATAAGTTTCATTGGCCTTTAGATTATTTTATTTTTTAACTTGTAATTTTCCATTGCTTTCTGTTCTCCATGGACTTTCCATTCCCCATCATAGTTCACGTGTAGTGCACAACATGGATCTTGACACATGATATTCATTTGCTTAGCAAGGACTGATCCGTTAGGTGGACTTCTCCCAGAGTGGCGCGGGCTGTGTCTACCAACTTAAGAATGTCATATGTGGACATACTATGGGTATCATACATGACCTTTAAAAAGAGATGCACAGAGAAAATGCTTCTCAGAAACACTTAAAATGGACTTGCTGTATTTTCAGCAGAATCCCCATCAAGAGGTCAGGAATATTTATTTAGGAAAGTGGTCTGTGTCCTCAATAAATTGGCAATTTGGGAATTTTCTTTCTGACGTCCCCAGAGTCTTATGAGTGTGGCCACCTAAGGGAAAGAATATCCTGGGGTGGGAGAAGCTCAATGTCTCTCAAAAGAGGAGCAAGGAAATCTAATTATGCACTCGATCACTTTTTTATAGAACACCTACTGTGTGTGAGGTGTAATTCTAAGCTGGGGTGCAGTGGGGAGCTAGCTGACCGGGCCTCTTGGAGTGGACATTCTAGTGGAAGACACAGATTAGCTCAAAGAACTTAGATAAAACAGACAACAAAACTTCAGCGAGTGCCATCTATATCACAAAGAAAACCAACAGAGCAAAGGGGCAGGACAGGAATGGTGAGAGGAACTGGTTGAGATGGAATGGCCGGGAAAGGCTTACCCGACAAGGAGATTTTGGAGCAGCGACCTGAATGCACTGGAGAAACAGCCATAGGAAGGTAAGGAAAGCAGACATCTAGGCGCAGGAGATACTCAATGCACAGTGGGTGGGAACTAACCAGACGTGTTACAGGCAAGGAGACCGATGATGCTGGAGCAGGGAGATGGCCAGAGGACAGAATTCATCAAGGTGGCGCGGTGTAGAAGTTCAGGGCCTTGTAGGCTGTGGGAAAGGCTCTGTCTCTTGTCACTGAGATGAGATTCCTTTGGACAGTTCTGAGTGGGAGACTGAAGGGTCTGATTTGCACATGAAAGACGTGGCTGTGCTGAACACCTGGGTGATGGACTCCCAGGGGACAAGAGGAGAAGCTGAGTTAGCAGCTACTATGGAGACTGCTGGGGAGGGAGAGGAGGGTGTCCTGCCGTGACAGGGGAGGTGAGTGAAGGAGTGGGATTCTGCGTACAGGAGAGGAAGATCCAGCCCGAATTCCTGCTGGATTGACTGTGACATGTAAAGAGAACAATGAGGAGTCGAGAATGACTCCTACCTACATTTTTATTCTTTGCAACTGGGTAGATGTTGGTGTTATTAACTGAGAAGATCAGAAACTGTATCAGTGAGAGTACACACACACACACACACACACACACACACACACACACTCGATGTTTTAAGCAGCTTGAGGTTTAATAAGGAAATTGAGTGCTTACAGAGATGCTGCAAGAGCTGAGGAAATTTAAAATCAACGATTCAAGTCCAGCAACATTCAAGTCCATTGAAGACCCCACTACTCACAGGATAGAATGGGCGTGTGTTTCAGTGTGAGACTCAATTTCCATAGCGACACAGACCATCAAAGGGGTTTTCCGTGTGGGGAAAAGAGAGAAAAATATCTCTGTGGGTGGATTTTTTTTCTAGAAAGAGGGAAAAACAGCTCTGATGGTCACTAAACAACTCTGATGGTGCTAAAACCAGAACGCTGCCAGAGTGCTTTCCCACAGGGAAACTGAGTCCCGAGGGTTCTCTGGTGCCGTCCGCAGCACATTTCAGGAAGGGGGTGGTGAAAGCGTCAGGAACCTTTGGGAAAGAGGAAGCCCCTGCATCCTGGGCTGACTTGGCCAAGCGGCCCCTGCCGAGGCCCAGGCGGCGATGCCCTGATAGCAGGCGCCCGTGCCCGTGCCCGTCCCTTCTGCTGCGTTCACAGGGCCTGGCAGAGTATGCGTTGTCCTCAGCCAGCCTTGCCTCAATCCCAGCTTGCCAGTGACCAGGAGAATTACTAGACAAGTGACCACTGTGCTCAACTACCCAAAAGTAGAACGAAGTACTCACAGTACCTCTCCCGTTGATTTATTTGTAAGGACTGAATGAGGCAATCATGGGAAATGCTTAGCACATAGTGTGGCCACAGTCAGTGATGCTTCTTCCACTCCAATCTCAGTCCTCAGTCCCTGGTGGTCTCATAAGCAATCAACTTGAAAACCTGAATTCAAGGGACAGTTAGTGAACTGGATCTGCTTCTGAGACCACTCACCTGCCGGATGAGGGAAGGTCCTCTCGGCCACTAGGGGGCACCAACCACATGGAAAAGAAAGGGATGAATTTAGAAGGCTCAGTCCATTGTCCTTCAACAACCATTTTTAACTTTTGGGAATGTTCGATGCAGAAATGTACCAACTATTTCCGCTAGGGGAGGTGGTTACACTGCATGTCTTTTGAAGAAAGTTTCCTTAGACCCTCCTGGGTAACTCACCAGTATTGTGGATGCATACACCCCCACCTTTAAAAAACATTCAGCCCCATTTTACCTCCAGTCCATTTTCTTCTATATTTATACTCCCAGTGAGACAGACACCATTCTTAGTGCGGAAGAGATGTGTGGGTGACACAAGGGGCTTTGCCTGGCAATGTTTCAGGCTGTTGGAGCCAAACCAATTCATGTCAGACTGTTCAGTCTGAAGCCATGCTTTTTTAGCCCTTTAAACCTGCCTCAGAAGTGGACAGAGTGAGTGCAAAGCTCCTGTGATAGCTAGGAAACATAGGATTTTCCTCATCAGACTTAACCCCTCATTCTGTTGGAAAGTAACTAAATCCTAGGAACCCTGAGATGCAAGCAGTGGGCTCTGAAATCCACAGCAGGTGAGAAGATAAGGAGAGGTGTGGCCACTCTATTGCTTAGCCCAGGACACAGAATATGGCCACGGCTGGTGGGAGAACAAGTACGTAGATTTTATTGGGCACTGGTCAAACCTCTTCCAACATGGCCAGGCACCCCACTTCAGAATTCCCAGGTTCTTGTCAAGACCCCAGGGTCTGGGCTGTAGCTCAGGGCTAATGCACTAAACTGTCTTGATGTACAGCCCAGGAATATGCAACAGATTCGCAGGTGACGTTACACCTTAAAACGAAGAACCGCTGCTCCAGGAGATGATGATGAGCCTCACTGACTTGGTTCATGCTGTCTTCCCGTGCCGTCATCCTAGCCAGTGGCCGCCTTCCTGAAGGAACCCCGGCGAGCTCTCACGGCCATGCAGTCAAATCCAGCAGGAAAGCCCACAGGCCCGGAACCGCACATGGCGCCCGGGACTCCCGCCGCCCCCCCTGCTCCTTCCCCGGCCCGAGCATATCCCTGCTACTCATCACCCTGGGGTGGCCTGCTGGAAGCTCAGCGCTGGCATTGCTAGGCTGTGGCTGGGACAGGCAGAGTCTCAAGTGCAAGGGGAAACATTTCCGAGGGCCAGAGGGGGTGCAGGGTGGCAGGGGGAGGGGGTGTGGACCCCTTTGGCATTAGCAAGCCCATGAAGACGCATCTACAGTGCCTCTGACACGGTTTCCATATTGGAGGGCCTCTCCAGGCAGACGCCACGGAAGCACGGCTGAGCTCTGACATGAAAGCGAGAAAATCCAGTGAGGCCAGCAGGGCTTGGACATGGAGGAAACCCCGTGTCTGCTCCAGAAACCCTTTCTAGGTGAGCCTGAGGCTTGGCTCATCTTCCCTTCAGCCACGGCCTCCGGTTTCCAAGCCGTGAAGCAGGCAGAGAGCACTTTCCTGGATAAACACCATCTGTCAGCAAAAGAGAAAAGCAAACCATCCCCAAAATAGTGCCTCGGAGAACTGGCACATCACAGGCCTTGCTCTAAAGCTGCATCGTGGACAGTTTCTTTACTGCATCTGCCCAGCGCTGCAAAGGAGTTCTGACTGAGACACCAACCAGAGATTTGAGAAAATTCTGAGTGAACACTCAAGCACCTGCCCTCCAGAACGGACCCTCAGGTGAGTCTTCTCACAGGCAGTTTCCTGCACACAGAAGGAAAGAAACTTACTTCAGGTGTAGGATCTAGTGGGATGCAGGCCGGGCTTGATCAGGGTGCAACCTGAGCAGCACACAAGGACCCATGCTTTGCTGCCGCCACCTTGATATTCTTAATATTTTTTATAAAGGGGTCCAACATTTTTACTTTGCATCGGCCCCTGAAAATTACCTCGCCAGTTCTGGTAGGATGGCTGTGTGGTGGGGTGTGAATAGCTCAGGATTTGAAACTGAGCAGGTCTGGCTCAAATTCTGACCTCCCACCTAGTGGCTGTGTGGTCTTGGTGGGATGTCGTCAAGACTGAGTGAGTTCATCCCGTCTGGACTTGGTCCTGGCAGGGACTCGGCCAATGTAAACCATCCACACCACAATCCACAGAGGCCTGTTGCACCTCGTGCTTTCAATATATAGAACATGTACGTGAGCAAAATGAAATGTCTTTCTTGAGTGACTCTTCCATGTACTACTCCAAAGTCCACCAAACTTTATCTTTGAGAAGTTGTAATGCTGAGGAGGTCAATGAAATAGGATGAGCCTCTGAGGAATCCGAGTCTAGTCACCTGGTGCCCACGAGGCATTTCTCACTGAGAAGCTGCAGCCCCTTCACCCTCTGTGATTCCTGGGAGCTCAGAGCCGGGCCCTCACCCCTAACCTCCCGTGTCAAGTAAATGCGTGCCCCTGGGGACATTTCCAGCACTTTGTGGGAACCTGTGTCTAACAGGAAAGGTGTTGGGAGACCTGAACTCGCTCTCCTACTCACCAGTGACCTTGACAAGTTACTTAGACATTGAACTTGGGGTGGGGAACACATGAGACAATGTACAGATGATGTGTTATATAGAACTGCACACTTAAAACCTATGTAATTTTATTAAACTATGTCACCCCAATAAATTCAAGAATACATCTGATAAATAAAAGCCTAGGTGGCATCATGCCCTCACGCAACACCCTCACACAATATCGTCACAAGATGACCACCACAAGATGGCCAGTAGGGGAGGGCAGTTGTGGGCGATCAGGCGGCAGGGGAGGGCAGTTGGGGGTGAACAGGTCAGCAGGGGAGGTCAGTTGGGGAACACCAGGCCTGCAGGCAGAAGTGGTTAGGGGCAATCAGACAGGCAGGCGAGTGGTTAGGAGCCAGCAGTCCCGGATTGTGAGAGGGATGTCCGACTGCCAGTTTAGGCCCAATCTGGGTCCAAGATTGGAGAGGGTGCAGGCTGGGCTTCACCTTCTCCCCAAGGGGTCCCAGATTGGAGAGGGTGCAGGCTGGGCTGAGGGATACCCCCCCAACGTGCATGAATTTTGTGCACCAGGCCTCTAGTAAATAAATAAACAAACACACAAACATTTAAAAAAATGGAAACTTCAGGCCTTTTCTCTGTAAAATAGGTGTCAGGCTCCTAAGCCCTCCTTCATTGGATGGGGAGAAAGATGAAAGCAACTTGTCATAGGCGAAAACTTGTGTCACCCTGTGAATTGCCGCACAAATGTGTTATCTTTCTTCATTGTTGTTTTTGGGAACAATGACCAGGGAATTCCATTCCTCAGGGGTGACGGAGGAGTCAGCATCTTTTTTAACCTCAGGGTTTCTCGGAGCCCTCAGGTGCTGAGAAGACCCTGAGTCTGTGCGGGAGGAAAACGGTCGGAGGCATTTTCCAAACACAGTTGTCCAGAATCTGTTCTCACGAATTCCTTGAAGGATTGTCGTGTGACAGGGACCTGCTGGCAGCGCTGGGCACGGCTGGCTTATTGGGCAGATTTGCTTCCATGCCCACCATCTGCTCTGGCCTCTCCCCCTTCCACCCCCGACCTGCAGGCAGGCTCCCCAAATGAGTACCATGAGGAGGTCTGGGGGAGTGACCATCTGCTTCTCGTCTGGCTCCTAACCGAGTGGCCCTCCTCCCCGGGCCGTCTCTGCACGGCTCTCTCCAGATCAACAGACTGGAAGGCACTAGAACGGATTCAAGACTGATGGCTGTAAATGCCCTTCTTCCTCGTATCTTCCTTCTTCCTCTCCCTGCTCCTCCTCCTGATCTTCCTCCTGCTCCTCCTCCTCTTCACCTAACAATTTGAGCATCTATCCTCTGAGATCACCTTCATTGACTCAAATAAAATGCAACCCTCAAGTTGGAAGTATTGCTCTTTGAATTAAACAGTGTCTTTTTAAAAATAGCGTCAAGTGCAAGAGGATATATTATTCAATTTCAATTCCCCCCGCCCCCTGGGTTTAGGGGGCACCTCTCAAGAGGTAACAAGGACAACCTGTGATGGGCTACATGCAGCGCGGCCCCCCAGCAGCGGTCAGCTGCAAGCTCAGCAGGCCCGGTGAGCCTGCACATTCTTGGGGTTCCGTGACCTGCCCTGCACCTCCCCGCTAAGAATCTGTGCGGCAGACACTGAGGCTCGGAGAGGCTAAGCCGGTCATTGGGAAGCATAGCTGAGAAGTAACAGAGCTGGTGTTTGCATGAAGGTTTTCTGACTACGAGGCTGCTCCCCACAAATCGGAGGTATAGGAACAACCTCTTTGTGACCCCATAGCCGTCCCTAGTGGCCTCATTGTCTGCTTCGTCCTCCTTTTCCCGTTTGTCTCTGAGCTGTGTCTGTTTCTCCTCTCCCATCTCTGTCTCTCTCCGTCTCCTGCCCAATGCGCCAGGGAGCCCTCCACACTGAGACCTAGACGCATCTCTCGCCCCGCCCAAGGCAGGGGACGACCGCACGAAGCAAACACTTCCTGGCCTGGCTGAGATGGGGCGGTCTGAGCTGCTCTGCTCAGCCTCCCAGGCCCCGGGCCCTGGGTCAGGAGGGAGGCCTGGCAGAGCAGGAGAGCTGGAGGTTCAGGTTTGCATCTCAGAAAGATCTTCCCGAGAGACAACGGCCTGGCTTTGCTTCATCAGAGCCAGTTCCCTGATGGACAGTGAGAGGGGGTGAGAGCGGACCCAGAAGACTCTGCCGAGGCCCGTGCTCACGCCGCCTGGCGTCCGCGCCGTCGGGACTCAGGAGCCTGAGTTGCAGGGCGGCCTGGCCTTGCTGGGCTGGGCACCTGCTCCTCGATTTCCTGTCAAAGGCTTGGTGAGTGGGAAAGGTGGGGTACAGAGGACCCCCGTCTCTTTAAAATGGATGAAGACAATGGGTGCAGAGGGAAAGGGCACCCCAAGGACTTCTCTTAACGGTGCAGAGGTGTTAAAGGATAGGGGTCCTCCCCCGGTGCCCCGCAGGCTCTGCTGAAGCGAGCAGGCCAGCTCCCCCCGCAGACCTCCCTGTCCTGGGCCCTCCTCACGCCTGTCCTTGGCTGCAGGCGACATGCCTCTTTCTAACGGTGACGGGGACAACGTGTTGGGATGGAGCTCGGGAGCCCAGCAGGGCCCTGGCGCTGGAACGGGCAGGCTGCGGGGCAGGCCGGACCCTTGCCGCCCGTGTTCTGGCTCCTCCCCGCCTGGGCCATCTGTCACTCACCTGCTGACAGCGCAGCCGCTTTCTATCTGGTCATCTTCCCAAACATGGGGGAAGCAGCAGATGACAAATGCCGATAAAGAGAGGAGGGAGTCACAGAGGTTCAGAAGTTGATCATCAGCAGATTTACCAGCAATTAGAACACTTGGCTCCTTTGCATCCAGGTCCGTCTGCTTGCCCAGCCGCCCTCGATCGCATGGAGGGCCAGCACTTTTCCGGGCTCCACCTGCCAAGTCTGTTGGCGTCCAGATGGTGACATTGACCTTTGTTGAGCTCTCTGTTCCTCCCAGGAATTGCATGTTCTAGGAAAAGTCAAACCTCTGACCACGAGTTAGGGAAGTTGGATTTTTCAAACATCACACACACACACACACACACACACACACACACACACACAGGCTGCAGCACGCTGCCCCCTCTTGTCATGAGCAGGCTGTAATGTTGAACTCGCTGCAAAAGAAAAGCTCCACGTGGGAAAAGCCACCCTTTACAAGGTCACCTCGCCCTCCCTGAGGGCAGCCGCCCCACAGCTCTCCTCTCAGGCTGTCACTGGGGTGGGGCGGCGCCTGCTAAGTCACACAGACCGAAGGGGCCTTGAGCACATCACCGAGGACCCTGACACTCCAGCCACCCACTCGGGCCTGGGCACACTTTCCTGTCACTCGGGGCCCCTTGCAAAGTCGCGGGAGTGGGACCATTAGAAGAAGAGAGCTGTGGTCCTGACAGGAACCACCTTCTTTCTAGTACATTCTATAACTCCCAGTTTCCCAGGGAGGGTGCGATGGGGACCCCAGCCTGCGGCAGGGCGCCTTCCTTCCAATGGTTGACTCTTAACTGCTGTTAGCGGAGGGCAACGGAGACCCTCGCCCACAGGGGAGGGTCTGGGTGCAGGTGAACCCTGGGATAAACCTCGTGCCAGTAACCACAAAACATGACCAACAGGGTGAGCACAAACCAGCCAGCTGCTTGCCAAGCTGCACACATATCGTCGGTGGCACCCGTGGTACTGACATGCGCTGTTCCCATCAATGCACTGCTGACCAAGGAGGATGCCATTTCCCGTGAACATGTCAGATCATAGGCATGGCAGGAGTGGGCGGGGGGGGGGGGTGGCTCCTGGCTGAGAATCAGAGTGCATGTCGGGATTTTCTCCTCCTGCTCTGCCTTCCTGGTTGCTTGTGGATGCAGAACTTTGCTTCTCTGGGGACTCAGAATGACGGGAGGTACGCTCCCTTTGCACCAGGGTCTGCAGCAAATAAATACTTTACGCATTTTCAATACTTCACCAAGTCCTCAGAGCAAAGGCATGGCTGGAGCTGATAGCACACCCCCACGTGACAGACGGGGACATCGAGGCACAGAGGGGTTCACTTGCCCGCAGTCACAGGGGACTCACTGGGGCCAGGATTCGAACCAAGGCCGCCTGGCTCTGGGGTCTGAGCTCCTAACCACGCTGCTGCGCTTGCCCTGGGGAGGGAGGCAGACCCGCGGCTCGCCCGGCCGCTGTGGCTGTGCGTTGGACAGGGGACACGAGACTCTGTCGAGAGTCACTTTCGGTTGTCCCCCTGGAGGGGCACTCTGGCACCTGGTGGGTGGAGCCCGGAGAAGCTGCTAAGCATCCTACAGTGCCTGGGGCAGCCCGCAGCACACCTGCCCTCCTCAGGCATGGGCAGTGCTGCGGCCGGGCCCTGACGTAGGGAGAGCGCAGGACCCACGCGCACATCCAGACACGTACAACCTGCCTGTCACCTAGCAGCCACCGTCTGCAGGACCCCCTGCTCCGAGGGGGCAGCGGGAAGTGCCAGTCCTTTGGAGTATTCATTATTTCAAAAGGCATTAAAGTAATTGCAGTAAAGAGTAGGAGAGCGAAGTGAGCTACAGGTTATTGTTCCTTGAAAATATAGTGGTGGCCCTAGCTGGCTTGGCTCAGTGGATAGAGCATCAGCCTGCGGACTGGAAGGTCCCAGGTTCGATTCCGGTCAAGGGCACATGCCTGGGTAGCTGGCTCGATCCCCAGTGGGTGGCGTGCAGGAGGCAGCCGACCGATGATTCTCTCTCATCACTGATGTTTCTCTCTCTCCCCCTCTCCCTTCCTCTCTGAAATTAATAAAAATATATTAAAAAAAGAAAATATAGTGGTGTGTGTGTGTGCCTGTGCATGTGTGCATGTGTGTGCCTGCAATGCAGTCATATGACTGCTCTCGTGGCATTGATGGTGGCATGATGTTCACACAGGCTGCACACGGCAGGTCTCCTACGATGCTGAGCAACGGAGTCTGCAAAGCCTTGACCTTCTCCCTCGTCTCCCTCCAAACACTGCGAAGGCCTATCCGGATCCTCCCCATCTGCCTGGGGCAGAGCCACATTCCTTCTGCAGTTTCGTGTGGAATTTGGGCTGTGATGTTCTGAACACAGGGAGTGCCTAGCCCTGCGCGCCATCCCTCACTCGCTGCGATGCCAGCCCTTGGGTAACACACCGCACCTGCCGTGTGTGCCCACCTCTGGCCGCACCCGTGGGCCGGCACTGGGTGGGAAAGGCTAGGGGCCCATTGCCAATCTGCCGCCCTAATGCCCGCATCAGACGGTGCACAGACACTCCTCCCAGCTGCAGAGTTTCAGGGGATGCCGGGTGCAGGGTGAACCCTAGAACTGCTCCCCGAACCGGAGCGCTGAGAAGAAGAGGCACCTCGGGAGCTGGGCCAGGACAGCGGGTGGAAAGGGGGTGCACGGCACCCTCCCACCAACAGAGGCGGCTGTGAGCTCAGAGGACAGGGAAGGGAGGGTCAGGCACCGAGTACTTCTGAGGAGTCAGGTGGGTCCCGGGTTTGTGTGGCTGGGAGGGTGGGACCTGGCCGCCCTCAGTTCTGGCAGCACCTCCCATTAGGCTGGGGGAAGGAAAGAGGGTGTACTCCTTCTCCCCACCGCCCCCCCACCTCCCCGTCTAGTGTCCCCAGGGGTCACCACAGGCCACTTTTCTTCTCACTTCTCACTAGCAGGAGAATAGGATGGATGACTGGCCACCAGCCTGTCACTCTGTGTGGTCCAGTAGGCCGGCCAGCCCCTCACCTCCCCCAGCCTCTGTCTCCCCAGGGCTTCATGGGACTGTTTGTTAGATTTCACTGTTAGCTTTCACCGTCTCCCACTCCTTCTAAAATCTTCTCCAGCACTAGCTCCCCTCCCCCACCCCCACCCTCAAAACAAAAGGCAAAAACAACATTGGGTCCTACCCAGGAGAAGCAGGAAGAAGCAGAACAAGTGATGCAGGTGACAAGCCACCGCCTGGGAACATGGGCTTTGAAGGAAAATCCAGCCAAAATGATGCCTGGACCAGAGGCCAGGGAACTGCGTTTCCTGCAAAGCTCAGCTCCATCGGAGACTCCTGTGCTTCACCCTGAGGAGCGCCCCCTGAAGGCGAATGTGCAAGCCCAGGGACGCTAGTGCTGCAGGCTGGTTCTCAGTGGGCACTGCCTCCAGGGTCAGCCCTGGGGGCCACATGTTCTAGGACATAATAATGGAGAGAGTGACAGAAAGGGATCATTGACTCATAGGGTGTCACAGCTGAAAAAAAAAAGACCTTAGAATCAATCAGCAGACATTTACAGAACAGCTACCGAAGGCCTGGCACTGTTCTAAATGCCTTATAAATATTTATTCACGTCTTTCTCACAACCCTATGCAAAGGCACTATCATCGGCTCAATTGGCAGAAATGTGAAGTAACGTGCCCAGGAACACACAGCTGAATAAGGGATCACACCCAGTAGGTCTGGCTCCAAAGCCACTGCACCACGCCCGAGGTCAAGTGCAAGGAGGTCAAGCCCGTTGCCCTCCACGGAGATGGGAGTGACCAGAAACACGCAGGGTTTGTGGTTTCACCACCCACCACCTCCCCACCCTTGCCCCCAAAGCAAAATATTCTCTATTCTTTCTTTTTTTCTGGAACTTACCAAACAAATGTCCAAAACGGTTGTTTGTGAGTTAGGACATTACCTTCAAGCCCAGTCATCTGCCTTGATTTCTGTCACAACCTGCAAGGATCTTTTCTCCTTTACAGAATCCCTAACAGACATTTATTTGACTGATCTGGACCTTTTTCTCCTGAAAAGAAAAATTAGGAACACACCACGTTTTATTAAGACTCACATGTGCCCGGAATGCAGTCCTGAAAAGGCTGAGAACCCACTGATCTCCTGGGCTGTCGCTTCCTTCCCAGCTACCCCTGCGGGTGGCAGACCCAGGGGTCACAGTGAGCAGTGGCGCCCCTGGGCCCCAGCTCTGCCCTGTCCATATCCTGCCTGGAACACCTATGGAGGGATGGGTTCTACATCAGGGCAGACCCTCAGGCAGCCGACCTGGGAGCGGGGGCACGTGTACCTCCCTGGGGAAGAGGCATGAGGAGGAGCAGAAGCATCACACTCCGGGAACTCAGACTCCCGGGTCGTGACATCAGGGACAAGTTCTGCCTGCATGGATGCAGCACAGCGTTGGGCAGACCCAAGGGTTGGGTTTCCTCCAAGGTTTCTCAACCTCGGCCCTGTTGGCATTTTTGATTGGATAAGTCTTTGTCTTAGGGGCTGTCCTGTGCACTGTGGGATGTCAGCAGCAGCCCTGGTCTCCACCATTAATGCCAGGAGCACCTCCCTAATTGTGACACCCAAAAATGTCCCCAGATATTGCCAAATGCCCTCTCAGGGGCAAAATCACTTCCTATGTAGAGCCATGGTTTAGTCTGGCAACTCCAGAATCAACACACACTTTTGAAATGAAATCGAACCCTCCTAGCCCTCCGGATGGGGCCCAGCACTGTCCTAATTTTCTCAAATGACTTGCGATGAGTTATGAAATGGTTCCAGGATGGAGTGAGGGAGACAATGATATTTGGGAAGGACCATTCAGACACGTCTGATAAATAAACACGGCTTCTCTCTCCCTCATTTAATATTCTTTATAGGAGATTTCAGAAAGAGCCTAAAATAACATTCCACACTTTGCATGCAAGTTATAGTGAGGCCCCAACGTTCTGGAAGCAAAGCTGAGAAAGATTAAAACTCTAAATCTTCTGCATAATAAATGTGGACGTGGACGGAACACTCCCCATTCCTCTCATAGTTCCCTTTCTCCCACCTTTAAATTATTCTTAGCAGCAGGCAGCTTGAGTTTCATGATGATTGGCCATCAAAGCGCCAGAGTTCAGATAATTTATGGAGTTTGGAATGCATGTCTGGAAACCCCAGGGCAAGGGGGAAAGGGCCACCCTGCGCAGACCACCTCTTTCACATCCCCTTTAAGGTCTCTTCCACGGAGTATGCCCTTACTTAGCTTGGGCTGCTGTAGCAGGCTATTAGGCGACTTACACAGCAGACATTGGTTTCTCCCAGTTCTGGAGGCTAGACGTCCAAGATCAAGGTGCCAGCAGATCCAGGGGCTTGTGAGGGCTCCCTTCCCACTTTGCAGACTGCCGCCTTCCGTTGTGTCATCACAAGGCTGAGAGAGATCGCTCATGTCTCTCCTTGTGGGACACTAGTTCCCTTCATGAGGGCTTCACCTTTGTGACCTAATTACCTTCCCAAAGCCCCACATCCAATGCCATCATAGTAGAGACTTAGGCTTCAGCATATAAATTTGGGGGACACAAACATTCAGTCCATAGCAGCATCCAAATTTCTTAATGGGAGAACGTTTCAGCTGGTGCTCATATCACCAAAGCCATGGGGCAAACTTCCCAGGGACCCTCCCCCAACCCCCTGGGATACGTGCACTGTGGTGGTCCGAAGACTAGACCCAAGATGAATCAGAAGTGTAGTGAAGCTTTCAAAGGGAGAGTCCATCCCCTCTGCTGGGGGACCATGTATTACTCGATGCTAATTTTCAATAGATTATCTAGTTCAAATACAGAATACGTTTTAAATGGAAAAGAGAAAATCTTTCTGACAGCTTGTACTGCATTTTGTACCCAAAGGAATCATTTTCTTCTGTGGTGGGCAGTATCCTAAGATGATGCGCCATGATCTGCATCTTGTCAATCCCCTCCTCTGAGTGGGAGAAAACTGTGGATAGGAGATGTTATTTCTGTGAGTGCGTTACAGTCAATGGCAAAAGGGATTTTTGCAGATGCAACTGAGGTCCCTACACAGTGGAATGAATGAGAAGGATATTGTCCTGGGTGGGCCTGAACTAAGCATCAGAGTTCTTAGGGTCTCGAGGTCTGAGACAGAGACCAGAGACAGACATCCTCCCCTGGCCTGGGAGAAGCGAGCAGCCATGACTGAGTTGCCTGTTGAGGGGTCCACATAGCGAGGAGAACGGCCTGTAGCTGTTGAGAGAAGCCCCAGGCCAACAGTCAGCAAGAACACGGGACCTCAGTGCTACAACTGCGAGAAGCTGCATTCTGCCAGCAGCCAGTGGAAGAGGACCACTTGCCCGTTTCCATCACCATATATGTGACCCCTTTATCCTCTTTGTCCTCCCTCCCCACCCCTTCCCCTCTGGTAACCACCATTCTGTTGTCTGTATCTATGAACGTGTTTGTTTTGTTTGTTCATGTGTTGCTGTTTGCTTTACATCCCACATGTCTGAAGAGCCAACAACTTGCCTGGAAGTGTGCCTTTCCTATGCAAACGAACCAACCCGGCGCCCACACTCCAAACACCTTCTCTGTCTGGTCCTCGCACTCCTGGAGGCAGCATGCCTCTGTCTTCATGAACCCAGGGTCAGATACCAGACAGCTACAGACAGCCCTTCCACCCGGAACCCAGGGAAATGACCCAGCCCAGGCAACCCTAAGCCTGCGAGTCTGCGTACCCTGCCCCATTGGCTCCATCCCACATGAGCCACAATAAAGGCTTCTGCCCCTGTGTCCCCCTCACTCCTTCTGCCCCTGACTGACCCTGGTGCTTCCCCGTGTGGTCCTGTATGGGAAGGCATGCCCCCTCCTCTTGGGGACTATGAGTAACAAACTATCCTTGTAAGAGCCTTTTCGTCTCCTGATCTGTTGGCATCACCACATTTTATTTTATTTTTTATTTATTATTTTTTTATTGTCTAAAGTTTTACATATGTCTCCTTTTTCCCCGATTGGCACCCCCGTCCCCCAGCCATTCCCACCCCGGGTAAGCCCCCACTGCCCCAGTGTCTGTGTCCATTGGCTATGCTAATACGCATGCATACAAGTCCTTTGGTTGCTCTCTAACCGCCCCGCCCTCCACCTCCCCTGCCATTTGTCTCTGGCTCTATTTTTGTTCATCAAATTATGTTGATCATTATATCCCACATATGAGTGAGATCATGTGATATTTATCTTTCCCTAACTGGCTTATTTTGCTTAGCATAATGCTCTCCAGTTCCATCCATGCTGTTGCAAATGGTGAAATTTCCTTCTTTTTTATAGCAGCATGGTATTCCATTGTGTAGATGTACCACAGTTTTTTAATCCACTCATTTGCTGATGAGCACTTAGGCTGTTTCCAAATCTTAGCTATGGTAAATTGTGCTGCTATGAACATAGGGGCACATATATCCTTTCTGATTGGTGTTTCTGGTTTCTTGGGGTATAGGGCATCACCACATTTTAAAACAAATTGGTAAAAGCTAATGTCCACACAAAAACCTGCACATGGATGTTAGAGCAGCTTTATTCATCACCACCCAAACTTGGAAACAACGAAGATGCCCTTCAGTAGGTGAGCGGATAAATAAACTCTGGCATGTCCATAAAATTAATAGTATTCAGTGCTAAAAATACATGAGTTACCAAGCCATGCAGAGACATAGAGGAACCTTAAGTGCATGTTACTAAGCGAAAGAAGCCAATCTGAAAAGGCTACATGCTGCATGATTCCAACTATATGAAATTCTGGAAAAGGTAGAAAACTACGGCACCAGTAGAAGATCAGTGGTAGACAGGGTTGGGGGAGTGGAGGAGGCAGTTACGAAGAGTTGGAGCACAGAGGATGTTTAGGGCAGGGAACTGTTCTGCTTGATACTATAAGGATGGATACATGTCATTATACATTTGTCCAAACCCACAGAATGTACACCACCAGGAGTGAGCAGTAATGTAAACTATGAACTTTGGGTGATAGTTATGTGTCAGTGTAGGTTCATTGATTGTAACAAATGTATCACTCTGGTGGGAGATCTTTATAATGGGGGTGGGTATGCATGCTTGGGTGCAGGCTTGTGTATGGGAAGTCTCTACACTTTCCCCTCAATTTTACTATAAATCTTAAAGTGCTCCAAAAATAAGTCATCATCATCATCGTCGTTGTTATCATCATCATCGTCATCATCATCAAACAAACCGAAGGGTCATTTGAGCAACATTTTCTTCTATACATGCACTCTCTGAACCCCATTCCCACACTTCAGGGATGTAAATGTGAAATGCAGACTATGAATCTCTGCTCTGATTGGATTCCTTCAGAAATTTCTTGGAAGATCTAATTGGGTATTGAAAAAAAAATCCTTCCCAAAGGAAAACCAACACATCTTGGCTTTCCCCCCTTCTTACAGATTTTTAGTATAAGCTGAAGAAGAAATAAAAGGATGGAAAAGATTTAGCCAGACAAAACAGAACGGTAGGCAGTGTTCCATGTAAAATGCCTGGGCATTGCAGGCAGCCAATATCCTCTAGTGGAAAAACGCACACATGTAGAAAGTGAGCGGGGCTTCGTATGTCAATGCCTGTATGATGACTGTATCCTGGGATGGCCATCCAGAGGCCCTACCCTGCCTCAGCTTACACATCAGACTTTAAACCCGATCTTCCACATTCTCCTGAACTTCAGGAGCTCATCAAAGGTCTTTACTCTGTTTTTTTTTTCTCAAAGAAAAGTAAACTCCTTCTTTTGTTATTCGTGATTTAGGCATTTTCCTCTCAGGAAACAAGTATTTAAGCAAGTGATCCAGTGCTACACGCTCACCTGTAATTTAAAAGAGCTATTATTTACAAAGGAAGTTGGGATATATATTTGTAAATAAATTCTTTTATTGCTGACTTGCTATCCCTTTATAAGTCCTACTCTTTTTAATAGTTCCAGCCACACTGACGTAAAAAATATGTTTTAAAATTTTACCAATAGTGGTATCACAGAACTAAGTACCTATTGGTATGGCTATAGACACAAGGAAACACACCTATGCATGTACACACCCACGTTCCCAGGTCTCGCCCCTTTCTGTACATGTAGAGTATATGGGAGTGTGTCTGTGTGTGACCCTGAAATCAATTAAATGAGCAGTAGTTTTGTAGTGTGGCAAAAACAACTTTAGAAATCGGTATGCCTGCGAGTGATGCCAACACCACAGCATGCTGATTTTGTGATTTGGGGTAATTTAATATACTTTAGCATCCACTTTTCTTTTCAATGAGAATAATTCTCATCTCAGAGGGTTATTAAGATTAAAAGTGACTCCCCCTGCCTGAAATTCCTTTGTCCTTGGCCATTAATGATGATTGTCCATTAATGATGATTGGCATCAATTCAACATCAACAGGAACCCCCAATCTGGGGTGCAGTGAAGGAGGAAACTATTCAGTGCAAACAGCTCAACTGTGACACAGCAGGACAGCCTGGCCCTTAGGCCCTGGGGTGAGGAGGCCTGGGGTGAAGCCCCTCTCTGGCTAAACAGCTCCGCTCTGCTCCTCCCTGGTCTGCTCCGCTCTGGGGAGACATCTTCAGTGTTTCAGCATCTTCAGTGTTTCAGCTCCAGCCAGGAAAAGCAGTCTTCAGATTTTGGTGGAAAAGAAAGAGCCAGAGGGGAGCCAACTTATCCTATCTAATAAAGAGGTAATATGCAAATTGATTGTCACTCCAACACACAAGATGGCCACCCCCATGTGGTCAAAGATGGCCACTCCCATGTGGACACAAGATGGCCGGCAGGGGAAGGCAGTTGAGGGCGATCAGGCCAGCAGGGGAGGGTAGTTGTGTGGGACCAGGCCTGCAAGGGAGGGCAGTTGGGGGTGACTGGGCTGGCAGGGGAGGACAGTTGGGGGGGACCCAGGCCTATAGGGGAGGACAGTTGGGGGCAACCAGGCTGGCAAGGGAAGGCAGTTAGGGGTGACCAGGCCTGCAGGGGAGGGCAGTTTGGGAGGGACCAGGTCTGCAGGGGAGGACAGGGGCTATCGGGCCAGCAGGGGAGGGCAGTTAGGGGTGACCAGGCTGGCAAGGGAGGGAAGTTAGGGGCAACCAGGCAAGTAGGGGAGGGTAGTTGGGGGTGACCAGGCTGGCAGGGAAGGGCAGTTAGTGGCAACCAGGCTGGCAAGGGAGGGCAGTTAGGGGTGACTGGGCTGGCAGGGGAGGGCAGTTAGGGATGACCAGGATGGCAGGTGAGGGCAGTTGGGGGCAATCGGGCCGGCAGGAGAGCAGTAAGGCATCAATCAGGCTGGCTGGGGAGTGGTTAGGGGGTGATCAGGCTGGCAGGCAGAAGCAGTTAGGGGCAATCAGGCAGGCAGGCAGGCAAGCAGATGGGAGCCAGAAGTCGTGGATTGTGAGAGGGGTCCCAGATTGGAGAAGGTGCAGGCTGGACTGAGGGACACCCCCCCCCCCACACCCATGCACAAATTTCGTGCACTGGGCCTCTAGTATACACAGAAGGACCTGACCCTGATCCCTGATTGGTTCATCCTCATGCAAATGAGGACTCCAAATACTCACAGTCTGACTGGTCCAAAAGGCACTGTCCTGATTGGTCATAAATGAGCTGCTCTGATTGGTCAGTGAAGATGTTGATGGGGTATAGTTGCACAGCCCTGACGGATAGGAAAAGCCTCAGTCCTATTGGTGAAATAGGATTCAGGGACTGCTCTGTAAGGGCTGCTCAGATGGCAGAAACAGTGCAGGCAGGCAATTCGGCACAGGCTTCTCCCTGAAGCTCAGTTCGCCTGAGAGGCCCCTGTTTAGAAATGACTGCTGGCTCTGGTTTGTTTTTGTTTTTATTTGAGACCTGTTAGCCACCTGGAGCCCTTCCTAGTAGGCATCTTTTTTCTCAGGGTCCACATGGCCTCCAGGGTTTTCTTCTTGTCATTCAAATGCCACTGCTTTAGAAAGCCTAGCCCTGACTAAGTAACGTTTAGTAGTCACCCAGTCACTCTGTACAGCCTACCTCACAGCCCCTGTTACTATCTGCTTTGCACATATTCATTTAATTAGACATAACCCGGCTCCCTCTGCAAGGGAATAAATGCCATGTGAGCCAGAACCTTGTCTTTCTTGTCCATCACTCTCACACCCGGTGTCTGGAAACACGCTTGCCCATGGCAGTCACTCAATAAGTATTTGTTGGAAGGAAGGAAAGGAGGGAAGGTAGGGAAGAAGCAAAGGAAGGGAGAGCAGGAAGGCAGAATGAGGGAAGAAGGGGTGAGTGGAGGGAGGCAGGAGTTTAAATGTCTAACACGATGACAGCACATTACGTAGGCATTCAGTACACTTCAGACTGGTTTACCTGTGATTTTTGGCAAGTTTCTTCAACTTTTTAGTCCTCACTCCTTTTATCTATAAACCATTAACAATTATACATGCTACCCATTTGATAGAGTTGCTGTGAGGAACAAATTTTTAAAATCAAACAAATAAATGCAAAGTATAAGCACCATGCAGGAGTAAGATACATGTTCATTAAATAACTACTAATATTGTTATTACCCCTTCACGTGACATCATCGGGATGAAGTCCTTTGTTTTAATTCATTTAGAACTTAAGTATTATTAGTAGGGACACATTCAAATAATGTTTTCCTTTACAAAAGTTACCACTTATGATTTTATTAATAAATAATTAATAATCAAAACAGAAAATACTAATCAGTGTGTATATTTATTCAGTTCAATATGGACAAAGTTAAACTTTAACACAAGGACAACATGGCCCCTTCATTAGAAATCACGATCTCCTGCCCTAGCTGGTTAGGCTCAATGGATAGAGAGTTGGCCTGCAGGCCGAGGGTTCCAGGTTCGATCCCGGTCAAGGGCAGGTACCTCAGTTGCAGGCTCCTCCCGGGCCTAGGCCTTGGTCAGGGCTCCCGCAGGAGGCAACCAATCAATGTGTTTCTCTCACATCGATGATTTTCTCTCTGTCGTTCCCTCTCTCTTCCACTCTCTCTAAAAATCAATGGAAAAATACCCTCGGGTGAGGACTAAATAAAAGAAGAAATTATCATCTCCTTTGACTGATGGCTGAATGAAATCATAAGAAGATTACCAGAAAACTCTGCTTAAATTGTTTGAATCCATCCGTGTGTTTCTGAGTAGACAGAGAAGCTGCCTTCAGTTTTAGGTAAGACCAGTTTTCTGCATCTCCACTGCAGTAAAGCAATAGGACAACACGGGCTGAAGGATGGAAATGCGGGCAGTGATTTCTCCCGGTCGCCTGCAGAGTGGATGTGTGGTGCCGCTCCTCCCTCTCCAGCAGCTCCACTTCTTTGAAGTTTGTTATCATGAAATGCCTCAAGGTACTCGAAGGAAGCTTTTCTGAGAAACAGATTAAAGTGTGAAGAGTGATGACAAGACTCCCGCTTTGGGCCAGGACTGGCCCCCCAGCTGGCTAACCCAGTGACGGGGTGGGGGACGGAGCATGGAAGGCCAGGCCTGGCATTGCCACCCCGCGGCTGGCTGGGTGCTCTCGGGGCTCCCTGCGTGTGTGACCGGGCGGGGGGGGGGCGACCTGCCCGGGTCCCCCCCAGGGTGGCAGCTCCCTCTGTCACCCCCAATGAGGCGCGCTGCCGCCTCCAACAGTTGCCTGTGGAGTTGAGCCGCAGGATCTCCGTGCGCATCCGGCAGCCGTGGCAGCTCCAGCTCAGCCCCGCGATCTCCTCGCTCAGGTGCGGCTCTCCGCGGCCGCGATGCTCTCTCGGTTCGCACCTCCTTCCTGCCGCCGGCCCTCGGCTCCTCGCTTCTGCTCCCGCCGCTGCCCGGCTGGTCCCCCACTTCCCTGGGGCCCTGGCAAGGCGCACGGGGGAGGTCGGCAGCCTGAGGGGCGCCCTCGAGAGCAACTCCCCACCCCGGGGCGAGAGGGTCCCCACGCCCTGCTTCCCTCTGGGGAGGGAAGGCCAAGCCCATCGCCCACGTGGCCGTGGGGGTCGCCAGGCCGGGGGTGGGGGGGGGGCCAGCGGGTCCCTGCGCTGCCCTGCTGGGCGGGCGCGACCTCCAGGACCCGCTCCTCCTGTCCATCTGAGCCGGGCTTCCCCTCGGTCTCGGGGCACGTGCAGGAGGTGGGCTCTGTCATCCGGGTCCCGAGGTGGCACCTGCTCAGGTGTGTGTTCAGCAAGGACAAGGTCTGGGACAGGAGAGGCCCGGCTGGGCCTCCCCCGAGGTGACCTGAGGGGCCCTCGGCTTCTGCCATCGGCCCCACATTCTCACATTTTGCACAGACTTCACGGCGGGCAGATCCTTTCACCGGCGCCTGCGCCCTTCTTGGAGTGGGTCGCCTCTTGACTGTCATAGACACCACCACCAGGGCGCCCACCGGGACCCCCCAGGGGAACGCGGCGAGTCTTGGGACATTTCTCAGGCTCTCCGAAACCAGCAGCAGCTCCCCCACAGGTGCTCCAGGACCCCCTGGCCGGAGGACAGGATGGCCAGCAGCAGGCCCTCCAGGGCTGGCAGGGGCCCTGCGAGTGTTCTGTCTCTAGGGTAACCAGGGGCCTAGCAACCAGGTGATCAGCTGGGCTGGGGGAGGGGGAGCCGGTAGGTCTAGAAAAACAGCCCTGAACTTGGCTCTCAATAGTAACCCTTCTTCCTGCCATTGCAGTCAAGCTCTGGCTCCTGGTAGGCCTTTCTTTGTTTCCTGGGTAGGATTCTTTTTTTTTAATAATAATAAAAAAAGAGCCTGTAAAATCACAGTAAAACCCTTCGGTGGTCTAAACCTGCTGGGAGCCTTCCACTGTCTGAAAGGTTCATCCTCTGACTTGTCAGGGGCCGAACTGTGAGGCCGTCCTTCTCCCATCAAGTCCGTCTTCAAAGGCTGTGGTCCTCCTTCCGCCTCCGTTCTCACCATTTCCGAGTGTGAGCTGGCTCAGTGCCTGAACGGCTCCTGAGCCCAGGTTCCCTGCAGCTTCTGAGGATCCTCTCTTTAAATTCCCACAAACCTGGGGGACTAGAGCCACGGAGATGGAGTCTCTTATGAGTCTGTTTGGGCCAGCACTCCAAAGTCAAGGTGTGGCAGGGCCTTGCTCCTCTGCAGGCTTGGGGGGAGCTGCTTCCTCCCAGCGTCTGTGCTGTCAGTCATCCTTGGTTTCCTTGGCTTGTGGCTGTATCGCACAGTCTCTGCTCCATCTTCCTATGGCCTTCTCGTCTGTGCGTGCGTCTCTCTGTGTTGTGTCTTCTTCACGCAGACTGGCACTGGACTGAGGGACAATGCTGACCACGTATGAGGTCATCTCAGTCCTTAATGACATACCTCTGAGGATACTCTGGTTTCCAATAAGGTCGCATGCTTGCTTGGTTCCAGAAGGACATGACCTTGGGGAGGGGGGCACACTACTCAACCCATCACACTGGGCATTGCTCCCTCAATTCCCATGGAGTCTTTGATTTGAAATCCTTAGACTTACTCTTGTCTCCTTGATTCTAGATTTTGCCTTTGCCTAGGGCTCTTTTCCTCCACCCATCACTCAGAGCATCCCCACCCCCACTCATCCCTCTTTCAACTTCCTTTTAAAAGAAAAAATTCCATAGCCCCCAGAGACCGGGGCTTCCCACACCCAACCTTGGCTCCCAGAACCCAGGCATATGAAACACATTTGCGTGGCTCCATGTGTCAAAGCTATGGTGTGGCCACGAAGGGTAAATTGGGGTGCCTGCTCCCAGGTTCTCTGTTCCTCAGAGAGGACTAGGGTTTGTCGAGCAACTCAGAACCATGGAACTTTCCTGTTCAACCTCATTCTAGTTATTTTGGCTCTAAGATAAAGGAAAGTTAATTACTTGCATACTCGATCAGCTGAAAATATCCATACTGTATATTTTGAGTCTCGATCAATTAGGACTATTTGCCTAGAGGAACCAAATTAATGATTTCCTTTGCTTTCAAGTTGTGGAGAAGAAATGTCTGGCTGCCTTCCTTCTTGCACCCACACAAAGGCCAGCTTTTGTAAAAACAATAGCAACGATAATAATAACCCCGGTGCCTGGTAATCAAGGAATCTGTTTCAGGCTTGGTCTCAGGAGCATGCTGCAACGTGGGGTATGGTGGGCCCACCCTTGTGCACACGGCCCAGGGCACAGCTACGACCCATCCACTCCTCCCCTTGCTGAAGGATCCTAACTTTGAAAAGGCAAAGAGGAACCTTCAGAATTTCATCTTTACGTGAAAGAAAACTCACTACCTTGGCAAGTATATAGAAAGCCCACTATCAGGTAGCATGGCACATGGAAAATACCTGAGGCTTCAGAACGAACCTTGATTGAGCTCACTTCTGCCACCTACAAATATGACTTTGGGTTTTTCTCGTAACCTCTCGGAGCCTTAGTGTACTCACCTGTAATGCCAACCTCAAAGTTGCATTGAGAGCGTGAAGGAAATGACCGTGCATGAAGCCTGTCACAGAAGAGCCCCCCAGTGGCCGCTGGCTTCCTCTCCCCTTGTGGGGGACTCTGATTTGGGAACAGATTACAGTGTCAGGGGTGACATCACAGTAAACCTCAGGCTATTGTGCAAGCCTCTGACCTGGCTATGCATAGATGCGATGGGCATGCGGTGGTGCCAATCAGTGTCTGGAGAGAAAAGGGGTGGACTGTCCGCTAAGTTGTCAAGCTCAACCATGCGTTGCCTTCTGGAAACTCACCTCCCCTGTTGTGCTTGGACTCACTCCCCCCAAATTGGAGACCAGTCCTCATCTCTCCTATCTCCCACTATAAAGCATGGGTGAAAACACTCGCCCTGAAGGATTTTGAGCGAGAAAATGTTAAGCAAAGACTACCAACACATTGCTCACAAACAGCAGTTAGGAGTCCTGCTTGCACTTAGCCAGAGCCTAACTAGGAGGGATCACACGGCTCTCCCACGAATACACGTGGGACCATGAGCTGGATGCCAGCACACAGCATCTGGCCCTGACCCTCATCTGAGAAGGCTCTGCACTTGAGCCTCATCACCTGAGAGTAAACACTCTTCATGAGCGTCCTGAGAGGAGGTAATAAGGAATTGGTTTTTCCCGTTGATTTTAACCATCTTTCCTCCACTGGGGGCTGTCCCTGGAGGCACCTTCTTTGTGGCACTTCCGTCAAACATGGCCACCACCTCCGATTCCGTTAAGTTTCCTGGTGCAGAGAAGCAGGACCTGGCACCTGGCGCGATGAACGGGCGCCGGAATGGCTGGGGCTTCAGCTTACCACCTCCTCTCAGCTCTCCGCGGGAACTCACATATGCCACCTTGCCAAGAAAGACATGCTCTTGAACTCTGCAGCCCCGTCCCACAATGCAGAGAGCTTAAAAGGGATCAAACACTTGGTGATTTCAAAACACGAGAACAAATATTTCCAAGGCCGTCTCAAAGAGAGCCTTGGAATGCACGTCGATTACTCACTAGATGATGAAAAAGCCAAGGCACACGATGTGCACGTAGCTAGAGGGGAGTCTCCTGGGAGCAATGCAAACGGGATTGGAGAGCCAGGCCACAGGTAAGAACATAACAGACCTGAAGGTGGGAAATGGTGTCCCGTGTCCAGCAGCGCTGCTGAGTCCCGAAAGCTCGGCTTCGGTCCTCCTGGGAGCTCACGGCATCATGCGGAACATAGATTTACAAATGTAATACAGCAAATAGGAAACTGCATGGGAAATCTGGCAAGGGGCTATCTATTTGTCTCTGATTATGTAATATACATGTTCTTTGTGGGAAATATGAAAATTAGCTACGGCATGTAGAAGAAAATGGAGGTCACCAAATTCTACCAACAAAGGTCACCATTTTCTGGTATATGTACATTTTCCTTCAAATTGTACTTAGGCTCTATTCCAGTGATAGGCAACCTTTTGAGCTTGGTGTGTCAAACTTCGCCAAAAAACTGAGCATAACTCGGGTAGTGTGTCACTTTGAGGAAAAAACATTATTTCGCAAATGTTTCATCCTCAGGAGCAGCAAATGTTTCATCCTCGGCATGCGGCCACCTCAGAGGCCGCGTGTCATCAGAAATGGCTACGCGTGTCAGTGCTGACACGTGTGTCATAGGTTCGCCATCACTGCTCTATTCAGATCCATCCAGTGCTTTTTCACTTAGTTTAATCACACATTTAGATTGTAGAGTCTGCCTGGCTGATTCCCTAGGACACCCAATACAAACATAACATCTACTTGAAATCTAGAGCTTTTTCTAGAACATTTATTTGAATTTTGATGAATCTAAAATATAGCCAAATTTGTTTTTATGTAAAACTAGAGGCCTGTTGCACGAAGATTCATGCAATAGGCCTTCCTTCCCCTGGCTGCCAGCACCAGTTTTCCTCTGGCACCCGGGACCCAGGCCTTCGCTCTGGCTGAAGCCTTCAGTGTTCTCCACTCCAGTTGGAGCGCTGCTCCTATAGCTCCCTCCAACTCCCCAGCCCCCCGCCCTCCCCCTCATAGCAGGCATCCCGCCCCGCCTGACTGCTCTGCACCTGCTTATGCAAATTAACCAACCATCTTTGTTGGGTTAATTTGCATACCCACTCCTAATTGGCTGGTGGGAGTTGTGGAGGTACTGTCAATTTGCATATTTCTCTTTTATTAGTGTAGATATGTAGCATTTAACTATGAAATGGAAATTTTATTATAGGTAAATAAATATACTATGCATAACAAAATATAAAATTATAAAATGTATAAAGAATATAAAAAATAAGTGGATCAAATATTCTTAGCTATATGGGAATGGAAGCTGCTATTTCCCTTTACTCTTGGAAATTTTAGTTTTGTCTTTTAAACACTTCTACTTATCACATTGTTAAGGATTTCATTGTCCAATTAATGTAGCATCTTTAAAATACTCTAGTGACTGGCAAAAACTGAGTGGTGATTTTTGTATATTATAACACACCCCTCGCCTCTACACAGAAGAACTAATATTCATTTAGGGGATCCTTGGACATAATTTTAAAGCTCTGAGGATGTGGATTTCCTCAAGAAAAAGGAATATTCAACCAAGCCCTAAAGTTGGTCTGAGGAACTCCTTCAAGTAGATGTAAATTTATTAGTTTACAGAAAAAATAAAATCAATGGGTCACTATTCTTCACTCGATTTTGTGCACAGTTTGGGGCTCTGTTACCACCTGCTGGGCTGTGAGAAAATGAGTCACCATATGGCAAAAGGTAAGCATAGAATCACTCCGAAACAGCGCCTCGGCCTGACATGAGGTGTGCTTCCCACCCATTCTGCTGGTGGCTACTTTAAGTCACAATTTATCCGGCACTCGCATAGCATTTCTAAATGGAATTGAATACATCGGAATTTCACGATGCCCTTCTCAGAGTGTCACGGCCCCCCTCAGGCCTCCTGATCTAGACTGACAGTCGCCTTGTAGGGGACCACCCTCTACGTAGGGCATCAGAAAACGCATGGACTGAAACATGGAGACAAAACTTCTCTACCCAGAACCTGACAATTTCCCAGATCAATGAGCGCAGCCTCCCTGAGAAGCCATTTGAGGGAGCGTTTCCACCATCCAACTCACGATAGCCCAGATTCCACAGCTAGAGCTTCATTCCGTTGGCTTTAGTCTACAGAGATGGTGACTACAGAGATGCTTCCGCAAGTGCCGCTTGCAGCTGTGTTCCTCAGAGAGGTGCGTAAGGCTGCCTGACCCAGTACCCTAGGGTGGGATGGGGGGCGGGGGTGGGGGCATTGGTTGGATGGAGATTTCTAAGTTTCGCTCCAAGAGAGTCTGATTCTGTATATCTGTGAAGGGCTCTGAATTTTAACAAGCCCTCCATGAGATGCCTATGAAAATCAGAGTTTGAGAAGCAATAATTTATACCCTCAAGCGAATGCATTTATGAATCCTTTCTTGAGAGAAGATATAATTGCCTCGGGCGGGATGGTTGGGGGTGTAATTCAGTGATAATCTCTGAAGGAGGCGAAGGGAAGCCGGGACAGGACATCGAACAGCCCTGCTTTTGCTGGAGTAGTCCTCTAGGATTTCTCAGGGTGTTCTTTATCAATCTGTGCATTCCTTCAGACTGGAATCTCTTTTGTGAAACCTATGTCTTCAATCATTTTAAACACATTTATTTTATATTCTCTTTTGAGTGTCTTCTTCCAGCCCAAGGATTGGAGTTTTAATTCTGCTTTTCATTGTGTACCTGCTTACTCCTGTGTGGAGTATGTTGTGTCCTTCCTTTTTCCCAATGTAGAGTTTCTCAAGGGAGGTTTTGATTTGTGCTTCTGCTAAGAATCCAAGGGACACATTGGTCTGGGACAATTTTTATGCTAATTTCTTAACAAGGGAATTCCTGGACACAGTGAGGTGTGCACATTGGAACCCTGTCTCTAGGCCTGGGAAGAGCTATGCTAATGGCTTCTTAAGGAGATACCCACCACTGCACATAAACCCAGACAGAATGAGACAGGCTTCCTCCTGACCCTGCACCGGTGGGTGGGCGTTTCCGGTCCAGCTTCCACAGTCCTGTTCCAATGGGGGAAGTTCAACTTCCACTCTTGCCTCATCTGGCTCCAGGCCCTCAACTCCTGCCCCTGCATGGGCACTGTAAATGTAGGCTCCTGAATTTCCAAAACCAAAATCCACTCCACTTCCATCCACTCTAGCATCAAATCATGTTTCTAGCATTGCCATTGAAAGCTCAGCAATGCATTTTTTGAAATGCTATGATTTCTAAATACCTGTAGCATGAGGCTTTTCAGGTTCTCCAAGCCACCACAATACCCTGACATTTTAAGACCAGTGACCTAGGCTGTTATTATTCAAACTGATCTTAGGATCGAAGGCTGTTTTCTTGGGTTCAACATAAAGCTGGAGAGTTAAAATATGGGACTAATCCTCTCCTAACAAAACAACAACCTCTAAAAATGAAATTCGCATCCGCAGTGGCCCTGTGGATGTTTTCAATGATCACTATATTTTTGTGTTTCTTAAACCTGTCAATACTGAGGTCTCTATTTTCTTGGAAGCCCAGGGCACAGAACAGTGAAACTGTGACTTGCAAAAAACACAGTTCCACCACCACCCAGCAGGTGGCAGAAGTATCACCAGCCTCCAGGGTGCTCCTCCTGAGGCAGAAACCAGAGACCAGAAGAATCATTTGTCACTTAAAGGAGCCTTTAGGTGGAGAGCTGAAGTTGTGTGAGGTTTGAGGCTGTCAGGGAAATGGATATACTTTAGTATGTCCCAAATAACACAGGAAAATATCTTCTGTCAACTCAACTCTAGTTTAGTTCAATTCCCTCAAAAGAAAGAGAAAACATAGTGGTTCTCTCAACAGCGGAGCAGTACAGAAGGAAAAAAAAAATACCCAAAGGCAGGGGAAGTCTGCATTTGAGGGAAGATTCTCGCCAGGTGGTTCTCTCTGTGATGGTAAAACACCATCCCTTTTACTTACTCAGGTTGATTAAGAATGACTGCCCCAGCCGCCATCCCCTGAAAACAGCCACCGTCAGCTTTGCCTCACATGGACTTTCCTCTTCCAAAAGGAAACTCCACCTGAACTGGCAACCCCAACATTGAGGGGGAGTCTTGCCCTTAGATTGCCCAATGCGCTGGGTTGTAGAAAAACAAAGGCTTGTCCAATTCTTGTCAACTCCAAGGACATAGAAGGAAATCCTTATGAGACCAGGAATCAGGTGGAGAAGAACAGTCTTTAAAATCCACAGCCCTGGTGCCTTAATTTAGATGAATCTGAGTTCCCATTCTACCTTGCACTCCACATGTAGCAACAGAGACACACACAGGCGAGCAAATAGGCAGAGCCAGTGCCCACACACACTTCCCTGGAGGACTTCCTGACCCTCTCCTTCCCTCAACACTGGAGTTGGGATTCCCCAGAGGAAAAACCATGGATCCATTCAAATGGTAAGTGATAAAGCAAAGAAGGGTACTGCATGGTTTCTCCCCAAGACATCTGGGTGGTTCAGAACCCCTGTTCTCCTTCACACATGGCCAAGCTCACCTGGGTTTGGAACTGGAGGTTCAGCATGATAGCTAGAGTAGATCTTTAAGATGAAAAAATCCAGGGTAGGAATTTGTCACAAGAAGATGAAAAAAAAAAAAAACAGTGATGCAAAATATTCTGATCAGGGTGTGAGTATAAGGGGATGGACAGGAAGATGACCTTGATGGTCTCTTAGAACCGGATTAATTGGAAAAGAGAAAAAGCACTGGGTGAGGCAAGAAAACACTAGGAAACACGAGCTGAAAGATGCTGGTTGTGGTACAGGCCGATACGGGGCAATGTGGAGGCAGGAGGCAAACCCTGAGACCACCTTCCTCCCGCCCATCCCCATCTTCCTGTTGTCCTTTACAGATGCTCTAGAAGACACGGTGGGATATTGCGTTAGCCTGCAAGCTCAGTCATGGAAAGACTACATTATTTGGTTGTAGAGGGAGAGTGAGGCAATGAGAGACACCAATTTTCATCATAGAAATAAGTATATGACAATGGGTATTCCGACTCAGTGATGAGCACTGTATTTGTGAGTGAGTGTGAGTGTGTGTGTGTAAAGCCCCATGTGAGAAAGGGGTACATTCCCTTTATCTGTAACTGATTCACACTGTCTTGTCACCTTTGTCACATTTTTCTCATTTCTCCCCAGGACACACAGTTCTGATTCTGGTTTCTCCTGGGGATTCAACATGGTTAATTTTTGTCATTTGTTCCTTTTTAGCTTTCATGGTAAATAATGGTAGAATAAATTACATGCCTTCTTGAATCACTCAGAAATCAACTAACTTCTGTGTTTTCCAAACACTGGAGTCTTTGATGAAGTCCTTGAGTACAGATTGAGAGGTTCCATGTCAAAGCTGTCAAAAACAACAGAATTCAAATGAAACGTGTTTATTCAAATCCCCATGGAGTCCTGCTTGGCATTTTCCTTACTTTGCATAGGTATTAATAATAGTCATTCTATTACCAATCCAACACTGCTAAAAGCTAAATGCATTTTTACTTCTTTAATTTTCTAACTTAAGGGGGACACTTTACTAAGAGTCTGGCAAGCAAATTCAATATTTTACTGGACACTCACTGGTGTTACCATACTGAGTATGGTAGTTCGTTTAGTGCAGGCCTTAATCCCTGGAAAGTTCTAGTTGCACCTAGACCAGTCTCCCAACTGGGTTCCTCCTGGAGCTCAGCGGTATAAGCTGAAAGTAACAAAAACAATCTATTCATAAGTTTTATTATGAGAAACAAGGGACAAGTGTTTCAGCTTCTAGAAACATAAAGTGTCAATAAAAGCTGAAGCCTTTAGATTTTGTCTAATTACTGCTATTAAACATTCTACACAGTGGTTCTCAACCAGAAACTCCTTTGACCCCAAAGAATATTTGTCAATGTTTACTGACAAGTTTGGGTTGTCGTAACTGAGGAAAGGGGTTCTCCTGACATCTAGTGTAGAGGCCAAGGATGCAGTTCAGCATCCTACAATGCGTAGGACAGAGGAACCCCTCCCAACAAATAATGATTTAGCCCAAAATATCAATAGTGATCATGTTGATAAATGCTGCTATATCAAATGGTTTTTCTAAAGAGATCAAAACTCATACTACATCACTGGTTTATGTGGATTTGATTTTTTAACACCTTTATTGAAATGTAATTCACATAAGAAACAATTCACACATTTGGAGTGCACAGTTCGATGGTTTTTAGTTTGTTCAGAATTGTGCAACCGCCACAATTAATTTTATGTTTTTATTGCCCTACTAAGAAACCCCATATGCTTTAGTCATCATTCCTCCATCCTCCCTCAGCTCCTCCCAAGCTCTAGGCAACCACTAATCTACTTTCTACCTCTATAGATTTGCCTATCCTATATAATAAAACCCTAATATGCAAATCGACTGACTAGCGGAACAACCGGTCGCTATGACATGCACTGACCACCAGGGGGCAGACACTCAATGCAGGAGCTGTCCCTGGTGATCAGTGCCAGAAGCTGGGCTCACAGCTGGTGAGTGCAGCAGAGGTGGTGGGAGCCTCTCCTGCATCCAGCTCCTACCACCAAGGCAGCGCTAAGGACCCCTCGGGGGATGTCTGACTGCCGGCTTAGGCCCCATTCCCCAGGTGCATTGGGCCTAAGCCAGCAGGTGGACATCCCCTGAGGGGTCCCGGACTGCAAGAGGGAACAGGCCGGGCTGAGGGACTCTCCTCCCCCAGTGCATGAATGTCATGCCCCGGGCTTCTAGTTTTGTATATTTTACATAAATGGAATTGTACAGTACGTGACCTTTTGTATCTGGATTCTTTCACTCAGCATAATGTGTTCAGGGTTCATTCATGTTATGGTATTCATCAGTACTTCATTCCCTTTTATTGACGAGTAATATGGTATATAAGTAAACTATATCTTCTTTCTGTATTATCAGTTAATGAGCATTTGGGTTGATTCCACTTTTTGGTTATTTTGAACAGAACTGCTATGAACATTCACATACTAGTTTTTGTGTGAAAGTATATTTTCATTCCTCTTGGGTATATATCTAGGAATAAAATTACTATATCACATAACTTTTAGTTTTAGTTTTGAGGAATTGTCAAACTGTTTTCCAAAGTAACTAAACCACTTTAAATTGCCACAAATGAAGGTTCCATTTTTTCCACATCCTCATCATCTGTCTTTTTCATTATATTGTCATCGGGGTGTGAAATGGGCTCTTACTGTGGTTTTGATTTGCATTTCCCTGGTGGCTAATGATGTTGAGCATTTTTAATGTTCCTATTGATCAGTCTTGTTTATCCATCTTTGAAGAAACATCTCTTCATATCAATCATCCATTTTTAGTTTAGTTATTTATATTTCTATTATTGAGTTGTTAAACATTCTTTATACAGACACAAGTTCTTTATCAGATAAATGATTTGCAAATATTTTCTTATTCTATGAGTCGTCTCTTCGCTTTCGTGATGGAATCATTTGCAGCATAAACACTTTTAATTTTGATAAGTTCTAAGTTATCAATCTTTTTTCTTTTGTCACTTGTGTTTTTTATGTCATATCCAAGGCTTTGCCTAACCCTAGATCACACAGGTTTCCTTTTGTGGTTCCTCTCAAAAGTTTTTCAGTTTTAGCTCTAACATTTAGATCTATTTTGAGGTAATTTTTTTTGTAGAGGTAAGGAAGGCATCCAATGTCACTCTTTTGCATATGGATTTCCAATTGTCCCTGCACCACTTGGGATAAAGTCTTTTCTGTTTCTCAGTATTAGCACCCTTGTTGAAATTAATTGACCATAATGATGAGGGTTTATTTTTGGACTCTTCAATTCTGTTCTGTTGATCTATGTCTATTCTTATGCCAGTACCGCACTGTCTTGTTTATTGTAGTTGTGCAATCAGTTTTGAGTCAAGAAGAATAAGTTCTTCAAATTTGTTATTTTTCAAGATTGTTTTGGCTATGCTGGGTCCTTTGAATTTCCATATAAATTTTAGAATCACCTTGTTGATTTCTGAAAAACAGCCAGCTCAGATTTTGATAAGTATTGCATTGAATCTGTAGATCAATTTGAGGAGTGTTGCCATTTTAATAATATCAAGTCTTTTGATCCATGAACATGGAATGTCTTCTCATTTATTTGGGATTTTAAAAATTCTTTTTTTTTTTTTTTAATATATTCTATTGACTCCTTACAGAGAGGAAGAGAGAGGGACAGAAAGTTAGAAACATCGATGAGAGAGAAACATCGATCACACCCTCCACTGGGGATGTGCCCGCAACCAAGGCACATGCCCCCGACCAGAATCGAACCTGGGACCCCTGAGTCCGCAGGCCGACGCTCTATCCACTGAGCTAAACCGGTCTCGGCGGTTTTTAAAAATTCTTTTTGACAACGTTTTATAGTTTTTGGTGTATAAGTCTGAAACTACTTTGTTAAGTTTATTCTTAAATATTTTATTCTTTTTGGACACTATTATGCAAGGAGTTGTTTTTTTTAAATTTCCTTTCCAGATTGTTCATTTCTAACATATAGCAACACAATGGATTTTTTAACATTAATCTTGTATCCTATAATCTTGTAAAACTCATTTATTCTAATACTTTTAGTGAATTCCTTAGGATTTTCTACATAAAAGATCATGCCATATGTAAATAGAGATAATTCTCCTTCTTCCTTTACAGTCTGGGTGGCTTCTATTTATTTTGTTTGCTTAATTTCCCAGGCTAGGCCCTCCAGTACACTGTTTAGTAGAGAGTGGACATGTTTGTATTGTTCCTGATTCTGAGCAGGAAGCATTCAATCTTTCATTATTAAGTACGATGCTATCTGGGGTATTTTTGTAGATGTCCTTTACCAAGTTGAAGAAATTTCCTTCTATTATAGTTTGTTGAGTGTTTTTATCATGAGTAGGTGTTGGATTTTGCCGATTGTCTCAGTTGGTTGGAGCGTCATCCTGTACACCAAATGGTTGCAGGTTCGATTTCTGCTCAGAGTACATACCTAAGTTTGTGATATTATTGTTATATGTGTTACCTCTATTTATGTTACAAACCCAACAACAGTGTCTTTAGTTTCTTATGTGATAAGCATTATGGACTGATAGAACCTTGTTTAAATATGTAATTTATGATTGAGACTTCATTTTTAGAGCAGTTCTAAGTTCCTTACCAAGGGAAACTGTGAGATAAAAATGAGTGTTGTTTTAAGACAAACAAAGAGAGAGATACCACTTCTTCCTAGCAAGATATAACAGTGGCAGCGAAGGGACCTCAGGACTTAGGGATCAGCTCAAAGCACTGCCCGGGCTGGGTCTAAAGATCCTCTCCATCTCACCAAGGAGAGCTTTGCAGGTGGGTGCTCGTTCTGAGCAGGCCTCTGATGCACAGAAACTTTAACAACCGCTTCATTGCCGGATGTCCCTAAGGGTACAGAGACCCGGCCCACGTGCTGTCACTAGTATTACTATAGGGTTCAATAAATATGTGTTTACACATAAAGACATCTGCTATTTCGGGATGCTAAATAATGAGCAAATGCTTTCTACAATGTGCTATGTTCCTGCATTTTTAAAACTTGCTCAGCATCCTCAGTAAGACAAGTCTAAGAGTGAAATGCAATGCAAAGTTGGCAACGGAAGTGTCTTCTGATTCATGAATAAGCCATCCAGGTAGAGGCAATACCCGTCAGGCAGGTTAGGGACGCAACTAGATGGCTTTCTCCATGCTCAATCAGTGTGATGTCTGGACACCCCTGGAAGGGAGCTTCCTGAGGGAATCAGGGAATGCTGGGAGTTCAGCTGAGAGGGAGAAAACCAGTGCAGTCCATGAGCAGTACCAGCAGTACCAGTTTCCTCCTTTTTCTTTGGCCATTGTTGGTTAGAACACCCTTCCACACATGGCTTTATGTCTTGGCGAACCTCTCTCTTCTGCTGCTGAAAAAGTTGAGCCAGAATTTGGGGATGTTACTCTTGGAAAAGTAGGTGTAGACTCCCCCATTGCTGCCCCATTGATGTGATGAGAGCCTGGTCAGGGGAATGTGATGGTTTGTTTCCTCGGTCAGCAATGTGAATGGTAACCATTTCGCCTTTGACGTGTAGACTATCCAAAATCCTAAGCTATCGAGGACCAAGTGCTCAAACTACTTTAGAAAACTGGGCCCCTCGAGTCCTGAAAACGCAGTGTCTCAGGCCCATGAAGCATTCTGGGCGTGGTGTGTTAGCTTTACTGACAACAACGAGAAATGCAAACACACAAGAGTTGGGTCCTTGATAAACTCCAATCAGAGGTGATTTTCTCTGGAACAGGTGTGTCATTTTTCTAAAAACAGATGATTCAGACTGTGTTGATCTTTCTATTCTGCAATTGTATCGGTCCATAAACTTTTAATTCGTTCATTTCTTCAGAAAAAAAGGTCTGTGTTTCCCCATCACAAGTGCTGGCACGGAAGGGCTGTGCCCTCAGGAGGGTCACCCTGTTTAGCTTACTGAGGGCAGTGAGGGTGGAGCTGGCTCTGGTCCGTTTCCTGATTTTTCTTCGTCACTTGCATAGGCCCATGTGTGTCCATTTACAAAAATACAGACATACCAAAAGTTCTGCATGATTGAAGTGCTAAGCAAATCCAATTCTAATGTGATTAAAAGCAACCTGTTGTCACGCTCTGTATGGCTTTTTTGTATTCCTGCATTAACGCCCCCCCCCCCCCACCTCCTAGGGGTTGGGGGGAGGAAGCCCATGTTCTCATCTCTGCGTACCCCGTACATGACCAGTGCAGGACTTGGGGCCCAATAACTAGGCCCTTTCTTCCCGACACTGTGCTTCTCTTAGGCCTGTTAGCAGCACTAGATATAAGTGTCGCCTCCTGACTAAAATGCTTGGTTCTAAACCTCTCTTGAATTTCTATTGTAGACCTATGTTCAGACCATTTTTCAGCAATGAAAGCTGGCTCCTTGTGAGTTCATGCAGCCTGGTTTACCCAAAAACCCCAGTCCAGGGAATATTCCATGACTGCCCCCAGATGGCTTAGTCCTCGCTGTGGTCCAAGCATGATGGCCTTCACCTGCTCACATCTCAGCAAACGTACTGACTTCCATTTGTGAGGCCAAGAAGCCATCGAGTCCCAGCTCTGTGTTTAGAACCATCTTCAGCTACAGACTTAGCTTGTTCTTCGTGACTCAGGAGGCCCTGCAGCAGGCCGGCTAGGACGGGGGTGACTCACAATGCCAACAGGGGCCCGGGCTCCCTCTTTCTTTCTACGCAGTCATTCTGAGCACGGGCTTGCTTCTCCATGTCAGGGGGATGGCTGTCCCCCGGCAGCAGACAGAGGGCAAGGGCGGTGGGTGAAGATGACACATCCCGTTCAGTAAACTCTGGTAAAGAGATTTTCAGATGTGGGTTGGACCCCTCACAGAAAGTCTGGTTGGGATGTTGAGACTGGTACTACTGCGCAGGCACTCACCAAGAGGGCAGGGAAAGTGGATTACTCACATAACGAGGCTTTATGGGGGGAGCAGGGCTGACCCCCAAGATGATCCACAAATAGCTTCAGCGGCAGAGAAAGAAGACTGCGTTGGCCCCAATTATGGAGAGGGGATGAGGTCGGGGGAGGGTCCTGCCTGTGGGCAGATGGTTGTGGGCTTGCCTTTCCCCTCGAAGCCAAAGGAGGGGGCACCGGGCTTTCTCACCAGCTTCCTGCATGTGGGTCAGAGGAGGAGAAGGGGAGAGAGGGGCCTGAAAGCATTCAGACATCAACTATCCAGTCCAGCCCTAGCCAGCCAAGGGCACGTAGCCCCAGTTGCAGACTCCTCCCTGGCCTGAGCCCCGGTCAGCACACATGCAGGAGGCAATCAGTTGATGTGTGTTTCTCTCTGTCTTTCCCTCTCTCTTCCACTCTCTCTAAAAATCAATGGAAAAATATCCTTGGATGAGGATTAAAAAAAAAAAAAAAAAGAGTCTGACTCTATTACCTCAGCAGCCTTCTGCCTACAGGTCCCAGAGCTGTGCCCATGAAGGGCGGGTGGCTGGTGCAGGAGGAGTGGAGGGAGGTGAGCTGGGGCAGCCACTCTCCAATCTGGCTGCTCTTCATTTGGACCTGAAGGCGGATCTTGGCTGCCCATCCGGATCAGCAGTGCTCGGGCACTTTGCTCACTGTTGGCGGACGGCCAGGTCCAGCAATGTGGCCTTTTCCACGGCACACGGGAGCCACTGGGAAACTTCGAGAAGAGAGCTAAGAGCTACTCTGTGGGCCATCCTGGGACCCAGGGTGTGTGTTCACTTACAACACAGGCCTCCTGAAGCTTGATCCCAAGACACGTACACCTGTTTGTGAATTGCAAAACAACATGAGCACATGCATTTTTAAAAAACTAGCTTAGTTCTAACTTCTGGGGTGGGGGCTGGGATAGCTTAAACCCTCAAGGGACGTCCTCTGAAAGAATCTCCATAAGAGGAAGAACTTTTCCCCCTGGAAGGAAAAGCAGGGAGAGAGAATTCTATGTAATAAAAGTCTAATATGAAAATTGTCCCCTCGACTGGGAGTTAGACTGGGAGTTTGACCAGGGGGTGGGGCTGGCCAGCCAACCACCTGCACACCTGGGGGAAGGGAGGCCCGGGCCAGCAGCCGGCAGCTGCTAGGTTTCCTACCCATGCACGAATTTGTGCACTGGGCCTCTAGTGATTAGATAAAGGTGTTCCAATACCATGGTCCAGGACTTGGTGGGGGAAACAGGACCCCTTTCATTCTCGGCATTTCTTTGACCTATTCTTCCCTCACAAGGCAGTTTTGTATTCAGAGGTTGCTCCCTGGTTAAAAATGACTTTGCAGCCTAACCGGTTTGGCTCAGCGAATGGAGTGTCAGCCTGCGGATCAAAGGATCCCGGGTTCGATTCTGGTCAAGGGCACATACCTCCATTGCAGGCTTCTCCCCGGAGCCTGGTCAGGGTGTGTGCAGGAGGCAACGAATCTATGTGTTTCTCTCACATCAATGTTTCTGTCTTTTGCTGTCTCTTCCACTCTCTCTAAAAAAAAGATCAATGGAAAAATATCTTCAGGTAAGTAATAACAAACAAATAACAAATAAACAAGCAAATAATTAAATAAAATGAAAAATGACCCTGCAATTGGGAGGCAAGTCACTTGGGAAGGCGTGTGCATTCACACCTTACCAGCAGGCTGGCAAGTATGACAGTGGACATCTGGGGAGTTCCCAGATGAAGGTCACCTCGCAGGGACAAGTGTTTTCTCCTGGACCGGACGTTGTGCGCCCCGATGGCTGTCGCAGGGGGAGAAAAGGCCTGTCTCCCCGGAGCGGCTGGAGAAGGGCCCAAGGCTAGTGTTTTGGGTTTGTTTTCAGCTTTGCAGGAGCCAGATGTTTCTGGAGGCCCATCCACACTTCCTACTGAGAATTCTCCCGGCAACTTCTTTGATGTGACATTTACTTTCCAACACTGACATGTGTAGCCATTGCCCTGTCCACCCAGGGTCACAGAGGCACCGAGTCAGAAAGCACTGCAACTGTCACAGCTCCCATGGGCCCTTCACAAAGCACCCCGCTTCCCCAGGGAGTCCCGCAGACCCACCGGATTCCACTGGCAGGGATCTGAACACGCCTTCGGAAAAACCTCTTCTGGGGTCCCGACTTATTTTTACTTTTTTCCCTTTCCCCTCTTTTTTGCTTTTGAAGAGCTTAAAATAATAATTTCCATCCTAGCTGGAAAGGCAGAAAAGGTACAGAACGCCAACCACATTTTTGGTACCCCATAAAAGCTAAATAAAAATAATAGTTAAACAATGAATGGGGCACAGCGTAGATGCGAGGTCTTTGCAGGCCAAGGAGCAAACCGAAGTTATGGCCCCGGTCAGCTCCTCCAGCCCCGGCGGCCAGCACCAGGGAGGTGACCAGGGAACACGGCTGCTCCCGCTCCCGCTCCTGGGGGGGCTGCGGGGACTCCCCCCTCCCCCACCACCCCCGCTGTAAGTGAAAGCAGACGGCTTCGCTGGGTGTCTGCTTCGCTGGGGCTGCCCCACAGTGGAAAAAGGACATTTTTGCCTCAACTTTATCATTTGATACAGATGTTTGGCTCCAGTCTCCTGATCTTGTCAGCAAACTTGACGGTAAAAAAAATCAGAACAAGAACCTTGGTTTATTTATGTTTTCTTATGAGGTGTAAATTTGCATATGTGAGCGTTATTTTTACTGCAGTCCCAACCCGGCTCTGGTTCTGGGATGCACTCCCTATTCCTGCCCTTTGGTAGGAGTAGTGAGATTTATTACTCACATTGGCGGGGGGAGGTTATTTCCACCTCCCGCACCCTTCCGTCTCCAAGGACCACGTGATAAAGTACACTTTGGTGCTGTCCCCCCTTTACTGAACGGCCATCAAGAGAAGTCCACTCCCACCGTGGAACTGCAGCTGGCTCACCCTCTCTTGACCTCTGGATTTTTCTAAGTCGGCAAACAATACAAACAGTGGGGAATTCTCCAAGATCATCAAGGCTAGACCTTCCTTCGAGGGCCCCATGGCCGCATTGCATGGCCTCTGTCCACTTTTCCCGGCTGGAACTGGTTAAAAAGTAGCTAGGAAGTCCTGACAAAGCAGAAGTGGTCATGATAACAAGTTAAGCATTAGCAGGGAAGTTCCCCCTGCGTGTGCGTCTCCGTGCGGGGTCCGGCTTCAGGAATAATCCTACAGCGCCTGTCTGTTTCCTCTCAAGGGGAACGGAACGTCCTCTGAAAACGCATCTGAGCTGTTGAGCATCCATTATGTTTCAGGGAAGCCATTCCTGCTTCCAAAACAATTGCAATTTTTATGGCGTCTAAGTTAAAACAGGGACCTTTACTTTCTTATGGGTAAAGTTCTTGTTTTGTTAATCCTCACCTGAGGATATTTTTCCATTGATTTTTAGCAAGAGTGGAAGAGAGAGGGAAAGACAGAGAGAAACATCGACGTGAGAGAAACACAGTGATTGGTTGCCTCCTGATCGAGCCTGCAACCAAGGTAAAGGCTCGTGACCGGAATCGAACCCAGGACCCTTTAGTCCACAGGCCAACTCTTTATCTACTAAGCCAAACCAGCTAGGGCTAAAGTTCTTGGAATGCCAAATTACAAGGGTTTAGTCTATTTCTTGACCAAATAACACTTGACCAAACACTGCTGTCCCAAGCGACTTCTCTGAAAAGAAAAAAGAAAGAACAAATGGAGGCGTTTGGCCTACAAAGCTGTCTTCCTGGGACTCAGTTTCTCAAAGTGCCCATCGCCCATGAAAGGTTTCCAGGGCCAGTGGTTTCCATGCCATAGTCCCGTAGTCGGCAAACTGCAGCTCGCGAACCACACACGGCGGCTTTTTGGCCTCTTGAGTGTGGCTCTTCCACAAAATACCACGGCCTGGGCGAGTCTATTTTGAAGAAGTGGCGTTAGAAGAAGTTTAAGTTTAAAAAATTTGGCTCTCAAAATAAATTTCAATCGTTGTACTGTTGATATTTGGCTCTGTTGACTAATGAGTTTGCTGACCACTGTCCAGGGCCAACAGGTGGGACCAGCCATCAGTACGGTGGTAAAAACGACACAGGAGTGTGTATTATTGCTATTGAATTCCACGAACGCCCCCTCACCCCCCCGCTTAGTTCATCTGAGTGACAAATTCTCCGGGATTTCCTGGGATGAATGAAGATGCGAATGTAATTTTTAAAAAGTCCAGGCCAGAGAGCATCCCGGAACAGCGTGTACCTTGTTGTAAAATAAAAATAGCCTTGGCCAGCCCGTGGAATGTGTCCTAGCAGCGTAATCAATTCTTTACTGCGGTTTTCCTGCCCGTCGGGGAGCCCTGCGTCACGGAGCGTGGGCGCCAAGTGTCTGGTTTGCGCTTTGGTAAGACATGTTTTTCTTGCTGAGCCTTTTCAGGTTTGCAGTTTCCCCAAGTGCACGGCAGCCAGGTCACCTTCCTGTGCAGTGGGGCACGGCTTTGGTTCCAGACGTCCCGCCGGAGGTCGGGGTACTGGGGTTCCAAATGCCAGTGGGCAGCGTGCGTGGGCCCGCAGCCTGCACGGTGAGGCCCGCGGGACACCCCCGTCGCCTGGTCAGTGAAGGGAACTGGTAGCTCAGGGGAACTCGCATCTTGGACAAACAAGCAGGCACTTCTTGACCCAGGCTCTCTGCTCCGAGTGGCAAATTGGCCACAGAGCACAGAGTTGAGGCAACGGCCTAAGTTTGTTTTGGCAACATGTACTATTGGTACAAGATGGGCTTTCCACCCTTCCTGAATGGCCTCGCTTTTCAGAGTGACTGACTCTCCTATGTCCTTTGGTCCACACAGACCCGGGGCCTGTGGGAAGCCCCTTTCTGCTGTCCAGAGAGGGATTGTGCTTAATAAGAGCATGAGGCCCAGCTTCTGTGGCTCAGTGGTTGAGCATCGACCTTTGAACCAGGAGGTCAAGGTTCAATTCCTGGTCAGGGCATATGCTCAGGTTACAGGCTTGATCCCCAGTGTGGGGTGTGCAGGAGGCAGCCGATCAATGATTCTCTCTCATCATTGGTATTTCTCTCTCTCTCTCTCTCTCTCTCTCTCTTGCTCTCTCTCTCTCCCTTCCTCTCTCTGAAATCAATAAAAACATATTTAAAAAAAATAAGAGCATGAGTCCCCTGAGCCAGGTCTGTCCTTCTGGGCTCTCGTCACCTCTAGTCATGGCCACTTGTTTTATGAGGCAGGACTAGGCTGGTGTGTTCCTCACACTCAATCTGGGTCATTTACCCAAACAATGTAATGAGGGAGCAGCTTCCCAGGTGGACTCAGAGTTGTTCCTACTGCACTTTTCTCCCGCTGCTGCTCTCATGCTCGCTGCTGCCACAGTGACGGTGACCTGGGGTTACCCGAGTGCCAGGAGGTCACATGGGGCTGTGTGGGGGAAAGACCCCCTCCCACACTACCTACACTCATACCCTTTAAGGTCAAGCCAAACAGAAACTCAAGGCAAGAAGTTTGAAGAGAGAGTGCCTCATCCAATCTTGGAACCATCTTAAATGTCCTAAGTCGCCTCCTTTCAAGTTCTTATAAGACTCCTTCCCCCAAGGCCCACACCTTTCCTACCACCCAGCACCTTCTCTTCTCCACACTTTCCCCTCCTAAGCTCTTTCCATCTCCTTGGCTAACTCCTCCATCCCTACAGGTCTCAGTCCAAAAGTCGCCTCATCAGTGACACCTTTCTGACCTCCCATCCGCATCATTAAGTCCCCTGTTCTCTTTTCTCCAGCATCATTCTCACCTGACGAATTGTGTGTCCACATGCTGACTTAGAAGCTCAAGGCAAAGTGAAGGGAAGCTAGAAGCTTGACTGGGCAGGGATGGGGGGTCTGTTGTGTTCATGGCTGCCTTCATAGCCTGTAGTAGAGTGTCTGCACACTTATTGAGTTATTGAGATTTGGGCTAAATTTTTTAAAAGTTAAGATTTTAGGATGGTTTTACAAGCTATAACTTTTTAGAATTATTTATCTTCTTTCTGACTTTTTCCTACTAGACTATAATTTTCTAAAGGGCAGGATTATATAAAATATGCATCTTTTATTGTCTGACAGTCACAGGGCAAGCCTTGAACCCTGTGCTCAATAATTTGCTTGTTGGAAAGAACCTCCCCCCGCCCCACCCCCGAGAGCTCCTCTTCTCCCTGAGCTTAGGAAGGTTGTTTCTAATGCTCTATTTTACAGAATCTGATCTCTGAGTCAAGGGCTGGAGGTTTTATCTGACAAAGGTCAGATAGTAAATATTTCCAGCTCTACAGCTCTATCATCTTAGCATGAAAACAGCCATAAACACCTTGTATACAAATGGGCATGGCTGTGTTGCAATGAACTTTAATTTATGGAAACAGGTGTTGGGCGGATATGGCCTGTGGGCTGTAGTTTGCTGGCCCCATGCAGTTTGCTAGACCATGATTGACATAATGTGACCATTCCTAAAGGCAAACTGTTTGGTTCTATTGCATTTCAGAAGTAGACATAAGCGATGTTTGGGCATTAAAGGAGTTTTCGTTTCATTTCTATTGTTGTCCATTTGTTACCTAAATAAAGACTTCGCTCAGCGACTCCCAAGCTTGAGTCCTCACTTCATTTTCAGATCATCGAAAGCTTGACCCACTTAGACGTGTACCAAGACACTGCCTTTTCTGTTGTCTTCCTTTTTAAAAAAATGATACCCGTCTTCGTGACCATCTTGTTTACATAAACTGAACCTGAGACAAAGCTTCTAGCGCTGGTTCCCTAAGCTCTTTGTGGTTAGTTTCTTACCCACTAGACCAGGAGAGTGTAAGAAAGGACCAAACCAGATTAGGTGTGTTTGGAGGAGGGATCAATATGAAATATAAACCAGACTGTACTTCCTTGGTTCTCCCCAGGCCTAATCCCAAGTAATCCTTGGATCCGAGTCGTCTACAAATGAGGACAAAGGGATGGACTTTGGTCCCTTAGTTGAGGGTCTAAAATTACCCAGCAAACAGAGAGGACCCCACATTTCAGGCTTGGCACAGAAACCCGACCCACAGGGCCTTAGAAGAGCCTGAGAGTACAGCCACCGTCCTTCCTCTCTTGGAGGTCACCAAACCAACCTCCACATGGGTGTGCCTTCCGTCTACCCACGCCCTGCTTACTGCCTGTGTCTGACCTAGAGGGGGCAGGAGATTGTGTCTAGGAGAACGGTGACTCCGTGGCAGGAGCCACCCAGCACACTCCAGTCTCCCGCTGTCTGCACTAAGTCCCAGCCAGAAAGATCTCCATTACTGGTCCCGCCCCAGGCCCTGCTCACTCTGAGGTTCACTGTGACGTGGGGAAAAGGAGAACATTTTCCTTTGACTCCTGGGAAAATGTGTCTTGTCCCAAGCCCTGGGGGCAAAGCACTGCAGCTAATGAGACAGTGGGGGTTCGTCCTGTGGTAACTTTTAAGGTATTTGTTCTGCAGAACTAATGGGAAGCAGTAGGTACTCAGGACTAAGAACAGCCTCTTTTCTTCTTAATAAGAGGTCATCAGAGCAACCGGCATTGTAGACTGTGTGTAAGTCCTGAGATCATTTGTGAGCAGACCAAAGGGCCAGCTAAGAGAATTGGACACATCCTGAGGAAGACGACCACATGGACGTTGTGGGTCTAAGATGCTCCTTTTGGGGTTGGTGACTCATCTGTGATGTGCATAGAAGGCACGGCCCTTCTGTGACCACAGGTTTCTAGAGGCGCCGTCATCACAGGGTCTGGAAACAGGAGGAGTTAAGAGGGGAGTCTCAGTGGGTAGAGGTGGGGGGCTGGATACCTGGCTTGGAATCCGAGTTTCCCTCATCCTGATTTTGTCCCTAATGTCCTCTCTCCATGTCCACCTCTGTGATTCTCAGCCTTGCTTTCATTCCAACCATCTCAGGACATTTCCTCACTGACCTATTTTGCTTGGCATTATATGCTCAAGACCCATTCATGTTGTCACACTGGCAGTATTTCATCCTTTCTTATGGCTGAGCAGTTCTATTGTGTATATGCACCCCATCTCCTTTATCCAATCACCTATTAAAGGACACTTTGGTTGACTCCATGTCTTGGCCGCCATGAATAATGCTGCAATGAACATAGGGGTAAACATATCTTTGTGAATAAATGTTTTCAAGTTTTGGGGGTAAAACAAATAAGACAAATAAACAAAAACTCATAGACACAGACAACAGTATGGTAGTTACCAGAGGAAAAGAGGGGGTCGAGTCTGGGGACAGAAGGAGATTGGATTTTGGGTGGTGGGCACACAATGCAATATACCGTTGATGTATTGTAGAGTTGTACACTTGAAACCTATATAATTTAATTAACCAATGTCAGCCCAATATATTTAATAAAAACAAGACAAACCAAAAAACAAATTATCTCAGGACTTAAACACAGCATTGATGCCCAAGCCTCACCCAGACGAAATACATCAGAATCACTTGACCATTTACAAAGTCTCTCTGGATGATTCTGTGGTCGGGGTCGGGGTCCACACAGCTCTCCTTTATTATTGTCACGGGGCTAAAGCATCCTCCTGGGAAGCAGGAAGGCTACCAGCTGCCTCTGACTCCTTCATGGGGAGCCTCCTCAGAAGGCTGCATCTACGGCCGTGAGGTCACCTTCTAAATAATTCCCTTCAGGTTTTTAAAGACGATGAAAGGTGTCTACAGTTGGAAATCCAATAGGACTCGGTTCTGATGCATGTGTTCATTTTGGGCCATTTCAGCCTTCTTCATGGCGTGGTCCATGAAGGCTCCTCCATTAACCCTGAGATGACCCACATGGTCTGTGAAGTCATGGGTGGCTGTAACACACAGTGGTTCCATGTGTGGACTTTGAAGTGAGACCAAGAGTTGAACCTCTGTGCTTCCAGTCACTCGCTATTTCAACTTGGACTTCATCAGAAGCCTAGTTTTCTCACCTATGAAGTAGCAAAAACCATCCCTATCTCACAGACGCTGATGTGTTAGCACCATCGTGAATTTAATGCTTCACAATCATTAAACAAGGCAGTGGGCAGAGAACCTAAATCAAGTCCCCGGTCCACTGTGAGCCTACAGCCAAGGGCAGCCATTACTAATAGAACTGAAGTACTAGTACTAGTAAGTGGTGTGTCTGGGCCAGAGCTCCAACTCCTTGTTGTAGGCTCAAGACGAAGAACTGAGCCCACTAATGAAGTCCTGATTTTTCTCGGAGCAGTGAGCTCACTAGTTTTCTTGTGTTGCCAAGTTCAATCAGACCCAGGAGTATTGGTTACTGCCGGCGTATGATGAAGACAGACATTTGGAGGTACCTCTCGGCAGAACCCGGGCCAACGCAAAACATTCCAGGGCTGCCTTCGATTTGTGTTGGGTTCCCAGCAGCTCCTGTGAGGGATGTGGATATTTCCATGGTCCCCGCTATCTGCTGGGGTCACCAGATGAGCTCTGCTGACCTGGAGGGAGTGTTTCTGAAATCTTGGTTGAAATCAAGGTTAACCATGTAGGCAAAGTGTGAATTTCTCTGATGCTCTATTTCAATTTTTTTTTAAAAGAGGGAATATACTACAAACAAGCAGCATTCCAACCTAATCTTAGGAGGTAAATTATGTTTGAAGTTGCCCTGCATTATGGCCACAGTACTTGCTACCTGGCGAGCCTGTGTGTGTGTGTGTGTATGTGTGTGTATGTGTGTGTGTCTGTGTTAAAGGGACATGTGTTTACCCAGTTATCTACCAGACGGCAGTACCAGGCCCACTCTGCAAATTTAACATCTGGGATTTGCTGTTCACAAACAGCGTGTTTGAGAGCCAGACTTGAACTTAGCCCTCCTGACAGGAGACTTTTAATGTTGGAAATCATCCTGGGCCTCAGTTTTAAGAAAAAGGCAAAGTTACAGAATAAATCAGAAACTGAAGGATGCATGGGTGGGTGGGTGCATGGGTGGATTGATTTAATAAAACACAGGCAAGAAAAGAAAACGGTTATTCCATAGAGTCGCGTTCTTGGTGGCCACCTGCAAAGCTAGCCTTCTGGCTGAAGGCTGGTGTGGCCGTGGTCACTTTTGTCCCAGCTTGTGCTGGGTCCCATGTTTTTCCATGTTCCTCAGACACACACATGCTTCACATGCATAGCTGTGGGCAGACGCTTCCCCTCACCTGCCTCCCCTTCCCTGGAAGAAACCCAACACCTAGCAAACACTAGAAAGAATCTTGCTGACGCAGGCTTCCCTCCTAGCTAAGATTTCATCTCTTGAGCTCAGTGAACTGACAAATATCATCATTTCCACGCTGGGCCCAGGTTGGCACGGCCCAAATGGCTGCCACAATTCAGGGTGAGTTTTCACTGTGGACTGTGGCCAGCGAGAGCCTATCCCATGGCAAAGCACAGCAAGCAGCACACACACTCCCACCCTGCCTTTGCCCTGCACACACCAGCAAACTGGTTATGAATGTACCCGATTCAAGGCCGGGCACTGCAAGTGAAGGACAGAAAGGTGTCTGAGCAGCACCAACTGCTTTTTTTAGGTTCGATAACCAAGATGGAGATAGATTTTCCCGCTCGATTGCTGGGAATACGGAAGTCCTGCAAAAGTCAAGAAACAAGCTCCCCTGGGGCATTGCCCTTGCAGCTTATTGCCACGACACCAGGCACCGCAGGGAACTGGCACGCTCTACCTCAGCTTCCCAGGAGCAATCAACGAGGTTCTGTTTATTCACAGAACCTAAACTGTTTGACTACTCAAGTGGTTCCTGATAAAAGCAATCGAGGGAGACCCACAGCAGCCTAGACCTACCCTGCTGTCCTTGGGAGGAGCCGCGGGACTGCTGCTGACTGCAAGCCATTTGGAGCATTTTAAGGCAGCTCAGGTCTCCCTGCAAGAACCAGTGGGAGCCCAACAGACCTGGGGGGACCCAGGACCCCGCCAGCCCCTCCCACAATCCAAACGCAGAGGGAGAAGGGAGAATCTGGGTATGAGGACAGAGATCAGCACATGACCGTGACCATTTCTGGCTGTGGGTTTAGGCAAAACCAGAAAGGACCCCGTCGCAGTGGGCAAACACGATGGGCAGGAAGAGTGTCCTGACGCTCGCTGGCCACCTGCGCTGCGGAACTCCACTTCCTAATGTCCCCTTAGCTTCATGGGGCCGGCCATGCCCCCCGCCCTTCCTTAGCCACCCTGCACAGGAGTCCTGAGGGGTAGAGTTCTTCTCCTCGGTTCACTCATGCAAACAGCAGCTCAGAGAGGACAGGGATTGGCCAGGTCATGCGGCCAGTGCACGGCCATTCTCCAACTGGAGCCACATCTACCTGGGATGAAACGTGCTCCCCCCACCTGCCCCTTATACAGCCCCCCTCACCAGAAAGAAATAATGAAATGATTCATTGTTTTGAGGCAAGGGTTCCATTTCAGGTTCATCGTTCTGTGGATCTGCACACTGTGAAATGAGAGTCGACTCACTACTAGTAGGATAAACCATTAAGCAACTTGAAAACCATAAGAACAATGTGATTTGCCCAAGAGATCGGCATGGATCTGAACTGATCATCATGGGGCCTGCGGGGAGGGCGAGGGCATGCTCGCCTGGTGACTGCTGTTCACTACTAACTGATCAACCGCAATGCTGCCTCTTCGGGATCACGGCTGCCTGAATCCACACAGATTTCAGAAGGGAAGCGCACGAAGGCGGGTTGTCAATGATTGCTAGAAGTTCCCCGGTGGTAGCAGTTTGGAGAAGAGCAAGTCTGAAGTCCACATTCACTCCGGGTCAGGGCCACCACAATGGCAAACCAAAGCTGGTGGGACAGAGCACAGGGAAGAGACAGAAATGTGCTCCAGCATTTAATAAACACACATGCACGGCGGTAACATCGCCCAGGGCTGGTCTCAAGGGGGAGAAGGAAAATCCAGCTGCTCCATTCCCAGCCTTCCAGGTTGTGTCAAGCATCCGGGCCATCAAGGGTTGTATGACTTTGGTTGCAGGAGCCCAGACTTGCCTCCTAATCCTCCACCTTCGTTCTTCAGGTTGGACCATCAGGGAGGAGAACAATAAGAAACATGTACCCTTCTGCTGGCATTCTTTACCTCCTCTTAGTTCTGCTCGAGGCTCAGCCGTCAGGACTCCTGTACTTGACAAGGTGATAGGCAATGACAGGACAAGAGTGACCATGCACAGCTTTCCCTTTTTTGTAATAAATTTGTGTCGCTTTGGGCACACAGATGACCACTTTTTTTTTTTTTTTTTAGAGTTTCCTTTTTTTTTAAATTTCTTTATTGATTAAGGTGTCACATATTTGTCCTCATCCCCCCATTCCCATCCCACACCCCTTCCCACGGATGCCCCAACCCCCTGTTGAACTTAACCATTGGTTAGGCACATATGCATGCACACAAGTCCTTTGGTTGATCTCTCCCCCCTCCCCCCACCCTCCCCTATCTTCCCTCTGAGGCCCGATAGTCTGATCGATGCCTCCTTGTTTCTGGTTCTGTTCATCAGTCTATGTTGTTCATCATTTCCCCTAGATGAGCAAGATCATGTGTCACTAGAGATATACTTATAAGAACTGAATGTGAGACGAGCAATAATAGTTATGCTGACAGGCAAATGAATCAGTCTGTAGTGAGTTTCTTTCTGGACCAACAGTTCTTTTGAGACCCAATATCAATGTCCACCAGTTCCTTATGTGTACATGTCACTACTGACCCCTCAGCTCTGGATGGTGGACAAATGGTGGTAATGCAGGTCCGACACCCTCTGTTTTGGTCTTGGCCGGACCCAGGGGCATGGCTTCACCTGGACTCAGGGGCACGTGGCCTCACCTGGGCCCAGGGGGCGCATGGCCTCACCTGGACCCGGGTGCGTGCGGCCTCACCCGGACCCAGGACCCAGCCTCACCCGGATCCAGGGTCACACAGCCTCACCCGGATCCAGGGTCACACGGCCTCACCCGGACCCGGGATGATCCAGCTTCACCCGGACCCAGGGGCGCATGGCCTCACCCGGACCCAGGGGCACGTGGCCTCACCCAGACCCAGGGGGCGCGTGGCCTCACCTGGACCCAGGTGCGCGTGGCCTCACCCGGACCCGGGACCCAGCCTCACCTGGATCCAGGGGCACACGGCCTCACCCGGACCCGGGATGCTCCAGCTTCACCCGGACCCAGGGGCGCGTGGCCTCACCCGGACCCAGGGGCGCACGGCCTCACCCGGACCCAGGGGCGCACGGCCTCACCCGGACCCAGAATCCAGCTTCACCCAGATCCAGGGGCGCGTGGCCTCACCTGGACCCAGGGGCACGTGGCTTCACCCGGACCCAGGGGCACGTGGCCCCACCCAGACCCAGGGGCGCGTGGCCTCTCCCAGACCCAGGGGCGCGTGGCCTCACCCGGACCCAGGGGCGCACGGCCTCACCCAGACCCGGATCCAGCTTCACCCGGACCCAGGATCCAGCTTCCCAGGGGCGCACGGCCTCACCCAGACCCGGGATCCAGCTTCACCTGGACCCAGGGGCGCACGGCCTCACCCGGACCCAGGGGCGCACGGCCTCACCCGGACCCGGGATCCAGCTTCACCCAGATCCCAGGGGCGCGCGGCCTCACCCGGACCCAGGGGCGCACGGCCTCACCCGGACCCGGGACCAGCTTCAATCCAGGTTCACCCAGACCCAGGGGCGCACGGCCTCACCCAGACCCGGGATCCATCTTCACCCGGACCCAGAGGCGCGTGGCCTCACCCGGACCCAGGGGCGCGTGGCCTCACCCGGACCCAGGGGCGTGTGGCCTCACCCGGACCCAGGGGCGCGTGGTCTCACCCGGACCACAGATGACCACTTTTGCAACTTCTCCAGGCAGGGCTGCCGAGTAGTCCCTCCCCTTTGCTAAGGTATTACTAGTAAAGAGTACTAGTAGATGGATGTATAGCTGAGGTTTTGAGTGCCCAGCACCCTCTTTCTTTTTAAAAAAATGTATTTTATATATTTCTTTCTTTTTGTAAATATATTTTTAAAATATATATATTTTTAAATTTATTATTGATTTCAGAGAGGAAGGTAGAGGGAGAGAGAGATAGAAACATCAATGATGAGAGAAAATCATTGATCAGCTGCCTCTTGCATGCCCCCTGCTGGGGTTCGAGCCCGCAACCTGGGTGGGCATGTGCCCTTGACTAGAATCGAACCTGGGACCCTTGAGTCCGTAGGCCAACACTCTATCTACTGAGACAAACCAGCTAGGGCCCAGCACCCTCTTTCTATGGTTATGCTGCGTTCAGGCCTTGAGAATTTATCACGACTCAGCCAAGATCTTTAACTTCACATAATTTAGCCAATTTGAATTGCTCAGTTTTTCCACACTAACTAGGATATTTGGCAAAAGGTATAGCTTTGCAATGGAAATGATCCCAAAGTAAAAAATGTAGTTGTTTACCCAGTTCTGCTAATAATGAGTCCTGAGAAGTCTCCAAGGCTCTCCTTCTGTGTAGAAATGGGGGTGCTAATGCAGAATCGGGGTTTTGATGACATTTTTCTTTATGGCTCTGAGGTAGAAATGACATGGATTCACAAAGAAGTGATTGAGGTCATTACAAAGAAGGAAGTCCCAGTGTAATAATACCATTAAACGCTAAAACATATAAAGGGCAGGAAAACATACAATGTACATTCAATGGGTTGTGCCCAAGGCCAGGTTTTGAACTTGGGAAAAGTGGGACAGAGACTGTACCTGTGCTCAGAGACCAAACTCTCGCAGCAAAAAAAGGTCAGGACAAGTGAGGCTTGTGGGGTGGGGACAGTTAGAGAGAACTGGGTGATGAAGCCGGGAGCTGCACCCACAGATAGAATCAGACATGTTGCCTGTCCATTGAGATCACCAACCCAAGAAGGAACATGCCCCACTGACTCTGATTTTTTAAAGCTGAAATATGTGTTTCATCAATAACTAAGATCCAATGGCTAAAGTATGAAAACAGGGCATATTGTAGAATAATTCACTACGCTTGTCTGCCCCATAGATCATTGGAATTATTCAGGGTGATAATAGCATTTTCCGTACTATTCCATTTCAAATATTCTAAATGTGGCTTTTGTATGATATGCAGGGAAATTGTTGAGAAAGTGAATCCTGAGAGTTCTCATCACAAACAGATGTTTTTCCTTTTTTTTTTTTTTTTTTTTCCTTTTCTTTGTCTTGTATTTATACAAGAAGATGGCTGCCCTAGCTGGTTTGGTTCAGTGGATAGAGCATTGGCCTGCAGACTGAAGGGTCCCAGGTTCGATTCCGGCCAAGGGCACATGCCTGGGTTGTGGGCTTGATCCCCAGTAGGGGGCATGCAGGAGGCAGCCAATCAATGATTCTCTCTAATCATTGATGTTTCTACCTCTCTCTCCTTCTCCCTTCCTCTCTGAAATCAATAAAGAAATATATATATATTTTAAAAGAAGATGGTTGATACTGTGGTAATCATCTCACAGTACATGTAAATCAACCCATCACGCTGTGCACCTTAAACTGATACAATGGTGTTTGTCAATCATTTATCAATAAAACTGGAAACATAAAAATGATTGCATATATAATACGAAGTACAAAAATAATTACATAAATAAAATGATTTCAGAGGTGCTTAAAAATAAATAAAATGAATGTGGCTTTTGGAGTTTGTACTCAAGTTCAACCTACTGTGTGTGAAATAGTGCGTTTGGCCATCTGGTGGGGACTGGGTCCCTGGCCACAGGTATTATTCATAAAGCTGATTCAGAGTTGACAGTAAGACTGAACTACTGCCACATCATTGAGATGGTTGGGCTCAGAACAGAAAGTGGATCCTTCTGTTTGCCGTGGCATGGCAATGGTGCCTCTCCCCTTTAGATGTTGCTTTTCTATTCACTGTCCCAGGCTGTCATCTCCCTGTCACTGATGGGAATTTCCACAGAACAGCCCATTTAGTAAAAGTGGGTCCGGGTGTATTTAGCATACGGTGTAATGTTGTACAAACCACCATGTCCCACCCAAATAAGGCAAAAGACCTGAGACATTTTGAAATTATAAACAATAAAAAATTTTGAAGAAGAGCTTAAGAAGCCAACTACCCTAGTCATAGGGGTAGCACTGAACAAATAAGGCCAAGAAAAGGTCTTCCCAGAAACCTAGTGGGAAAGCTGGCCTTGTGGGTGAGCTTTTCAAAATTTCCTAGACCTTGTGACAAGGCCAGTTACTCCTGTTTGGCTAACAGAAAGCCTCTTGTTATGGGCCCTGGCCAGGTAGCTCAGCTGGTGAGAGAATCATCCTGATATGCCCATCACCCCTTCTACTCCTGGCAAAGCTGACTGGGCCAAGGGCACGGAAGCCCAGCTCCCTTGCCTAAGACGCTGTTTTCACTCCAGGACTCTCTCTAGAGTCAGGCAGGGAATGGCGTTGGCCTACAATCGCACTCTTACTAGACTTCCTCCCTCCCCTGACTTGCTTCCCCTACTTTCCTTCCAATTCCTCCAGGAGCACTTTTATTAATTGCACATGAATGTTTGTCTCAACATCTGCTTCTGGAATATCTACTCCTAGAGGAGATTTCAACTCCATGGCTTCCTAACGTAAGGTTCTCTCTGGACAGGCCAGAGGCAGGCAGGTCCCTGCCTCAAATGGACATCCTTCATTCTCATGGCTCCCTACCTTCCAAGGCGACATTTACACGCCTCCGGGACAGGGATGGTGGGAGAAAACCGAAGGCAAATGGCCAAGTCCGGCCTGGCCTGTGGAGGACTCTAAGCTGGTGGGGATTATAGGAAGCTTTGATGATGTTTTAAAAACGGACATACCCCCAGCCCAATAGTTCCATATCTAACCCAACTTAAGTAGATCTATTCAAAGGTAAACATGTATTTTTATTCCCTCTCATCACACTTCAAAGCTTTTCATGTCTCGACTGAAGCCAAGATGAGATTGGACGCGCTACAGCATTTTCTTTTCTGGAAATGGTTCTTGGGAAATGGCTCCCTTGAAAAAGCTAGTTCTTGTCATCTTCTCTGCCCAGTTTTTAGACATCTTTTTAGAACTTTGGGTAAAAATCCAGACTTTGGATGTATGTTCTATTTAAATTTGACACATGCGAGAACTTTGCTTGCAATTAATTGGGAGGAAAGAAAGAAAGAAAGAAAGAGAAAGAAAGAGAAAAAGAAGGAAAGAAAGAAAGAAAGAAAGAAAGAAAGAAAGAAAGAAAGAAAGAAAGAAAGAAAGAAAGAAAGAGAGAAAGAGAGAAAGAAAGAAAAGGAAGAAAAGGAAGGAAGGTGATTTACTGAATAGCCATTCATGTTTGTTTTTTATTTTAGGCCACAAGACCAATAACATTGACCATCTTCAGTTATGAAATGATTAACTGTGTATTTGAAGTAATCTTGTATGGTGGATCCCAGACCCTACTTCTTACTCTCAGGTTGTGAAGTAAAAGAGTTCCAGATTGAGCAACACAATATCTTTTTGTTAAGATTAGTTGTTGTCTTATTTCCATCACTAGCCCAGAAATTTCCAGAAATACTTAGATCATTCAATTATTAAAACTTGTAAAATAAATTCTGTCTTCAGTGACAGAAATCTCGTAGATGTATAGATGCTTATTCTAGAACTTTCCCACTCACCTCTCCACACTTTAATCACACATTTATATGCCTCTCCTTTTGTGAATTCTGTCAGATCAACAACCTCAATGTCTAACTTTTTAATATCTCCAAATGAAAACAGGCACACATCACCAAACTGAAGAATATTGGCTTAACATTTAAATTATTTCATGAATTTATATTCCTTCAGACTCATTTTCTTCTTTCATCACTTTTAAGACTGTTATGAATGGATGCGAGCTCTAATATGCATGGTCCTGCAAGAAATAAAACTTTCCAGCATACTAGACCATCGTTATAATTCATGTCGTGTATTACTTGATACTCAAAGGAATCTACACATGCATATGTATGCCTGCAATAGACTAATTTGAGAAAAATGTGGCCTAATGAAAAGTGCATGGCCTGCGAGTGAGAAAAGCTGTTTGGAGCCTCCATCCACCTCTTCCCAGCTCTGTAACTTTGAGCAAATCAATTGCCCTCTCTGGTTTTCACTTCCTTGCCCTTAAAATGCAGCTAATCATGCCTTTTGGCCTGAGCATCAAATTAAAAACATTATTGAAAGAGCTTTTTAAATGGAGGGAGAGTACTCAAGTGTTAGTTTACTAATTAAAGGGGAGACTGCAAATACAAATTAAAACTAAGAAGATAAGAATGAAAATTCAACCGTAATAACAAATTATACCCTCCATTTATAACCTTTTATCAATCTACTTGACAATTATATTTTGGGGGAGTCTATGCCACGTCAGATGTCCCTTGAGGGACACAGAGTGAGGTGAGGTGAGGTGGCGCTCTGAAATGGAACACAGTTGAGTTGGCACAGTTTAGACAGCGCTAAGTGGCATTCAGAGTAAGTAGAAGGGAATGTTGAGATAAAGAGTTAGATTGGGACGATATGAAGTGAGGACCTTAAGAATGATGTCCCAGGGGAGGTACCACTTGGGCTAAGAACTGAGCAGTGGTAACAGACCAGGTGGATGAATGAAGACCTGAGGCTATTCCAGGCAGAGGGAACAGCCTGTGCAAATCCTCTGAGGTAGGACATGGTCAGAGTCTGAGCTCTGGGTTTTCCCTTTTCACTTTTCTCCACCTCGGCGTGCACTTGTCTTGCATGGGACGTTTGCAACCTCCTCCTCTCAGGTCTGTCTGACTGCAGCTCTGGAGAGAGACCGCCAGCTTCGAGAGCCGAACCTTGTGTGGCTTTCTCAGTCTCTCCAGCCCTGACATTGCTGATGGTCACCGTTTTCTCTCCGGCTGAAGAGGAAACCCTTGCTTCGTGGGAAAGAGAAGAATCAAAAGGAAGAGCACTGGCTCGCCGTTCTCACTGGGGAAACGGGGAGAGGAATGACCTCGGTCAGGGCTTTGAGTCAAGGGAGAGGGGAGGAGAAATGATTTTTCAAGGGAGCCATTTCCCAAGAACCATTTCCAAAAAAGAAAATGCTGTAGCGCGTCACACCTTGCCCCCCCAGGCCTCAGAAATCAGGGGAGGCGATATTTCCTCTGCTTCCAATAAAGCATGTGGCCTACTGTTCTCTCCAACTTAAAGCAGCCTTGTCCACCTGGCCCAGGTGCCTGTGTAGGGGACACTGAGTGTCCACCAGGAGTTGACCTTGTACCAGGGCAGGAATCGCGTGGTGAAAGCACCCGTGGGAAAGTCATGGTCTTTCAGAATCCACCAGGGTCTCCCCGTGCTCTGGCCTTGGGAAGGTTGGTGGCCCACATGGGCCCGGCCTCCCTCCCTCGGCAGGAAGAAGACACACATCTGTGTCCAAGGAGGAAGCTCGCCGCCTCCGCTCCCAGAGACTGGGAGACGCCCCCTCAGTCTCCTGCTTTGAGGGTGGGCTTCTGCCCATTTCTCATGGAAGTGCCAGACTCTGTACATAGATGCCGGACACAAGATTCCAACCCGGTGCCCAACCCCAGTTTCTAAGCTCCAGAAGAACCCATCTTGACCCACATCTACCCAACTTCTTGACACTTTCCCATCAAAGAAAACAGCCTATTGGAAAAATCAACATGGCCACGGAGGATTGCGCTGAGAAACACAGAGCTTTCCCCTGTGCCATTGTGTTGATTCATATTTGATGTGTGTACTGCCTGCGTGGGTTTGTCCTGACATTTCCTGGAGGCAGGGCTCATTGTCACTATGCATTTGGAGTGGGGAGAACAGGAAGGGAGAGAGAACTTGGGGTAAAGGAGAGTTACTTAGAAAAAATAATCTGGTTATTTATTTATAGTTTATTTAGGCAAAGGGACCTTAAAAAGGCTTTGAGGAGAGTGGCTGAGATTTCTTCAAAGAGTAACTGGCGTTCTTTAAAGGGGCAGAGTGTTCTTTTACACAGGTGTCTGCAGAGCTGAAGCAGGGTGGCCATTCGCATTCTCTCCTGGTCTGTAGATTTCCTTAAGACACACTGCTGACATCATGGTCTCTCTCTCTCTCTCTCTCTCTCTCCCTCACTTTCTCTCCTTCCCTCCCTCCCTCCTTCCCTGGCCCTCCCTCCCTCCACCCAGTCTCTTCCAATCTCTTTCTTTCTCTCTTCAGCTCCTCCAGGTAAACCCTACTCAAGCTTGTACCAACTCGTTTTTGACTGACAGGGAGCAAGGCGAGCTGTCTTTCTTCTGAGGGAACCCGAACACCTATGCTCCCAAGGCGACCCTCTGGGCTCATCCTCTCCCCGCCCGACAGCAGCTCACCTCCCTCCCGCCAGGAGTGTGCCTCGCAGCCCTTGCAGGTAAGGGGCAGGTGGGGGTCAGACCCGGAGCAGGCAGCGTGTGGGAGCGATCTCGGGAACACGGCCCTTCTCAAGGTAATGGAAGAGTGGGATTGTTTTCAAACTCCCTGGAATCATTCAAGACGGCCAAGCTTATCTGCGGGAATTTACAAGTGCTGTTTGCATGTGGAAAACGGGTTCTTACTTAATGATGGGGCAAAAAAAGTGCTTTATTCTTGCCTGTGAAACAGTATCCAGATGTTGTCTTGTTTTTTTGCGGGTGTAAGTGATCTAGATGAGGGGGGAAGAACTGCTCCGACTTCTCTGTCCGTGTGGGTCTCTCCTGCCGTCTGTCAGGGCGAGTGTGTTATTGATTCTCAGCGATTAGATAGTTCTTGGGGTCGTTCCCCGGCTCTGATTTCTCCTTGGTCGGTAGAGAAATCAGTTGAGGTTGCCGCAAGGCGAAACCTCACTGGACTAGTTAACAGTCTGCTACCTATCCTTACGAGAAAGAGTTATGTAAGTTTTCCGTGGTAGGTATAAGGAATGTAAACAGTTCTGACTTTGAAAACCTTCGGAGCCTTGCCCACGACCCCTACCTAATGCACTTTACCGTCTGGGTATGATTTCGTGTGCCCCCCAACCCTGCTCGGCTAGTAAGTGTTACACTGGGTGAAATCTCCACATTCCTCCCTCGAAACTAGTTTGTTTTAATCTCCTCCCTGCACTTCCGCGTTTAGCTGCCTGGAGGAAATAAGAGTTTGTTGTTCAATGGATGTTTCTTGACCTCTCAATTGCTTTTCAGTCCCAGGTTCAGACACTTACAACACATGCCGTATTTCACTTGGGAAAATGAAAGACCCAAGTTGGTCCCACTCCATTCAAATATTAAGATTTATTTCTTCTTATCGGAAAATACCTTAACCTTTTTTTTCTCTCTTGATCTAAAGGAAGGACTTTGAAAAACATTACAAGTGATTCTTAAAGTTCTTTTTTGGAAAGCCTGAAAATCACACTCACACACATAATCAGCTGCTACCCCAGGTCGTGTCCCAGGCTGTCTACTCTGGTAAATGTTTAAGCAAATATGTAATAATCAACAATAGCCTTGGGTGGAAACCTCTCTCAATTGAAAATTGTCCTACGAATCCAAAGAAAAGAGTCAAATTCAACAACAATGCCTTTTCCAGTGTCATCCTTTTATGAAAACTAGACACCAGGAGACTTCCATTTGAACAACAAAGCACTTACCTCACCCTCAGCTCCCCCGGCTGTGCTCTCCTGGGCTTTATTTTTAGCAGATTTCCTCCTTCCCTAGCTGTGAATATAACAAATTACCGCGGCGACCCAGGGGTCATGTGGCCAATCTTCACAGAAGGTTGGGCAGTGGAGGAGTTTCACCAAATTGCCAGTAGCCACATCTCAGACGTGCCCATGAAATAACGGAGCTGACGGTCCTCCTCAGAGTTAAATAAACGCATACATCGCTGGGGATTTTATAGAAATAGACCCAGTTGAATTCTGTGATTCTGGTTGCTTAAGGAAAACACATTTTTAAAAAGTCCTCCCACCCTCTTACCACTCCTGCCTCCCCCCAACACTTGTGGTCATCTTATACAAAGTGCTATTTCCCCAATTTCTGCCTTTCACACTTCTAACCAATGTGGACAGCCCTGCTTGGGGGGAGGGCGGGGGAAGGGCGAGCGAGCCCCCAGCCTTCCCACTTCACCGTCCCGGGGAGCCAACAAAAGCAGGTCGCTGGCTGCATTGCACGGGGCTCAGCACACGCCTGCGAGGAGGAGGCTGGAAAGGCTGCACAGTCTCGTCTCGGTGCGTGTGTGCATGTGTGTGTGTGTGCATGTGTGTGTATGCGTGATTATATACCTAAATGACAGCGACATGCTTGGTGCAAGGAAAAACACAGAGGTGTGGCTCTAGGCGCTGCACAGAGGCAAGCGTTTCGGCCTTAATCAGTAAATGTCAAGCGGTTGACATCTCCTTTCCTGCCGCACCCCCTCCCCTCTGTTGGGCCGAGCAGCTGGCTTCCTCTCACACGTGGCTTCAGAGGCCAGGGCTGTGCGTAGACTTGCCCGGTGAACCGGTGAACCGTCACAGTCTCAGGACCCCGCAGAACGAGCCCCGGGCCCCGCACAGCTGGGACGACGGGTCCCTGGGGACCCTTGGTTGAGGCATAGCAATCTCCCCAATCGTTTCCCTCAGCCATTCATTTATAAGTAACCCAGCTACTGTCTTTTCTCCACAACAACTCGAGCACTTCCCAGTGGAGTACATCGGTGTCTCCAAATGTGTTGTTTCAATTCTTTTTTGAAGTCGAAATAACTCTGCTCCCCAGATAGTCAGGAAGCTCCGGCCAGGTTCACGCGGCTGCTGTGCGTGCAGGGTGGAGTGTGCTTCTTACGGGTGGGAAGTGCAGGACGAGGGTCAGGCCAGGGTTCTTAGCCCCCCTCCCTCCTGCCTGCCTTTCCCCTCCAGGCAGACTGCCACCTTGGGGTGGGGCTTCTGGTGCCCTTGAAGGGTGGGCTGTGTGGCAGGGCTGGGCACCCGGACAGCCAAGGAGCACAGGGAGTCAAGGGGGTTCACTGGGTGTGTGCTCCTCAAGGATGCTGTGCCACGGGAGGGCACAGATCTGACCCAGCACCCCTGGCTCTCTGCTGCCACTCAGGCTGGCTTCCTGGAGCAGGTTATCCAGACTTGAAGGGGCTTGTGGCCTGAGGGCCAGGCCTCCCCCAAGGACAGAAGCACAGGGAAGCCTACCCCCTACTTGCAGAGGGAGAACAGAGGGTGAAGAGGGAGAGAAGACAGCATATAATCTTTTTATAAACATAATAGAGGCCCAGTGCACGAATTCATGCGAGGTAGGGTTGGCCAGCCTGCCCCGATAGGGGCCCATTGGGCCAGGCTGGCAGCGGGGAGGGGCCACAGGAGGTTGGCCGGTCAGCCCTGCCCCTGATCGGGGTGTTGGGGGCTGATCAGGGGCAGGGCCAGCTGGGAGGAGGGCCCGCAGCCAGCCAGTGGGGGGCTGATTGGGGCCCAGATCAGGCTGGTTGGCTGCTGCAGCGCATGTCATAGCCACCGGTCGTTCCAGTGGTTCCCCCGTTCCGGTAGCTAAGCTTTTATATATATAGATTTTTTTGTTGATTTCAGAGAGGAAAGGAGAGGGAGAGAGAGAGAAACGTCAATGATGAGAGAGAATCATTGATCGCTGCCTCCTGCACACCTCACACTGGGGATCAAGCCTGCAACCTGAGCATGTGCCCTTGGACCAGAATCGAACCTGGGACCTTCAGTCCACAGGCCGACGCTCTATCCACTGAGCCAAGCCAGCCAGGGCTAGTATATAATCTTAAAAATCAGGGTCTGGGGTAGAAGTTTTATTTGCTAAGTGTTACTTGGTTGAGTTGAAAGAGAAAAAAAACAGCAAACAGACATCCTGATAAAGACACGGCAAGCAGTAGTTACGGAGGAGGTGCCGTCCCCTCTGCAAGGCGCTCTCCGGCTCACCCAGACGGCGGTGTGGTCCTCTCTGTGACGCAGCCCGAGTCCACACAGAATCCCTCACCGCGTCCCAGGGTTTTTAGCCAAAACCGACTCTGCTCATTTCATGAAGAAAGGTCCGTGCTCCGGAGGACTCTGTGCCTGCATCGCTTCCCCGGGCATGGCGCCTCGACTGGGGAAGGTCGGGAAACCCAGGGTCACCGCAGCCCCGTGTGCCTCTCGTTCGCGTGCAGCCTAGTTCCCGAATGCGGTCTGTGCTTCTAGACCTAAACTCCTCCAGCACGAAATTCCAGGTACTTTCGTCACGGGATAAGTTGAACCAGGGCTGCCTGGTCACGCTCACCGCACCAGAAGGTGCGCGGGAAGAAGAGCGAGGTGCATGATTTTTTGGTGCAAAAGCATGCGTGGCAGGAAGCAGTGAAGAGTGAGTCTGTACTGCCTCAGGACGGAAGGCCTCGAGGAAACATGGGAATGAGTTAGCAACAGAGTAAGTTCTGTTCAATTCTCCCTGCAGGTCAAATTCAGAGCAATCTACAAGCATATGGTCCACATTAAATAGGGCCAGCAGCTCTTCCATGGGGGAGAGGGGGGGCGGGGCAAGGGCCACAGAGCTGCCCTGGCCCCTCGCACCCCCATCCAGGGTTCCGAGTTCAGGGAAATGACATCCTGGAACCGACCACGTCCCTGTGATGATACATCACATTAGTCCTCAGAGTCAAATGGGGTCATCGGAGTACAGAGGGGCTGGCTCGGAGGGCAGGCACTGCAGTCAGGATCCGATTCCCAGGGGCTGCTCAGGACCCAGGAGCTGGGTGTGGGCTGCCACCCACATCCTGTTTCAGGAGAAGTTGCCTGGGTTCCGGCTGAAATTCTCCTGTGCTTCTCCAGTGCCAGTGGCACCAGAGGCTGATCAAGATGTAATGTAGCTTGCCCTGGCCGGTTAGACTCAGTGGATAGAGCATCGGCCTGTGGACCAAAGGGTCCCAGGTTCAATTCTGGTCAAGGACACGTACCTCAGTTGCAGACTGCTCCCCAGTCCGGGCCCTGGTTGAGGCACGTGCAGGAGGCAACCGATCGATGTGTTTCTCTCACATCGATGCTCCTCTCTTCCAATCTCCAAAAATCAATGGAAAAATAGCCTTGGGTGAGGACTTAAAAAAACCCACATTTGATAGAGCTTGAAGGTTCTCCAACTTGGGGTCCCTCTTTTCCTTGGGGTCCCAAGGAAAATGAGTGAAAATTTTTGACTATGAAATGAGGTGCAAAGCTGTGGAGAAGGTGGTAGCAAGTGCAGTGTGAGGTTCATCGACCTCATGACAAGCCCACACATCGTAAAGGCCTGTACTTGTTTCTTGAAGCGATGGTTGAACTAAAAGATAGAAATTTTAGCTGCTCACTGCCCTCTGAGTAACTCTGAGAAATGATCAGTGAAAATACCAAATAAGCATCTTCTACATACCTAGTGACCAGCGAGGATATATGGGAAATTGATCTGGGCTATATCTAGACTGTTTCCCGTTTCATCGGCACGTTGCCGCGAGATGTAGGTCTTCCTGCACGTGGCTGACCTTTAGGGTCATAACCAGGCCCAGGGTAAGATGCTGCCGAAGCTCTATGCCTCCTGCAGCTGGAGGTGTGGGTTCTAAAGTGAATGCTCCACCGTTTCCATTCGAAAAGGCCATGGACATCAGGCTAGTCGTGAGCCTAGAACTTAGAATGACACTCAAAATGCATGAAGGGCAGGCTGCTCCCATAACGTGAGGCGAGCCCCAGTGAAATTTCTCGTGTCTGGCAAGAAACAGCCCCTTCTTCCTTGGTTCCCGCCAATGCTGTTTCCAGCCCTGATGGCCGCTGCCGGCGTCCGTTCCCGGTAAGAATGTTTGCTAACCTCGTGCCTCCCGGGCCACATTGTGCTGTCACTCGGTGATGTTTACGTCTTCAAATATTTGCCAACTGCTAGTGTGCTCCCTCCGAGTCCTGCTTGCGGAAGAGCACAGGCCAGCTCCCTCCTCTGGCTTCCTTACTTCCCGAGTTGCCCTTTGTGCCTATTCCTACCCCTTGAGGACACATTTGAAGTTTACCTTCTGCTTGGAAACATCATGAAATTTGGCATCACCCATTGTCTTCCTAACAACCCCATCCCCACACATCTGCTGGGAGTTAAAAGAAAATTCATTCGAGAGCCCGGGAGCACCTTGCTCCTTTGTCTCGAATTCTCTAAATACTAAGGAATAAGGACCTGCCTCGACTGCTTTACCTTTTCAAAAGTCCAGGAAAAGCATTTATATATAAACAGACACATATTTACAAGTGCTGCAGGGGTGGGTGTTTAGCCAGACCAGCCACCATGAAACCGACAGTGTATGTGCAGCAAGAATATCTCAGTGTCAACAATGGCACAACACAATGGTGCTTTATTTGGAATATTTTGTTTAATACATTTTAAATCTACAGTTTCCACCTAAGGTTCAAAGTGTCCTACAAAATTCCCCTCTAAACAGTATTTTTATAAAAAGTGCTGTCACAGTGACATTGATCTTACCATCGCTCTTTAACAAAGGAGCTGGCTGTCAGGTGACATGACTGGGTTCCTGGCAATAGGAACACTGAGATAATATGACTGAGAAACACTCAGGGTTCCAGTTCCTGGCACCACCCCTACATGTCCCTTATGGGTAGGAGAAAGACTGGCATCTCCCAGGCAGGTCAAAGCTGCCTGGGGAAGAGGAGGGCAGGGGAGGGCTCTAGCCTTCATGACTCAATTTCCTGGGAAAAAGGGAGAGACCTCTTAGATGTTGGGCCTCTGCTTCCTGTCTCAGGGGCTTGGGGACAGGAGTGGTTCCCCTGGCTGGAAGGCAGGAGGGGAGTTCTGAAACACTATCACGTTTGACAGTAAGCACCGTCTATTCTGGGAGGTTCTATTGGCAAGCAGAGTCCTGAGGAGCGTTTTGTGTCATTCTTGCTCCACAAGAAAGAAGGTCAGTGCTCAGAGAGATTGGGGAACCCTGTTGTTGTCGTCATACTTGGAACCTCACAGTCGTCATTACCACATTAGAAACATTGCAGCAAAGGTGTCCCCAACCTTGCATTCCAAGTTGTACAACCACGTCGGACTACAGAACTGCCTGCACCGCCACCTACCTCCTTACAACTGTCATTCATTCCTCTGATTGGCATTTCGTGCGACCCCGTTGGGGGCACTTTTGCACACGGTGATTGGTGTGGGGTGCAAGGTGTCATGTGCTCCAAGAAAGAGCAGCAGGTCATGAAGTCCATGCTCCACTGGACTGTGAGCTGTACCTTGGGGACCCTAGCTACCCTCAGGTGACTGGCCAGCCTTTGGGATTGCAAAGTGGCCATGGGCAGGTAGCTCCCCAAGTTGATTTACCTTTAGTTTCCTTAAATCCATCTTATTCCAGGAAGGATTTAGGTGAGTTTACAAAGACACATCCAATGCTGTCACACAAGTGTAATGCAAGTTAAAAGTACTACTAGTATAGGAGGAAAAAGGAAGTTAGGGTATGTCTCAAAGAGGTAATTTGATAGAATCATGGACTTACATGATTTTTATCTATTCTTAAAGGAACTAGGAATGAAACGCGTACAGAGAGCCTATCATTTGTGACTTCAGAATTGAATGTAGGGTTTAAAGAGGCTTTATGTTGGAACTTGGAGGTCTATTAGGCCCTCACTGAATCTAGTTTTACATGCACCATATTTTATAATACTTTTGAAAGACAGTGTCTTATTGTTTTCTTTCCATTACTATGTGTATAATGCATTTGTCTATAAGTGAGGTTATAAACTTTCTCTTTTGGCTTAGCCTTGTTCTAGCACCATCGCCAGAACACCATCAATGACCTGAGCTAGGAACCTTCTCTAGCCCTCCCTCCAAATCCCAGACACCGCTGGTTCATCCCACCTGGCCCTCCTTCCTACGGCCTGTCCACTTCTCTCTCTCCCCTACGGGGTGCAAGCTCAGTGGCAATGGAGGTTCTACCTGATTCTTCCTCTGTGTTCCCAGAGCTTGGGCCGAGTTATTCCTCAGGCGGTGCTTGTTGAAGCTGCATACATCAACGTGGAAGCACAATTTTTCTTATAACTCCCTCTCCCGTTGCATCATGACCTATGTCCATCGCATCCTGCAAACACACAACATAGGCCTTTTCATTGAATGTTTTGAAAATTACCTAGATCTAAAAACTCCTGACCAGTGCCTTTCCTCCCTTGGTGAACATCACACAGGGATAGATTGGCTGCTGGAATGGCACACACGGGATGATTAAGGAGGGAGACGCATGCTTATGAGTGACAAGAAACAGGGCATCACATACCTATAATACAGTGGTTGTGTAAAGCCCATGGAAGGGAGATAGGAAACACGCAGAGTACTCTGGAAAGAGGGAAATTGAAATAAAACAGAAGTAAGCGCCGAGCTGGCAGGTTCGGTGTGGGCGCGTGCACTCAATGTTGGATCCCGGGAAGAAAAGAGGGGAGGAATGTGCTGCAGTCCGGGGTAGGAGAGGTGATTTGATCCATGGTGTGGCCCATCCAGGAGACAAGGCAATTCACATGATTTCAGTCTCCCTTGAATGCTATGTTTAGATGCGGTCTATGTTAGCATACCTGTGGCAATAAGGGTATTTGGCTCTCAATGTGTTTTAAATTGTAAGCTGAAGAGCATTTTCTAAGATTTGCCCATTTTAAAGATGAAATATTATAGGACTAACACTTACAAGAGCCACTTTTCCATGATTACAATCACATGCATTTCATCCTGCCTGGGAGCAGCCTGCACCAGTACGTGGGGTTTCAGAGCCGAAGGCTGCATGAGGGCATGCATATGTAAGCATAAAACTCATAATGATGGATATTAACGTGTCTAGCCCAATATCCTGGGAGTGTTCTCTAAACTGTGCATTTGTACAGCACTTTGCTTAGCTTTCAGTATCTGAAAAAGCAGCCTATGATTTACTAGCCCCGTAGTTGGTAGAAATGTGTATTAAATGAGGTTTTTAATCAACTCCCATCAGGATTTGGGTAGCTACATTCTAACCCTGAGGAATTTCCAGGAGACACACGTGGAGAAGGCCAGTCCTTGATCTCGGAGCCTCCGTCTGCTGCTGGGAGGAGTGGGTGGGAATGGAGCAGGACACGCAGTAAAAACTTCTCTAGCACAGGAATGGCTCTGGCGCAGGAGAACGCGAGGACAGTGACACGAGGGCTTCACTAAGGGCTGGGGACTGTCAAGAAGGAAAGCCCAGTTCTGGCCCGGTGGCTCAGGAGGTTGGAGTGTCGTCCCATGCACCAAAAGGTTTTGGGTTCAATCCCCATCAGGGCACCTACCCAGGTTTTGGGTTTGATCCCTGGTTGGGGCGCAAACAGAGGCAACTGGTCAATGAAGTGGATCAATGTCTCTCTCTTTCCCTCTCTCTCTCTCACTCTCTCTCTCTCTAAAAATCAATAAAAGCATATCCTCGGGTGAGGATAAAATAATAAAATTAAACAAGAAGGAAAGACCAGATCCATTCGGGACAGTCGAGAAGGGCATTGGGCATTTGCGAGTGCCTTGAAGAGTGAGCGGGACTGCACAGTCATCCTGGGGAGGAGAAGCCATCAGACGCGCGGGGAATGCAGGCACGGGTGCACCAGAGGACAAGCACAGGGAGGCCCCTGTGTGCCCAGGGCTGTCTGCTGCAGGGATGGAATGGGAGAGAGATGGCAACGGTCGTGACAATGCTGATGGCCACACTGCTGAGTGCTCACCTTGATCCACACAGTAACCGCCCATCCTGCAGGCATTCCTATTGGCCTTGGTTTGGAGATGAGGGAAGCAGGGAGCAGAGGCAAAGTAATTCGCTTGAGGTCACGGGCTTCAGGAGGGGTGAAGCTGGACTTTGAAGCGAGCTCGTTGGTCACTAAATGCCACACCCTTACGTGTTATGCCTTGGGATGTGGAACTCAAGGGCAGGCTGCCTGGGAAGGACGTTTGGGTTTCATTGAAGGTTGTGGGTGTCTGGGGTTCTGAGCTGCAGGTTAGACTATCAATCTGGCTGTGGTGGCCAAGGGACTGGGGGAAGGGCACTGGGTCAAAGGACTGGCGCCCTGGGGCGGAGCAGAGGCCATGGGAAGGGAAGGGAGACACCATGCAAGCAGCTTGGAGAAGGCAACCCTCTGGGCTGGCACTGGACTGGCAGGAGAGCAGGGATTAAAGGGAGGCAGGCGGGACCTCCAGGTTGCCAGCATTTGGAACCAAAACTTCGGAGAAGTGACTGGACTTAGGGAGAACAGTACGAGGCCCGTTTTGGACAAGTCCTTTCCAGACAGTTGTCCAGGAGAGGCATCCCAGGGGGTGTTGGAGACACAGATTGGATGTCAGAGCAGGTGTTCCTGGTGAGCAGCAGTGAAGTGATGGGCTAGGCATGGGCAGGAGTGTCAGGTGGGGTGTAGATGCTGAGAGAGTGTGAAGAGAAACAGGAGGAAGAGTGAAGACTTCGGGGAACATAATTGTGAGGGGCGGGGAAGGAGGAAGAGGAACCGTCCACCAAGCAGAGAGAAAACGAATCATCAGAGAAACAGATAAGAGACTGAAGAGTCTTCTGACCCAGTCGCAGCCAAGAGCGGGCATTTCTGAGTAAAACCTGGTTACCAAGAGTACCGGCTTGACCTGTGAATCGGAGAAGGGGAGAAGCACGCTTGGGAGGTGAAGGAGCGAAGCCGCGGACAGTCTGAAGTGCAATGAGGAAAGATGGTGCAGGAGGGCTCGGTAGCTCCCTCCCAGCTCTCTCTCCCAGTGAGAAGTCAGAGGGATTGAGAGATTATTGTTTGGCTGGCAGCCCAGAGTCCCCAGATGTCTGAGCGAAGGCCCCTTCTACGCCTGGTAGTGGCAAATGTTTCTTTTCCTCTAGTTCCTGTTCTAAGTGTGGCTAATCCATCCCTTCCCTCCTTGAAGGAAATCAAGTTATTCAATACATTAACATTTATCATGATTTTGAAAGTGTATGCTTAGCATGGAGGGATGGTTACATGTGTTCCTGAAGGAAGATTCCAGCAACTTAGAACTGGGCAAACACCCGGATTTGACAAATTACGTGCTTTGGTGTTCTGAGTCGCTCTGGATTAACTACAAGCCCATTCTTGAATGTGTTTCCAATAAAAGGGGAAAGGTAATGCAGTGTCCAAATTTGCTAATTAGTGCAATGATTAAAGCAAGACTTTCAAGTGCAGCCTTTCATAAACTTGGCGACCTTTTGAACACAAACAGGATCTGACAAAGGTAGTCGCACTGTGGAGCGCAAATGAGCAAGCGACGCCAGTTCCCCTGGAGCAGCTCATGGCTGCTAGCCTTGTCCCCCAGGGTGAAGTGTGCTGTGCTGAGACCATCCCCTGGTTTCCCAGTGCTGTTCTGGGACCAAGTTAAACTTCAGCAAAACTAAAGTGCTATGGTCCAGTCATTTGGAAAACCTAGGAGGTGGGTTAAAAGATTTGCAGCCTTAATTCTTTTAGCAAAACATCAAATAATTAATATTTTGAAAACTTCTGGATGGGAGAATATAAATACCTGATAAGAATTTTTGAAGCCCTATAGAAAAAAAAGGAAAGGAAAGGAAAGGAAAGGAAAGGAAAGGAAAGGAAAGGAAAGGAAAGGAAAGGAAAGGAAAGGAAAGGAAAGGAAAGAAAAAGAAGCCCTAGCTGGTTTGGCTCAGTGGATAGAGCGTCAGCCTGCGGACTGAAGGGTCCTGGGTTTGATTCCAATCAAGAGCACATGCCTGGGTTGTGGGCTCGATCCCCATTAGGGGATGTGCAGGAGGCAGCAGGTCAATGATTCTCTTTCATCATCGATATTTCTAATTCTCCCTCTCCCTATCCCTCTCCCTTCCTCTCTGAAATCAATAGAAATGTATTTTTAAATAGAAAAGATGAGAAGGCAGTGAGAAAAAGCCCTGACATTCCTGGAGCTAAGTCCAGGTGTGCGAACTCCCGGCTGTAGCACCCTTGGGTGAGGAGCTGAGCCGCAGGGTCGTAGCGCTCTGCGGGGCAGGTGGGGAAAGAAGGAGCCGGCCTCTGCTGATCTTCAAAGATCAGCAGAGGCCGGCTCCTTCTTTCCCCACCGCAGGCCTCCACCCTCCCGCACCGAGTCCTCACCATCTCCCCCCACCCCAGCTCAACACAGGCTTTCCTTAATGCAGCTGGTGAAAAAAATAAAATAGAAAAGTTACACTTAGAAGTGGAAGCCCTGGGTTGGGCTCCCTCACAGGCTGCGTGATACTCCCACAAGCCACCTAACATCTCAGTTCCTCATCTGTAAACCTGGAGCCGCTCCACCCATGGGGACAACGGGAAAATCAAATGAGATGGTTTCAGGGAAAGTGTTGGGAAGCTGCTTCTGTCCTTCTATGAATCCACAGGGAACAAGAATTCTCAAAATCACCCCAAATGACCCTACTTTCCCTTTTTACAATTTCGTGTGTGTGTGGTTGTTGTTTTTTACTAAAAGAAACTCAGAATTCCAGAATCTAACTCACCACCTTCACAAGAACCTTAACTCATAGTTTTAATTCTTTTTAACGCATAAAAGGGATCAGGCCCCGACAGCTACTCAAACTTGAACGAACAAAAGTTGAGATTTGGACGAACTCATTTTCTGGCTTTGCCTCTAGACATGACTGCCGTTCTCCACGGAAACTGAAGCAGAAACCACCCTCGTATTTACCTTTCTGAGGTCCACTCTCTGCTGTTAAAAACCCGTAGCAGCATTACAACGGTAACGTTCTCCTCGGTTTTATAAGGAGAGGAGAGTGACCGGGAGAAAGACTAGGAACTTGGCATACAAGTGAACCATGCTCTGGAATTCGGGTGGGTCTAGGAAAAAGTACAGACTCCAGTGGAAAACATATACGGGTGTGTGAGAAATCCCCGTAAACTAGAAATTGAGTACATACTGCGCAGGCTGGTATGGAAAGAACCCACAGTGCTTTCGGAAATCGGAGAGTAAGTTTGGCACCAAGAGAGCACCAGGTGTCCTGGGACGTGGGGACATTTGCAATTAGTAGCAGGCTTCTCTGGATCTGAGGGCCCTCGTTAGCATGTGCATCCACCAGGTCTCCTGGAGTTCTGTGCTAGAACGGCAGATGGCCAAGGTTCTCCATCACTTGACCTCAGTTCCCCACCTCCTTCCTCTCTTCCCTATCAGCCCCGCCCGTCACTTGGTCTGGATTCGTCCCCTCCTTGTTGCCTTTGCCTGTGTGGTCTCATTCCTGGAAGCCATCATTCCTTTCCTTTCCCTCTCAGTCTCATTCTCCCCTCAAGACCCTTTCAGGCCCGCTAAGCTCGGCTTTCCCTTCCCCACGGAGCCAGACCACGTCTCCCTGAATTTCATTTCTCTAGGCTGAAGCAAACCCAGCCTGTGTCTGTGCCATGAAGTTCGTATCTATCATGTCCCGATGTGAGCAGTGCGGGCCCCACCTCTTTCCCCAGTCAGATCCCAGGCCCCTGGACAGCCGAGGGCACAGGGCACAGGGCTGAGCAAGAACCAGCCGCCCCTAGCTGAGTCCTGCTGGCACCTTGAGGTGGGGGCATGGCTCCCTGTTTGTAATCTCAGCCTAATGCCAGGCAAGCTTCATCATCCCCCTTTTCCCAAAGGAGGAAACTGAAAACCAGGGCATGAAATCATCTGTCCAAAGTCACCGGCCCAATTCCCTGAGTCAGCCTTGACACAGTGCTCTGACGTTAAGTAGCTTGCCCCATTGTTGCAGCCAGAAGACCTGAGATTTGAACCCAAGTCTGCATATCTGGCTCCAACCGTTACTTCCACTATATCATGTTGCTTCCCTATCAACAATATGCTCAAGACGAAGTTGAGCATGGGGCAATATTAAATGAATATGCAACGATTCACCCCATTTTGTCAAAACCAAGGAAAACAAGCTGCAAATCTGACCAGAGCCGCACACAAAGTCTTAATATATCTAAAAATCCTAGATATGCATGTGCATTATTTCTCAATACTTTCTTTTTAGAGCAATTTTGGGTTTACAACTAAATTAATAGGAAGATGTAGGGATTTCCATATCCCCCCGCCCCACACAGGCACTGCCTCCCCCATTATCACCATTACTCAGCAGAGTGGTACCTTTCAGACCAAGGGTGAGCCTTCATTGACACATTGTAATCACCCAGAGTCCGTAGTTGACATTAGGGGTCACTCTCGCTGGTGTACATTCTAGGGCAGTGGTCGGCAAACTCATTAGTCAACAGAGCCAAATATCAACAGTACAACAATTGAAATTTCTTTTGAGAGCCAAATTTTTTAAACTTAAACTATATAGGTAGGTACATTGTTATTAACTTAATTCGGGTACTCCTAAGCTGGCCTTTGCTAAAAACTGAAGGGGCCAAAGAGCTGCATGTGGGTCACGAGCCGCAGTTTGCCAACCACTGTTCTAGGGGTATAATGACGCGTATCCACCAATACGGTATCACATAGCATGGTTTCCCTGCCCTGAAATCCTCTGGGCTTCCCTTATTCATCCCTCCCTCCCTCAATTCCTGGCAACCACTATGTTTTCCTATCTCCCCAGTTTTGTCTTTCTCACGGTGTCACATGGATGGGATCATACAGTGGCCCTCTCAGATTGGCTTGTTTTACTTACTGATTGGCATTGACGCTTCCTCCATGTCTTTCCTCGCCTGTAGCTCACTCTCCCTGGGTGGTTATGATGGGACCAAGGCAAACCTTGGCCCTTCTTCTTCTTTGATTTATAGTAACAGGCTCTAATGATTTATAAGCATGTTCATGTTATGTATCACCTGGGTCACATATAATTCCATATATGCCACATGCTTAAAATTTTTTTTAATGTAGTAGCTATGTTTACAGCTCAATTTCTCCAATAGTCAAGGACATTTCTGCGTGGCAGCCCTGCTCTCATCCATGGAGCCGCCTCCATCTGGGCACCAGAAAACCCTCAAAGCAGCGGGGTCTGAGATGAATGAGCTCTTATCTTTCCAACTCCTCTTAGTGGCAAAACCCGGGCATCGCCCAGGACAGGTGTTTTTATAAAACTTCCCTACCTGCTTCCATGAGCTCAAGTTTGGAGTCTAGTCTCTCTGAGCTTTTCCTTGAAATTTTACTTTATAGAAAGTTAAAGCTTTAAGGGCTTTCAGAGAAGTTAGTACGCACCCCCCTCCTCCCATTACAGATGGGGAAACTGAGGTCCAGAGGGAACATGAGACTTGCTGAAGATTCCAACGCATGTATAGGAGCTGGTTCTCCTCCACACGTGGGTCTCCTTGCCCACCAGGCCTCCTCCCAGCCTAGGGGGCACTCAAAGAGGAAGAAATCAACCCAAACTCAGGGGGAAGCAAAATAATGGAACCATCATCTCCTAGTGTGGAAAGAGAGCTAGGAGGAATGAGTGGGAGATAACAGAAAGTCAGTTAAACATTTGCAAGTTTAGAAAAGGTATAGGTTCCTGCTTCCCCTAAACTGCTGACATTTGTCCATAGCTCCCTCCCTGAACTCGCTCATCCTGAAGGCAGTCCTACGAGGACAATCCCCGGGGACTGAGGGACTGGGCTGAGAGGCATTTATTTATTTATTTTTATTAATTTTTTTTTTTTTATTTCAGAGAGGAATGGAGAGGGAGAGAAAGATAGAAACATCAGTGGTAGATAGAATCACTGATCAGTTGCCTCCTGCATGCCCCACACTGGGGATCGAGCTCGCAACCTGGGGAATGTGCCTTGACTAGGAATCAAACCGAGACCTCCTGGTTCATAGGTTGATGCTCAATCACTGAGCCACCCCAGCTGGGCTGGGGGGCATTTTAGTATTTTTCTAATGGAAAGCGGTGAGCCTGGGTGCTATTCTGCTTACGCCATATAATCAAGCAAGCCCTGCCTGCCGCACATGGCCCATCTGATTCCACAGGTAGTCACATCCTGTCCACAGGTCATCACAGATGCCCAGAGAAGAACCAGCTCTGGCAATGCTTGAGGGTCATGGGAAACAAAGGCACACCAGATCCAGCCAATGTCATGGGAAGCTCCTGGGGTGTCCCGTTTGTTTGTTTGGTTTTATTTTCTAGGCTTAGGGTCAGAGGTTAGGGTTAGGGTTAAGGTTAGGGTTAGGGTTTCAGGGTTAGCAGTTAGAGTAAGAGTTAAATTTTAGGTTCTAGTTTAGTGTTAGTGTTAGCATCAGTACTCGAGGCTTGGCCTAGGGTTAGGGATAGGGTTAGTGTTAGTTTTAGTTAGGATTGAGTTAGTTTTAGGTTTGCGGTTAGGAATAGGCATGAGTTTAGGTTGGGGTCTATTGTTTTTTTAAAATGAACTTTATTGGGGCAGCATTGTTTGATAACATTATATACGTTTCAGGTGCACAATCCTTCAATCCATGCTCTGTGTGTTACATTGTGTGCTCACCACCCGAAGTCGTCTCCTGCCATCACCATAGAGTTGACTCCCTTCCCCTCTGGTAACCGCCATACTGTTGTCTGTGTCTATGAGTCTTCTGTTAGTTTGTGCTGCTTTCTGTTTCTTACATCCCACATGTGAGTGAAATCATATGGTTCTTGTCCCTTCTGTCTGACTTGTTTCACTCAGCATGATACTACAAATCTGCAATCACCACTTGTTTATAATGATTACCCACCACAAGGGGCCTGGTGTTTTATAAAAAAAACACACACCACAAAAACCTGTGACCTAGCACCCAGTCGGGCTCCTGGCAGAATGTGTGAGGCCCATGGCAGCTCTGAGAACTGCTGACATGTGAGGCTTGAGGCGATCCTTCCCACCAGAGAGAAAGGGAGAAAGAGAGAGAATTCCTTGTGGCCCCGGTACCTCTGAAAAGGGACAGAACACTGTGCTCCCTTCCAGGCCTGGGTGGTGGCTCTGCTAACAGGTTTGGTTGTCAAATAACTTTAGAAAAAACTGGAGTTGTATCGGATATAAACACCTTTCCATACAAGGGAGCTGCCTTTCATCCATTAAGACCAAACACCCATGCTGCAAGCCCTGGTGCCCGGGACCTCTGCCCTGGAGGTGGGTGAGGCTGCTCACTGCCCAGCTCCCACCTCCTGGGGTGGAGGGCTGTTCCCACCCACTCCCTCAGCTGTCACCTAAGCAGTAGCTCATAGGTCTGGTTTGCACACACGCCCTCCCCGCATCGTCCCTAGAGAGCCAGGCCCTTCTGCACTTCCCCGGATCTCTGGGGTCTTCAGCTGAGGTGGACCCCAACACTTGGACTCAAGGTAAGACCCCTTGAGTGGAGTGCTGCCCACTGATCAACTAGGAAAGGGAAAATAAAAGCACTCAAACCTCAGAGGACCCGGTCTTTCTGGAAGGTTCAACCAAAGTGAGGCATCTTGACCTCAGGCATAATGATTTTCCTACTCTCCACTCTTTAATTTCAACCAGTGCATATCTTACAGATTTGAAGAAAGCTTCGACTTGTGAAACTGCTAAAAAACGATCAAGCAGTACCGCATGAGATTGCCAATATGGCATTAACTGTGTAAGGAAAACAAGTGATTAACACTGTACCATAAACAAAGGCTTTGGGTGTGAAGCTAATAATAAAGCCTCAAACATGCTTCTAAAAGTAGCAATTAGCTATTCATTCAGATTAAATTTACAAATAAGTAACTTGCAGAGTGAGTGCAGAGCTTCCAGTCTTATTAAAGACCTGGATTTCAATGAGAAGATGTCTAACAAGCCCAGCTGTCTGGAAAAGCACAGGTACTTAGGTGTATTTCTTTCAAGATTTTGTGTTATCCACAAGTCTCATTGCATGTGAGAAGTAATGCGATTCTTAAATTGTTAAACAATAGCAGCTGGCCAGTTACCTCTAAACTGTCTAGTCCACCACATTTTACCTTAGGTTTTCAGGATCTACCCAAGACCTGGTTAGCTCTTATTCACAATTGTTGAGAGTGATAAGAGAGATTCCACTTATATTACTCTAAATTAATCCTAGCTCTGTGAGGTGAGTCTCATTTGTATAACTTTCTTTAATTTCTCTAGCTACGGCCACCCTAATATTTGAAAAATCTCCTTTTACCCTCCTCTTCCTCCTCCTCCTCCTCCTTTCTTCTTCTTCTTCTTCTTCTTCTTCTTCTTCTTCTTCTTCTTCTTCTTCTTCTTCTTCTTCTTCTTCTTCTTCTTCTTCTTCTCCTCCTCCTCCTCCTCCTCCTCCTCCTCCTCCTCCTCCTTTGATATTCTTTAACCCATATCTCTCTCTTTTCTCCCAATATTTACAAAGCGATTTCCCCAGCTTGCATATAAGAACCTATTCATCTCTAATCATTTTAGCCAATCTGTTTCAATGTTCTATCAACTATCTTATTCAATTACCCATAGCACTTGCTATTTCTGCCACCAAAATTTAGGTTGTGCATTTTCACAGTTCAATTCATTTGAAATCCAGGATGGCTCATAGAACTAAGGGCTTTGTGAGCACTAACCTCACAGAGCTGCATTAGCTCTGCAGCTGAATGCTGGACACTGATAGTTAAACATTCGATGAGAATGTTAAACAAGTAAATTAACTCTCAGACTCTCACGTGCGCTCAAATATTCGCCATGGGCCATCCTGGAAGAGAAACTTGAGGTCATTCTGCTCAAACCTCTCATTTTACAGATGAGGAAAACAGGAGTAATGGATACCTAGCGATACTAAATTATAGCTCTTCTAAAACTAGATAGCAGAACTAGTAGGCTTCTTAATGTGCTCAATTACTATACGGACTCCATGAGCTGATGAGTGTGCTGCGACCTTGAGCGTTTACATTCTGTGGTTTTCCAAATGCTTATGTTTCTAATGTAGTATTTGTAAGCCCCAGTCCTGGTAACCTATTACCACAGAGGCCTTACCAATCCTCAGCTCTGGGCAGCCCACCTCTTCCATACTCCAGCAGTGTTCCCAGGCTGCCCAGCCATGGCAAGGACACCATAGATGTAACCAAAGATACCAGTTCCTGCCTGGGAGTCCGTTAGAGGCCTTGCAGCTGGCTGAACTCCTTTCTTCATCTCTTATTACCAACCCTACATGCTACTCCAGAGCTAACCCACCTTTGTTTCCCATCCTTTAGTCTGTTCCTCTTACACCAGAGGACCATCATTCCCTGGACTAAGAACTCAGTTCCTCAATTTTCATCCTCTACTGCTCATTTTTTTTCCGTACCTTTTATTCTCCTTCTCCACACCTGGAACCTATGTTCAATACATACATATGCAATGGACATCACTTCTCTTTCCCTCCCGTCTGAGGGAAATAGGTGTCCCTCTCCTTTCTAAGACTTACACCCATCCCTGGAGAACCAGGGCCTCCTTGTCCACCCTCAAATCTTGGACCTCTATGGCACGTCCCCTTTTTTGAAATCTTGCCTCCCTAGTTGCCCCTCTGTGGAACTGACATAGCTGTTCAGCCACCTGCTGCTATTTCTCCAGCTTCTTTGCTGGGAAGTCCTCTCTCCTCTTCAATCCAGGCAGTCTCCAAGAATCTGCTCTCAGCTGCCTTCTGCTCTTCATATTTTTCTTTTTAGCAAATCTCATTGAGTCATATTTGGTCAACTTCTACCTCTTGTGCAATGACTCCCAAATATTCACAACTAGCCCCAGATTTACTTCCTAGAGTCGGGCACCTCAGTGCAAGCAAGCTCAGAGTCAATGTCATCACGATGCCTTCAATGCCCTCTCCTTATCATTCAAGGTTTCCTCTTCATCCAGGCACCAAACCCCATGGTTCTTCCAGCTCCAGTTCCCCCATCACCACTTCACATCTTATAGGGGCACGAATTCCACCTGGTGGTAACCCAAAGCAGTGATGCTCCCGAGTTCATGCATTGCTTGGACGAATGCATAAACCTCCTAAGTCATCTCTCTTCAGCTACTGTCTCAATCTGCCTGGCTAGCTGAACCTGGCTGCTTCTGGCCTGTTGGAAGATCAAACTTTTCAGTTTAACCTCCATGGCCTTTTAAAATCTATCGCCATTCTAGCTTCCAATCTGGCCTCATACTAACTTTCTTGAGTTACCACAGTGATTCTCAACCATGGATACACATTTGAAACAAATGGGGAGCTTTAAGAAGTAGCAAAACTCAGGCTCCTACTCATATATCCCTCTCCTTGCCCCCACGAGAGATTCTGGTTCAATTGGCCTATGGTGGAGCCATAGCATTTGGGCATTTGAAAATCTCCCCAGGTGTTTATCTTATGTAGCCATGGTTGAGAATCATTGGTGTATTCTCTGACTGCATCAAATGAGTACTCAGGAAAGTACATTACCACCACCCCATACTTCTTTGTAGGCAATTCCCCATCCAAGCAATCCTCCTCCCCTCCCCCATCCCATTCCTTCTTCCCAGCAGAATGCTTAAAAACTTCTGCGATTCTTCCAGTTGGAAAGAACCCACCCTTCTCCAGGAAATCCTTAGTTTGTTTCTACATATCTCATTCATGCATGTGAGTCAAGAAGACTGTTATATACAGAAATATAGAGTAGAATAAGACAAGGTTCCTGCCTTAATACTCCTGTAGTATTTTGAATGAGAGAAAAACATGAACCAATGAATAACATAAGTTTTATGGTAGAAATATAGAAGTGTTCATGAGACAGGGCTTAGACATGAAGGATTCTATTCTGCTTGGTGTGATAACAATTTATGTATATGTCATCTCTTCTATTGGATGGTATATTTTTGAGGGCCAGAACCATGCATCATTCACTCACCTTTATGTGTTTCAAAGACCACATCTTTCATATAATAGTATTACATGTTTGCTGAATAATTGAGTCAATGAATGGTAGGTTGGAGATTAGTGGTCATTGGAGAAGAGTGGCACCTCCAAGAAAATAGTGGCATAGTTCAGTGCCCGGCCAGGGCAGAAGGGTATCCCACCAAAGTTCAAAGACCCATGTCATCATTTACAGTTCTAAGCAATGTGTGAGTTTTATAATTACCCTCTAACATTGTTCCATGTTTTTTAATGGTGATAAGAATAGCATATTAGAAACTAGGTTTACTTCCTCCTGATTGAGAAGGTGGTAAATAAACTTATCCCCTTTGATTTTAATAAACAAATCTTAGAGATCAATGGGCTGGTTTGCTGTCTAAGGGGAAGAACTAGGGGGTGGGGGGGGAGGATAAGGAGAAACATCTATACACCCAACAGATGCATAACTTCCCTCTTTCCCTCTTGACTGTGCCATGATCTTCAAATTAAGCCCTTGGGTCTCTTAAAGATGTGCTCAAGAAAGCTGCTAAAATGGCCCCCAAATGAATGGATATCAACAGGATCAAGGAGCCAGTGTACCTGTGAGAGTAACTGTGCTTCTCCATTGGAAATATTCAATCGTCCCAGCAACTCCAGGTCTGATTCATCTCCCCATAAGAAATACACTGTCCTTGTGGGGAAAGCCAGATCTGAACATGTACTCTGGGAGGGCACTCATGAACCACAGCAGACGTCATTGACTGAGTGACAGGGTTAGTCCAGCTTCTGGGAGTGCCTGCATCAGGACAGATAAAAGAAAGGTTTCTTAGCTCAGGGGATTTCAACACTATGGAAACTCATTTCCCACAGAGATAGAACAATGTGTAAATATTATAAATCACTCCAAAGAAGCAATTTAGAAAACTTCACATGTAATGATAAATGTGTTGAAACCACTCACATTATTTTAATTTATGGATTGATTATTAGTCCATTTTTTATTATTCTGTTGACTCATTTTAGAGTGATGAGTACGAGTCATTAAAACTTTTTTTTTTTTGAATACCTATTGAATGCCAGGAATTGTGTTACTGTGGGTACAGAGATGAACATGGCCCCAATCCTGCCCTCAAAGAACTTGCCACATGGAGGGGAAAACAGGCACATTGAGAGAAAATCATGATGCTGCACTAAGTGTAGTGATGCTACATTTTAGTGGTAAAGGAGAGTTGGGGGGTCTTAAAAGAACCTGCAGCGGGAAGAGATTGCTATGGGAAGAAACACAGACTTTTGAAAGGTTATATTTGCATCTAGAGATATTTGCTTTAAAAGGGAGTCAGTTGGGAAGGAGGTCAAGAAAAAGCCATAGATGAGCAGGGCAAAGCTATGAAAGGGCAGGGGAGAAGGGATGGAAACGAGAATTATCTAGGTGATAAGATTGAAGACCATGTGGCCATGGTCAAGGGTTGCAAGTGGTGTGGCACAATGCTGACTCCCTGTCAGGGAACACTGACTTTGTACCTTGGGGAACAGAATCAATGGGTGTGGAAAAGACCTTTGAGGAGGAAAGGAATCCACATTCTTCCATTTCCTCGTTGGCTGTGTGATGACTCTTCAGCCCACGGGAGTACGTCTTCATACATTCCCCCAGAATCACTAGCAGCTCAGCCGGTGGGCACATTTTATTCCTCATCTTATTCAGCACTTCTTAGTATTTCATACTATTGCTATGGGCTCTCCCAATGACTTTTCTGGCTCCTTCTCAGCACCATTTTAGACACTTCTTCTTCTTCCAGTTCTTTACATGGCACTTTTCCAAACCCCCATATTCCAAACTATTCTTCTCAACAGACACACACTCCTGTCCCCACTCCCACAGCTTGAGATCCTACCTTCAGGAAGCCTAGACTATGGGTCCCCAACCTCTCCATTGTGTGGGTTAAACATGAACGTGTGGTCTTGCTTGGATATCAAGGTGGTTAAAGACCAAGTCCTGCTTGGCTGCATTATGTGTGTGTGGTTGTGGACCTAGACTCAGGGGAAGTGTCTTTATAATTCAGTCATACGTCACTATTCACTGACACCAGTTACACAGTATAGATGATGGCGATATTTGAAAATGTATTTGCAATCACTTTTGCATAGCACATACTGGCTCAGAAATTAGGCTGAGGCATATGGTTCCAACTAGACTAAGGTAATCTTTGGGAAGTTGTACTAGGACATACAAACTTGACTCAGTGGGTAGACTTTGTGAATTATTCATCAATAATGAGTGTGTGTGTGTTCACTCATATTTATTGAGGACTGTGTGTGTGTGTTTGTGTGTGTGTGTGTTTCATTTTTCTCCTCTTCTTTGGTCAAGAAGCATTTGAAACCCATTGACTCCCAACCTCAGTGGCCCATCAGGGTGAGAGTGTGTGGAGGTAGCTCTTATTAGCCAGAAACTCCCGACTTAGCTCCCTTCCCCTTAACATTAGCATCACAGGACCTTTGACAATCGGGAGTGGCCAAGACCTTGGTTTCCAGCTATGCTTTTCATAAAGGAACTTTCCAGATAGAGACCAAACACTGGAAAAGAACTGCTGTCTACAGGACTGTTTGTAATACTGTACGGTGATTTATAAACAGTGCTTTTAAAAACATCATAAAGTCCGCTAGTGACCTTGAACTTTCTCCCACATAAAAGCCATATGCCCAGCAAGCTTCTGAGAGGCCCCTTCTCGGCCGAGTTTTGTGAGAGAAATCAGCCTTCCTGGTCCCCACACCTTCCTCTTCTTGGAATGAGGTGCCTTCTCCCAGCATCTGCAGGGGTGCTTCCCCATGGCCACTGTGGGAGCGATGAGGCCCGTCATGGACACTGGCTTCTGCGTTCTGTGCTATAGTTCCATGAGCAGCCCTGGGTGCAAAAGGCTGATGCCACCAACAGGGCAGCCTCCTCCAGCCTCAGCCTCCATCACCTGGGCACACTGGAAGTGCACTTTTTCAGAACTCAGCCCAGACCACTGAACCCGAATTTGCATTCTAATAGGATCCCCACAGAATCTGCACATTAAAGTTTAATAACCACTAGCCTAAAGCAATGGCTTTGAAATTTCACAATCCCCCTACACACACACACTCACACACACACACACACACACACACACACACACACACACACACACACATACACATGAACACATACATGAACAATACATACTTTTTTTTGTGCTGTACTAACATAGGATGTACATTATAAAATATGCATAAAATATAAACTTTTAAAAGGATGCAGTAGAGTCTACATTTGAACGATTCTATTGCTATTACCTCCTTGCGGCCCGCTCTTGGATCACCTCGGCTCAACACATCAGATGCCTGTTCTAAGGAAGCAGGTAGAGCTGAGGGGTCCCTGAGGGCGCTGTGGAGGCTGGTCAGCGTGCGGAAGCTGCGTGGGATATGAAACACACATAGAGAGGGATGTGTTGGACTAAATGGGGTATGTGATACCCCAAGTGCTTATCAACTTGGTCAGTTTGAGAAATGTAATAACATTTTCTCTTCAAGGCAGAACATTGAAGGATAGTCCTTGTGCTCTGAATCCAAATCGAGTCTAAGTCTTTATTTCTAGCTTGGTCATTCAAGTCAGTGACATATGTGTGCCCCTCCCCCATCCCCACCTCCACCCCCACTTAGTTTGGAACTGGTTCCCCTCTGACCCAGAACATCATATTCCATATCTTCAAATGAGCCCCTCCAGTTACAAAACCTGGACAGCTCTGAGTTCTCTGGGACAGCCTCTGCCCATACTTCTCCCTCCAACAGTAAGTCCCTACCATTCGGCAGGCCTCATGCTGGCATTAGATTTGAAAGACGAATTGAATACCCACCCACAGAGCCTTGTTTAAAGAGAAAGAGAAGTTTCTAAACAGATCATTACATCAACACCTGGAGTTTGGTCATGAGGTGTGGACAGTTTGCAAAAGGCAGAAGAGAGGACCAAGAGGAACTCTCTCTCTGGGAGCCAAAGGAGGGGGCATTTGAATGGGGCCTCAGGGGTGAATAGGAGTTTGTCAGGCACGGGGCGCAGAGAAGGAATTGAGGGTCAAGTGACCTGTCTGAGCAAAGGCACTGGGCAGGAAACTGCTTTGTCAGCGTTCCTCTTGGGTGAAGCGCACTCTGCTAACGCAGTCCATGAAAAGGAGCCTTGTGTTAACATGATAGTCGCCCCCACTTGCTGGACACCCAGTCCTTTGGTCTCCACAATCGCGTGTCTGAGAGTCCCTTCTTCCTTACGAGTTGGCCAGGACAGCGGGTGGAGAGTTTCTCGGTAGGAGCAGCCCATTTACCGTAAGATCCGGAACGTTTGGGAATGGTCTTTGTTGGGTCAATTGACTTTTCAGATTAACTTCATAAAAATGGAAAATCCGATGGAAAAACCATCCTAATTTTGTTTTACTTTGAAGAGATAACTGCGGTTAACATTTTAGAGGCGTTTCGTTTTAATCCTGCCTAGAGAGACCACGAGAGCGATCACACCATCCACTCAGCTTTACACATGCCTGTCTCTAACTTTGCCTGTTTAGCTTTGCCATGATTTTTAGACTACCTAACATTTCAGTGTATAAATAGTTATAAATGTAAAATCCATCCTTTATTATGGGTGATCCAGGTGGGTTTGAATATTTTAATAGTATAACTAATGCAGAGAACATGCTTACATATAATCCTGACATTTCTTATTCCTTCTTAGATAAACACTGGGTCAAAGAGTAGAAATCATTCTGAACTTTGAGTAGAACTTGTCAAACCGCCATCGGAAAAGTGATGCCAAATCACTCTATTGGTGTACAGAGCCATTCACCTCCACATGCTGGTCCAAGAGGAATGCTGACATGGATTTAAAACCTTTGGTCATGACTAGCTGTGTTTCTTGGACCCGTGGCCCCTTCTTGGTCTCCTTTGCTGTGGCCCTGCTCCGCCGGCCCCGGAGCTGCCCAGCTCAGCATGGACTGCTTCTCCCACACTCTCTGTCTAGGAGAATTCACCTGCTTACATGTCTCAAACTCCATTTGTACTTAGACATGAAAGGCGGTCCTCCTGGCCGGCCCTTCCTTGAATGACAGACACATAGACCCCAGTCTCATCGCTGCTTAGGTGTCCCAGGCAACCCTGTGCACCCCCTCAAACCTCACCCCAGGCGGATCCTCCTGCACTGACATTAAGTACTGAGTGAGACCCGGCTGGTGTGGCTCAGTGGTTGAGTATTGACCTACCTACCAGGAGGTCACAATTCGATTCCAGTCAGGGCACATGGCTGGGTTGCGGGCTCGATCCCCAGTGTGGGGTGTGCAGGAGACAGCCGACGATGGTTCTCTCTCATCATTGACGTTTCTCTCTCTCGCTTCCTCTCCCTTCCTCTCTCTTAAATCAATAAAAATATTTTTTTAAAAAAAGAACGTACCAAGTGAGCTCCAGTCCCATAGGATAGCAAACCATTGGGCATCTGGGTTATCTGATAACATAGGAATGCTTTTTGAATTTCAGAGGAAGGTCCAGTGCCATCTGAGCCAGTAAACTCCCACCATCCTAGTCACCTCATTTTCATGCAGGGATGTCAGGAGTCAGCTTTGGGACCTCATCTGCCTGTCCACCCTCACCCCAAGCCCACCTGTTAGAGTTGCCCTTTGAGTCCACCTGGAATGGGGTCCTCGCTTCTCTCGATCTGCTGGCACCGCCCTGGTCCAGGCAGCAGCATTTTAGGCTTGGGTCCCTGAAAGCAACAGTTCACCATACTCTCAGCATCCATGCTTGTGTCTTTCCAACCCACTCCCCATGCTGGGTCAAAGTGATGACTTTGAAAAGCAAGTCTGGCCTGGACGGTTTGGCTCAGTGGGTAGAGCACTGGCCTGTGGGTCCCGGGTTTGATTCCAGTCAAGGGTATATACCTTGGTTGCAGGCTCGATCCCCATCCCTGGTTGGGGTGCATGCAGGAGGCAACCAATCGATGTATCTCTCTCACATCTATGTTTCTCTCTGTCTTTCCCTCCCCCTTCCACTCTCTAAAAATCAATGGAAAATATCCTCAGGTGAGGATTAACAAAACAAAACAAAAAAAGCAAGTCCGAGTCTCTCTCTGCTGTGACTGAAACCCTGAGGTGCTCCTTTTCCTAGGAGGAAGGCAATGGTCCTCAGGGAGCCCACTGAGCCTTCACGGCATGGCTCTGGCCTCAGCACCTTGTCCTGTATCTAGAGAGAACCTCTGATCGGTTTCAGACAGACAATGACTAATGTCTAGTGTATGTTTATATCCTATCTGCACAGGGTATCCTGATACTAAACAATGAGCTGCTGTCCATCTGAAATTTAGTTTTAACTGGACATCTTGTATTTTACCCAACAGCCCTAAAAACACCACAATTGGGCCAACAGTACTCAAGCCGATTAACCACCGATGGTTAGAGCATTTTTTTTCTCACACTGTTTACCGATGGGTATTGCTTCTCTTGGAGGGCTCAGGCTCTGACTGAATGTGAAGGGAAGTATTTTGACATGTGAAATTTCCTTATTATCACTCAACGCTCACAGCGTCTATGTTTTCAACTTTGGGACAAGCAGACAATTCGGAAATACTGCCAGTTCCTAAAGTAAACGGACTGCAATCCAAGAATGTCGGTGTTAGCTGTGTTCCCCGGAGACCCTGTGCTATCCAGTTTCCATATCAGAGCAATGTGGTCAAAGATTAGACTGACAGTGAGAGTGGATTTCAAAACCTTCAGAACACTCGTCCCATTGTTAAATAACTCGGTCCCAAATCAAGCAAAAGTCACACTAGCCCTTTTCTGGGACGAGATTCCAATCATGATAATAACGAGCATAGAAAACACCAAGGAGAAGAATTCCACCCTCATAAGCAGGTGAGTCACACCCAAGTCCATTAATCATCCATCAGAGACCAACAGTTCCAAATTCATTTTAAACAGAAGGACAAGTGGTCAGAATGAAGCCAGTAAACGAAGCCAGCCTGAAGTCGGTGTGTACATTCATAATGTGATTCTCCTTCTATATCTCCATGCCTTCACATCGTAAAAATATTATAAATGCGAGACCGAGAAAGACGTGAGTAGTTAACGGTGGTGCATTCACTGTCTTAGTGAGTGAGAGGTTTATTTAGGGGGAAATCACCTTAAGACATTGCAAATTTTATAACGATCCCTTATATAAACTCCAGGATCTGCCCTGAGCGGCTTCCCAGGACAACGATGAGGGTGAGAGGAAGCGGCACCCTTGCTTGCTCCCCTTTCTTTTCTCCCTTTTCTCACGCTCCAGCTGAGACCAGTTTGAGGTTTCATGAAGTGGAATACACTGAATGAAATCCTTCTCTACCAGGCCCGGCCGGCTTGGCTCAGTGGTTGAGCATTGACCTATGAACCAGGAGGTCACGGTTCCATTTCAGTCGGGGTACATGCCTGGGTTGTGGGCTTGATCCCCAGTGTGGGACATGCAGCAGGCAGCCAATCCATGATTCTCTCTCATCATTGATGTTTCTATCTCCCTCTCTCTTCCTCTCTGAAATCAATAAAAAATATATATGTATTTTTAATCTTTTTCCACCGGCACTGTCTGCAAAAGCAGATGCCTTCCACTCTCACTTACTTCAGGTCACACCAGAAGGACTCCAACGCTCTGCGCTTCCTTCTCCTTATGGGAATGGGACTGTCTTGTCTGTGCTGCCTTTGAACTAATGCAGACAAGATCCCAGGAGCCTCTTCTCTGCCGAGAAGATGGGGGCAGCGCCTCCGGGAGGCTAAGGCAGTCGGTCCGCCTTGGGCTTCTTTCCCCGCCTCAGACATAAGCTTCCCCAGTCATCTCACAACAATGCAGGTCCGAGCCCTGCTGTGATTACAGGGAGACGGTGCTTATTACCAAGCTCTTCACATGTCGGAGCATGGCGAGGCCAAGGGGGTAGACCAAAGGAAATTTCCATTCTCCCTTCAGATGCTGCGCAGGCTTACTCTATAGGAAAGTTAGCTGCTATTAAGTAATAACGTGCAGCTAAAGTTGGTCACTCGTAACAACAGACAGATGGATAATGTTTTATTTGGGTTAGCCAGCTCTCTCGCAAATAAAGGGCCTGAAATTAAACTGTCTTTACAAACACTTTCGGCAAATGATACCTCTGACTTATTCCGGTGCTCAGATTCTTTGCCATGGAAAATGGAAAATGAGTCTCCCGTTGAACCCAGTATGTGTTGAAACTTGTCTTTGCCGAGTGGAGAAAGGTTGACGTTCTATGGAATGAGAAAAAATAAAAATAAAAAAAGACTCTGCGTTGAGGAGGAAAGGGTATAACTATGCAAACCACATTCAGAGATGGAAAGGGACTTTTTAGGACTTATGGAATTCAAAACAATAACAATGGAATGGAAACATAGGAAAAAGGCTAAATATCTGACCACAGAGGCAAATTGGATCATTAGACGCTCCCATGCAATGCAAAATGTGGGGTTTGTTTTGAAAGGAGTGCTTGTTGATTTTCCAGTGGATAATAGGACAAAAGAAAGGCCGGGCCAAGTCACACGCCATCATCACAGGCAAACCAGCCACGGGAGCCTTTGGGGGGCTGCGTTCCTTGTAAGACACGTTCCTGGGCAGCACTGAGAAATTGTGATTCAGAAGGTCAAGTGTGGGCCAAAGAACTGGCATTTCTAATGAACCCCAAGTGATGCCATGCTGCCCTTGGGGGTCCCCCTACTCTATGCTGACCTACCTTCAGTGTCCAGTGAGATGGACCACTCACCTCAGGATATTTCATGATAACCAAGAGAGGTGTCCGCCTATAGAATGGACTAGCCTTGCCATTGACTCAGTGACTTTGAACAAATCGCTCTCTTTTTTATCCCGCCCCCCACCCCGCCCCAGACGTAAAGTACAGTTTAGACCAGATTGGCACTCTTCAAAGTCCTGGAAATGTCAGATAAACGCCAGTTAGGCAGGTGTCTGTGCTGTAGGACTTCTCAGAGCCTGTGCTGTACAAACACGTGGTATGACTCTCCAATGGGTACAGACCGTAGGGTGTTTAGAGGTTTGGTAGGTAAATTGTCCCCGTCATCTGACCACATCACTTGCTTTGGGAACACCTGTAATCACCACGCACAGGGGAGGCTGAGCAGGAGGCCGGCTAAGGTCCTTCTGGCTGCAGCTCTCATGGCCCCGGAATCCATGCTCCCTCCTCAGGCCTCCCATGTTCTCCGGGATGGTCCCCCCTGTCCCAGTAGAATAAGCCAGTGTGCCTGAACTTCTGTCCCTGTGGCACTTCTCCTGGCTACCTGGAGACTCCGTCCGGCAGCTGCCATATTTGTTTATTTAACCCCATGGACTTTCTGTTTCTGCTCCTTTGTTTCAAGGTAGTGAGTCTGAACTTGCAGACAACCCAGTTTATGTGCTTGTGAATTTCCCACGCTGTCTACATAATTCACTGAGTGGCGAACGGTGTAGCGCCGACTCTCGCAGTCCTCATTTAGAACATCAAGAAAATACTTTGTTCCCAGGGTTAGCTAGAACATGGTCTGAAACTGCTTTGAGAAGTGTCTGGTGGCCCCTTCTCAGCCAAAGCCAGCAGCGACCTGATGATCATGGCTCCCATCACCCCCAGTGTGTCTATCCTCACAGACCGCCCGGCCACCACGTCTCCAACCAAGGGCTTCCTGCTTCACAGAACATTTGAGTCATGGTATCTAAGGCCCTATTCCTTGCCCTGAAAAGTTGTCTTGTCAAGATACATTTAAATATTGATTGAGAAGCATTTAATGAGAACACGTATTCAACTTTTCACTTTTTTTCTCCATTCTTCTTCCAGTTGGAATCTTGTTCATTTGGATTTTTTCTATTCCGCATTTTGTCACAGACCAAGATTTAGAGTTTACATTAAAGATAGTCGATGGCTTTACATGTTCCTTTAAGCACAGCACCTTGTAGGTCAGGCCCATCACCCTCCCACACAAAATCTGTAGAAAGGGTGTCTGTGGTCAGGCATTCACTGGGTTTTGTCTCAATGACAATTCCAAGAATTTAATGGCTCGTGACAACAGAAGTTTTTCTCACCATCTGACGAGTCAGCTTTGGTTCAGCTATAGCTTGGGTCCAAGTGCCCCCTCCTCCTGGTCCTCATAGAAGGAACAGCCCAACCCGAGCCTCATCCAAGACCGTGCCACATCCCTCTGTCCAGGTGTGGCCTGGGTCACCCCGCCTCACACTCCATTGGCCAAAGCAGTCACATGACTGCATGGGACATATAGGTGAAAACACACTCCCCTGCAGGGACAATCCCAGGGAGGGATTCTATGGACAGATCCTGGTGGCCAATAACTGGCAGCAACAAACAATGAGCAATGACAACAATGACCGCAGCTCTGCGAGTTAGATCCCAGTTCCTATCGTTAAGACCAAGGTCATTAGGACAGAGGAAATGGGGTCATGGATATGCCATAATCTCAGCTAGTTCTTCCCCCAATGGCAGTGTGATTCTCTGAGGAACCATGGCCAATTCCCCAGCCGCCCAGGAGCTGCCACCCTTCCAGCCTGCCATCCTCAGTCCTCCAGGCCCGAGGGAGGGAATGGGTCTCCAGGAGGAAAGAGTCATTTCCCTGCAGACAAGGACCAGAGGCTGCCCTTGGGAATCCGCTGGGAGTCAACTTGGGCCACCTCATCCCTTCTCATGGATTGTGTTCGTTTCCAAAGCCATCTGGGCACAGCCATCCGTGTCCTCGGCGGACATGGGTGGAATCAAGAAGTCGGCTTAGAACAGGCAGACCAGCCACTGAAGCGTATCCTGGATGGCGGTGGGGAGCAGGGGACGATGGCGGGAGGCCAGTGCCAGAGGTCCCGTGTGCCATGTGGCATGGTCCCAGGATCCAAAGGGAGGATAGCTAAGCCTCACTGATTTTATTGTCAATTACTTTTAAACCTTCTGAGTCCAGTGAACCCTTGTCAAGCATTTCTTTGCCTACTTAATATTTAAACTTGTGTGCCTTTAAAGTGAAATTTAATCCAGGTATTTTGGATTCATAGCAAAAAAAAGAGATCATCAAAAAATTGTTTTGTCAGTAATATTCAACATCCAAGAAAGCTTTTTGAGTTTTTGAGCAACTTTTCTTATAAACAGGAAGCTGTTTTGCTAGAGCTTTAAAGTCAAATTCCCATCGAATTTTGATTAAAGCCGAAGTTACAGTTCGAGTTGGGGTTCACTCCTCCATACTCACCACCTCATGGAAGGGACAGAGAAGGACTCCCTGAGGCGGGAGAAAGTCCAGGTTTGGGAACCTGCTGCCTCCCCAACTTTCATTTGGTCATTTTTCTGTAGGATCAAAGACCTTGTTGCCCCGCCTTCCCCTGCCCCTGGAACACGGAGAGAAGTTTTCCCAGCACAGGCAAATGGGAAACTTACAAACTTGGACTCAGCAGGGCTCTAGGTTTTTAGAAGGTATCAGTGTTGTACTAACTAGGAAAAAAATCGATAATACCTAGCACTGGTCCACTGAGTAGCTGGCATTCACCTATCAAGATGGTATAGATTGGACATTCTGGAAACTAATCAACGATGCTTGCATTGCCTGTGTGCAATAGTCTTACCTGAGAATGCTAAGAGGCAGTGGGGGTGGGGGGAGAGGGGAATCACTTAACCTGTATGTCACGGCCTGCTGGTTCTTCACCTGTGTTCCCGGAGCCACAGCATCACCTGCAAACTTCTCAGACATGCAAATTCTTGGGCTCCACCCAGACTTACTGAATTAGAAACTCCCAGCCTGGCAGGCGGTCCTGAGGCTGCTGAGCTTGAGCACCTGTGTCGGGTGGTGGCCAGCATGGGCGAAGGCGCCTCCGGGGGCCCCTGCTGTCGCCTGCCAGCTGCAGAGAATTTGGGTGATTCACTCAGCCTGTCTGTGCCTCAGTTCCCTCCTCCTGAGGAGGAATAAAATACTGTAAATTAAGAGCATACGATGATGCCCAGCTGGTGTGGCTCAGTGGTTGAGTGTTGACCTGTGAACCAAGAGGTCACAGCTTGTCAGGGCACATGCCTGGGTTGCATGCTCGATTCCCAGCAGGGGACGTGCGGGAGGCAGCCAGTCAATTCTCTCTCATCATTGATGTTTCTATCTCTCCTCCCTCTTTCTTCCTCTCTGAAATCAATAAAAATCTTTTTTTTTTTTTTTTTTTAAAAAAGCACCTGATAAAGTGTAAGTGATAAATCAGGCATGCGAGTGAGGTTGCTGCTGGATCCCCACAGAAGGATGATGGAGAAAGAGGTCATTTGCCAAACTCACTAACACTCGGGAGAACTGCGCGTAGAAGAGGCTACGCAGGTTGATAGCTGGGACTGCTTAATGATAGAAGAGTAACTATTGCAATTATTTCCAATCATTGGTGGATTAGAAAAGAAGAGTGAAGTGTATGTACCCTTCTTTGTGGAAGACAGATAAGCAGTGTATACGAGTGTGAGTGTGTGAGTGTGTGTGTGTGTGTGTGTGTGTGAGAGAGAGACAGAGAGAGAAAGAGAGAGAGAGGCTCAGGAAGAGGCATTTCAGAAAAGGAGGAGGTAACAGAACCTGTAGATTTGAAAGCGATCACATTCAATGCTGGCGGCCGAGGCTTAGGAACTCTGGCCTCGTTCTTCCTTCTGTGAACCGTCTGCGTGAGGAAGGCGGATGTGTCCCACCGCCCAGGTCTCAGCCACCTCGCTTGCGAAATGGGTGTCAGATGCCTAGGTACTGACAATCCTTTCAACTCTGATGGTCTGTGACTCAACAACAATAATGCGTTTCCACAGGCGGTAAAAATATTCTAGACTCTTCCCTTCAGTCCGCAGTGTTTACTTCCTCCGCACTTCCCCTTCCTGCCTGCTGCCCGGGCCAGTGGACAGTGGGCCTCAATGGGGGCCAGTTCACCCTCTTTCCAGGGGGCTTCACGATGGAACTCCCTCCGGAGGGTGAGAATTCCCTCCCGAGGGCTGGGCTTGGGGCTGCAATTTAATCCTTAAACACTCCTGAGCCTGTACCTGGCACCTTGCCAGACTGCCAGGGGTTGGAGATGAATGCTAGGCCCCAGCCCTTGGGGTGGGGGGAGGGGGTTGCTGAGGGTCCGTTTCACTGGGCCAGTTTCTTTGTAAACACCTGTGAACCCCACGTGTCCCTCTCTCTTCCAGGCAGGAGCAGCACCCCATGGTAGCCAGGTGGGCGAAGGGGAGCCAGGACGGTGCACCCGCCTTGAAGAAGACGGCTTCTGACCTGCTGAGTAAGTGACCAGGCAGCAAGCAGTGCTGGGGGCACGGGGTGCAGAGAGGGAGGCCGAAGGTGTCTCCCCTTGGGCGCTGGCCCCCAGCTGCTCTTTTTCACGGAGAGATGCTATACCCAAGACCCAGAGGCTGCAGGTCTTCCTGCCCCGGCCGTGCGCAGGGGCTCTGCTAGGAGGCGCTGCTGGGGTCGTTAACGCTGACACCAGGCCTGCAGGAACGGGGCAGAGGAAGCGGATGCAGCTCTTCCCGGCTGGCCCGCTGCCCCTGTGGGAGAGATTAAGGCAGGAGCTTCATCGCACGGCCTTCACACACCCGGGGCCAAGTTTTCCAGTAGCTGCTTGTGCCCAGGACCCCGTGTTTCACTCACACTCCAATCTGCAGCCTCCGTTCCGATTGCAGCGGCTGGAATGGCACGCTCTTTCCCGCAAGTTGTTTGTTAAGTGCATGCAGTTACTTGTCTCTGCGAAGCGGGAGTTCTGAGCTTGGCTGTGCCCTTGGGCACGCCAGCATGGCCTTGCTTCCAAACGTTCCCCCTGGTCCCGTTCCCCGTGGCCACGGAGACGTGAGGCTGGGGGGGCCCCACAGACCCAGGCTCGCCCATGAGACCCTGGGCGTCTCTTTTAAATGGATCCCCAAATAAGTGGAATAGGCTTCAGTGGGTAAAATAAATTCGGAATAGCTCATGGTCCTTCTCTGCAATGGAAATAAAAAGAGAAAATGACTTTCCTTTCCAAGAAGAAAGCCAGATCATTCCAGGGGACATTCAGTAAATGACACGCTCTCGCTAAAGGAGCAGGAACACTAAAGGGCCTGCAGTCCCTGTATCTCCACGTGTCAGCCTGGGATGGACCCAGTTTCACTTTCCTTGGCGGGATTTGCTGAGGATTACTCTCAAACCTCCTATCGAGGTCCTGCTGCTCTGAAGCAAGATTACTGCATGAATCACAGGCCGCTGCATACCAGTTCCTTTTTATCACGGGGAGTTTTAAAAATTTTTTTAAATGCCATTTGGGGTGGGAAAAATAAACATGCCAACCAGGTAGAGTTCCCCCTAATCACTCCCATTATCTTTTCAAGGAATGTAGGGGTGACTCAGCTCAGTCCCCGGGCAGGTACTATAAGAGGCTGGGTGGCCTCACACCCGGCGTGTCCCGGTCTGTGAACCAGCAGCCAGCGTGGGAGCCCAGCTTTCTTCCTGGTAGGTCTGCTGGCCCCACTTCCATGCCTGTGTGTGTTCACTTGTGCTTTAACTCTTTAAAGTACATCCCCGCGCTGGTTCTGCTTAGTTCTAAAGAAGGAAGGCAGCATGTGAGTGCCATACCGAAATGCCATACCTGATATGGGATATTGATAGCACTTGTAAGATTAACCAGCATATCGATTAAGCTATTCATCAAGCTTAATTATTCACTACGTGTTTGTTTTGGGTTGGTGAAAACTTAGTCTTTTCCGATGTAATCAAGATTAGGAGAGGTCATGGGTTCTAAAGTATTCATTAGATTGGGTGGCCGGGGGCGGGGGGGGGGGGGTGAGATAAATGGCTATTATAGGGAATACCATGCAAAAGGGTAAGTTTTAAATATTTTTATTACAAGTTTTAAAAATTTGTATTTGTATTCTCCATCGCTTATCAAGAACTATGGATGGTAAATTTTAGTTCTATCTATACTGACCCTATGCTTAGCCAGCTTATTTTTAAATTCTCTACAATTGGAAATCTATGGTAACTGGATATACATAAGCATTCCTAACACTCTGTGGGGTAGATGCATGTGAGTATGGTATCGCAAAGGGAAGATTAGCATCGCATTTTAAACGGGGGGCGGGGTGAATGGGGGCTTGGTTTTGGCCCTTTTATAGCACTATCTCATTTAACCATCACAAAACCCTAAAGACTAGGCTTTATTCTCATGTTACAGATCAGAGAGCTGAGGTCCAGAGAGGTTAGTAGCTTGTCCCGTCTCACCCAGCGGATAACTGGGAGAGTCCGCATTGAACCCAGGTTTGCTTGTCTCCAGGGCCGTGCTCCTCACCTTGCCCTACTGCCTTCCTCAAGTCCAAGTGGGTTAGTCTTGCCTGCAGAAGTCTCCTTTCTTCTGTCCATCCACATGCTTTCATACTCATGTCACATGTTTATCCTGGTTCCAACTTCTGGGCATTCTGCCACCTATGACAGTGATAAAACGTCTCTCTTTGTCCCTTCCTTAGGTGGTCCCAAGAGGCTGACAATGGACCCCGTGCACCTCAGCATGTCCCGCGCGCCTCTGGTGAAGCACTCGGACAGGCCCCGCGTCATGTCCAAGAGCGGGCACAGCAATGTGAGAATCGACAAGGTGGATGGCATCTACTTACTCTACCTTCAAGACCTGTGGACCACCGTGATCGACATGAAGTGGAGATACAAACTCACCCTGTTCGCGGCCACGTTCGTCATGACCTGGTTCCTTTTCGGGGTGATCTACTACGCCATCGCGTTCATTCATGGGGACCTAGAACCCGGTGAGCCCATTTCTAACCACACCCCCTGCATCATGAAGGTGGACTCGCTCACGGGGGCGTTTCTCTTCTCCCTGGAGTCCCAGACCACCATCGGCTACGGCGTCCGCTCCATCACGGAGGAGTGCCCTCATGCCATCTTCCTGCTGGTCGCCCAGCTGGTCATCACCACCTTGATCGAGATCTTCATCACGGGCACCTTCCTGGCCAAAATCGCCAGACCCAAGAAGCGGGCGGAGACCATCAAGTTCAGCCACTGCGCTGTCATCACCAAGCAGAACGGGAAGCTGTGCCTGGTGATCCAGGTGGCCAACATGCGCAAGAGCCTCCTGATCCAGTGCCAGCTCTCCGGCAAGCTCCTGCAGACCCACGTCACCAAGGAGGGCGAGCGCATCCTCCTCAACCAGGCCTCCGTCAAGTTCCACGTGGACTCCTCTTCCGAGAGCCCCTTCCTCATTTTGCCCTTGACCTTCTACCACGTGCTGGATGAGACCAGCCCCCTGAGAGATCTCACACCCCAAAACCTGAAGGAGAAGGACTTTGAGCTCGTGGTGCTCCTCAATGCCACCGTGGAGTCCACCAGTGCCGTCTGCCAGAGCCGCACGTCCTACATCCCGGAGGAGATCTACTGGGGCTTTGAGTTCGTGCCTGTGGTTTCTCTCTCCAAGAACGGCAAGTACGTGGCTGACTTCAGTCAGTTCGAACAGATCAGGAAGAGCCCCGATTGCACGTTTTACTGCGCGGATTCCGAGAAGCAGAAACTGGAGGAGAAGTACAGGCAGGAGGACCAGCGGGAGAGAGAACTGCGGACTCTCCTGTTACAACAGAGCAATGTCTGATGGCGGTGCCCTGGCCTCGGTTCACTCTGCGGCCATTTCCACATCTGAGCTCCTTTGAACAAAAATGTGTGGATGCATTCTAAACACACTGCACAGATGTGCAAAATCCATCTTCTCCTTTGATCTGGTGGCGCAACAAGCATCTCCACCTTCGAGAGGGTTCCTTGTTTAGATGCTTTGTTTGAAGCAAACTCCCAAAGTTCAAATTTTTGTATTTTGCAGGACTTGGTATAGGGTGATTGCAAATGTCCTGCAGGATGGACAGACATCCAGCATGCTGAGAGCGAAGGGAAGGCATTTCTCTATAGGTTATCAGCTGTAATATAAGGTATTTATGCAATCCAATAGCAAAGGCATTATGGCCTTGAAATGTGGTTCAGTGTTCACTCACATCATTGTTTAAACTCTTTTGAAGCAGAGAAAATGGCATATGTTCTGGAAGCTGTCTGTTAATACAGCAAATGGAGCAGGGGGAGTCTGTACTCACAAAATATAATAATTCCATTTCTGCCTTTTCCCAGTGGATTTAATTGTGCAGCGTGAAATTGGTCAATCAGGAATTACCAGTTGTGAGAACATGTACAGATGGAACTAGGCTGTTGTCCGCACTAATTTTTGCTGGAATGTACTAGCCCCTTCCTATTCAACATGTGGCTCCCAGGCCCCTTGAGAACTTATTAGCCACATAGAGGCCCAGGCCCTGCCCCACTTAGAGACCAGAGTCTGTATGGTCAGCAGGCCCCCACGGGACTCATGCACACAGGAGTTTGCAAAGCTCCTCTCTGGGCAGTGCATTTAGAGTAACCTCGGGAGCCGCAGGACAGTGAGGGTCCCCTGTCCATGTGGCCTTCAGATCTGGCCTTCTTCGGTTCATCATTGTGCACCAAGCTTCCTTTCAGCCCCTTCTTTCCTGATCTATGAAAATACCTTGTCCACAGAGGAAGTGCCACTGACATTCCAAGAGCAAAATAAAACTCTTGCAAGTAATGGTCGTCTCATTCATGCTTAGTACCTGGTTGTCGATGATGGTTAGAACCACAGGACAATGAAGCTGTACCATGGTCAGGTGTTTGCTCAGATGTTGAAATCTAGCAGGTCAGATGGAGCCACGAGGAAGGAGAGTGGCTGAGGATGAATAATTCATACACAGACCACTCCTTGAAGCATGAACAAAATTTGATAATTTGATAACATGTCAAGAATGTCCTCAGTATTTAAACAAAGCTTGTGCAACTCAGTGTTACAGAGGTAACATTTGCCTTTGGCAGAATTTGGGGACCGGGCACCCTGCATTTCTTTGGAGTAGAGAAAAGATGGGCTACGATTGGCTAAATGTGCAAAAGGTGAATTCTCACTTCATTCGAAACAGATGGATTTGCATATTCCCTCAAGAAAACTGTAACTATAAGTGTATAGGTGCCACATATGTATACACACATGCATACATAGGCACAGGCATGCAAACAACACAGACACAGGCATACACATGCATGTGACACACACACACACACACACACACACACACACACACACACACACAGGACACACACCCTAGCTCTTGAAGCATGATGGTGGAAATTATCAATGAAAGACATTTGCAATTAAAATTTTGTTCTCTAAGATGGGGAACATTGGGACTCGGAGGAAATGGGGAAAGTAGTCGGGATTCAGATTGTCGGTGAAATGGTGACGTGGACCACAGCAAGTATGGTCATCTCTTGATGTCACCAGATTTCAAATGTCCTTTAACAGAAAATGTGGCTAACGCCACTGACCTGGAGCAGCCCATCTAATGCGGGGCCAGAATAGTGGGGGTAAAATTGTAAAGGTTCAAAGAACAATCTCAGTGCACAAGAGGTTTTGTCTTATTATTCAGGAAGTTTTCTTCTGTTTCTGTTGATAACTTTATGGCAGGTTGTCTTAGATCTTAAAAAAATTACGTGTACTTAGATATGACCCCTGTTCATTGTGATGTGTGCTTTTTTATTGTATGTTGTGGTATAATTGGCAGAAGAATAATGCCAGGGGCATGTTTACAGATCTTCCGTCGCACAAGTAAATTCTTCTCACAGTATTGCCATCAATGTCACTTGGAATGTGATCAAGGTTAGGAATCTTACATGCTTATATTGTATATGGTACAATGATGTAGCACAAGATAGAAAAATCTCTTTTATGTTCACTTACCAATCTACTTCAGCCAACTTTGGAAGACTTGATCATCTGATCTTTCGCACTACACACACAAAAAAAATATGCAGTATCTTAAAAGCCAATACTCGTGGAAGTCAATAAGTGATATTACAGCAATAGTTTTTCATACATAGCTCTAAAGTTGTGGCTGGTTTGAAACTTAGCATTTTTCCAGTAATATTTATTACTTTCTACAAAACACTAATGTTGACTCTAATGCTAACAAAGAAAGGATTCTGATGGCAAACTGATTCTATGTGAACAGTCTTCTGACTGAAATAGGTTTACGCTTGACCCCCCCCAACTAAGAAGAAGTCAAACTAATGGAGTGTTTTTGACCCAAAAAGGCTTTTGCGTTTTGAAGGATTTCTACTGCACCAGACCTTCTCAGTGAGACCTTTCAAAAATGCCGTGTTCCATCAGAGAAGCCACAAAGCCATGTCTTATTTCAGAAATAAGCTGTGTTACACTTAATGGTACCCAGCAACCAGTGGCCCCAGAAGCAGAGCTAAGTTTCACTCCGTGGCCCTCGCAGTGGGCCGCCATTGGGATGGGGGTGGAGGCACCCTGGGATTCCCTTCCCCACTCGTGGGGATGTTACAGCTCAGAGAGGAAACCAGAAATTGAAATAGCTGGTTCAAAGAGGGGAGATGCCATCAGTGAGTGGGCCAGATATTTAGATACATTTAAACAACCCATGGAATTCAATTTTCAATTTTTAATTCACTGTGATTTCACTATCACTGAAATGTAAAGTAAGGTGTAGAGACATGTGACTCTCCTATTACAGTATGATTCCTTCTCCCTTGCTTAGATGCTCAGTCCTCTTCTATCACCTGGAGGAAGAAGAAAATAGAAAAGAAAGGCAAAGAAAGCACAGGGCCTTTGCCCTGGTAGCTCGGTAAAGATCATCTCACCCTTGGCCTTCATTCTCTGTCTTGTCACCATGGTCTAAGGGTCAGACATTTGATCACGTGACATAAGGGAGACTTCCAGTGTCTCAATCTCGGCTTTTCTTTGAAATAACTACTAGTTTTGAATCCAGGTTATCTCATCATAGCTCCGTGGGATGGGACTCTTTAACGAGAGGCATCAACATTCACAGTTTTGGTTTCCAAGCTCTCTAGTGCGCACCCCACTTCCCACATTTGCCCATGGGTAGGTCCAAGGCACAATTAATGTTCTTCCCCTGGGAAGACATACACTTGAAGGTCCAAAGCTTGACATTTCACTTCTAATGGATCAACTGTGCACATTTTGCCCTTTGTGAGTTTTAGTTTATCTTTAATCAGAAAGATCTGCCAATCAACCAACCTCAGGCCTGGGTTCCGCAGTGAGTGGTGGGTGTTGGTTCTGAGCCTGAAGGGAGCAGAGCCGAGAGTCTGCACAGTTAGAATGCACAATGAAATGATATGTGAGAACCTAATTGAGATTTTAAGGAATAAAAGAGTTAACTTCTTGAGGCATTGGTATTTGTCAGTAAATTTTTTCTTGTTGTTATGTTGTTCTGATTTTTTTTTAAAGAATCTAAAACAAAATCTTCACCTTTCCAGTAAGGAAGGCAGTGAGAAAAGTGTAAAAATGGAAAGCTAGGGGTTGACTGAGCAGCTCTCACGTAAGCCCTTCTCCCAGCGGACAAGAACTTCTTTGCAGGCAAAGCTTGGCCACTCATCTTACATTACAACTGACTATCATTATATTCTCGGCCTTCCCAGGAGGACCAATTTCCCCAGTTTTTCAGAAACACTGCTACTGTAGAGCCTGAGACCATCGGAAAACAAAAATATTACATTACGATTCATTAACAGTAGCAAAATTACAGTTATGAAGTAGCAACGAAAATAATTTTATGGTTGGGGGTCACCACAACATGAGGAACTGTATTAAAGGGTCGCGGCATTCAAAAGGTTGAGAACCACTGCTTTAGAAGCTATGGTTTTCATACAACTGGTAGAGAAAGGGGGTATTCCAAAATATTTTTTCTTGGTTTGCTCAATTAATAAAATAAACTTCAACCAATCATTGGGGGCCTTTGATACAGTCTGTGCAGCATAGAGCAGGATGCTATTTGAGCCTGTCCATCAAGGGGAAGCCTCTAGTGTTGGGCTCAGAGCTCCCCTCCACATGGCATGCCAGAGCCCTCATTCCCAACCCCCTGTTGAAGAATCAGGCCACGGCTTTTGTGGTCCTGACCAGCAGTGGATGGGCAAAGCCAAAGATGAAGGAGGCAGCCTGAAAGTCCATCACCAAGGTTCTTGCTTAGCAACTCTCATTTCATGATGTAGTGCTTCACTGTGCTCTTTATCTGAGGTCAAAGCTTATCTAGTATCAAGCCTTCCCACTCCCTTAAGATATCCAAAAATACTCAAGTTAAGGGTAGAACCCCCTCAAAATTAGACTCCAATGGAGCTACTACAATTGATTATAGAGTACTTATTTCCCCCAAAAAAGTCAGAAGTTGTTGACTCTGAGCTAAGAAATGTGATCTCTTTGGCTTATTATACCTACTATTGTCGCTATTGCAAATGTCCTTCATATTGTTTAAAAAGTAAAGAGCTTCCAAGAAGGTGTTTGGAGAGGAGTTCAAAGAAATGCTTTTGTTTTTCATTCACTGAGATTTAACTACATTTTTCATCTGCAATCAAACCTTAAGAGTAAGGATGTCGTATTAAAACAAATCACTGCAGGAAGTATGACTGTACCAGGGACTTTTTACAAAAACAAACTTCCAGATCACAAGAGGAAGCTGTGTTTGTGCGCCGCCAGGGTGTAAAATAGCAGCCAGGAGAGGAAGGCAGGGTAACAGCCAACTTGGATCTATTTTTGAAGAATTATTTCTGTAGGGTGTCATGGAATTGTAAGTTACAAAAAAGATCGCTTTGGTAAACAGACTGCTCCATTCCAAAAGGACCCGCTCCAAAATACCACTTAATGGAATTCAAGGGACTGTTATGAAGATTAAAATCCCAAGTCACACACAGATTTTGCAAGCAAACAGTCCCACTCCTGGCAAAGCCTGGCGGTGTTCTCTCACCAGCGTCTGGATCGGGCCTCGGTCTCCTGCCATATATCGCTCTGTCTGATCGCTATACCGTGGCACGCGAGTGTCCTTGCTTTCCTCTGATTTTAAAACTGGTCTTAAACTTGGATTTGCTTTTAGCAGAACAGTGACTCATGTTTCTCACGGTTGAGCTGCTATGGGGTGCATGTTGGAAATCTCACACTGACTGATATGTACACTCTGTCACCGCTGAGCCCAAGCATCCCGTATCAGCTTTAGTGATGTACTCTCGTGGTCTAAAAATCCATACCTCTATTTGTCAAGCCATTTCTTGTTTTAATATGCTCTCCATCACCTTTCTATTCTAATATGTGGAATCACTCTAATCTGTGAAACAAGAGGGAATACAAATGTAGTAAAGCCAACTCCATAGTCTCGAGTCTGTTTATTTCGTCGGAGTGGTGATGGTGCTATTGTGGTGCCCTGTGGAGACGCAGCCAGTATTTCCTGAGAGCTCAGAGGTAAACGCATTCACAATAGCTGTTTCCAATGGTCGTAACGACAGTCATTTGGGAATGGCTCCATCCTAAGAACTTACAATGGTAGTTTCCACCAGTGCCTGAAGGACTGCATTTTGCATCCTTTCTCATCACAGAAAAGAACTGAAATCCCTGCCTCGCCCCTCTTTTTATAAAAAAATTGGCCTTGATGCTCTGTTGATCATTTCATTCTAGCCAATGATTAAAGACCAAGTCATTGTTTAACAGCAACCTTTCAGCACCTCACTGCCTCCCAAAGTCCCTTGCATTCCACAGCTCATTTACTTTGATGGATTAAAAGAAAGAAAACGTAATTACATAAGCCTTAAGACACCATGTGGGTGCCATTGTAAAGCAACACAGCCATTTAAATCCACATGGCAGAGACAAGCACCCGGGACCACCGACGTCCTGGGAGCACTTGCCTGGGGAAGCACACGCAGACACGTGGCTACCACAGGAGCACACACAGACACGTGGCTACCACAGGAAGCACACACAGACACGTGGCTGCCACAGGAAGCACACGCAGACACGTGGCTGCCACAGGAGCACATGCAGACACGTGGCTGCCACAGGAGCACATGCAGACACGTGGCTGCCACAGGAGCACATGCAGACACGTGGCTGCCACAGGAGCACATGCAGACACGTGGCTGCCACAGGAGCACATGCAGACACGTGGCTGCCACAGGAGCACATGCAGACACGTGGCTGCCACAGGAGCACATGCAGACACGTGGCTGCCACAGGAGCACATGCAGACACGTGGCTGCCACAGGAGCACACGCAGACACGTGGCTGCCACAGGAAGCACACACAGACACGTGGCTGCCACAGGAGCACATGCAGACACATGGCTGCCACAGCCCCAAGCTTCCGGTGTCTCTTTGGGAACCTGCTCTTTGGAACCTTGGCTCATTGGCTGCACCGTTCTCAGTGGTGGCAAGACTGATCTTTGAGTGAGAATGTGGCAGCTGGCAATAAGAAAGGCTGGTCATAGAGCAGGAAGTCAACTTTGCAGATGCTGTTTTGGGGGGAAACCCACCACAATGCTTTCCAGAAAGTGCACAGTGACCTGGGATGTAGCAACAAAGCTCATCCACAGGACATGCTTTATTCATCCTAATCTGCACGGCATTTCTCAGACACATGTTATTTTCCACTCTTACCTCAAGCATCTGCTTGCCTTACCGGGTGACTTTGGCTGAGAACTGAGCTCTCCATGTCCCAGACATAAGACAACTTTGCCTTCACCACACCATGGCCTTGGGGCCATGACTATGGGAATTGTCACAGCAGCATTGGGTTCTGGGCTGGGAACACGGCATCCTGGCAGCCATAGCCCTCTTCTCAGAAGTCCTTGCCTTTGTTCGCCTGTTTTCAAAAATGTCAAACGAACAAGCTTAATGGTTAAATTTTCATGCAGAAGTCCCTGTTCTTCTCAAAAACTGAGTATTTTTCAAGTTTTCTACCCCTTTGTTTGAATGTAACACTTCCATTATACTGCTCAGCACGTGGTATATTTGAATGTCCCAAATGTGTTTTCCAGTCCCGAGGATACTCTCTCTATCGTTCTTGGTCTGCCTCTGTTGAGTTTGTGAGACACTCCTGCTCTCAACAGTCCACCTCCCTGTGCTCTGTGTACATGTGAGTAAAGATCTGCCACATCTGCTAAAGCAAGACTCACTGCCTCACACCCACACAGAACAATGTGTGCTTCCCCTTGCCCCACCCCCATCACGAATCTGACCTGCCACCTGTGAAGTGTGTTACCTCTTCTGCTCATACAAGCCACACACACACACACACACACACACACACACACACACACACACCTCATGACTTCTGGTCACTCCTTGGATTTGCAGAGAACAAACAATACTCATTCTGAACACCTCACACAACTTCTAATATTTAATAGTCCATTTTAGACCCAACGAAGGAGGTAGGGCACGTCCAACTACTACACTTTACAGGAGAAGACCCGAACGCTCACCGAGGCTCAATGCTTCACCCAGTGTGACCCGGCGAGCCAGCACAGTGAGCTAGGTCTTTCCCTTCTGGCCGAGTGTTCTATACCCAGAACTTACAACATGGGACTCTCATTGTGCAGCTGAATTCTGTGTGAGACGGGTCAAGACCAGGGCCACAGTGAGGCAGAATGGATCACCCAGGGAAAGCATGAGGCTGGGGATGGAAGGGTTATCTGAAGGCCTAGCGAGCTACCAGGGGTCCGTTATTCAGGAGCTGGGCCCAAGGAATATGAAGCTGAGTGCTTCATATCATGTCTACCTTCTGAAATCAATAAAAATATATTTTTTAAAAAGAGCCACAGGCCTGCTGTAGGTTTGTAAGGTCAAACAGTTGGCCAAAGAATAGACATGGAGTAGACAGGATTAAGAAATCTCAGTAACAGGTCGTGGTGACCAAGTAAATGTACTTAGTTTGGTTCAAGGTTCCTTACATCCTATATAATAAAAGCCTAATATGCTAAGTGTATGGTCGACCGGTGGGCCGTTCAACCAATCAAAGCATAATATACTAATGATATGCTAAGGCCACTCAACCACTCGCTATGATGTGCACTGACCACCAGGGGGCAGACAGTCAGCCAATCAGGACTGAGCAAGATGGGCTGGACACACCCTGAAGCACTCTTGCGATCCCTCCCTGGCTGGCCAACCTCCCACGTCTCTCCCTGGCCGGATCATGCACCGGTGGGGTCCCTTGGCCTGGCCTACACCCTCTCGAAATCCAGGGCCCCTCGGGGGATGTAGGAGGTCCGGTTTCAGCCCAATCCTGCAGGCCAGGCCAAGGGACCCCATTTATGCATGAATTCATGCACTGGGCCTCTAGTTCGTTATGATTGTATCAACGTTAGAAACATCCAACCCTGTGGAGAATTTTTATGCGTTTATTTAAGCCAAACTGACAACATTGCTGGGGAGCAGGATCTCAAAGGCTCCATAAAGTCAGTTTTCAGCTGCTTTTATGCACTTGAAATGAAGGAGGGGATGTAAGAAAGATTACAGGAGGGTGGGAAAAGCAAGTGGGAACGGGATTACAGAATAGTTAACAGGACTATGTGCTCTCTTGAGGGTGGTTATGCTTATTTCAAACGTGTGCTAACCTAGATGCACAGAAACAATGGACAGGGCTTGCTTAAGGCAAAGATAAGCCTTTTTCCTACAAAGTTCTATGATTGGTGTGTGACTATTCTCCATGACCTACTCGGTTAGGAATTTAGGATCAGGTGTCTCTATGAGGCTACTTTCCATAGAACCTTTTTTCATTCACAATTGCATCCTATCTCCTTAAAACAGGTGGGCATTGTTAGGATGCCCATTTTATAGATGATAAAACTGAGGCTCCAAGAAGTTAAGCAATTTGTCCAAAGTGACATAGCTAGCAAGTGACAGAGTCAGGTGTAGAACCCAGGACTTACCAGAGTGACAGCCTTTCTTCTTCCCCAAGCTCTCTCCTGCCTCCCGGGTGGGCCACCACACAGCGTACCCAAAGGAGCTGGGAGGCAGTTGGTACTTGATGTTCTTGGAGCAAATAAGCCTTTGCTTGGCCCTCAAGTGTTTTTATCAAGAGAAGTTGAAACCGCAGCTGAGTTGCTGTGTGGCCACACACCCGACTCACGAAAGCTGAATGGATGCTAAAGCGCGGCAGTGCAAGTTGTAGGGATTTTGCTGGAGTAGATGGAGTGGGGAGTTACCAGCTGGATGTTTGGCCGAGCTCAGGAACCTGATTTGCAAGGATTTATACTGGGCTCTGCAGTGGACTCTAAGATAGGTCACCATTTTAAGGTCTTGGCTGATTGAGCTGAGAAACAGAGAGAGCTTTGCAGAGATGAGCAAACACTACGGATCAGTAGAGCTCGCTGGAATCCTATACTGAGCATCAGGGGCCTGCTGGGCCTGGGAGTGGGCCCCGCACACTCAGTCATTCTGTGACAATGACCAGGGCTAGAGCAGGACCCAGACACCAAGCAAAGCTCCAAGCATAGGGCAAGGGAGTCCTTGGGAGCTGACTGAGGAGGGGGGTTCTGAGGATGGGTCTGAGGCTCTGCAAACCTGTTCATTTCAGGGGCAGATGGGCAAAAGGAGGGCCCGTGGGCGGAAGTGCATCAGAAAGCACAGCAAAGGGTGAGGCCAAGGGAGTACAGTTCAGAAGCCAGACCCAGACCCAGGACCCACGTCAGAGGCAGGACCTGCTCTTGGGAGGGGTCAGTGAAGAGGAGAAGCCAGACAAAACCTAAGGCTGGAACCGGAGCACAAGGACGCTGGCCAAGACGGGAATGGAACTGGGTAAAACACTAGGCTTCCTCGCTGTAAAGTGCGGTTTCAGGAGAGCAGGACCAGGGCAAGGCACACTTGGTGAGGATCCAGTGGCTTCACTTCCCCTGAGTGGGAAGCCACAGTTTGGGCACCAGTCAGTGCTCCCCAAGACCACGGGTGGAGGCCAGGAGGCATGCACCCCCCACAGCCATAGGTGTGTGTTTCACTGTCGGGTAGAGTGGTTCCTTATTTATTTAATATCTACTCAACCAAACTAGGCTCTTTAACAATTACCTGATCACCAAGCCACACCCTTAGAGTGTGTGGTCTCCACGTTAATATTGATTTGGCAACATTCATTGTGCTAAGCAGATAAAAGCCGATTCCTGAAGAAGTCACGTGATTTGTATCTTTTCCTAGTACTGCCATGACAAATGACCACAAACTGGGTGGTTAGAAGAACAGACACTCATTATCTCACAGTTCTGCAGGTGTGAAGTCTGAAACCAGGTGTTGACAGGGCCACGGTCCCTCTGAAACCTGTAGGGGAGGACCGTTCCGGTTTCTTCCAGATTCTGGTGGCCCCAGACATTCCTTGACTTAGCAGCATAATTCTACTCTCTGCCTCTGTCTTCTCATGGCTTCTCTCTGCCTCTTCACATCATCTCCTCAATGTCTGGTCCATGTCTAAATTCCCCCTTTATATAAGGACACCAGTCATATTGATTAAGGACCACTTCATGGACCCACTTTAATTTAATTACCTTTGGTTTTTTGTTTGTTTGTTTATTTTTAATATATTTCTACTGATTTCGGAGAGGGAAAGAGAGGGAGAGAGAAACATCAATGATGAGAGGGAATCATTGATAGATTGCCTCCTGCATGCCCCCTACTGGGGATTGAGCCTGCAACCCAGGAATGTGCCTTGACTGGGAATCGAACCATGACCTCCTGGTTGGTAGGTCCACGCTCAACCACTGAGCCACGCCAGCCGGATTTATTACCTTTGTAAATCCCTATTTTCCAATAAGGTCGCATTCTAAGCTGCTGGGAGTTAGAAATTCCACATATATTCTTGAGGGGACACAATAGCTGATAACACTATGCTTCCCTATCCATGTCATCATGGATTGTCTACACTTCAACTCTCCTCCTGTTCTAGCCCTTGGAAGAGATAAGGACTCCCTCTCAGTTATGGTCATTGCCATGGACTTCCCAGTCCTGCAGAAGGGCACTCAAAGCCAGTCTCCAAGCAGATGCCCTTCCTGGTTTGATCATAGCTGCACAGAAGCTGAGCCAGTGAACACGCTTAGGCACTCCTTAGAGGATTCCTGGTTCTCAGGGCAGAGAACAAGAGTTTTCTCCCTTGGAAATTGTCTCCACTGGTTTGTACACAGGAAGACATTGTAACCCTGGTTTCCAAATGGTCAGAGGCAAGTTAATCATGTACTGAGCTTCACCTCCCAAGTGCTGAAGAACTTGCTGATTTCCCAACACTTGAAAGTACTTGACTATTAGATGCATTTCATAATTCTGTGTCTGTCTTTTTCTGGCACTTGTGCCTCCTACTATAAAGGTTGGGAGGGACCCTCCCTTCAACTACGGCAGGCTTCTTCAAGGTGTCTCTGCAGCCATCACCGGTCCACAAGCTGACGTGTGCCTGCTGGGTCCTCTCACTTACACCATTTTGTCGCATCAGGTAGCACCACGTTGTTCCAGAAGCAATGCTCTTATACACTATCTTCCTCCCCAAACCATCTCCTCTGCTAACGCTGGGAACTGGAGACCCACCTGGTCTTCCCCCACTTCCTCACCACCAGTGTCTAAGCCATCACCCTGTCCACATCACCCCTGAAATGGCTCTCAAGCCCATTTCTTCTCTTCCATTATAACGGCTGTTCCCATCGCCCAGCCATCATCATCTCTCACTGGTTTTTGTTGTTGCCGTGTTTTGACCAGGGCTAGTGTAGAAATGCCGGGAGCTGGCTGTGGAGGATGACTGCACTCCATGCATCATCATCGCTCATCGGTTTTTGTTGTTGTTGTGTTTTGTGGGTTTTTTTGTTTGTCTGTTTTTTTTGAAGTTTTAAACTGGCTACACTGCCTCTAACCTTTCTCCCTTCCAACCCATCCGCCCCACTGTACACAGAGTGGTTATCCTAAAATCATAACTAAAATCTGATCATTCTACTCCCTTATTCCAAAGCTGATTCTTCATACACATGTCCTAACATGGGGTGAATGGCTCCTCTCGAGCTGGCTCCTGAATACCTTCTCCCTTGTCATCCCTTGCCTTCCTGTTCTATCTTCAAAAAGCCTGAACTATTAGCAATTCCCTGAATGCTGCCTCCTCTTTCCAGCCTCCGGCCATTGTTATCCTTCTCCCTCTGTCTGAGAAGTCCCTGGCCAACTCCCGCCGGCTCTGCTGGCTATCTTGTATGATGGGCTTTCTTGGCCATGCCTATGGGTCCCTGATAAACTCCTGGGCACTTTATGGACTCCCTGTGATGCATAGCACCCACCTCTCAGAAGGCTTTCCTGAGCGAGTGACTGAGCTTACAAAGCCTCTGGATAACATCCCAAAATGGCTCAGCTGTGTCTCCAGAGCCAGGCCTTGCCATGGGCTGTTCCCAGGCCCTCGCTCACTCAGGTCAGTGGCTGACCACTGGTTCTTGCGATAAGATAGAATGGGGTGAGGTGAGATAATGAGACATTTGCCTCAAGTGCAAAATGTAAGGGGTGATAACAAACTAAGTAGTGAAGACAATACTTTGAAGCAATATTTTTTAAAATCAAAATTATGCCAAAAAATCCATGGTAGACAAACTATCAATATTTTAAATAAAGATAGGACCAGTGAAAGTGCTCAAAGGAAAAGTTATGGTTTCAGGTGTTTATTTTAGAGAAAAAGAAAAGTCTAAAATTAGTGATTTAAGCTCCAGCCTCAAAAAGTTAGAAAAATAAAAGCAAATTGAAACCAAAATAAATGGAAGGAAGGAAATACTAAAACAAGACAGAAACCAATGGAATAAAAAATACACAAACAATAATTCTGCTTGTGGTAACAAACTTTACCTGCCTCGGAGAACAGGTATCTATATGGGGAAAAAATACATAAAATCAACTACCCAAAGACTCCATAGAGTGAAGGGAAGCAAGTAACCTTCTGAGGTGAGTTGAAACATAGGAAGCCAGGGGCGCAGGGGAAGTTCCCGTCTTTCAGCCTTGCCCTCGGGACAATGGCAGCTGTGATGTGTCAAATGTCAACTAAAACCCAATGGAAGGCCACCATTTTTCTGTTAGGAAAAAAGGGAAGGTACCCAGGGCAATCAGAGCTATTGTAGGTTGGGGAGATTCAAGAAAGGAGAGAGCATGGCATAGGAATCCCTAATTCTATGCATATATGAACTCCAGAAAAGTCTGTGGGTGACCACTGACCCGTACACACACAGGGTTGACTGCAAAGTCCAACCTAGAACAGGCTACTGCGTCACCAACCACAGATCAAGTTTGAAGTTTAATCTGACCTTGTTGATTGCTACTAAAAGAAAAACATCAGTCACTTCATGAACAGAACTCAGAATCTCTATAACATGGCTCTAACAATGTTCAGGATTCAAGTCAAAATCAAATGGCATATGAAGAACCAGGAATAAGTGACCTACTCTCCAGGGAAAAGACAGTTAACAGAGGTCAGCCCTGAGGTGACAGTTGTTAAAACTATGCTCAGTAAGGTAGAGAAAATATAATGAAAATGAATGAAAAACAATTTTAAACCTCAACAGAGATATAGAATATATAAATAAGAACAAAGTTGAAATTTTGGAACTGAAAAGAAATATATCTGGAATAAAAAATTTACTAGATGGGTTGAATAGCAGAATGGAAGTGAAAGAAGAAAGTATAATTAAACTTGAATATAAGTCAATAGAATTATATAAACTAAAGAAGAAGGAGAAAAGAGGAAAAAAATTAACAAACCGTGGAGGCCAAGGGGATAATGCAAATGTCTAATGTTTAGGCAATGAGAGACCCAGTTGTTCCATTCTTAGACATACCCAAGTGAAATGAAAATGCATATCCATTCAAAGATGTATGTGTCATTTGTTCATAGGAGCCTTATTTCTAATAGGCACATGTTCATCAATAGGTGAACAGGTAAAATGTGGTCTATCCATACAAGGGAATATAATAAAGATTAGTGACCTACTGATGAAGACAACAACATAGATGAAATCATAATGAGGATCAGAAGAAGCCAGAACAAAAGAGGACATACTATGTGATTCTATCTATGTAAAATTCTAAATATGCCCCATAACCCACAGTGACAGAAGCTGAACAGTGATTGCCTGGGGTCAGGGCTGGAGAGGCTGCACAAGAGCCTGAGGAAACTATTGGGACTGACAAAAGGTTCTGAATTTTATTTGTGGTCTCTGCACCACTCAAAACTAAGTTCTAGAAATGGGCTGTACGACATAGTACTTACAGTTAACATTACAGTTTTGTGTACTTTCAAGTATGTTAAGATGATAGATCTCATATTAAGTGGTCTTACCAAAAAAAACCCAAACACAACAATGGAACACAAAGACATTTTTGGAAATGATGGATAAGTTTAGCACTTTGATTGTGGTAATAGTATCACAGATGTATGCATATATCCAAATCATCAGTATATATACTTTCATATACAACTTTTTGTATGTCAAGTATACCTCAATAAACACTCACTCACACACCCACCAAGCAGAACAATTTAAATGGATGCTGTTCTTTTCTCTGAATTTTATTATAATAAATTGGATTAAAGAATTGCTAGGCATGCTAAGAGGTTTAGTCAAGTTTCCTGCAGGTCTGAGAAATAGTTTATCACTTTCCCCCCCAAACTATTTTAATTTAGTAAAAAACACTGGGTTTTGGAAAATGTGTATGCCAGCCAATGTTTGTTCGAGTGAAAGTTCACACTTTCAGGCAGGTGTAGGCCCAGAATGACCCACATATTCGGAATGGGTGCAGGCCAACGTCCTGAAAGAATGGATTTGGAGATCTCTTGGATGGTAAGTTCAGTAGAACTGGGCTCGGGGAAGCCTGGGAAACACCTCAGTGCCTGTAGCTCCAGTCTCTCCTCTGGAATTGTCAGGCAGGCATCCCTAGCAGCCGTCTCAGAGTGAATGACGTAGCATCCCAGCATCCCCTGCCCACAGGATCGCCACCATTCCCCATGTGTCCTTCTTTCCACAAGACACATAAGAAAGGCGATGCCTATCGAATGCTCAAGAGTGAGAGGCAAGCAGAGATGGTGGAAGAAAGTGTCACAGAGGTGGGCAGGGGTGGGGCAGGGGGACGCCAGGCTCACCTTCGTGTCAGGGACACAGCCCAGACCACAGTATAGTGCAACCCCCATGGGCCACTTCTGTCTTCAGTGGGAGGGGCCCAGCAGGAGGAGGGGGCCTGGTGGCGGACTCCATGGATATCTGATGACGTTTGATTCTGGTGTCTGGGAAACACCCTGGGGATTCCAATTTGTGTTAATTAAAGTTATGGAAATAATCCAGAGAGAAGGTTTATTATGGTTTATTACCCCCAGTTTTCATCTGTAGGCTGGTATACAAAGAGAAGGCAGATTGCATATCACTTTAAGACCACATTTATTCTGGATTTAAAATTAGAAGACCCGAGTAGGGTCACCTGGCAGTGACAATGGCAGTTGTCACTATTACTTGGACGCTCCCTCCCTGCCCCCCACATGTCCCAGTCTCATTTGCAGCTAGGTTGAGAACATGTGATTAGTTCTGGCCAACAAAGTGTGAGCATAAGTAATGTGTGTCCTGGCTGAGGGTTTAAAGTTCCAGAAAAATTCAATTTCTAGCAACTAATGCTACAAGCTAAACACACTGACCAAAACTCACTGAAAAACGACACTGTCACCTTCCTCCAAACTAGTCATTACAACAGTGAGAGCTCACACCAGTGTCTGGGTGTCTCAGGATGCCACACATGGTCCTGGCTGCCTCTTATTCACCCACATGTCGAGGGAGGGATGCCTGCCCTAGGTTCTGACCAGACGCACGCATCCGACTCTGGACAGAGGCGAGCCAGCTGGGACCACCGGGGCAGGCTTTATAGGAACCAATGCGCAGCGTGAGCCTGGGCCCGCGGGCACCAGGAGGTGCTTGGCTCGCTTGAGTAACTCTACCCGGGAAATGATGCCCATTTCTCAGGGATAAGCAAGCACGGCACTTGGTCCCTTTCAGAAGGAGCAGAATGAGGAGAGAATCCATTTTAGGCACTTGAACACATATCAGGGGCACATAATACTGAAGCTTAATTTTAGGCCTCACACCATACACATAGCAAGTTACTCAGAAACTCCTAGGAAGGTCATTACACCAGTTTAAGACCATTTGCAGTGGTGGGAGAGGTAGTTCTAACAGTGCTTCTCGTATAACTGCCAGGAAACAACCAGAGTCTTAGAGAAGCTCTTTCCATACAGGACACACTTACCATAAGAAGCAAGTCAACACAAGCCATGCAAGAGCAGTGACTGTAGGATACTCTCTTAGTCCGCTTGGGCAGCCATAACAGAATGCCCCAGACGGGGTGGTGTATGAACGACAGAGATTAATGTCTCGGAGTTCTGGAGGCTGGAAGTCCAAGATCAGAGTGCCAGCATGTCAGGTTCAGGCAACAATCCTCTTCCGGGTTACAGACCGCTACCCACTCCTCATTGTATACTTAGTCACGTGGTGAAAAGTGGGCTCGAGTGCTCTCTGGGGTGCCTTTTACGAGGGTCCCAATCCCTTTCACAAAAGCTTCACCCTCATGACTTCCCGAAGGCCCTTCCTCCTAATACTGTTACCTTGAGGGTTAGGATTTCAACCAGGGATTTCAGCAGGACACAAACATTCCATGCATAGCAGATGCTATCGTCTCCACCCCAATGCTCCTAGTCGCAGACTTACTCATTTCAAAGGATGGGAGCAGTGACTGCTGATGGCTCCCAGCTGCACCCCTCAATGGGAAGTGCCATCAGCCACAGACCTGCCTTGCCCAATCTTAGACCTCCTCCGAGGGGATGACTGTCACCAATGACTGGCTTCTGTAGGGACACATGCATTCATCTTCTTTCCTCCATTTGGGACAACTCTGCAGGATCACTCTGGCTGTGGAGCTCCGGGAGATACACTGAGGCACCAATTATAGCTGCATTTTGGGTCAGTTTCTCCCTCTGCTCAGTTCCACCATCCTCACTCCCTTAGATGGATATCTCCCTAGGACATACAGTAAACTTCCCCAGCCCGCGCTCCAAGTCTGTCTCAAAGGGCCTATACAAAGATAGCACCCTTTCCTGAAATTGGCCTGAGTGAGCCTGCTTTAGGGATAGTCCCTTACCCACCTCGACCATCACTGTTTCTCACTGCTCTCTGCTGAAACACATCGATGGCACAAAGATACTATTTCTCTGACTCAACAAGGCCTAGGACCCATAGGACTTCCTGGCCTCCCTATCCGATAGATGTTTCTGTTCCTGGTGAAGCTTGGCATTGGAAGCAGTGTGGCGGGTGTGTAGTGGGATATCCTGAATACAGAATAGCCAGGGCAGTTTAGGTCACTGTTCTTATAAATGCAAACAAAATGCTTTGTAGGACTATCGGATTCTTCGAGATGCATTGCATGAGGTATGGAGATGAAAATTTTATGAGATTCCTTTCAGAGCTGGCGTGTTCTAGTCAATAAAATACTTAAAACCTATTTTGCAGAGTCACATAACATTCATGCTAACCGTCATAAATCATTATCTTATGTCATCTTATACAATAATGTATTTTGTCTTATTTACTACCAAGGAATAGACTTTTTCAATCTTATGATGAAAATATTTAGACGTTAACTTACAATACCTGCAGGGGTAGAGAGATTTTTCATCATTCTTTTAAGGTGTATGTGAACTGTATGGAGTATAAATATCAATGGAAAAAATACCACTCATACCTGCCTATGTTTTCAAGAAATTGGTAAATAAGAAAAAAGAGTAAGGCCAATAGAAGACCGAAGTATGTACTATCCCTCCACGGGGGATGAGGAAGAAGTGTCACCTCCTACAACATGACAGTCACACATTCTGGATTTTCTGAGTAGACCCTAACCTCCAATATGTTAATCTGTTATCCTTAGAATGGCGTGTAAGGCTGCCAGGTAACTTGTCATCTTTGGGGGTGGGGGAAGGGACACGGAACACAGAGCCCCCATAACCATGCACGCACCTTCCTGCCCAGACGACAGAGGGTCCCTGAAGCCCAGAGGTGAAGTGTCCCTGGCTTCCTGACCAGGTGCCCTGGCCAGCCCTTCCCCTGCACTTCCCAGCAGACCTGGTTCCTGGCAGCTATGACGCCTTTGCTTTCCTTCCAGGTCTATTTTTACCCAAACATGCAGATTCCCCACCATAGGTCCCTGTTCTTTCTCCTCAAGGATCCTTCTCTGTTTTCATAAAGGAGGGTTTCCCGTGCCCACCCCTGGTGACCCTGAGTCACAGCTAGCTTCCTTGATGTGGGCCAGCAGCCCCTTCTGCTAGCTGACCGAACAAGCTTGTGTTTGCCTTTGAGGAAAAGAGCCTCATGTGATCGTCGGAACTTCAGCCAGAGGACACACGTGGGTAGAGTCTCCAAGTGCCATAGGCAACAAGCCCCATGTGAGGGCAGAGGCGTGACATCATCAATAGTCATTGCTGCTCCAAACACACCTCTGGTGGAGCCTAAGGTGCCCCTGGAGTGATGGAGGTTCCCATTTCCTTGTAGCAAAGTCGAGAGTCTCAGCCATGGAGAGGTAAGGAGGCTTAAGTGGACATTTCCAGGGTGGTCCTCACCCTGAGATCTTGACCCTTGAGGTTATACAGGTAATTAAGCTTCTGAGTCTCATACTCAGATCTCATATGTTTTCCACCAAAAGGTTTGATGCCTGACAGGGTTCCAGAAAAATGCATACTATTGTCTGTGGTAGCCATGTCTTTAATCAGCTAGTCATACAGCAACGCCTTAACTGTGAGGTTATTTCATCTGTAATGCCTAGATCTGACACCTAATGAGTGCTAAACAAGGGTTGATAGAATGAATAATCACTCTGATTTGAAAGGATCTTTATTGAGCTCTTTACTCCAGCAAACACAGGAAACCACTGTTTATTAGCCCTTTCACTCTAATTTTTCAGAGTTTGCAGAGGTTTCTTTGTAGGGCTTCATCACCATGCCAACCAGATATAAAGATCGCCCTCATCAACTCACCTGTACTACCTTTGACCCCATGCACTCATGTTCTCCAATGTTTCTAATAGAAGACACACTTCTAATCATAGTCACGTAGACCAGAAGAAATGGAAAACTCCACCTATGCTAGAACCTGTGTCTACTAGGATCATGAAAGGATAGAGTCATGTTCATCCTTAGTTTCCTTCCCTGGCTCTCCCTGGATCACTCCTCCCTTTCTGATAGGCCAGCCTCATAGGGTCTCCAGGAGCACCTGTGGGCCCTTTGCCCTGGAGAAAACCTCAGCTCCTTATTACAAAGATGTTACTCACTGACAGCCCCACTCTCTCTTCCCTGCTTCTAGGACAGGGGTTGGATCTCTTCTATCATCTTACTTCCCTAGTGGATCTCCAAGTGGGACCAGGAATGCATGGAGAGGTCCAGCCAGGAGGAAACATCCCCTCCACAACCATCTTCCCAAACTCCTTTCACTTTCCCCACCTCAAATGCCTCACTTTCCCCAAACAATCATAAAATAGAAGCACGATTCAGGATGGAAAGGTCTCTGTGAAGTACGCAAATGCAGGCTGTCTACCACAATGCACTGTCATCACACATTCATAACCATGTTTATAACTAACTACAGGGTCCTGGCCTTGCTTTTGCTTCAGAGACAGTGACTTCATAAATGCCCCTAAGGCAATACAGGTTAGAGCTAGGTCTTCAGAGCATGGCAGGGATTAAGTGAAGATGAAAGACCAGCCCCATTCACCGGGAAGTCTCCCTAACGTGGACTATGAAGCAATCCTGGTCAGTCCTCCCCAGCTCAGAACAATCAACAAGCCCTTCCTCCCTCTCAGTGAAGTCAAATGCAACAGCTTCACACAGTGAAGACGGCCACAGTTGACTTGGGTGAGAAACAGCCTTTCCCATCATGACAGTGGCCCAGCAGGGAGGGTGAACTCTGGTGAGCATCTGGTTGACCACAACTGAGGCTGGAACAGTCATTTCTGCTGACACGACCATCTCCCTCTCTCCCCAGAACACTTCCGCTGTTATCAGACAGAGCGAAGCCAGGAAAAAGCCTGGGAGTCGAGTGTTTACTTGGCAGTTGAGTGTTGATAAAATGTTGGCCTTGGTGTGGCTGTGGGCCCGGCGACAGGGAGAATCGAGGAGCAGGTGATAGCTCTTAAACAATACCCCCTTTGGGGTGTTCCGCCCAGCCTCTGATCACTTACCCCCAATACTTGGCTCAGGAGGGCCGTGTTTATGTGGAGTCCGGCTCAGGGTCACTTGGTTGAGTGACAGTCATTGGTGCGGGTCCCACAGTGAGAGTCCCGATGCCAAGAGAGATTAGGAGCTCGCCAACAGGAAAGGAAGGAACAAAAAGAGCTGCCCAAGTCACAGACGTTGCCAGGTTGCTGGGCTGATAGGAGCTTGTGTCTACTTGCGGAAAATTAAAATCAGTCTCTTGTCCAGTCAAAATAATCTTCAGACTGTCTGCAAACCAGAGATGGTAGCATGAATTTATAGGCCTTTTTTCATATTGCAAGTGCAGAGAGCAGAGAGTGAGTGGCGTAGCAAAGAGCCAACTTAAGACTTAAGGCTTCACTCTATTGAGACCAGAGCCCATCTTTGCCGAGGCAAAACAACAACAATAGTGACAGTAACTATGATCACAGTTATTGCCATCATGATGACAGCGCATTCAATAAACCTCCGCTGAGCTGTTTGCTTCCTTCTGCTGCTGGTTATACTTTCTGGCTCCCTTGGGGTTTGCTGGAACAATGTGGCCAATACTAGATTCATGTCCCTCTGACACCAGAAAGAAAGCAAATGATCTCAAGTTTTACAGCCTGAATAATCTCCTCAGACAATAAAAGGACTAAAGATGTTTGCACAAAAGTTAAACCATCACACAAAAGGATATTCCTCTTTGACCCACCTTCTCCCTGAAACCTAAAAGAATGAAAAGATCTGATTGTTGAGAAACCCATGTTTTCCTCCTGGCTGTGCCAAGAGTTGGCACCGTGAGTTGGCACCATGTCCTCTTGGGTCCAGGAAGGGGCTGTGCCTGCTGTGCCCACCTGGGCAGGAAAGGTGGAGCCCTCCAAGGTCCACCTGCCCCACAGAAGCAAGGCCTGTGAGTGCTGCTACTGAGTCTTTTGCAAGGATACGCATTACATAATCATCTGGTTTGTAGGAATTATCCTTAGAGGAATAGGAACTGTGGGGTGGGAAAATAAAAACACAAGTGGAAAAAGACAGAAATGTCCCTTTTGTTTTATTCTTCATCTTTAATGACTGAGGACTCACAATTGCCCTAGTGTCTGGTGTCACAGATTGAGCATCCCATGCCCTGGAACACGGCCATCCCTGATCGTCAGGACACGTAGCACTAGAGACTTATTCAGGGAGTTCTTTCCAGACGGACCAGGGATTAAATCAGCAGGGCAGGAGTAAGAGGGAGGGTGGAACCATAAATGAGGCAGAAAGGGCAGGAAACTGGGACTTGCATAGTAGACACCATGATGCCTGGCCCCAACTCCCCCTCACGCACCTGCAGCTGCAGGCAAAGCCATCAGCCCCTTCTCAGGTGGCCTTCATGGCAGAGGAGGCCTGACCAGGTGGCCCACAGGCAATGACAGATCAGCATAGTGATAAAGCCCAGCACAGTGTCAGCCACCCCCACCTCTGCATCACACTGAACTTCTTCCTCTTCCCACGCATGCTCTCCTTGTCCTCCTTCCGCTGGTTTCAGTCTCTTAATAAGCGTTCTATGCTCTAGACTCCATCTCAGAGTCTGCTCCCAACTTGTGACAAGTAGGAAATAGAACAGATGGGATCATCCGAGATGAGGAGAATGTGAAGGGCAGGGGACAGACCTGCTTTCCTTTGAACTGTCATCACCTCTCCTTGTCTGACTGCGGGCAGACTCTGGAGCACAGTGGAAAACATACAGAAGTGAGGTCCCTGCGCCTGGTGTTCATCCCAGCTGTTGCTCACTACTGAATGGTCTTGGACTAACAACCTCTCAGGGCCCGTGCTCACCCATTGGCAAATGGGGAGACGAATGAGCTCACCTGAGAGCTGAGTCCTTGAGAGGGTCTATTAAGATAATGGATGTGGATGTGCACAGGGAACCATACACTCCGTCTGCTAGTGACCATTTCTCTCCCCTCCAATCACAGCTGGGAGAGCTAGGAGGGGCTTGACAACCATAGCCTGAAAGGAGGAGTTTCCACCCTGCCTTCCCGTTCCCAGGATGGTAGGGTGATTGCGGGGGACCTGAGGGGTCAGAATCGATGGGAGCGGGGACTATGTTGGCTCATTAAACTCTCATGCCATAGGTCCGTGGTTGGCAAACCGTGGCTTGTGAGCCACATGCGGCTCTTTGGCCCCTTGAGTGAGGCTCTTCCACAAAATACCACGGCCTAGGCAAGTCTATTTTGAAGAAGTGGCGTTAGAAGTTTAAGTTTAAAAAATTTGGCTCTCAAAAGAAATTTCAATCGTTGTACTATTGATTTTTGGCTCTGTTGACTAATGAGTTTGCCGACCACTGCCATAGGTAATATCGAGTACCTGCTACCTGCCAGGCAGCATGCCAGTCCTTTGTGGTGCTCACATGGGGGCATGGACATACACTAAACAACCCCACAAATAAAAACCTCCCACAGGGAAATGAGCCATGTAAGAGGAGTCACGGAGGGCCTCCCTGAGGAAGTGACTCCTGAACTGGGAGACAAATGATGGGTTGGAATTGTGTTGAGAAAGAAGGGAGGAAGGCGATCCCTAAATCTGAGAAAATGCAAGTGCAGAAGAATTCCAACCCCCATGTGGAGAGCAGTAGGCGGCACAGGACCTGGAAGAGGGCTGGAGATGCCTGCAGAAGCTGGGAGTGAGTTGTGGGAAGGGCTGTAGAGATGGGTGAGGACCACATGGGGCAATTCCTGGCAGGTGAGTTAAAGACTGTTATTTTTATCCTAAATGCAATGGGGAGCCATAGATGGTTTCACATAGAGCATTCAGATGATTATCTTGGCTTCACAGAAAAGGACAGGTGGGAGGGAGGCCAGAGTGGTTGATATTAGTGACAGGTGTCATTAATTGATTTAGTAATGACTGGCACACTTACCAGTAATTAAATGAAGTAGGCATCTAATGAAACAGGTACCATTAGGATCCTGATTTTAACTATGAAGAAATGAAAACACAGAGAGAATAAGTAAGGATTCCAAGCAGGTTATCTGGTTGCAAAGCTCCACATTTAACTACACAAAACTAGATAATGGATAGACCAGATGGATGGCTATTTCAGGATCTAAGTTGGGTAGTAGCAGTGGAGCTGAGGCACGGATGTATTTTGAAGAGATGTAGGAAATTAAAAGACAAGACAGAATTCAGTTGTAGATTGATTATAATCTACATGGGGAGCTGGACTCAAGGACAGTGCTGGGGTGGAAGTCAGGGGTGCTACTCACAGATGCAGGGCACAGGAAGCAAGCCAGGTTTGTGGTGCGTGGGGGATGGGACAGGCGGCAGGGGACAGCGTGAGTCCACTTGGACCTGCTGAGCACTGAGGTACCTAGGTGACATATTTGATGGTACTGAATTATTATCAAGAGACATGGTTCTAACCTCCCACAAGATTGCTGCTCTCGCTGCTTGGTTCTGACCCATCTGTCATATTCATGAATTTAACGTAAGATCGCAAGTGTGAATTCTTGCAAGCATAGTGGCCCTGCGCCCCAAGGACCTCTGGGAGGACCGTCCGGGAGAGGAATGCTCCTGGAAGCGCAGATGTTTGTCCCTGTTCCGCCACAACAATGTGTGCCTTCACTTCCTTTAAGGAAGCCCCACCCCAGGAGCTTGCTGGAGAGAGGACGAAGTCAGGCAGAGGGAAAGGAGTTTATTTGAAGAGCGTCCCAGACACTGAACGGTCATTTTCCCACATGAATAATGGAGGAAGCCATCCCTTCTATGGCGAATCCTTCTCCTTTCTCACCGCTGGCTCCCGGGGGAGGTCAGCACCTCCTGGGACCCCTGAGGAGTTTCCCTTGAGAAGGAGCAGCTGTGGTGTTTTGCCTCCATTGAGGGGTTTTCTTTGCTGAGGCCTCCAGTCCCAGAGGCTCTGGACCCCATGTGCGTGGCCCCATTGGGGTGCTAGGCCCGGCAGCTAAGTCACATGCTTTCCTGCTGCCCAGGACTCTAGAGACTTCTGACCTTGAGAGCAGGGCAGGAAATGGGGCAGCCAAGACACTGATGGCTGGAAGGAAAGAGGGAGACCCCAAACCCTGGGAAGGAAACATCTCTGCTTGTGACACCTTGGGGAGCACAATCGTGCCTGACTTGGGGACAGGACTTCCTGGGGGAAGGAGAGTTCTACAGACAGGTCTCCCCTTCCCTGCAGCCACGGCACCAGCCACCCTCAAGGAGGAGCACAGTGACTGCTGAGATGCCTCGAGATGCTGTCACTGTTCACGTTCGGAACAAGGAGCTGTCACTGTGTGCATATCCATGGAGGATGCGTGCAGGACGCATGCGTGAAGAATGTGATGTTGTATGAGCTAGTTTGTCCCAAGCCTCACTCTCCTGCTGGGGACTGCCCTGGGGAAAAGGGGAAAAGCCCAGGCGGTTCTAGCAGCAGCATGCTGCTCCTTGTCCTTGAACTTTTCCCTTCACATCTCCCTTCCCATGAGCCTCCAAGCTGATTTTTGCAAAAAGTAGTCAGTGACTGACAGTCGGTAAACCTGGTCTAGACCTTCCAGGAGTCGCCTCCCTGAACCTCTTCCTCTCTGCCTGCAGTATTCTTAGTGATGCAGATGTGGGAGCTCTTTGTGTTTTTTAAATATGCTTCCTTGGGATTGAAATGTTGGTGTTGAACAGCTGGTCTAACAAGGGTAACGCTATGAAAGGTACGTTAATGTTGGGTATTAATTCTCTAAAAAACAAACAATAAGCCCCACCGGTGTGGCTCAGTGGTTGAGTGTTGACCTATGAACCAGGAGGTCATGGCTTGATTCCCAGTCAGGGCACGTGCCTGGGCTGCAGGCTAGATCCCCAGTAGGGAGTGTGCAGGACTCTCTCTCATCATTGGTGTTTCTATCTCTCTCCCCCATCCCTTCCTCTGAAATCAATAAAAATATATTTTTTAAAAGGAAAAAATAAATAAATAAACAATTAAAAACTGGGCTCAAGTCGAGAGAGAGAGAGAGAGAGAGAGAGAGAGAGAGAGAGAGAGAGAGAGAGAGAAACAAGTAGCTAAATTTCCCAAGATTGCCACTACCTGCATCTAAGTGGGAGGAAAAAATTCATGAGCACAGTTTTAAAAAAAAATAATCGTTGTTTAAAAAGAAAAGAAAAAAAGCTGAGCTTATACTTTTTGTGTGCCGGGAGAGAGAGGAGAGACAAGAGGCCTGTGCACCTGACCCCTCGCTACCCTTTCACCCGACGGGAGGAGCTCACGTGTCTGGAACTCACAGGCTGGGCTTCATCAGCCACCCCTACGTCCCTGTTTCCTGGAATCTGCTAAAAGAAAATGGCCAGCCAGCCAAGATATTTGACTGAGGTTTGTTAAGAAAACATAGTCTCCGTTTGGGTTGTTTTCTGAGAGAAGGGTCAGAGAGATGTGGTTTAAGTGAGAAAATTGCTCGTGGACAGCTATGGAAACAATGACTCTTTGCGCTGTCCCGCAGGCCCTGGCTGGAGCTGCCGGGAGCAGAGTGGAGCAGTGTTTCCAAATTACCTGGGGACCGCTGGCGGGGTGGACAACCCGTCCCGGAGGCTGGAGCCAAGAAAACATCATTCCGTGTCAGCTATCAGGGTAATTCCATAGCCGGAGCGTGCACTGAGGTCCTGAAGTGGAAGGTGGGAAGGTTCTGCTCTCTGGAGCCTGGCTAGACTTCAGAATGAAACAGGAGAATCCACTTTATCTGATTTGTCGCCCACACTCCCCAGAGAAGAACAGTTCACATCTCTGACGTTTATCCAGAACGAATCTCAAAGGGCTTTGATTTCATGCTCTTTTTTAAGGTCATGTCAACCAAAGTCTAAACTGTTCAACTTGACCTTGAAGATGGTTTTAGGCAGTTCAAGTCAAAGGTATAAAAACATGAATGGTTTCCATAACTCTGAATCAACCCAGTAAGAGTAATGATTCTAAAACGCAGATAATTTTACTTATCTGACAATCAGGATTTTCTTTCTTCTCTCTTCTTTGCATGAATCCTTTGTGGACTGTAGCGTAGGTAGCGGATATTAATAAAGGAAGGGAGCAGAGGGCATCAGACATTAGTAAGCATCCACTAGGGGACCACAGCATTGCCCTGCAAAGGGATTAACGCCCTCCCTTCCCTGTGGAGGAGGAAGGACACTTTCCATCCCCCAGGACACAGCCATCCGTATTGTTTATTGAAGGAATAAACAATAAAGGGGAAACTCCCTGGCTGAGGACATGCCCAGTAGAAGCCATGATGGCGCAGGAGAAGGTCCTTCTACTCTGGGGTGTGCACAGTAGGAACTAAGATGGTGATTGTAAGGGGTGGAACCTAGCCCTAGAAAAGGATCAAATTGGATAAGGGACGCTGGACCCCAGAAGATCTAGAAAATGGATTGGTTAGGGGGAGGATCCAACACAAGCCGATCAAGTATTGGGAAGTTGATTGGTTAGTTTGAGTGGGTACCTGATCATTCCCAAGCCGGAGATAATATAATCCAAGCTTAATAAAGCCCTCTCTTTCCCTCTCTCTCTCTCTCCCTCTCTCCCCATTCATTCACACATTCTCTCTCCATAGCAGCCGCCTCTGGCCCAGCAGCCACACAGACTCCAAATTCAGGCCCCAAGCACCAGCCTGGGTATAGCAATGCAGTGCCAGCGGAGCGCAGCAGGAACACAGGCTAAGTTAGCCGGAGGAGGACAGGGACTGAGGGGGACTGAACCAGGCACAGCATGTGTGCACACTGGCCTTTCTTCTGGGCTTGATGGAGACAAGGCTGGACTCTTCCCACAGCGGGATGGACGGAGATGACACATCGGGAACTGGGGCAGCCTTCCATGTCTATCCCAATAAATTTCACCACAACTTCAACCCCCATACATGGGTCCCGGACATGCTTTCCTTGAGCCTCCATGAAAAGACCCCATTTCCACCAGCAACAGTATCATGTGTCTGTCACCCTCTGTCTTCTGGGGGATAAACTGAGATCATGTTACATTTGCTTTTATAGTTGGGGTTAGAGATGCAAAAACTTTCTGCCTAATCACCTTCACTAATCAGCGGAGATCAGGAGGCTCAAACGGTGAGGAGGGTCATTCATACAGTCATTCATCAAAAGTTCCTTCATTCCCTCCACCTATCAATGTGTGCTCATCCCTGCAGGATGCCTGGTGCTGGGCTAGGCTTTGGGCAGGACAAATGGGCAAGATCCCACCCTGAATACAAAGAGCTTTCTGGCTCCTCAGCAACATCCGTAGCACACAGGAAGTCAGGGGAGGGGATGCTTACTTCTCACAAACGTCCCAGAGAGGGAGAGCACTGAGGTTGGGCCTGGAAGGATGGAGGGGTCCTTGGCAGGGAGAAATACAGCGCCCGGGAGCTCTGGGTGGAGGATTTGACAGAATGAGCAAGCTGAGGCCTCCAGGAATCAGGAAAATGGAGTAGCTAATGTGGTGGCTGTCTGGAAGAGGTAGAATGGCGTGGCGGGTGATTACTGCCAAATGGCAAAACATTGAGAATCTTTATATATATACTAGTAGCCCATTTACAGGAAGAATCCTGCAAGCGGCTGCTATGGCCGCGTGCGCTGCCGCTGCTGCCGCCGTTGTGGCCGCTGTGCCTACACCCACGGGCCACTGCCACCCGCCCCACTCTGCCCTGCTCCGCCCCGCTCCACCCTGATCCTCCCTGCCAGGGCTTTCCCTCTGGCAGCCACCTTGCTTTCCACTTTTCCTCCCTCTTCCTTCTAAGTTGTCTTCAGTCTTCACTCCTCCCTCCCTCAGTGTATGCAAATTAACCGCCATCTTTGTTGGGTAATTTGCATACTCGTCCAGATTGGCTGGTGGGGGTGGCTTTGACTGGTGGGCGTGGCTTGGGTGTAGCGAAGGTGTGGTCAATTTGCATATTACTATTTTATTAGGTAGGATATAGTAGCTGGGAACAGAAATGGAATGAGTGGGGACAGGAAAAGGATCTGGGAGAAGTTTAGTCTGGTGTCAGTATGAAGACTGGATTAACGAGATGGATGGAGGTGCAGACCAGGGCAGAAGTCCGAGAGCAGGGCAGTAAGGTGCTAAAGTGGGGCGTCACTGGGGAAGGAAAGAGGAGGTGGTCTGAGGAAGATGCTCTAGACCAGGAAGCCAAGCTTCTGGGCTTAGTCCTGATCCTAGGCGGGGCAGCTGTGTGACCAAGATTCAACTCCTCTGGCTCCCAGTTCCTCCAGGGGGGAGGGGAGGGGAACTGGACATCCTGGATGGCAGAACCCCCTGTCACCCTTCTGCAATGTTGTGGGGAAGACAGCTTGACTAGTTTGGAAAAGAGACACTTGGAGCTGGAGATGACCTGGGGGGGGGGGGGGGGGGGTGTGTGTGTCTCACACTTTGGTGTAGGTCAGAATCACCTGGCAGCTTGTCTAGAGGAGGGTCAAGGGCCCAGGACCCTCCCGTGGACACTGAAACGCCAACCGGGGCTGCCTTTGGCGCTGCAGACTTTGGGAAACCCCAGCCTCACGTGGGAAGTGTTACCTGACCCTCTCGGATTAGAGGAATTGGAAGGCCAGCCTGGAAGGGGCAGCCCCCATCCCCCACCATGGAGTGTGGGGGGCTCCCAGCAAGGTGGCGTCACCTCAGCGTCTCTCCGCGGGGCCCATGAGAGCCTGCTGAGCTCCACGGACCCAGGAGCCACGACGTGACGCTGCAGGATTCAGAGCAGCTGGTCCCATGTGGCACAGGAGCGGCTGTCCCGGGGCCACCATGATGTGTTGGCCGGGACTCACCACAGTCAGCAGCCCCTGCGGGCCTCCTGAGAGCGAGGGGCCTCGGCCAGCCTCTTCCCTTCACCCTTGACGCATCCTCAGGCCCTGCTGCCCAGAGCGTCACCCAGCACTGCCATCTGGAGCTGGTCGGACGTGCAGAACCGTGGGCTCGCCCAGACCCACGCCTCAGAGGCTGTGGGTTAACAAGATCCCCATGTGTGCCCCTAGAGCAGTGGTTCTCAACCTTCCTAATGCCGCGGCCCTTTAATACAGTTCCTCATGTTGTGGTGACCCCCAACCATAAAATTATTTTCGTTGCTCCTTCATAACTGTAATGTTGCTACTGTTATGAATCGTAATGGAAATATCTGTGTTTTCCCATGGTCTTAGGCTCTACAGCAGCGGTTCTCAACCCGTGGATCTAGAGCAGGGGTCCTCAAACTTTTTAAACAGGGGGGGCCAGTTCACTGTCCCTCAGACCGTTGGAGGGCCGGACTATAGTTTAAAAAAAACTATGAACAAATTCCTATGCACACTGCACATATCTTATTTTGAAGTAAAAAAACAAAACGGCAAAAACACCCGCATGTGGCCCCCGGGCCGTAGTTTGAGGACGCCTGGCCTAGAGAATAGAGGGGTTCGGGCTCTGCCTCTGAGCTGGCTGTCCACAGTCCTCACGTCCAGGGTGAAACAGAAGGGAAGGGAGTGGAGGGGAGAGAAGGAAAAGGGGGGAGGAGAACCCTAGACCTGGCCTCTTCCTGTCAGGGCGGCCTCAGGACACGCCTGCTCTCCTTGGCTGTCTCCACAGGTAAGCTTGGATGAGGTCAAGTAGGACCAGACGGTGGGGACTGAACAACCTTGAAGTAAAAGCCCTCCCTGCTTGCCTTTCACTCCCTAAGGGGAGCGTGCCCTGTTCCTATAAGAGAGGTGAAGCTGCAGATTACGGGGAGCGTCACCCCGCCGTCCGAGCAGGAAGTGCACTGAGCCCCGGGGTTGGCGAGGAGGTAACTGAGCCTCAGCTAATCGGGTTGGCGCACACCTGCAGGTGAAAAGCAAAGACTGGGAAAACAAACAGCACCTGGGCTTTGTCCTCTTTTCTTCTTGTCACGTCGGCCGCTGGTGGCGCAGGGCATGGCACAGACAGCACCAGCAGTGGGCATGGGGGGCAGGGGAGGGCACAGACCCAGGTTTCCCTGCCCAGCTCCCTGGCTCAGGCCCCTGCTCCCCCTCCCAAAACTGGTTCCGGACGGGTGCATCGGGGATTAAGACTAATAACCCCGCTCAGTGCGGCTGTGGAGGGGGTAGCAGTTTGTGGAGCGGCTCACCTGGGACAAGTTTCCTTCCTTCACTCACTCCTGCCCAGAGCTGTGCTGGTGCAGGCGGAGGCCCGGGGCTGGCCGCCAGGTCACGGGGCCTTCCCCCTGAGAACGCTTTGGGTCTGGCCACTGACAGGGCCAACACCAGGGGGCACAGTGGTCTCCCCACAGGGGGACCCCAGGGAAGGTCTGCTGTGTTTTGAAGCAACAATACAAACAGAACAGGAGCCCTAGAGTCAGAGGAGCCGCACCAACCGGTTCTCTTTCAGGAAACCAGCGCCATCTCCTGGACGCGAGCGGCATGGGCCCAGGCCCCTGGTGGGTTCACTGTCCTCTCCTTTCTTCTCTCAACTGGAGTTTCAGGTTCAAACCGCCTGCCTTCTCCCCAGAAAAACACTCTTAATTATTTCTTTACAAAGTTCTTGGGTATCTTCTCTCCACCCCCTACCCCCACTTTCTTCCATCCAAACCTTCCTTCCTTTCTCTCTAGTTTCCCTGGGCCTTTGACGGTATCTCTGCGTTTCAGTCCTGGTTTCTAAAAATATAACTCCCTCCAGACTTTCAAAGAACTAGCTCTCTAAGAGGATTGTGGTTATTGTTTATCACAAGCTCCTTCCTTCTTCCCTCTGAGCCCTGAGACCCGGGACTCCGCTGCTAGGCTGCTGTGGCAGGGTCCACCTCCACGCAGCCCTCCAGGCATGTGACCTTGGGCAGTGACTTAACCTCTGGGTGCCCCGGTTTCCTCATCAGTGAAACGAGGCTGACTGAAGATACCACCCAGAATGGTTGTTGTCCCGTTAAAGTGTTCATACCCAAAGCACGGAGAACCAGTCTGAAGTATTAAGAATTGCTGGGCCCGGCCGGCGTGGCTCAGTGGTTGAGCATTGACCCATGAACCAGGAGGTCACGGTTCGATTCCCGGTCAGGGCACATGCCCAGGTTGCGGGCTTGATCTCCTTTATGGGGTGTGCAGGAGGCAGCCAATCAATGATTCTCTCTCATCATTGATGTTTCTCTCTCTCTCTCTCTCTCTCTCTCTCTCTCTCTCTCTCTCTCTCTCCCCCTCTCTGAAATCAATAAAAATATATGTAGTTTTAAGAAGAATTGTAGGTTTTCGGTGGTTGTTCTTTCTCACAGCACTTACCAGGATGGCATATGATTGCCCTTGACTTGGGTCACACCCTCCAGGCCAGCGTCTGCGGCATGTGCAGAGGAAGCAGATGTGGCCTGGGCCGCACTGGGCAGTGCACACCGCCCACACGCACACATGGCGATTTGGATGCAGGTGCTCCGCGGCCTCACTTGTAGACCCACTGACAACCGTTACCCCCAGGGGCGGTGACCACCACACCCACGCCTGGCAGAGGGAGCACCTGCCCCTCGGAAGTGCTCAGCTCATGGTTTTCTTCTCCATCTCTTTTAAGACCTGGTTTTCGAATGAACCAAGGACAGGCCGACCGGGTATGATGTTAAGACAACAGGACAATCTCAAGGCCACCGCCCATCTGCGGCTTCTCTCCTCTTTCACTCCGCCCCTTAAGAATACACGTGCGGCCTAACCGGTTTGGCTCAGTGGATAGAGCATCGGCCTGCGGACTGAAGGGTCCCAGGTTCGATTCCGGTCAAGGGCATGTACCTTGGTTGTGGGCACATCCCCAGTAGGGGGTGTGCAGGAGGCAGCTGATCGATGTTTCTCTCTCATCGATGTTTCTAACTCTCTCTCCCTCTCCCTTCCTCTCTGTAAAAAAATCAATGAAATATATTTTTTTAAAAAAAGAATACACGTGCGTGCACTTCCCCTGTGTTTATAAGCTACCTCTGAAAAGGAGATGAAATAAAACATGGGTCTCTCACAACACAAATATATGGAAACAGGTTGCAGGTGAGAGCGACCGGGATTCCGGCTCTGATTTTGACGACGTCTTACTACAAAGGAACGATGCCTCCCTGTTGCATCCACCATCAAACATGTAAACCTGTTCTTTAAGCTTAAGGACACCTGACTGAGAGAAGGACAAAGCAGAACCGCCCGTCACAGCACATCATGCTGTTGAGTCACAAACACGCCACACGCAGTTACAACGGGGGCACATCTGTGTGCTCTTCCCAGGGATCCGCAAAGGAAAACACTTTGTCTTCATTGGAACCATGACGGCAGCCCTCGGCAAATAACCCTGGCCAACTCTGGCTGTTCCGTGGTCCCTGACACCTCTGCCCTGTGATACAGTAGGACGTGCAGCCACAAGCATGACGAGATTCCACTGCACCCCAGAGGGACCGGGCCTGGGGCCTGGAAGTCATGGCAGGGCAGAACCTGCAGGGGGTGCAGGTTTCACGGACTGCCATGTCCCCCCTCCCAGCCCCACCAGGGCCCCGGTAGGTCTGCTGTCCCAACGCTTCCAACGTTGGCTCTTCTCTGCGGAACTGCCTCCAAGTTCTCCCCATCAGTATGAGCTGAAAGGACATTTCAAGGGCATTAAGAGCTCTGAGAATGCAGCTCACAGGCCCTAGACACACACACACTCACACTCAAAACGCATGTGCCCACAGGTCCAATCCCAGGCTCAGGGGAAGCCTGCCCACAGCACACTGGAGATGACCTAGAGCTGGCCTCTAACTCACTGTAGGGAGATGAGTGATACCTTAACAATCACATCTCCCAGGTTGAGAGGGCAAGGGATCAGGTAGGAACCGGGTCTGGGTTCCCAGCTGAAGTGTAGTCCGTGCACGCAGCTCTGGCGCCACCTGGTGGAAGGACGGAATTCGTCCCAGCACTTGAATGTCAATCCACCACGTCCTGCAGGTCCAGAATTCCTCTCAACCAGTCCATCTTAAGGTTTGGTGACTCCAGGGTGTGTTCTAGAAATAGTTCCAGCATTGCGCCTTCTTTGAGGGGCTTTCTCCAGCAAGGAGGGGGCGCAACTCGGTCGATAAGAATTGAAAATGTATTTCGAAGGACTTAGAGCTGAGATTGAGGGCCACAAAACACACACACACAGGGACACACACACACACAGAGATACACACACAGATATACACAGACAACAGACACTCACATGCATATACACACACATGCAGGGACCACACACAGGGACATACACACTCAGAAACAGACACACACAGACACACACAGACACACACGGACATTCAAAACCACAAGTGTGTGCCCAGTTCCTATTCCAAGCTCTCTCGGCAGCGCCGCCCAGGCTCATGGGGACAGCCTGCCCACAGCACACTGGCCTCTCCAAACCTGGTCAGGTTCCAGAGTTGGGCAGAAGCAATAAAAACGGTGATTCCTGACGGCCACAGCTGCCTTATCCAGGTCCCGCCTCTGGTTTTAAAAAAAACCTTCTCCTTCTCTGCTGCCTCCGATAAGGGTCCCAGGAGAGGGAACAATGGGAAGCCGGGGATCTTCCGGAGGGAGCGGCTTGGAGGACAGTTTACATTTGCATTCTCTGCCCGAGGCCCTTATCAGGGCGATGGCGGAAGTCGTGGGCCGGACCACACGCACCCCACCACCACCCTCCTGGGGGGCTGTGGGCCCACAGGCTGCCAAGACTTTCCTGGTGAGGGCTAGTGGCTCCGAGCCCCCTTCCCAGCGAGGGAACGAGAAAGCTCACCCTGACAACCTGCAGCCCCCACAAGGCTCACCCTGAGGGAGCGGAGGCCAAGTCACAAGAGGCTGGGAGAGCGGGTTCTGAGCACAAGAAGGAAACCATAGGAACAACAGACCTACCGTGCCAGAGCCCGGGGCCCTGACAGCCCAGCCGCGGGCAGGAAATGGCTCCATCCGCAGGAAGCCTCGGCTGCAGGCCTGGCTGGGAGTCCTGGCCTCGGCGCTGCGCGACCTTGGGCAGGCCAGTTAACCTCTCTGAGCCCCAGCTTCCTCACCCGCAGAAGAAGATGTGAATAGCATCAGCCTTGTCATGGAGACCCGATGAGTCAACAGTATGTGTTTACCCGAAGACACGTGGCTTCCCTCCCAGGCCCACCCTCCATGGCAATGCACCCAGATGCCAGGTGTTGAATGCATACCCCCTGACAAGTAAGGTGGCTCTTTAACTGTCACCTGGAGGAAATAGAGCCAACTTCCACACAACAGAGCAAAACTTACTAAAAACCCCAAACTTTACCCACTTGACTTGCTCAAATCCTGACCTCCTCTCTCTCTCTACGGTCTCATCTCTCTCCCCCTAAAATGCTTCCCAAAATATTATTGTCCTTCCCATGCACTCTCCATCCCCCCAGAACTCATGGCTCTGAGCCCTGCCTGCCCTGGATGGACCCAAAAAATTTAAGAAGACTGACTCCTGGGCCCCAGATCATCAGAGAACTCACAATTTCAGTGCTTTTAGACAGGCAGGGTGATTTTATACACATCTAGGGTTAAACACACTGTTCTCATTCTGCAAAATATGAATCAATTCACCACTCTGGCTTCTGCGAATTCTCCTGTGTGTGTGTCCATGCCTACTGCAGTGGTATTTGTGCAATCAGCAGGCTGGGAATCATCCCACTTCCTCTACCAGGGACAAGTCAAATAAAGCATGGCCCATCCAAGCAATGGCACACCATGCCACCATGAAAAATGAACCAGAAGCCATTCTCCAATGGATGGGGCAGGTCTCTGGGTTACATTTTTAAGTGGAAAAAGGCAAGATACACAGCTGTGTGTGGGGGACCTATTCTGCAATACTTGATCCAAAATGTCAAGGAAGATGTGAGTTTATATCCTTGGTTTCTTGCATACACACTTTAAAAACTATAAAGACGCACATGCACTGAACAATAGTTGTTATATTGTCAAGAGGGGACCTGGGAGGAGGTGGGCACAGTTTGGGAATAAGGCTGGTCACTGTATACTATGTCATATTTTCAAATTTTTGAATCATTATTTATTCAAAAGCTAAAAATAGGTGACTTAAACAAGAGAATAAAACAAAGGAGAGGGCACAGCTCACACGTGCATTGCCAGGGTCCCGTCAGGTGTGCAGCCACCTGGCACTGAGCTGTGGTCCAGGCATCACCATAGGGCGAGTGGCCCATGGTCTGGTCAGGTCAGAGTCCACTGTGCCCCTGGCCGTCCCATCGCTGCTCCGGGGGCTCCACTCAGATTCGGTCTCGTTGGGAGCTGTAGAGCCAGCCCATCGCTTTCCATCAGGTGCAGAGTTGCCCCGCCCTGGAAGCTCACCTGTTCTCTGTGTGAAGGTTGCAGGGTGCGGGGTGTGAGGTGTGGGGTGTGGGCTGAGGCCTCACCCCTTCACGCTGTCCTCTCCCCTCACTTTCCTACCTGGAGCCTCCAGCCCCAGTTTCCTCTGTCACTGGCGGCAGGTGCAGGCCAAGGACAGGACAGTGGCTCAAGAGAAGCCAGGGACAGTGGGAATAAAGGTGAAGGGGGAAAGGAATGCCCTGAAGGAACCAAAATCTCTTGGGGTCGGAGGACGGAGACCCCGGGAGCAATTCTAGGCCCTGTGGCTGGCTCTGAAAACAAGACCTAGTCCCCACGCTTGGGGAACTTTCCTTCTGTTGGTGGACACAGAAAACATACAAACAGGTGAAGGCAATGGTGGTGACAGGTGCGAGGGAGGAAACAGTGAAACAGGATGCGGGGACAGGTGCCAGGCGGGCTGCAGCTTTCTGCAGGTTGGAGCTGAAGGGCCCTGAGGCAGGGAGTGGAGGGAGGGAGGGGGTGGTCGGGGGTGGAGTCTCCGAAGCCCTCAGAGATGGCAGGCAGATCTGCAGGGTGTTGTTGGTCTCCCTGAGGACTTTGGCTTTTGTTTGTTGCTCTGAGTGAAACATACACCACTGGAGGATTGGAACAGAGAGAGTTTTTGATTGGATGAAGGTTTTAAAAGGCTGATTCTAGCCTCTGAGTTGAGAATGGAATTGGGGGGCAGGTAGGGAGAGCTGACCCAAGTAGAGAAGTTAGGAGAGAGAGAGGGCAGATTGGGTCACTGTCACAGGAGTTTGAACCTGGGCCTTGCCTGTCTCCCTCATGCAGAGTATACTCCCCACCCTGGGACTGTGAACTTGGCCATGGGACTTGCTTTGGCTCAAGAGGTGTGAGCAGATGCCACCTCTGGGCAGTTTGAGGGCCCTTGCCTGGTTGGCTCTTGTTCTTTTTCCCTCTTCTACAAGAATGGCCGTCCCAAATTGGGAGACTCAGGGGGCTCTCCCTCAGCACGGGTCCTAGAACAAGAACACACACGTGCAAAGCCACTCACACAACCCAAGTCCAACTCTTTTCAACAAATATTTTGGAGTGAGAGCATCTATCTTTGGCCAGAACACCACTCACAGTGGAACAAGCTACAAAGATCCTGGATTTTCTGACATCAGGGGTGCCATACCAGGCCTATACCATCTACATTTGGATTTTGACATGAAAGAGACACAAACTTCTATCTTGAATGTACCATTGTTTTTCTGTTTTATATCTACAAACAATCCTAAGTAACATATATGTATACTAGAGGTCCAGTGCATGAAATTTGTGCACGGGTGGGGTCCCTTCGCCTGGCCAGCGATCAGGGCCGATCAGGGCTGGTAGCCAGGGAGGGACCACAGGAGGGACTGCAGGAGGGCTCCAGGGTGTGTCCAGCCCCATTTCGCCCAGTCCCGATCGGCTGGACCCCAGCAGCAAGCTAACCTACCGGTCAGAGCACCTGCCCCCTGGTGGTCAGTGCACATCCTAGCGACCGGTCAGTCGACTGCTTGGTTGGACACTTAGCATATTAGGCTTCTATATATAGAGATATATATTGGGTGACTAATATCTGCTCAAAAAATAAGGGAAGAGAACTTCTGAGGGGCTAAATGTATACCCAAGGCCAAACAACCAGCAAGTGACAGAACATAATGCATGCCTTTGGGATTTGAAAACCCACCAGAGTTCCATTACACTCTTCAAAACCCAGAATTTCAGAGCCCTGCAATGTCCCTTTATCATCTGGGGGGGGGGTAATTCTTTAAACAATACTATTTAGCCTCAGAAAAGCTGTGTGTCAATATATATTTTGTCAATGGAGTGAGAGAAGAATCAGCCAAAGGTATTTCAGAAGCAGAGGATGCACCTTGCAGACCTGAGGTCACCCCGGCTCCATCAGCTTGGCCATTCTCAATGCCGGCTGCAATTTTCTAGTTTGGGCAGAACTCACAGGCAGCAGTCCTGAGAAAGTAAGGTGCATTCGTTCTCTACTGCTGTGTGAGAAACCTACCTCAACTCAGCGGCTTAAAATAACAAATTTATGTTCTCGCAGTTTCTGTGGGTCAAGAATTCAGAAGCCGCTGAGTTGGGTGGTTCTGTCTCAGGGTCTCTCATGAGATTTCAGTCAAACTGTTGACCAAGAATAAGGTCATCTGAAGGCTCGACTGGGGTTGGCAGACTGGCAAGGCAGGGGGTCTGTTCCTCAGCCCGTGTCCCTGTCCATAAGGCTGCTGGAGTGTCCTCATGACACCTCCCCAGAATGAATTACCCAAAAGAGAGGGCAAGAGGAAGGTTACCACACCTTTGACCACCTAAGTCACACACTGTCACATCTGCTCCACTCACCAGCAGCCAGTCATTGATTCTGGCTACACTCGAAGGGTGGGAGTTAAGCTCTAGCTGTTGAAGGAGGGGGAAGTCACAGGGCTCAGACAATAACCAACTTGCCCAGCCGGTGTAGCTCAGTGGTTGAGCGTTGACCTATGTACCAGGAGGCCACCGTTCAATTCCAGGTCAGAGCACATGCCCGGGTTGCAGGCTTGATCCCCAGTAGGGGGCGTGCAGGAGGCAGCCGATCAATGATTCTCTCTCATCATTGATGCTTCTCTCTCTCTCTTGCTCTCCCTTCCTCTCTGAAATCAATAGAAGATATATTTAAAAACAAACAAACAGTAAGTAACTGACAGAGGGCTCTGGCAGAGGAAGCAAGGCCTTTGGGGGAATACTGAACCCCATGGTAGTGGAAGTGAACTCTCAGCCACCTCCATGCATTGGGGAAGCGGAGCATCCTCTGCCAAGGAGGGTCAGGGCTGCACATGTCACAGTACAGCCAGCCACTGCTTCAGCACAGCACCCCCGATGGGAGGGAAGCGAAGACTCAGTCTGTGCTTACTCTTTTTATCCCACTATTTAAAACGTATTTGCATTGGAAGAGTGATTAAAATGAACACACAGCAAGTAAATAAATCACCACCATGATGGGAAATAGAACGTTGTCAGGTCCTTAAAGACCTACTGTCCCTCCTTGACCTCCTCTCTCTTCTAGCTGGTGAGAGAGTCCCTATCCTGACTTTGAAATAATCAGTCCCTTGCTTTACTTCATATATTCTTTTACCCACCGCTGCGTGATCTCCACACAACATATTGCTTGTCTTTGCCTGCTTTTGAAGTCTAAATAAATGAAACCAAATTGTATATGCTTGCCTATTTGCTTCTTTGATTCAATATTAAGTGTGGGAGGGTCATTTGTTGCTGTATATATTTCCATTTTGCGATATACCAAAATTGGCTTATCTAATCTACTGTTGATGGAATCTTGGGTTGTTTCCAGTTTTTATTATTATAAGCATCTTGTAGGGACATTGTGGTCCGTGTATCAGAGTGGACTTGTGGGAGACTCCAAGTTTCCTTTGGAATTTCCCTGATAGAATTTTGAGTATACAGTTTATCTGTTCTCCAGTGAAAGCCAAAGAATGCCAAACTGTTTCCCAAAGAGATCAGACCAGTCTCCATTCCATCAGGAGAGCCTGAGAGCTCCCCCTGATGTAGGTCCTACATCCTACAAAACAGACATCATTTTGGTTTTAATGTATATGTCCTTGATCACCAGGAGCTTGAGTACTGCCCATACATTTATTGTACATCGTGTGTTCACTCTTAAGAAGTAAGGCTTTCAATTATTTAACAAATGTTTCTACTGTTTTTTTATCTATCTATCATCTATCTATCTATCTATCTATCTATCTACCCATCTATCTATATATAAAAGGCTAAGCAACTGTCTGACCACCCGACCATCCGACCAGTAGCTATGATGCACAATGACCACCAGGGGGCAGACACTCAATGCAGGAGCTGCCAAGCTGCGGTGACTTGGCAGCGGTGGTTCTCGGGAGAACCGCCCTCTCACAATCCGGGACCCCTCAGGGGATGTCGCAGAGCCAGTTTCAGCCTGATCCCCACAGGCCAGGCTGAAGGACCTCACCTGCTGTAGGGACCCCGCTCACTCTACAGACCCCCTTCTAGCCACGGTGCCACCCCAGGTGTGGCCGGCTGGGGAGGGACTGCAGGAGGTTGGCTCCAGGTTGTGTCGGGCCCATCTTGCCCAGTCTTGCCCTGCTGGCCTCCTGCTAATTAATTTCCTTTCAATGTGCATGAATCCATGCACCAGGTCACTAGTTAATTTATAATAGTTATACATTCTAACACTAATGCTTTCGTTTGATGGGTTATAAATAAATTCTCTCAGTGTGCAGTTTGTCCTCTTGCTCTAAAGAAATCTTTTAATGAAAATAAGTTTTTAATGTTAACAGACAATTTTGTCAATATTTATTTTATAATTTATAGGTTTTGTGTCATGTTTTAAAACATCCTTTTGCACCTCGAGGTCATCAAGGTATTTTTCTGTAGTATGTTTGAAATCTTCTCACTTTTGCATTCTAAAATTTAGTCCTTGACCACGTGTAACTGATTTTTCTGTGTGGTTTTATGTAGCAGGACTTTGTATCTTTCCCAATGTGAATGTCCAGTTGTTCTAGCTCCATTTATTAAAAAGTCCATTCTTACTACACTGACATTAAGTATCATTTTGATTATATCAGTTACTCATCTATTTTGGATTTGTTTATGGACTTCCCTTCTGTTCCACTGATATATTTGCCTTTCTCTGAGTTGTCTCATACTGTGATTCTTAAATACTATAACTTTATAATAAGACTAGAAGCCCAGACTGTGAAATTGCATGGTCCCACCCACCCATGCCGGTCTTTGGTCATTACAGCATTAGGGCCACAGGCCTTTTTATAATATAGACTAGAGGCCCAATGCATGGAATTCATGCACTGGGGGGCGGTGTCCCTCAGCCCAGCCTGCACCCTTTCTAATCTGGGACCCCTCAGGGGACATCCCTCTCACAACCCGGGACTGCTGGATCCTACCTGCCTGATTACCCCTAACCGCTTCTGCCTGCCAGTCTGATCACCCCCTAACCGCTCCCCTGCCAGCCTGATCTTGCCCCCAACTGCCCTCCCCTGCTGGCCTGATCTTGCCCCCAACTTCCCTCCTCTGCCAGCTAATTTGGTTCTGATTGGTTGGTTTCTATGCCAGTCAGCGTCAAAAGCTCCACCTCCTAGGCAGCCATTGGCTCCTCACAGTTGACCCAGATTTGGTTCTGATTGGTCAGTTTCTATGCCAGTCAGTGTCTCTGCGCCTATGAACAGGGCCTGATCAGAAAGGCGGGGCTGATCAGCAGCCCCAATGGAGGCCTGAAAAGAAAAGAAGGCGTGGCTGCTGGTCAGGCCCAGAAAGAAAGAGAGAGGCAAATGCTGATCAACAGATGCCACAGAGGCTACGGATCAGACCCTGCTTCTCTCTTCAGGCCTCTCTCCGGGCCTGATTTGCCGCCCCCTCAGCAGTCAGTGCTGGGTCACCATGGCAACCCAGCACTGACTGCAGGACTGACTTCCAGTTGGTCGAGCCTCCAGTCATTGGATGTGACGGACCCAGGGTTTTTATATATTAGGATTAAGTATCTGGGAGGACAGGAAACACAAAGCATAGGCTGTGTTTTTACAAAAGTGTCTTGGCTAACATTGCCTTCTGTATAAATGTTAGAATCAACTCGTAAAATAAAATAAAAAATGTTGGGAGTTTTTGATAGGAGTTTCAGTAAATTTCCAGGCCATTTTGCAAATAATAGAAGTCTTTATAATACTGAATCATCAAATCTATGAGCAGAACATATTTCTTTTTATTTAGGTCTTCTTTGATGTCTCCCAATGAAATTTTATTATTTTCCCATAGACATCTTACTTATTTTTATTAGATTTATTCTTAGGTACTACGTATTTTTATACTATGTTAAATTATATATTTTAAAGTTAAATTTCATAAGTGTATATGTTTGTATGTAGAAAGGCAATTAAACTTTGTTATTCCAAGAGTTTTGGTAAAACTCATGAATTTTAAAAATTTGCCTACTGGTTAATTTGGACTTTCTATCTTCACAGCCATATTTTCTGTACATAACAAAATATGTTTTGCTTTCTTCCCAATACTTATACGTTTTATTTCTTTTTTTCTTGTCTTAGTGTTCTGGTGAGAACCTCCAAAATAATGTTGAATAGAAATGGTAATAGGAGGCATCTGTCTTACATTTGACATCAAAGAAAATACTTTTGATTTTAAACCTTTAAATGTGACATTTGCTGTATCGAGGTAAAGAAGTCACATTCTGTTCTTAGTTTGATAATAGTTAATAATATATAGATACTTGATTATCCTATATAATAAAAGGCTAATATGCAAATTGTCCTTTCGACTGGGAGTTCAACCAGGGGGAGGGGCTGGCCAGCCAACTGTCCTCAGCCACTCCCCCTGGCTGGACCCCACCCGTGCACGAATTCATGCACTGGGCCTCTAGTATTAAATAAATTTTCTGTGTCTATCAGATGACCATAATTTCCCCCCTCTAATGTGCTCATGTGGGAGTTACATTAATTCATATTCTCATATTAACCCAACTTTGTGTTATTTTGATAAACCCAACTTGGTCATAATGTAATTTCTTTGTTATATGTGGGTGAATTCTGTTAGCTGATATTTGTTTAATATTTTCGCCTTACATTCCTAAGTGTGATTGGCCTTTTTGCACTGTTTTTTTGTTTGTTTGTTTTGTTTTTTGGTATCCAGATTATTTTTTTAAATTTTTTTATTGTTGAAAGTATTACATACGTCTCCTTTTCTCCCCATTGACCTCTCCCCAGCCGCTCCCACCCCCCAGCACATGTCCTCGCCCCCACTACTGTCTGTATCCATTGGTTATGCTTATATGCATGCATACAAGTCCTTTGGTTGACCTCTTACCCTTCCACTCCACCCTCCCTTACCTTCCCTCTGAGGTTTGACAGTCTGTTCGATGCTTCTATTTTTGAGTCCCGATTATTTTAGTGTTACAAATTGTACTGAAGAATGTTTCTTCTTTTTATATTCCCCACAATATTTTATATAATTTTGGAACTATTTGTACCTTGAATATTTGGTTGACTTCACTGATGATGTCATTGGGCTTATAGGTTTCTTTGTGGGAAGATTTCTGACTACTAATTCAATTTCTTTAAGGTCTGTAAGGCATTAAAAGAATTGAACTAGTAGTCATATGTGGTCAGTTTATTTTTATAAGAATTTGTCAACTTAATCTAATTTTCAAATGAACTGACATAAATTGCTTGGCATTACCCTTTAATCTTTTAAAAGTCTCTAGCAAACATACTATTATCCCCTTTTCATTCTTAATGTTACTCATTTATCTTCTCATTTTAAACCAATTATACTAAAGACTTGTCAATTTTATTAATTTTTTCAAACAACTTATGTTAATTCTATTGAAGCTTGTTTTTCAGTTCATTAATGTCTGCACTATGTTTACTAGTATGATAACTCACTTTCTCCGTTGTATTTGTTTGTTTTGCTGTTCTTGTACATCACCAATTTTATCCCTTTTGTATTCCAATGTAAACATTTCAGACTCTAAATTCTATGTACTGCTTTAGCTACATCCCCAAAATTTTGATATACATTTTCATTCTATTAACTCACAAATATTTTCCAGCTTCCATTATAATTTCTTTTTTGAAATGCTATCCTGTTCCTTGAGTATAGTTTTCTCTTCTTAACTTTTTTAATTCCTTTGGGTCAGAGGAGGACTAGTAGCTTTTTTTTTAATCCTTTAAATGTGTTGAGATTTGCCTAATAAACCTACATTCTGGTATGTGGTGATTTCTGTAAGTGATCCATCTGTGTTTCAAAAGGATTTATATTCTTCAGTTGTTGGGAGTAGTGTTCTAACTCCATTAGGTCAAGTTTGTTCATCTTTTTACATGTCTTTTTCATTTTTCTATTGTATCATCAATAATGGAGGTAAGTATATTGATAAAGACACATAAATCTAGTGCAAGAAATCACATTCTTATTTTAAGATAAAAATGAAATGGACTTCACAGAGGGTTGGTGGGAACTTGGAACGCATCATCACTGTGGGTTCCTCTGCATCCTTGGGCCTAAAGTGATTGCTCTCTCGTCTCCAGGGCACACTCACTGCCCAAACCTGAAGATTCATATCCTATATAATAAAAGAGTAATATGCAAATTGGCCCTAACAGCCGAACAACCGAGAACGACCGGTCACTATGACACGCACTGACCACCCGGGGGCAGACGCTCAACGCAGGAGCTGCCCCTGGTGGTCAGTGTGCTCCCACAGGGGAGTTCCGCTCAGCCACAAGCCAGGCTGATGGCTGCAAGTGCAGCAGCGGTGGTGGGAACCTCTCCCACCGCCTCAGCAGTGCTAAGGATGTCCAACTGTAGCTTAAGCTGGCAGGTGGACATCCCCTAAGGCAGTGGTTCTCAACCTTCCTAATGCTGCGACCCTTTAATACAGTTCCTCATGTTGTGGTGACCCCCAACTATAAAATTACTTTTGTTGCTACTTCATAACTGTAATTTTGCTACTGTCAATGAATCATAATGTAAATATCTGTGTTTTCCGATGGTCTTAGGCTTTACAGCAGCGGTTCTCAACCTGTGCGTTATGACCCACAGGTTGAGAACCGCTAGCAGGGTCGCCTAAGACCATTGGAAAACACAGACCCTAAGGCAGGTGTCCTCAAACTACGGCCCACGGGCCACATGCAGGTGTTTTTGCTGTTTTGTTTTTTACTTCAAAATAAGATATGTGCAGTGTGCATAGGAATTGGTTCACAGTTTTTTTTAACTATAGTCCGGCCCTCCAACGGTCTGAGGGACAGTGAACTGGCCCCTGTTTAAAAAGTTTGAGGACCCCTGCCCTAAGGGGTCCCGGCTGTGGGAGGGCACACACCGGGCTGAGGGACCCCCCACCCTGAGTGCATGAATTTTCATGCACCAGGCCTCTAGCGTGTGTGTGTGTGTGTGTGTGTGTGTGTGTGTGTGTGTGTATTTGCTGAAGATTCTTGCTTCAGTGTCAGCGGAGTCCTCCATGAGGCTGCAGTCCCCAGGGCTGGCATCAGCTCTCCAGGAGCATCATGGAGCCACATCCCTGAATTCCCGTCACTTCCCCTCCAACTGTCTTCCTCTCCTACCAGTTTCTTCCTGCCTGGCCCAGCTTCCCACCATCATATAAATAATAATTTGTTTGCTGGCCTGTGATGGTGGCCCACCCTATGAGTCCTACTCTTAGTTCAGCTTCCTCTAAGAACTAGAACAACACAGGTAGTAGGCATAGAAGCTTTGAAGTCAGAGAGCCTCTGACTCAAATCCTGTCCCTGCTGCTTAACAGCCACGTGAACTTGGATAAAATGATTTTAACAAGCGCTCAGCCTCTTTTAAGTGAATGATCTGGAAACTCCGTTGTCTTCTTCTTCAATGAAATAAGGCAGCTTTCCTGTGAGCATGAACCAGAGAGTGTTGGTTTAAAGCCCAATGACCATTGCATCATCCCACCTTGAAGTGCAGCAGGCTCTCTGCCTCATGGCCATCCTCTCTGAAGCAGGTGGTCACTCCCTGTCCTGCATCCCTTCTTCCGGCTTCTTGGAATATCCTGGCCTTCTAATCAAAGACTTTATCCAATTGCTGCATACTTTATAGCCCAAATTCTTTCTTATATATTCAACCTCCAACCCCATCTCTTCCTTAGCTTCATAAGTGGAAAGCCAGCCTTGGCTGCCTGCCTGATGCCTGCTGGGAGGTGTAAGTAGTTAGTCTGGAGCTGGGTTAAGGCTCCCTGGGGCACCTGAGCCATGACTAATGCTGAGCAGACTGTGACCAACAACCCCAAGGCATGTGCTTTTATGGAAGAGCGCTACAGTGTGCTGGAGGGGTCTTCCTCCTAAAACAAAGTGCTGGGCGGAAGTTCAGCAGCCCCATCAGCCAGTGCTTCTCACCCTTCACCTGGGCCTGCAGAGTGGAACAGATAGGATGCATTTTAACCTCCGAGCAGACTGGGCTCAAGTCATTTTGGAGACAAGAGTCACAGGTCAAGCAAATTTGAGGGATTCTAGTGCCTATATAATGTTTAACTCACAAATGTGCTCCTGCCCTGAGGACTAAGTGATTCTGATCAAGAGTGAGGTTCCAAGCCATCATTTCAGACCCCTCTCCCCAACTTTCCATGTATGTATACATGACATTTCACCATTTTGCATAGAACCCAAAAAAAGACCTTGCTAGTCAAGTAGTCCACCTATCATGTGCTGCTATCTGGTGAGTGGTCACATGGTCCATATGAGCACGCCCACATGCAGGAACGCCTGGGCGAAGGTTGGCCATTCCACACGGTGTTTCTCTAATTTAAAGATTTCTGGAGTTTGGCCATTGGGCATCCCTACTGCTACCTTTCTGGATGTTCATTCACGCACACAGGTAAAGACATGTCTTGGTCGCTTCCTATTGCCATGCACCATGCTGGGTCCTGGACTGATGGACCATAAATGTAATCTTGCTTCCAGCGGGAACTCCAGATAGTCCTTCAGCTATTCCTCCAGGGCCTAGGATGGGTGCCTTCATTCCCCTCGTCTCTCCACTGGGCTTGCTCTCGCTGGACTTCCTTTCCTGACGGGTGTTGATCGTTAGTCGGTACTCTGGCCATGTCCAATCAGCCAGTCATGACCTTGTAAAAATCTCAACTGTTTTATGAAGCCCTCTCAAAATTAAGTTCGGGCTACTATTTTGTCTCATGTTCTTTAGGGAGCATATTATGTGTCCATGAAACATAAAAAAAAACCTAACTCTTACTGATTTTTTAAATAAAGTTCTTACATTTAATACGCTTCCTGTATAAGTCTGTAGTTAAACATGTTCTGGCCGAAACTGGTTTGGCTCAGTGGATAGAGCGTCGGCCTGCGGACTCAAGGGTCCCGGGTTCGATTCCGGTCAAGGGCATGTACCTTGGTTGCGGGCACATCCCCAGTAGGGGGTGTGCAGGAGGCAGCTGATCGATGTTTCTCTCTCATCAATGTTTCTGACTCTCTATCCCTCTCTCTTCCTCTCTGTACAAAATCAATAAAATATATTAAAACATGTTCTGGCACAAATGACAATCAGGTGATATTATGTCTTGCTTCGCCAGAATAATATTTTGTGAAAAATGTTTATGAGAAAAATAATTGAAGCTATTTTGCTTTATAAAGTTGTTTAAAATAAAAATTGTAAGTTAGAAGAGTCTGCATAGCTCTGTCTCTTATAGAACTAACTTGGGCTGGCTTTTTCACAAATCAAAAGAAAACTAAATACTGTTGAGAAGCTGGCATTAGCCCTTACAATTTTGGAGACAGACCATCTGATTTGCACAGAGGTCCACATTCCCAGCGAGAGAGGGAGCCATGGAGCACAGGGCTTCGGGTATTCGGAGCTTAGAAAATGCTAGAAAATATACTTACCCATAATGTGTCAGCAGAATTCACACATGGACCCTCAGATTTCCATTTCCTGGTGCACATGCCCTGCCCAGTCCTCTGGAATGTGAGCAGCTCCTGTGACTAGGAGGGAGTCTGATTCCCATGACTAGGGTATATTCTCTGATAAAAGTAATGTTTCATATGTAATTAAGGCCCTAAACGTTGACGATGAGTTAATTATAAAAAATAAATAAATAAAAGATTATCCTGGGTGGACCTGGCTCAATCAGGAGAAGCCTTAAAAGAAGTCAGATTCAAAGTGAGAGTCTCTTGCTGGCCTTGAAGGAGCAACCGCCTTGCTATGGAGAAGGCCACGTGGCAAGGACCCTAGGTGGCCTCTAAGAGTTGAGAGTGACCCCTGGCTGGCAGCCATTAAGGAAATGGGATGTCAGTCCTACAACCGCAAGGAACTGACTTTTGCCAACAACCAGGGAATTTGGAAAAGGATCTCAGCTTCAGATGAGATCATAGTCCTGGCTGAGTCCTACATTTCAGCCTGTGAGGCCCCGGGCAGAGGACCCAGTTGTGCTGTGTCTGGACTCCTGACCCACAGAAACTGTGAGATAACCAGATGTGTGTTATTTCATGCTGAGGAGTGTGGGTTCATTTGTTACTCAGCAGTAGGTAACTAATACACACAGGACCAGTTAACAGTCGGGAAGAGAGTTGCTCAGAGGACGCATAACCCAGGATGACACTTCAGAGTAACTCGCTTAACCTCATGGTCAATTGCCATGTGGCCACAGAAAAACTTCAAGGGATTGAGATTTCACACTGAATGTTCCATACCCGGACACGGATCATCTTTTCTTCCATTGCAGCGGTTCTCCAACTTCATCAGGCATCAGAATCCCCTGCCAGGCTTGTGGGAGCCAGTGGCTGGGTGGGAACTGAGGGCTGAGTTTCAGGAGGTCTGGGGCAGGGTCTGAGAATACGCACGCCTCACAAGTCCCCAGGGCAGGCTGATGCTGTTGGCCTGGGGGCCACGCTTTGAGAGCCACGGCTTGTGATAAATCAGGAGGTCCTCATTATCTCCAATACTTGATTTCTGTATCCAACCTTTTCCTCATTTGACATGAAAACATGTTAACAAGGTTTTTTAAAACAAGGTTTAAGCCCAAGCGGATTTGGCTCAATAGATAAAGCGCCAGCCTGCGGACTGAGGGTCCCAGGTTCAATTCTGGTCAAGGGCACATGCCCGGGTTACAGGCTTGACCCTCAGTGGGGGCGTGCAGGAGGCAGCCGACCAATGATTGTCTCTCATCATTGATGTTTCTATCTCTCCCTTCCTCTCTGAAATCAATAAAAATGTATTTTTAAAAATTAAAACAAGGTTAAAATAAAGAGAAGGAACAGAACCTGGTATACCTTGAATAATTCAAAGTGCTTTTTATTCTCTAACTAGTCATCTGAGAATGAAGTGAGTGATGAGAGACTAGTTAAGTCAGATTTTTAAAGAACTACCTTGTTCTGTTTCCACAGTTAAAGATCCTCTTGGGTCCCACGGACATCTGTGTTTCCCCTCTTTGCCGTCACCTTCCCAGCTCCGAGGGTCAGATATCCGTCCTGCACCTGTTACCCGAGGCACCCCTCCGGGCCCCGTAACCAGACGTCAGTGCGGAGAGGTGCTTCGGGGCAACAGTAAGTTCTCCAAGCGCACCAGTCCCCACCCACGACCTCGGAGATGCAGCCAGAGCATCCGCCTGGAGACAGAGTGAAGTTCTGGCTGAGCCGTGGGGGTATGCAGGTTCCCGGAAGTGCCCCAGAGACTGGGACGAGGAGAGAGGACCTATCTCCTGCCAGCAGGAGCGAGACCGCGCGGGGTTCCATGGGGCTGGGAGCACGAGTTGGCGAGAGGTTGGAAACTAGATTGTGAGGAGGGCAGAGGGTCAATGTTCTTTTATGACATAATTTAAGAATGATTTATTTGGGAGGACTCAGCATTATCATCTGATCCAAAGTCACCCTGTGAGTCAGAAAGCTCGATAATCATCTGGGGGGCGGAGGGCGTGGAGGGGAGTCTAACTGGAAACAGCTGAGAGGTTGAACGTGATCAGCGTGTCTTATTCTATTATTTGGCTCATGATACAGCCTGGAAGGAGTGGGCCTGAGTGGTTATCCGAGCGCATCTGCATTTCTGTGTAGAATGTAGGTGTGCCTGCCTTTGCACCCCAGAAAAAAATGACTGATCTTTTCCATCAGAGCAGCCTGGGTCCCCCAGCTGCCAGCTTTCCTGCTTTTAGTTATTTTTCCCCCCGAGAGATAGAAGCCCTTCGGGGGGCTTTCCCAGGCCGCTGGAAAATGATTGATGGTGGATTCTTTGAATCCGAGTAAGGCAGTGGGAATCGAACCCCACGGACTTTGAAGGCCACTGCCAAACACCCACAACCGAGGCCTGGCAACTTCACCTAATCACAGCGCAAGGATTGCGGGGCGCAAAGCAAGCCCCAAACCAGCTGTGCAGCGGCCCCCTCGGGCTGAGAAGCTGGTCAGTTTAGCTTCCTCTCACGTTGCTTCGTGTCCCGCCTCAAACTGCCCTCCCCTTGGCCGAAGGTGTCAAAGGAAACTGACTTTAGGTCAGAGAAATACTCCATGTCTGGTGCTATGCCCGGCCCGGGGCCGGGGAAGCCCACACCGTGGCACCCAGACAATGCCGTGGCGGGAAGACCCAGGCCACAGGCTACCTGGCGAGATCCTTGGAGAGAAAAAATGAGTGGAAAATTGAGAAGCTGTCCCGTTTCTTTAAAGCGAGGGATTGCAGCTGTCTCTGACGCTCTATTTACCAACAGTAATAGAGTTTGCCCTGCCCTCACCAGTTTGGCTCAGTGGATAGAGTGTCGGCCTGTGGAATGAAAGGTCCCAGGTTTGATTCCAGTCAAGGGCATGTACCTTGGTTGCGGGCACATCCCCAGTAGGGAGTGTGCAGAAGGCAGCTGATCGATGTTTCTCTCTATCCCTCTCCCTTCCTCTCTGTAAAAAGTCAATAAAATATATATTTAAAAAGTTATAGTTTGCCCTGAGAGCAATAGCTTGTTCACCCTTCGACAGATGTTTTGTGACCACAGAGGGAAGTCAGGATGATGTGTGCCCGTGCTAACCTGGGATGTCTCAGCAACCACCTCAGCGTCGCGGCCTGTTTCCACTCGGGGCACGGATGTGGAGGCCCCAGCGGGGAGCCTCCGGTCCTTCTAGGACTAGGAATACGAGAGAGTGGGCAAGAAGGGCGGAGAGCCCACGCTGTTTGGGCGCCAAACATCCCAGTTGCTTGGCTCTCCCTCCCGCACGTTCCCGGGGAGGTGATGAGATTATAACACAAGACCCACAACCATCCGCACAGGTTTCTCTCAGGCAACCTCAGTCACCGAAAAAGTGCGAACGCAGACGCCGGGGTGAGTCCGACTCGCCGTGCTAGGCCAAGCTTGTTTTATTACATACATTCTGCACTCTAAGAACTAATAACTTCGTATTGTAAACATTAAGCATACAGAGTGAAATTTCAAGGCCACATTCTATCACTGATTGTCTCTTTTGTCATGTATCTTTGGCTGGCCGAGATCAACTCGTAGTGTATAAATGCATAAGTTATATAATTATTATATAAAAAGGGGGGGGACCGCATGGACTTGTATACTTCATTCTGACAAACGCACAGCGTTCGCGACTCGAAGGGAACCCTGGAGCCCGCCTGGCCCAGAGCCGGTGATGTCGGAGCGCAGCGGCCCAGAGCGTCTCTCGCCGGACCCCCTACCCCCGGGGAACAGAGCCCCCATGAAGCCATGCCGTCCCGAACGACTCTTTTAAATATCAGACAATTCCAGTTACAATTTTTCTTTGGACAAACAAACAAAAAAAGAGATGCATGTTTTCGTGTCTGAATCCCACCACTGCCCCTCGCTCCGTTCCGCCACGTCCTCCCTCTCACTGGCTTTGGTGTAGCACTGACGGCATTCAACCGCAAGTCCCCGTGATGCTTTCTCCGCAGTCCCAACACCGTCCCCTGTCCAGCCTGCCCTGCTTGAGCTCCCGCCCAGTCCTGCCTCCTCTGGCTCGGCCCCTCCCACCCGCCTGCACATCCTCCAGCCCTCATCTGCATCCACACTCTCTCCACGCACGTGCTCAGTCCCACGTCCAGCTCCTGGTCCCTGGAATACTGTAAAGGAGTTGGAAACTCTGGGTCATCTTCACAGTTTGGGAGAGCTGACCGCCCTCCATCAAATGGAATGAACTGATTTCACCCGGAACAGCAGACGCCGATGAGTTCCGTATCAACGTCTGTTGCACAGTCTCTCTCTTTTTTCTTTTTTTGCTGGTTTTGTTTTGTTTTTGGTATGTTTCTGTTTTTAAATACAGGTAGTTTTCCTTCCAATGGCATTAGGAACGGTACGGTAGGTCCAGACTGTGTTTTCTGGATTGCTTTGGTTCTATCCCGGTTTGCATGAGCAGGATCCTGGACTCTGAAGTGTACACACGTCTTCAGACCGCTTTTTCTTTGGCACTGTGTCCTATGACCTCATGCTTCTACCTACAATGTCTTTTACAAGGTTGGCCCACAGATTCCAGGTCCGTATACGTCCCATGGTTAGCATCCGCTTGATTCCTGTAGTAATACTTTGGTCATTCCCTCCCGCTAAGAGTCTTTGGATCTCATCCCTGGCTTCCTTCCCCATCCCCCGCCCAGCTTTCTCCTTCCTCTTGAGGCACTTTTTTTTTTTTTGATTCCTGGTCTCCAATAGAGTGTGTGGCAATGTCCTGGCGCCTGTGTGCTGTTGGGAAAGGCCTCTCTCAGGTCTCTAGTAGTAAGTGCCCAGGTGAGAAGGCATGTGGCTGGCTGGCAGCCTCGTGTTAGGGTAGATGCCTCCAGTCGGGGAATTCCAGTACGGGTTCGGGGCTGCGAAGAAACTGGACGAGGTCACGGGGAGGGCCGGGGGGTGGGGCGCCACAAAGTTCATCTTCTGCGGGTGGGCGTGGTAGGAGCCCATGTACGGGAGGTCCGAGGGATACTTGTAGAGAGATGACTCTGGCGGGTGGGGCTGGAGGGCCTGGGCGATGCCGTGGAAGTCGAACTTGTAGGCGTAGCGCTTCCCGTGCACCTTGGTCATGATGTTCTTGTCGTAGTAGTAGCGCAGGGCGCGGCTGAGCTTGTCGTAGTTCATGTTGGGTTTGCTCTTCCGCTCGCCCCAGCGCCGGGCCACCTCGTCGGGGTCTGTCATCTTGAACTCCCCGTTGGTGCCCTCCCAGGTGATGCAGTTGGAGTTGGAGCTGTCGGAGAGGAGCTCCAGGAGGAACTGCCAGAGCTGGATCTGCCCGCTCCCTACAGGGGACAGGAAACAGACCAGTGAGGGCAGGGTGCACAGAGAGGCGGCCTTTCTTCAGTGACAAGGGGCTGCTACGGGGCACCTGGGACCCTTTCCCAGGCTGGACAGGAGCCACCTGGCCCATTCCCAGCAGCCTGCGGCCAGAGGGACAGACCAAGCCTACGGGAGATGGGCCCCTGTGCCTCAGAGTGGGGCACAGTCTGGGATGCTGTTCATGCTCCCGAGGTTCCCTGCGATCAGACTGAAGCAGGGGTCCACTAGGGCCCCAGTGTCCTCTTCCCCTGCCCTGTCCTGCTCCCTCCCTCCCTCTCTCCCAGAACATGCCCTTAGCTAGTCACACGCACAAGGATCCTTATCCCAAACTCTGCATCCAGGGAACCTGCCCTAGGACGATGGCCCTTGGTGACTATCGGTCTGGTTACAAACCCAAGTCCTTCCTAAAAAGCAGAGAATTCCTATGAGGCGGGTGGAGGGCAGGCTGGTCCCATCCATTCCTGACTTCTTAGAAGAACAGCCAGGTCAAGGCGATGTTTTCCGGGGTGGGGGGTGGAGGGCCCATTTTTCCTATGTGGAGAGGCAGCATGTGCCGTTATGTGGATGGCAATGATGACTTAATGCCATTTATATTGGCTAGGTCAAGTGAAATAATAAAAGTCAGATTTAGGAAATGAATCCTAAAAAGTTTATGGAAAAAAAATAAGAGAATGGAAGTAAACACCATTATTTCTAACATAACATTTCGCTGACACTCGGAAAGCCATTCTGTCAAAACTTTTCCTAGAACAGAACGCGCCCACTCGAAATGAGGAAGTTTGGAGAAGCGCTGGCCCTCTTCCAAACCAGAGCGCCCCTTCCAGCATGAGGCCAACGCGCCTTCACGGAAAGCCACGTGTGCGCCCGCGCTGCGGTGCCAACTGCGCTCACGAGTTTCCAAGGGAAGAAGTGCAACAGTGGGTGGCTGCAGGTCCTGGGGGGGAGTGAGGGGGGAGGCAGACGCCAACGAAGTCGAGGGGGTCTTGCTTGACTGGGGTGCCCCGTCAGGATTCTCCTGACCCCCTGGGAGCCAGCTTTCAGAGATGCAGCTTTTATGTTTTCTTAAATTCAGAGACAGCCGTAACCGGTTTGGCTCAGTGGACAGAGCATCGGCCTGCGGACTGAAGGGTCCCAGGTTCGATTCCGGTCAAGGGCATGTACCTTGGTTGCGGGCACATCCCCAGTAGGGGGTGTGCAGGAGGCAGCTGATCGACATTTCTCTCTCATCGATGTTTCTAACTCTCTATCCCTTTCCCTTCCTCTCTGTAAAAAAACAATAAAATATATTTAAAAATAAATAAATTCAGAGACAAATCGGGCACAACATCCTCACCACGATGTTACGATACCTTAAGCTGATTCATGGCTCGCTAAAGGGGAGAAGCATGAAATACTGACAGTCATATTGAATCCCAGGAAAGACCCAGGGGTGTCGGACAGATTTTAGATGCTCTGAAAATACGTCAGAAGCAAGGCCTTTCTCCTAGACTCCCAGCGACAGCGGCCTCGGGCTTAGGGCCACGAAGACTACCTTTTACCATACTCTCAGCGAGAACCCAGGGACGTGATCGGACGGCCGAAGTCGCTTTAACGGGCAACCACTCAGGGAACCGATGTCACGTAAACCTCAATTACAAGTTTGTTTTTCACTCAGTCCTTCTCACCAGCTCCCTGTATAAGCTGTCCGCCTCGCAACTCCTCGTTCCCACGCTGGCCACGTGGAGAGGGCTGTGTCTGCGAGCCCACCCCCCCGCCAGCTCCGTGAGAAAGGTCAGCCTCTCCTGGCTGCGTCCCGAAGGTGATGGCGTCCGGTCCAGCTGCACATTTGAAAGGTATTAGCAGCTTGTAGGGCGTCACCCTGGGAGCCTTGGCTTTCTCGGGACCACAAACTGTTCTCAATCAAGTCTTCTTGCCCCCAACGTCTCATTAATATGCATGTTAAACACACACACGAAGGATGGTATGGGAGCAACATATGGTTGTAGTGTATATATTGTAACCAAAGGATTAATACTTGGGGGAAAAAACACCCATATGGGACCTGGGGATGGAGAAGAACATGGATTTTTGATTTTTTTGATTTAGCAATCTGACATATGCTTCAGGATAAACAGGGAAGCATCTGAAAATAAATATTCAGTGAGCCTCCTCCCGCGAAGAGCAACTCCACAGATTTGTAGACACACAAAGCCCTTCCTATGCAGCCAAAAGAATACTTGGTATCGACCCAAACCCGGCATTGCCCCTCAGGAGCCTGTCCCCCGGCCGCTTCCTGTGCCCACGTGGCCCACGGGACCAGCGGGCAGCGGGGCCTCCGTCTCGCTTGCTTCCGAAGCACGAGCTGGCCCGGACTGGAACCCCTGGCTGGACACTCAAGCTCAAGAACCGGATGAGCATAGCTCACTGTTTGCTCTAAATGAGCCCTCAGGGCCCGGGCTCGGGCCTCTGAGCATCCCCAGGGTCTGTGGGGATGAGATCTGTAAGCAACATCCATCGGCTCGAACCTGAGAACCCCACGTACATGCAAGCTCAGCGGACGTGCAGGAAACGGACACTACGCCCGGCTCATTCACAGCTGCATCTGACGCCCATCACCAACGCCACCATCTGATGCCCATCACCAACACCACCGCCGCAGCACGAGCACGCTGCCTGCCCGGCGAGAGACTCGGGTGCACGCGGTAGCCAGGAAATCGCAGTGGCTGGGAAATTAAAGGGATTCCTCACGGCCACAGAATCTCAACAGCAATCTAGTCGGTTCCTTTACGGTCAAAGCAGTAACGTTGAGTGCATTTTAGACGAGTGGGAACGGGTTCCAAGGCAAGATACCTAAGGTGTGGGAAGTTTAGAGTGACTTGGGCCGCTCGCTGGCCAAACACTCAAGTAAAAGGAGGAGTTCTTATAAGACACAAGCCTCCTGTAAGCATCACCACCAGATCCTCACGAATAACAACCATCTCAAGAACATCCTTACCACCAGGAAGGGTAGTCAGGTCTGACCAGGATAGACCTGGGCGGTGGGGGCGCCACGGGGGCTGCCCGCCTCCAGGAGAGCCTGGCAGGGTGAGCAGCACAGGGCTTGTCAGAGGCCGAAAGGCAGCCCTTCCATTTTTCGAGGAGAGAAGAGAAACAGGGCAGCAAAGAGGTCCAGACTGAGCACAAGAGGGCAGAACATCGGAACGGTTTACAAACCACAGAGCAGAGCGGGCAGGGAGGGAGGGAGGGAGGAAGGGAGGCAGGGAGGGCATCAGCAGCTGTGGGACGAGCAGGGCTGTCCCTGAGCAGGACCCTGTGGGGACAGCCAACGGAGGGCCCAGCAGGCTCCACGGTGGCCGCCGTCTGGGGCCACTTTCTCCCACGGCTGGGGTGCCGCAGAACACCGTGTGCACAGCCCCCACCGTGTGAAAATGAAGGCGGCAGGCGTGGCCCCAGGACCCGTGTCCCGGGCTGCGTGTGGCTCAGAAAGGACTTGCTGGAGGGCCAGGGTGTCCGGCGGCCGCCAGGGCCACTGTGGTGACAGCTCTGCTGGCTGGATCCTGGCTCCACCACGGATGGGACCCGGGGCAGCTCCCCCAGCGCTGTGCCTCGGTGTTCTCACCTATAAAACGGGTTGGTGGCAAGAGCACTGCCTTCAGATCACTCTGAGGATGAACGCAGTAGGTGAACGCTCCTATTCTGACTGGTTTGGGCTGAAAACCCAAGTTTAAAGGAAGGTACGCCCCTGGCCTAGAGCTGGAGGAAGCCCTGGCTGCTTCCTGGGTGCCAGAGACGCAGGTGACTCATGTGCAGAAGGTCAGCGAGGGTCGGAACCCTGCCGCATGCTGAAACCCTGAGTCACCGCACAAACCTGCTCTCAGGCCCACGCCTGCGAGTCCCCTCCAGTCCCTCCCGGGGGTCCCCTCCCTGGGCCTGGCGTTGGGAAGTTCCCAGTGGGAGACTGGCCACGCCGGAACCCCCCAACAATGAGCAGGACATCCTAAAACCGTGTCGGGTTTTGCCTGAGCCACATGCACCGTCCCGGCCGCCAGGGAAGGCTCCCCAGGGGTCACCAGCAGCCACCCAGCATAACACCACGGGGTTCTTTCGTGGAAAGGTGGCCTCGGTCCATCCAAGGAGCCACGTGAAACGCTCGGCCCGCCGGACGGACACAGAGGAGCCGTCTGGTCCCCATGGAAACCCAGGGACACCTTTCCCAGCAGGAGGAACACGGGCCAAGCGCACACCAGTGAACGCTGGGGGCGGAGATGGCGCGACGCTGACATCGCCCGTGCATCCACGCTCCGTGATGTCATCCTCCCATTGAAAAGTGCGCGCTGTGCAAAGAGCCAGCACTGGGAGTGACGAGGGGTTTATTTTTTAGATGCGGAGTAATGGAATCCGACAGGAAGGAGCATTCACAGGAAGATGAAAGGCACGCTGGTAGCGGGGAAAGGCCGCGTGGATACAGCTGATGGGGCCTAAGGCTGGATGGAGAGAAGGCCTACTTCGTTACGAGCTGAGGAAACTCCATCTTCATGTTCAGGTCAGGAGGAGGGTGCCGCCACCTCCCCCGAGCCCGCTGAGAAAGGGTTCATGGGTAGAAGGCGGTCCTTCACTCAGATGTGAGTGTCCCTGACTACTTAGGTACCAAGACATCGCCCCAGGCCTTCCGCCTCCGCCCAGGCCCTCTACCCACAGTGGGCATCCCAGCTGCTGGGCACCTGTGCCACTGTGAGAGCCGAGGCTCTGCTCACGGGCCGGCCACTCTCGGGGGCCCCCCTCCCCTAAGCCACACCTTGGCGCTGTGACATGGCGGATGCCTGCATCTCACTGGCCAGCGTGTGTGTGGAAAGGCCAGTTTGGCACCCCTGGCACTTTGCTCCCTCCATCCCTGACCTCAGACCCACCCGGGCACCTGAACAGCTGTTAACCGTATGGCGAGCCTTCCTTTCTCTCCTCTCACTCCGTTCTCCAAGACCTTACCCCCCCCCACCCCTCCCCGGGCTTGCTCAGGGCAGTTTAGGGGAAGGCAATGAGAGACGTTGCGGACAGAGTCCAGGTTCAAACCTGGCCTCCCCTCTGACTGGCTGTGTGGCCCAGGGAAAGTTACCCACTGTCTCTGGTCCTCCGAGTCCCCTTCCGTTGGATGGAGATAATGACCTCCGGCTGCCAGGACCCGAGGCGTGAGCGCCCGCGCAGGCATCATGAGGGGGAGCGGTCAGAATGGGGTCTCACGTCACCCAACTAACGCTCCCAGTGTCCGGCTTCCTCCTTTCCTCGCTCAAGTCTCCCCTGAGCGCTGCTCTAGGCCCACATCGCTAAGCACCTCAACTCACAGCCATCGCTTCAGTTTGAAGGCTATGGCGGCCGCTGCAGACGGAAAGCCAACCCCGGGCACGAGGAGGGACCGAGACCCCGGAGACGCGCCACCAGGGCTCGTGTTCGAGGGTAGCACCTGCGGCCGCCCTGGCTGCACCGTGTGGCCATTACCTACGGCCCCTCTCCATCGCAGGTGAGCTCCCTGGGGGTCAGGAGATGTCTTATTGCTCTTGCACTTATTTCTTCAACGAATACCATATTTTCTGGCTTATAAGACGACTTTTTAACCCAGGAGAATCTTCTATACGCCCAGTCGTCTTATACGCCGGAAAATACGGTAATTACGGAGCATCTGGTCGGGGCCCGGGGGAGGGCAGTAAACAAACAGGCCCTCCTAACCTGTCAGACGCTTAAAGAGTATTTGCTGAACTCATTGACATGAACTAAAACAGCATGTCAGGATGGCAGGCTCTCCGTCATCATATTTCACGTCCCCAAAGTGCAGCCTCCCTCGTGGGGACGTGTGCTGAGTCTGAATTTTTCCACTTCCAGCCCGAGGTTGGCCTCAACGTTCAGGAAATGCACGTTCCAGCTTGTGCCGGCAAGGCGCCCGTGCCACCTTGGCGTTTGGTTTGCTGCTGAGAAGACGCAGCCGGCGTGGTGGGTTTCTGCAGCCCTGCTGGCTCAGATCCAAGCGCCAACAAATAAAACAATGGGGTTGGCGCTGACAGGCGCCCACAGGTGCCCACCCTCGCCAGGCCCGGGCTACGAACGGGCCAGGTAAGAATCTGCCCTTTCTCCTGGCATGGAAGTGGAGAAACAGACCATTTTGAGAAAAACCCTGAATTTGAAATCGTAGGGTTGAAAGCAGCATTCTCCTTTCTGAAATATGATTTACCTGCTTGTGTAATAGGTTGAATTGTGCCCCCGCCCTCTTCCCCAAATTCACATGTTGGAGTCCTAACCCCCCAGAACCTCAGAATGTGACCTTACTGGACACGGGGTCTTTTCGGAGGTGATCAAGTTAAAGTGAGGTTATCAGGGTGACCCTAATCCGATATGACCAGTGCTGGTATGAAAGAGTGACAACACTGGGTACAGAGACCCACACAGAGGGAAGACAGGTGAAGGGACGCAGGCAGAAGGTGGCCGTCTACAAGCCAAGGAGAGAGTCCACACCAGGTCTCTCCTTCATGACCCTCAGAAGGAACCAGCCCTGCAGACACCTTGACCTTGGACGTCGTCCTTCAAAACTGACACAGGAAACATCTGTTGTCTAAGCCTCTGTCCCCACCGGTGGCCCTTTTTCTAATGAACCTGGGAAATTCAGGCAGTGTGGATGAGGTCATGATGTTCTTTGTGGGAGCTAAAATCTTCATTTATAACCCGACCCGTATTTTTCCGCTTGGGCGACTAATCCAGCGAGACCTAACCCTGAAACGGGTTCCGTGGAAGGAATTGGTCACCCTTCCAACGTGTCTTTCACTGCCACTGCCATAAAGGTTAGCAACCACACCAGCCGTATCTCACCTGGGTTTGCAAGGCGGCTACTCGTTGGTCCAAGGATCTGATAAGGATCTACAGAGAAAAGAAAAGAAAAGGAGTCAAACCCTGAAGACACAGCTGTGACTCGGGGATGGCACTGTGGGCGTTCTCCTTGACCGTCTGTGCTCCCCGATCTCAGATCTGAACGTGTCCCCCACACCAAGGTCACCTGGCATCACCCCTGTGTTAGATAAAACCTCCCAGGGGAGCCGAGTCAAGTGTCTTGCTCAGGGCCTCCTCATTCGGCTGAGCTCAGACGTGGCCCGGGGTTCACCCAGCCCGTGCTATCTCCACCCCAGGACACAAACAGGGCACACGAGTTATGTCCCCAGTCAGCCAGCTCCATGTGGGCCGTGCGGACAGCATCCCTGGTAACATGGACTCTCACTGCGCTGCCGCACAGACTGGGCACCAGTGTGGGCACTGCTGCACCTGGTGGCACCAGTGGGGTGTGTCTGGATGGTAAGGTGAAATGAAAAGAACTCGTGGGTCACACAGAGACAACCTGTGTGCAAGCGGGATGTTCCCTCCACATTCACTGAGCAGACTGTGGAGATGTTTAACCAACTCCCCAGTCATCCTGGCCGAGGAGATGGATCGTTTCGTCCCCGATTGACATAGGAAGCAGTTGTTGTGAAGAAGACAGAGCAGCATGAGTCTCGTTGGGAAAAGGACACATTTTAGAAACATGCCCCCCAACCTGTTGCTTCTCTCATGGCCACCGGGGCTCCCAGACACATACCTAGCTGAGGCCGCTGGTCTTCGGATTTGGGCACTGCGGAAGGAGATGGCTGAGCAGCTGGACGTGAGAGAACAAGGGAGACGATTAGCTGTGACTTATATGTGGCCACTAGTCTTGGGTGCTGTTGTATCATCGTCCCATCAACTACCTCAGTGATGTAATAGCCTCCCTTTTATAGTAAGAAACGTCTCACAGGAAGGAAACATGTCTTTTCTCATGAAACCAAATGAGCACATTGTAGCAAAAAAAAAAAAAAAAAAAAAGCACTCTGTATTATTTAAAAAATGTATTTGTACCCCCCTTTTTCCAAAAGAAAAAAATCTGAGATGGCGTACAAAACAGATTTAAACGAATCGCAACCTAAAATAAGTGAAAGGGAAATGATCAGGAAAATGAAATAAAGCAAGGGGCACTTTAAATGTGGCCACGATTCGGAAACCACTCAGTGTGTAACCTGTACGCAGCCGTCCTGGGAGGCACGCGTAAGTGCGCACTGACGTCCATGACACCAGTCGTTTCTGTGTGTGTGGAAGTGGGTGTGACCCCAACAGAGAATCGTTGCCTCTAGTTGTGCCTGCCTTGCCAATGGGAGGAACACTTTCCATGTTGGAAAAGCACAGATCAGCTACAGAAATAACGCTGACTCCATCGGGAGGGACCCTGTGACTGGTGGGTTCAAGGCAGTTGGAGCCAACACTGTACCTTTTGACTGGGGGGCGGGGTGGCCGTGACCGGTCCAGGCTGATCTCCTGGGTGGTTCATAAGGTAAATCTGTAAAGACGAACAAATGGACTAAGAGGTCAATAATTTACTTTCACCACAGGTATCTTCTATGCCTTTTTCTTTGTGTTTATTTGAATAAATACTGTGCGAGAAAAGCCAGTGATCCAAAGAAATTTTCAACCTGGATCCCATTAGATCCGGGTTTTATTTACAAATGATAACTTTGTGCATTTTATTGATCTAACATTTCTACCCATTAATCTGCAACCCCCGCTGACAGATTCCCCCAGAGCCTGTGGACTCTCCTACGGTAACCTCCAACCACAGGTCATGGCCACATTGAACATTTCTTCCTGTCTAAGGCGTCCTGCACCCCAAAGGGACTGACCTGTATCCAGCCCCCCGCCCTTTTTTTTTTATCTCCAGGACCATCCGAAACCGAGCCCACAGCTCTGACGCATCAACCAGTTCTTGCCTGAGGTCTGCACCTCCGCCCACCAAATGATGCTCGAGTTCCTTTTCTGTTTTCTTCCATGGAATGAGCTCTGCCTTCTTATCCTTATTCTCCGGCTGCCCCTCTCAGCCACCCCTCACTTTCTCTCTCTAATCTCAGCCTTTTACATTGAATCACTCTTAATTGTCTCCTTCTTTTTCTATGCAGATGTCTCCTCTTTCTTCTTCTCACAATGAATTTAGAATTTCTCTAAAATAAGTGGCATGACATAAATGGCAAGGCTGAGAGGGCAGTGTCCCCACCACGTGTCAGCAATGAGCGTCAGGGCCTCCGGAGAGCCCAATCATCCCTTTGCATGCATCACGTGTGACCACTTGCCCCATCAATCTTTATGCACTTTGAACATGCCCATTTAATACCCACTTCTGCATCCTCGGGGTGAGCTCTAGCAATGGTTAAGAAGACTCTAAGTCATTGTTTCTTTCGAAAACATATTCCTGGGACAGTGTTACGCACGCTCCAACTGTGCACACATAAAGCTGCTTCTACCTCCATCTTAGTACAGAGCCATTTCAAAAAACCAAACTACTTCTTCTCGGACTGAAGGGTCTCAGTTCAATGCCACGGGTCATTCCGGGCCAACCGAGAAGCCACAGCCAGATGTTTGGGACGTCTTTGCTGCCAGGCACCTGGAGGTGGCTTTAGCATTGCCCTTGGAGGATGGCGCAATGCCGCTCGTTCTAAGCCTCGCTTTAAACAGCTCATTTTACCTCTAAGCCTCACTTTAAACAGCTCATTTTACTGTACTTAAAACTGGCAATTTGGTGGGCCCATCTCCCCAAAGCTGGACTGCGTTGCGGGAGACGTGTCTCTCCCTATTTTCAATCCCAGAGAGAAGAGCAGTGAAACGCAACGTGATCAGCACAGAGTGGCCGCCACTTACTCGGCCTGCTTGGCTGCAAGCCTCCCCGGGGGGTGGTCGCAGAAACACTACCCTCAGGCTGGACGACTTTTCTGCTTAAACTCAGCCATGGCTCGCCACTCCCTGTCGGCTGGCACCGACCGCCAGCCTCTCCCACCCGGCTCCTCAGTCTCACTTTTCTGGTGTCGGGGTTGGTTACCCGCGGGGATTAAGCCGGCAGCCGCTATCCATTTACAACGAATGAAATGCCAACGTAAGTTTCTGGGAGTGTTTTGCATAGGAATGCTCATCCAGTTGCATTTTGTCTGAAAAATGGTTAGTTAGCCGGAGTTTCCACGTGAGAACTGTTTCAGAACAAAAGGCAGGTCTACCGGCCAGGCCATCCTCCAGCATCTAGCCCAGTTCAGGAGCAGAGATGACATGTGTGTCCTACTTGTGTCCTGGGATGCAGAGCACGGGGCTGGGGGCTGGGAACCCCAGGGGCTTCGGTGTACCAAATGCTGAAGCAAGGTAATATATAGGGTGTCCCCAAAATTATATCCACCCACTTTGAATACTTATAAAAGCTGTGTTTTTAAAATGCACTTCATTTTCAACAAGGAGCTATCAGCTGTTACAGTGCAGACACATTTTGGGGGGGACACCCTGTAGAAATACATTCTAGACCAGTGGTTCTCAACCTTCCGAATGCCATGACCCTTTAATACAGTTCCTCATGTTGTGGTGACCCCCAACCATGAAATTATTTTTGTTGCTACTTCATAACTGTAATTTTGCTACTGTTATGAATCGTCATGTAAATATCTGTGTTTTCCGATGGTCTTAGGCTCTACAGCAGCGGTTCTCAACCTGTGGGAACCGCTAGCAGGGTCGCCTGAGACCATCGGAAAACACAGATATTTACATTATGATTCATAACAGTAGCAAAATTACAGTTATGAAGTAGCAACGAAAATAATTTTATGGTTGGGGGTCACCACAACATGAGGAACTGTATTAACCCTTCGCACTCGCTTGCTTTTTTCTCGATTCCTTTATTCTAATGCTAACCATGCCGAGTCACACTCGACATCCGAGTGCAAAAGGTTAAAGGGTCGCGGCATTCGAAAGGTTGAGAACCACTGCTCTAGACCCTCGTTTCTCCAAGTGCGGTCCACAGGCCAGCAATACGGGCAACCTCTGGGAGCTGGTGAGAAGGTCAGAATCTCTCTGCAGGTGGACCCTTCCGGAACCCGCATTTACCAGGATCCGGGGGACGGTGCACAAGGACACCGAGGAAGCCTGCTCCAGGCATTTCCGCGGCTGATTCAGAACGCTGTGCTCCGCAGCCAGTCACTCAGAGGCACTGCCCGAGAGTGGCCACGCAGAGAAAGGAGTGTGTGCACAGAGGTCTAGATCGATGGTTTTATCTGAGCTAGAAGAACACTCATAGAATCAATAGCAAGTGTCAGTAGGTTAGTTTGCTGCTATTTTAAACATAAAGAAAAAAAAAGTATTGCGGCTGGAAAAAATTAAAACACCAAACTACTAAGAGAGAAATATTTTTGAGACTCTATTTCCCCGCCATAAAATCCTCCTCAGGGTGTGGCACCATGTCCATTCTCCCTTGGAAATAAGTCAGGACCTAAACGACACCAAGTCTGGTCTGTAGCCAAGAATCTGCCATGTTCACATGAACAATGACTGGCATGTTCGCAAACATGTGACCAGGGAAGATAAGAGGGCTTTGTTTGCCTTCGTGACATCCTGGCCCAATGCAGCCTTATCAGCTGCCGATCACAGCTGAGGGTGCCCAGTCCCCCACACACATACACACACCTGGGGCAGGGGGTGACAGGGGAAAGGCTGGGTCGGCCTCGCTGAGATGAGGCACGCCTAGTGGTGACCCGGCAGCACTCTGGCCCTCGGGGCAGAGGCCGAGGGATTTACTGAAGAATGGCCGCTCCCTGCACATGGGCTGCTTGCCCTCAGGGACAGAGCAGGGCTTCGCACACGGATCTGTGCACACTCCATCTCAGGGGCCACTCAGTCCACTCTCCACGCCTCCCCAACCTTGATCTTCGAGGCGACTAACTCTTGGCAGAAGGGCCTGCTCGGGGAAGGTGGATGTCTAGCAGCGATCTGGCTGTTTATTTCTGTAACAGACTGTGTGTAAAAACCGAGCTTTCTGCACCCCATTACACAGGCAGCTTGGGGTTACAGAGAACATGCATGTGCCATGATCCACACCCCCACCTCTGGGTACTTGCTGAGAGCTGGGATAGGTTCCTGACTCTGAAAGAGCCTCCTCCTCCCTCCCTAGACATCAAGCAACCAGGACAGCACCCTCCCGGCCCTTCCTGCAGTTCGCTTCCTGCAGAGCTAACCTCACCCAGTTCACATGCTCCTCCCTCAAGCCTTCGGAAGAACCGCCCTCTGGCCCTCTTGACGTCTGCCCTCCCACTTAGTTTTCCAAGGCCAGAACCAGGACTGTGGGAGAGCCCCCCTCATTCTGCAAGACCCACCCCACATTTACAGAGCAGCTCCCGAGGCCCCAGCTGGGCTGGATGGGGAAGGACGGGCCTCGCTGGCTCCCGATGAACTGAGGCCAAAGGCCAAGGCAGAGAGACGAGAGCTGTTGCCAGAACCACTCTATACCCAGGTTTCATGGGAGGAAGATCCAGACGATGAAGCCGCCCTCCTGTTTTCCTCCAGACATTTCCACAGCCTTCTAACCCCCCGCCCGTCCCCCCAACAAAGACATGGGGAGCTGGGGCATTTTACAGGCCCGCCCCAGCTAGGTGTGCAGACCTCTGGGTACAGTACAGCCATGGAAAAGCAAAGAATGCATGCTTAGCCATTCGCTAAGATCCGGGCTTTCCAAAGCACCCGACAGGGGAGAAGGGTTCCCAACTGTCTGGCTGTGCCTGGTGGTGCCGACCGGCACTACGCTGCCAACTCCGAGGGAGGGGTAACTCGTAATTCCAAGAAGAGCAGCCCCTGGAAAGTGAAAGTCAAGGCTGCACTTGCAGGCTCAGCTCGCCACTCTCTTTTGATAACATCCTAGATGGGTATCAGGATGCCGGAGTTGCCATGGCGATGGAGGAGGGCAGGAGGGGGTTACAGAACGTCCTCCTTGGCACACATGAGAGCTTTCACATAAACTGCCCCTAAGATGCCAGGCGGGGTGGCACGTGTCGCGGTCAGAAACCAGCCTTCAAGTTCCTAGGAGTCAGACCTGTCTCTGTCCATGCCAGCTGAGACCACGAGGGCCATGGCTCCAGAGGCCCACGCTCGGCAGGGAGGAGGGGGTGGGGAGAGGGTTTCTGATGCTCATGACTGACAGTGGGAGGAACACATGAAACACATAAAACAATGGAATGTAAGTGATGCGCCTCCATGCTACCACCTCCTAGGCGTCGGGGAGGGGCTGCTCTGGACGCTGATGTGTAGGAAAGGGACTGGGGGGGGGGGGCGGGCAGGAGGAGGGAGGTAGGGAGGAGGTGCATTCTGAATGGGGAACATTTGGGGAGAGTTCATAGGAAGCAGTCTGGGAAGAGGAGGGATGAGCGTGAACGGAGGAGTGAATGTCCACATGTGGTTATCTGTCAGTTCCCTAAGTCTTGGCCGATCACGGGGTCAAACGGAAATGCCACAGCGACGTAACAGGGCAAGCAGTAGGGGACTCGGGAATAAGGGGTCCATTTGGGAAGATCAGCCACAAGAGGGTAGACTGGGGGCAGCGGCCCAGAGGTAGGTGACTCGAGGCAGAAAGGAAAGAGGGGAGGTGGGTGGGCAGCAGGACTGGGCGGCAGGACACAGGTAGGCGCGAGGACGTGGGAGTGGGGAACTGGAGTGCACACACTGATCATGACACAGCCACCCGAGGGTGCTGGGCACAGAAACTCGGGTGCCTATCCGGGGCTCCAGGCCCTCTCCAGAGGAAGAGTTCACCGTCACCTCTTCTGACAGCAGAGAGATGCCCGCTGACCACAGGGACACGGTCACACTCCAGGGACCCCCTTTCCCAGGACTCCTGCAGCCTGGGGTCAGCTTGGCAGCCCCCCGAGCTGTCACAAGGATCCCACTGACACTGTCACAGGCTGTCACATGCACAGGACCCTTCCTTCCAGGCCGAGCGCTGCCCCGCCCCACACCTACAACCTGCTCCCCGCTCCAAGGTTAGTCCCCGCCTCTGGCTTTCGGGAGCAGTTAGTTCCCTGCCTGTTCTTCTGGCTTAGCTTCATTTAGCTCAGGTCCCACTGTTTGTGTCTCCTCCCATCAGCACCGCAGTCCTCATCACGGGCATTTCTGACACAAACTGAGTCTCAGGAACACACTCTACTGCTAACGGAGATACGGAAGTGGGGTCTCTCCCGGGTCACCGTCAAATGACGGACGGAAGGAAGGACATGACCCGAGCCACGGGACGTGCATTTGAGTTTGACACCCTTGCCATTCCCTCCGCTGAGGCACAGAGAGGGAGACCCAGCCATCACCCTCCCAGCCACCCATACACCCGATGGGTCATGGATCCCCCAAATCCACCGTAGCCTCAGATAGGAAACCTAGTAGACCCAGGATCCACTGTTCTAGCCACGTAGCTACAAGCAGCCAGCCTGCTGCTCTAACCACTTGGCTACCAACCCCTTTGGCCAACGCTGTCAGCCTCTGGCAGAACTCCACGCCAGTTCCCGGCCCCGCTTTTGCAATGCATCAGAGGCATCATGAGATAGCGTCACACAAACAAGCAAGCCCTGGCCAGAAGCCCCACAGACAACGATTACTTTTCTTTAAGTAAGGATGGAGATGACTTTAACACGCTCACAAAGCATTGTGATGTTCCTGCTCCCCCTGTGTGCCCAAGGCCGCGCTTCCAGTGTGAACGGAGAGCCCTTGAGCTGGAGGGAACCGGGCAGTGAGAGCCGCTCTCGGCACCCAGGCGGGGTCCGCGGGCTGGGCTAGTGTACTCTGCACCCCGGTCCCATCCAGGACCGAGCGGCCTGGGCCATCTCTCGCATGCTGGAGCTCCAGCACCCTCGAGCCTCCCACTGGGCTGCCCAGGGCCGGGGCACAATCGTCTTCTCTGCGGTGGGGGAGCCAGGCGCCAGGACGCTACCAGGCAGTGTCAGGCGGAATGACACCCAGAACCTTCTTAACTCGGGCTCCTCGGCCCCCTACCCCGCCCCCCCCCCCCCCCCCCGTTCTCTCTGGAAAGAAACCGAAGCTTCAAGCTTAGCGCCCTCCCCAGCTCCAATGAGGTTCGTGAGCAGACAGGCGGTTGGGGTCCAAGGGCCACAGCTTGGGTCTCAGGAGACAGCGTTCCAGGTCCGCGTGAAACACGGAATAACGACCCGCCGCCCTGAGTCACGGCTCGCTCAGCTGTGAGGCTGCCATGACGACATCCAGCTTGTGGGGCTGTTGTCAGCGTGGGGAGGGGACTGGCTAGGGCACGCCATCCCCTGCCTGAAATGCCACCCCCCTCCTCCTCCTGGGGCACACCGTCCCTCTCTGGAGAGCCCCCCACCCCCTCCCGCTTCCTCTGGTGGAGGGAAACTCGTCCTCCTGCTCCGACAGCACTAGGCGAGAGGTGGCTCCTCTGTGGTGAAACCAGGACTGCCTGTCGCCTACATGTCCCTAGTGTCAGGGGAATTCCTCTTGCCAGTGCTGTTCCCCCGAGGAGCAGCCTTAACCCTCAGGCCTGCAGTGAACTCAGAAGCAGGTGGGCTCCTACCTGCCGGGCACCCAGCATCTCTGCCCGCCCGGCTCCCAGTGACGGGGCTGATCTGCCTTTCATTCCACCCGGATCAGAGGCGCCCTGAGGAGTGTGATCTGTGAGTGACATTAGGCTCCAAACCCCCAGAGGCCCCATCGGACTGTGCAGGGCCCCCTCCGGGCGGGCCCAGGATCGGCTCTCTCAGGATCGCGTGACCCGGGCCGTCCCGGGTGGCAGGGAGCACAGCGCACAGGGGTGTTTCCGTACCTGGCCTAGTTGTAATTCTTTGCGTAGCTTCGGGATATACGGAAGTATTGGGGAAAATAAAAGCTGCACCCCCTGCAGACAAAAGGAGAGACAAACAAGTGAAGGTCTTCTGCTGCGTCCCAGGTCCATCTCCGCGGCTCTGCCCGGCGACAGGGAGCAGGGGCCGGGGGGCCTGCGCAGCACGTCCCGGCAGGAAAGGCCGATGCCCGGGCCAGAGGCGGATCCTGAAGCTGGGAGCGGGCACGGGACTCTCCAGGCCCCACGGGTGGGCTGGTGTCCTGCGTTTGGATTTTACAGCTTCTTGCTGAAGGGCATCCTGGTGCCCCCACCACGTGCCCAGCAATCTCGCTTTATTTTAAAAAATCCTATTGGGGGGGGGGGTGTTTAAATTTTGAAATTGTGCACTCAAAAAAAGTAAAATATTTTAGAGTCCTTGGAAAGCAGCCCCAAAGAATTGTATTTTGCCAACGACTATATGGATCTTATGAAAAATGAACCCACATCTCCACTCGAATGCCTCTTTTTCCTTTCTGTCTCTCAATCAACACGTGTGTTAAGTGAGCAGAAAATATTCCCTGTTCTCGGCTCCGTCCATGCGGAGGTGGGTGTTCCGGTCTTCGGTCGCTTCTACGCTTAACGATAACAAAAGGAATGACATCAGCGCTGTCTTGAAACTTTCACCCACTGTTCCAGTTTTTAAATAACCGTGAAATGATCACCAAACACGTCACTCAAAGGTGTTTCCTAAGAGGGGGAAGTTACTTTAAATTATCTGTGATTTCTGGCCACAAGGTCATTATTAAGCTAATGAGTGTAACCCACATGGGGAGAGTATCCTACACAAAACATTTTTTTTTACCTTACTTTAGCTTAAAAGCACAATGTTCTGAATACTGAGGACCAAGATCAAGTGGCAATTTCATTGTGATACTCAAACCTGGACCCCCGTGATACATTTTAAAATAAAATGGCAAGTATTCGGAACACGGCTGCATTTCTACATGAGGGCTGATCTTGAGTTGCCTGGTTTGTTTACAGGGGTGACCTAAGCCTCGTCCTCACTGGCTTTACCCCCAGCCCGGGCCTGGGGGGATGGCAGAGGGTCCTGCAGGCTGAACAGTGCAGCGGGGGGGGGGGGGGGAGAGGGAAGAGGGGGAATGGCCATGCTCCTGCTGCTGTCCCCTCAGGAGGGGGGAAAGGGACCCTAACTTCGGCACATTCATGGGCAGGAAGCCCAGCCCCTACTCGGAGCCTCTGTGATGAGGTGAGGGAGTGAGGGAGGGAGGTTAGCCTGGGAGAAGCACTATGTTACCGGCTACTGGGCTCAGGCAAAAATAAAAAACAAATAAAAGGTAGACTCCGTGGTTAGAGACAGAAGAGCAGACACTCGGTTAGTAACTCATATCATAGCCTCCAAAATCCCAACACCCTCGCCCTCTCAACAGACCCTCACAAAAAACACCGCCATTCCCTCAGACCGCCTTTCACAGGTGTTCAAAGTCTGTGCTAGAAAGACGAACGGCAAGACGGAGGCCTAAGATTGACCCCAGAGGAGAAAATAAAAGACCTGCTTATCCTAGTCAACATTTCTCGAAGAATAAAAAAGAAAAAGAAAAGGAATGCTAAGGGCCCCTTTGGATTGGGCATGCTCTTGGTGACTACAGCCAGCACAGCGCCTCCTACCTGTCAAAACCCCTCAAGCGTCCACCTCTGCCTCTGCCTTCCTGACGCGCAGACCGGCCCACACTCCACCTTAAAGCATGCACCTGCGGGAGCCCCTCGCCCGTCCGGGGCGGGGCAGCATTACCTGTGTTTCTAGCATGCATTAACCGCGGAGAGTTTTGTAAGGCTTTATCAACATCATCTGAAGTCAAATGTGGAAGAGGAGCTACAAAACAAAACAGCAACGTCAAAATGAAAAAAGGGAGAGAATTACCTTCCTTAAAAAGAAAAAAAAAGAAGAACACCCCCCCGCCCCCCGCAGACCCTACCACCACAGCTGCTTGGCAGTCTCTCACAGCCTGACTGGTTAGCGTGTTAAAACTTAGACAGGGCCCCCATGTGACCAGGGAGTGAGTGGTGGGGGTGCCAGGCAAAGCGTTTACCCCAGTGGTTCCGCCACCCCACGCTCGCCCTGCGCCTGTCCCCCGACCATGCTCGCCGTCTGAGGAGCGGAAGCATGCAGCAGACTCTGTGGTTCATGCCTCTCATCCCACCGCACCACCCCTTCCGTACGGTCCCGCCACATCTCATGAGGCCAGGTGGAGACGCCCCTCACACGTGGACGTGGGGTGTGACGGGGGCTTGGTTTAGCGCGAGCGAAGGTCAGCCCATACACCCCATCCTCGGGGAGTCCTGCCACATGCCCCAGCTCATTGGGGCGCTGTGGAGACAAGATAACGCGACCAGAGAAAGCTTCCTGTCCCTTGGGTCTTCGCGGCCCAGGGGACCCTGCAGGAGGCAGCTGAGTGCTATAAGGTGACTCTCTGGCTTCCTCTAAAAGCACCAAGGACTTCTCAGCCTGCGTTCGCCTACGGCATCGCCTTCTAAGCGACCCGCTCTCTCAGACGCTCTCTGGGGACTGTGTGAGGGCAGAAAGGTGCTGCCGGTGAACTGGACGGAACCCTGTGCAGCTCACGTTAACAAGAGCCACACCCACAGGGGCCTGGGTCCGGAGTGGGGGCCCTCTTACTCTCTCTGAGGTAGTGGAGGTGGGAGAGAAGGATGTCGGCGTTGTAGCTGGGCGTGAGCCTCTGGAAGTCGTCCTTGGTCATCTTGCACAGCTCCTTGCCGTCGATGTTCTGGAACAGCAGGATGTCGACGTCCGGAAGGCCGTACTCTTTCACGGCCCACTCCAGCCACTGCCGCACATGGTCCGTGCTCCACAGCGTGGGATCTGAGGGGGGATGGAAACATGCTAGGTCAACTCCTGGAGATGAATTTCTGGGGCGGAGTCAGAGGTGGAGCCAGGCTCTGGGACAGGGCATGACCTTGAACCATGCTCTCGGACAGGTCATGACCTTGAGTCAGGCTCCAGGACAGGTGAGGGCCTGCAGCCAAGCTCTGGGACAGGTCATGACCTTGAGTCAGGCTCCGGGATAGGTCAGGGCCTGGAGCCAGGCTCTGGGACAGGTCAAAGAGAATGTCTGGGGGAAAAACAAAAACACCCACTGGCTCGCTCACACAGATCACTGTCCTTAGCATGAACTGTTCTGGAAGTTTAGGCTTCCTCCCCCACCTGCCCCACCATTGCTCGGATACTCTAAAGTTTCCTGCAGGGATGGGGGCGGGTATTCTTTGCTCCCATTTAGATTCATTTTAATCTTTTTGCTTAAAATAAATATGAATAAATGGAAAACTTCCTTAGAACACGACCAGTATCTTTATAGGAAATTATGAGTTAGCAACACATGTCAGGAAGATGCTAATTATAGATTACAAAAAGATCCAAAACAGCATTTACACAAAATCCTGAAAGGACAGAATGGGACAGGAAGCGCAGGTACAACCCTGGCCCTGCCTGGGAGCTGGCCCTGCTGAGAGCGAGCCGTCAGTTCCATGTTTTCCTGCCGAGAACATGGCTGTGCAGCCAGCTCGCACCTGCAGGCCCCGGGCTGGCCTGGCCGTGACTCACATTCCACAGCTGTGGCGCCCACACGCGCACAGGATGCAGGCAGGCGATGGCTTCACGCTCCCCTGAGTGTGAGGGAGGGGACCTGGGAGGGCAGGGCACTGGGGACAAGGAGCTGGCGATCCCCAACAGAAATGCAGCCAGGGCGCCCCACCCAAACGCCTGGGGGCCGGGGATCAGGGCGCCCACTGGCAGAGGGGGCTCCTCCCTTGTGGCCCTGGGTTCCCAAACACCTGGGCCGGGAGCAGGAGCCCGGAGCTGTGACCCCAGCGCCTCTCAACTTGCTGTGGCCTCTGCAGGTGCCTCTCTTCTCTGTTTTACATGTAAAATGTTAGTTTAACCTCGGCCTCCGCACAGGCCCGCGGGGGTCAGGCTGCCAGGATGCTCTGGTCACGGCAAGTGAAACATTCCAGCGTGGGAGTCAGTAATCCTATTGAATCACTGTTTAGCTGATCATTTTAGCCCTGTTTGGTCTTACTAACGTCTAGGGCAAACTAGTGGTCGGCAAGCTCATCTACAAAAACCCCCACCGCCCGCCACAGGAAGGCGTGCCCTCCGCCGTTCAAACACATGGGAACAGTCTGGGTCTGCAAGCAGAGCGTGAGGTGCAAGGTTCACTTTCTCCAGCTCACCGGGGTTCAGATGGCTCTTTAAAAAAAAAAAAAAGTATGTTTTTATTGATTTCAGAGAGGAAGGGAGAGGGAGGGAGGGATAGAATCATTGATCAGCTGCCTCCTGCACGCCCCCTACTGGTGATCAAGCCCACAATCTGGGCATGTGTCCTGACTGAGAATCAAACCGTGACCTCCTGGTTCATAGGTCGGTGCTTAACCACTGAGCAACACTGGCCAGGCCACACAGCTCTTTGTCACTGGGTCAGGACTCTGCTTTCAGGGTGACAACGTGCACGACTCCAGACTGCGTTCACAGGTCTCTTCTCCCCTTTCCCTCACGCACGTCAGATGCGCACACAGACGCATGGAACAGCGGCCCGGACTCCTCACTCAAGTCCTCCTGTCCTCAGTGCCGTGCAGAGGACAGGGCCACCTCTCAGAGGGAGCCTCCCTGCCCCCCTTTTCTCCCCAAGGCATCTTCCCGGGACTCCTCCAGGAGACATTGGCCAAACTTGGCTTCTTTTCGCATTGCTTTGCCTTGAACCACAGGGCAGGGCCAGGGTAACCACTGCCTAGAAACCAGCTCATCGGGAATGTCCTCCTTAGTGGCAGGACCAGAGTCTAAGGATGACACATAATTCCCTGAGAGCCACGGGGCCCTGCCGCCTTGGCGACAGGACATCGTAGGAGGGCAGCCACCCAACGCCCAGGCCCTCCCTGTGCCCGTCAGCTCGTTTCCCGCCCGAGCCAGGCGGCCACGGCTCAATTGTCTTCAAGTGACGCCTATGCAGGGCGCCAGGCACCAGCTCCTGCACCGGCACCGGCTCATCTGAGATTTCGGTGGAACACCGTGCTCCTGGGCTCCGGGCGGGAGTGTACGCTGCACCCACCCCTCCCGGGAGCCCTTCGGCCATGCGATCTCCATGCCCTCTTAAAGAATAGGGGCATGTTCTCTGAACCACAAACCCCACTCCCAGAAACGCATCCTAAGAAAGTGGCAGAGGATGTGGGAAGTGATTTATGCCCACGGATGTCCTTTGTGGGGTTGTTTATGATGGTGCAGCGCTGGAAACACCCTAACTGCCCACAGGGCTGGGAAAGTGAAACCCACACAGCTGAGTGTTTACCGGCAGGAAAAGCCGCTCGGGGGGGATTCGATCGAAAAGTCTGAAAACACTCCGGCAGCAGCATCGCATTTTGCGAAGGAAGAGAAGTATGTCCCGGGAAAGGATTTTGGAGGAATATGTAGCCAAGTGGCAACTGCCTTTTTCTGGGGAAAAGGCGATGGAGATTTTTAGATTTTTTTTTTTCTTTTTCACTAAACTGCATCTTCTCTTTACTTTTTCCTTCAAAAAAAGCAGATAATGCCTGGGCTAAAAATTATTTATTAAAAAAAGTATGCTCCCCTATGTTCCAAATCAAAACAAGGTCTTACGGGGATTAAATATAGATTTATATGGGTACTTATTTGTCACAGGGTTTTTATAAAATTTCAAGGATATACAATTTTCATCTCGGCCCGGTCAGTGTGGCTCAGTGGTTGTGTCAACCTATGAACCAGGAGGTCACGGTTCAAATCCCGGTCAGGGCACATGTATGGGTTGCAGGCTTGATCCCCAGCGGGGGGCGTGCAGGAGGCAGCCGATCCATGATTCTCTCTCGTCATTGATGTTTCTCTCTCTCTCCCTCCCTCTCCCTTCCTCTCTGAAATCAATAAAAACATACTTTCAAAACATTTTTCATCTCACTTGCTTAGCTTGTTCATGAGAATTGCTTCATTTGAAAAGAATATAATTAAACAAAGTCAGGCTATGTCTGTGTGCTTTTGGGATCTGACGTCCAGGCCTCTGCCCTAAGAGTTTGTAAGTAACAATATAAAAAGGAAGTACGGCCCCTTGCTGGGGTGAATGAGGACCTCCCTCTCCGGCCTGGGCACCCCAGCTCTGTGACGACTCTCTGGGGGGTGTGACAGAGACCAGTTTGAAGGGACAAGCCCACCCTCTGCCGGGTGGAGCACATGGCCCTTAGCTTATCCGGCCCTGCGGTCTTCCCAGACACTCCCCACCCCTCTGTCCCACAGCCACACACTATCACTGCCATCTCCGAACCAACACCCAAGCTTGTGCCCACACAGCACCCACTGCTTCTGCTGCTACCTTCACCCACACTCACCACGCCCTGGGGGGCTGTCCTCCGTTGCTCTGGAGCTGTAAGTACTTAGAGCAAGTCTCTGGGCAGGGAAGTGATAACAGACCTGGAGGCCAGGCCCCGCCCCAGTGACAGCCCACACCGAGTCCCGTCCCAGCTCCCTGGGCCAGCAGGGGTGCTGCAGCTGCAGATGGAATTTTCTAGGGCTCAGTCCAAGGTGCTGGGACCCAGCTCACCCTTCCACTCCCCAGAGAGCCCAGTCGAGTCTCTGGGTCTCCTCTGAGACCCATGACATGTCAGCAAAGCTTTCTTGCTTCTGTCCCACCTGCCATCTGTCCCACCTGCCATCTCAGAGGGAGCTCACAAGGTCCCACAAGATTCAACGGGCCTTGCCCAGCGAGCATGGGACAGTGGATGAACGTCGACCTATGAAGCAGGAGGTCACGGCTCCATTCCCGGTCGGGGCTCGTGCCGGCTTGTGGGCTTGATCCCCAGTATGAGGCGTGCAGGAGGCAGCTGATCAATGATTCTTTCTCATCACTGATGTTTCTCTCCCTCTCTCTTCCTCTCTGAAGTCAATAAAAATATATTTAAAAAACGATTCTACAGGCCTTCCCTCCTTCCCTGACCCGCAGGCCTGGGCGTGAAGGAGAAAGGGGAGGAGGCAACAAGGGAGTCCCCACGAAGCATCAGCTGTGCCCGTGTTCAGACGTGGCAACCACACCGTCCACCTCCAGGTGGTGGTGCGCCTTGGGACACGTCACCTCACCTCTGACTGAGCCAGGTTTTTCTCGGTGGGGAGCACCAGGACCCGGAAACGACTCCAGCAGGATAAGGGCTGAGATGACTTCAACTCAAGGAAGAGCCATCACTGAGGTTTACTCTGTGACAAGGACCCCAGGGTCAGAGGCGGCCAACAAGAGGATGCTGAGGATCCTCCGAGGGAGGCAGCTACACACACAGCGCAGAATGGAATGTGTTGTCCAAGCAGGACGTGCAAGCCCAGAGAAGCTGCAACTGATCCCAACCGGGAAAAAGGCAAAGGTTTCACCAGGGGGCGGTGGGGGAGGCGGGGGGAGTAATGGCTTGAGTCTGCAATAAGGGAAAGGATGTGACAGAAGTAGGAGAGAAGCCCTTCAGTTTAGGGGAACAGCTTGAGCCCAGCGTTAGACCCACGGAGGCATGAAATAGCTCATGTGTCGAGGGAGACCTGGGCGTGGCTGGAGGGAAGGGGTTTCGAGGGACTCCAGCCATAGACAGATGGGGACGGAGATGAAAGGTGGAGTCCGGTCAAGGGGAGCCCTGAGTATCTTGCTAAGGAAGCTGGACTTTATCAGAGTTTTTGGAAATGTCTGAGGAGTCAAAGAATGTTTTAAATTACATCAAGCTCCACAAACTTGGTGACAAAATAAAAGGCTTTACTGGGGGTCAGGATACCCATATGTGGGTCTGATTCAACCATTTATGGATGTCAACGTTAAGCTCCCGGGGAGTCGTTGTCGGTGGGGGGTTAAGCAGTGAGCTGTTAGGCGACCAGAGAAGTAAGTGAGATAATGTATGTGAAAGCACTCTGCCAACATGACGTATTGCAGCGAAGGAACGCACCCACACCCTGGGCTCTGCACTGCATACTCGGCTAAAATGAAATAAACAATCTATTATCACCGGCAGCCTCTTCCTTTAAGCACAAAAGTCTGATTTATCACTTTATTTTAAGAAGCTCTTGGAGGTGCTTCTGTCAGATGAATCATGAGCCACCGAAGATAAGTGGTGTTTTCAGCCTCCAGGCCAATTGTTTTGAAAACATGTGTGTCATCACTCCGCATTTCACCGACATCCACGCGGCGAATCCCGGCACAGGGGCGGGGATGAGGAGCCTTCGCTCTCTGAAGCCTCTTATTGGCATCTTAGCTGACATGGTTAATATCCCAACGTTTTACGAATGCTATTTCAGTAAATTGGAATTTAAAGAATAAATAAAAGCAAAGCATAGAGTTCTGAAGTTGCAATGTTTCCTGTACTGGGTGGCTGGGCGGAGAGGCAGTGGATGGGAGGAGGATTGAATTTTTTTACATTTCCCTGCCACTGGATTCTGACCTGGAGTTCCGCTGTTGCTAGGAAAGTATTAAGTAGATATTTAAATTAGCTGGAGGGTATTGCATTGCTGCAGACATACTGTACACCGTCAGGAAACCGAATCCCTCGTGCAGGCAGGCATCCTATTTCGAAGACCCCTTCTTACATCTCACTCCTTTGCCCTAGGATCCATTTTCTCTCTTTATTTAATCCTGTTATTTCCTGAACTGGGGGTCAGTTAGCAGCAAGCTTAAGCAACAGCCAACAGAGTTCACTGGCTTGAACTTGAGCTTTAATCCGCCAGAAATTGAAATTTGATCTCTTTACAGCCTACCCTCAAGGCTGTGTCTGAAACTCTTGATTTCCAAACCTATGGGTGGAGGTGTTATCATTCCGATCATTATTAATTTCTAACTTTATTGCACTTCAGCTGGTGAATGAGGTCATATGATATGGACTTTCTTTTATATTGGCTGTTTCCATTTTGGGTGTTTTTTTTTGGGGGGGGGTATTTCTGTAGATGTGTCTTGAGTGCTCAAAAATTTTAAGATCTCTAACTGTTGGGTGCAGGTTTCTATACATAACCACTGAATCAAAATTGGTAACCTGTATGTAATTTTTATGCCATTGATTTATCAATTACTGAGAAGGGCACATTAAAATCTCTCACTAAAGTGGATTAATCTGTTCTTTATGTATTTTGAAACTATCTGACTAGGCATAGACAAGTTTTTCATTGTCATATATTTCTGTAAATGCAATCTTTTTTTCACGGTGCAATAATCCTCAATTATCCCCAATAATGCTTTCTGCTTTCTATTTCCACTGTTGTCAGCTTTATTTTTATTAGAATTTGATAGTATGTCTTATTCTGTCTGTTTTCTGTCACTCTTTCTTTGTATTAGATATTTTTTTAGAGAGTATACAAATCATTTTAGAGTGTTTTTAAGAAATCTTTCACTCTCTGTGAAAGATTCTCTAGCTTCTATTTCTTTACTTGTTAACCTTTAAACAAAACACATTTAATCATCAAATACGTCCTTTTCCAAAAGAATGCAAGGAATGTAGAAATCTCCAACTCTCATCGTCCATCCCTAATCTTACATGATAATGTTGTCCAATGTTTTTATTCTGCCTTATTGTACTCCCTACTTAGGAAGCTGTGGTTGTCACTTTATAGCAATTTCTCTTTAATCTGCCCTCATGTTAACCAATGTCATTGCTCTCACTTCCTTCTTATATCTCACTCCTTTGCCCTAGGATCCATTTTCTCTCTTTATTAAATCCTGTTATTTACTGAACTGGGGGTCAGTTAGCAGCAAACTCACTCTTTGAAAGAGTCTTTATTTCACCCTCAATGGACCTCATAGATTAGACTGTGCTCTTAATAAACCTGTTTCATTGGCATCCTCTCAAGTTTACTTTCTTCATCTAAACGCATTATTCTAAAGAACCCATTACTTCCCCTGGCTACCATGGCAGAAAAAAATAAAAACAAAACCAAAAAAACACAAACGGGTTAAGAGCCCAGAAGACAGCTAGAATATGCCTGTTTCTCCCGGTCAAGGGAGATCTTTCGTCTACGGCCATGTCCTCTGCTCTGTTCCTGAGGAGTCTGTGCCCTGTAACTGCCATTATTTGCAGATGGTCTGTGCTTTTTCCTGAGGTGGCATTTAAGTGCTTTGTTTCTGCTCTTGCAGGCTCACCAGAATGTGATGGCCGTTGCTTATTCTTATTTTTTCCTTCCCTGGTTGGCGCTTCCTATATTTGGGAACTGGTCTTGTTCATCAATTTTGGGAAGGTCAGCATTTATCTCTTCAAATACTTCATCTGTTTCATCCTCTGTTTCCCCCTTTCTGGAACTTCATCAGATCTGCACAGGACGCTACCCCGAGTCCTTCCCACTCGGACCGTCTCATGTTTTCCATCTCTGTCACGGTGCTGCACTCCGAGAGCAACCTCAAGTCTACTTCCTTTCAGTCACTCGTCAAATCAACTGTTTACCGCACCTACTGAGTTTCTAACACTTTTTTTTTTAATCTTTTTTGTGTTTCTAGCAGTTCTATTTCTTCTTCTTCAAAATGATATGTTCTTTTCCAAATTACCTTGTTTCTCTCCTTTTTGGTTCCTTCTTATATGTATTTCATCATTTTAAAATCTATTTACTTTACATTCCCCGTCCTATACTTCAATTATCTACCATTCTTGAGAGCTTAATCATGTCAACTGCTGTTTCTGCTGAATCTTGGTCTAGGGAGACTTGTCTCTTCCTATTTTTGTAATTTGGGGTTGCAGAGCCATCTTTGGTGGGTCTTTTCTTTAAAAAGAAAAATGTTTTTATTGATTTCAGAGAGAGGAAGGGAGAGGGAGAGAGAAAAAGAAACACCAATGATGAGAGAATCATTGAACAGCTGCCTCCTGCACACCCCCTACTGGAGATTGAACCCATAACCCGGGCATGTGCCCTGACTGGGAATTGAACTGTGACCTCCTGAGTCATGGGTCAGCACTCAACCACGGAGCCACGCCAGCCCTGCTTCGGTGGGTCTTTATCTGCAAGAAATGTGTAAGGCTCAGATGGAAAACATGCCCCCAGGAAGATTCTGTATCTACTTCTGTCTGGGTTCCAGGAGCACCTTTCAGTGGTTAATTTCTCAGCCTGCGGGTTGCTGGGATACACAGTGGTGTGCAAGTGTGTATAGGGATTGGGGAGGGAGCCGGGTTCAAATCCCTGTGAAAGCTCAAAACCTCATCCCTGCCCTAACTGACCTTTAAACTCCAAATCTCTATATTATAGGCACTGGTACCCCAACCCCACCCACGCCACCTAAGCTGACCGGTGCCAACATGAAAATGGGCTGCTGTTCCCAATTCCCTCCTTGTTTTAGTCTCTAAGGAACTCACTTCTTCCCAGTTCAGCTTTGCATTAAAAGGATGTTAGACTCTGGGCAGCATTTCCAGGTTTTAAGTTCAGTGTCTCACAGAACCAAGAGCCTTTTCTGCATAGTTTTTACCTATTTACTCTACACCTTTTCCATGTTTACAGGAAGAGGTTCGTGATCGTTAATACCTGTCACCCTGACTGGGTCACAGGCCACCCAGATATTTGGTTAAACATTATTCCTGGGGGTGTGTGTGAGGGTGTTTCCAGAGGAGATTAGCATTTGAATTGGTGCCTGAGAAGCAGGTGGCCCTCCCCTGGATGGAGGGAGTCCTGACCTGGGGGCCTGAGTAGAACATAGGGGTGGAGGCAGGGAGGACTGGAGCTGCCTGACTTGGGGCTGGGCCGTCTCCTGCCTTAAGACTCGGGCTGAAGGCACCACCGTCAGCTCTCCTTAGTCTCGGCTTGCAGATGGCGGGTTGTGGATTCTACGATTAACTCAGCCTCATAATCACGTGAGCCAATTCCTTATAACAGATGGATGAGAGAAAATAAGAGACAGATATGAGAGAGGGAGGGAGAGAGAGGGGGGCTCTGCTTCTGTGAAGAACCCTAATACCAAGTTGAACAAAGATCAAGACTCTTTGCACCTCCCCCTCGGTGATCCTGACTCCCCCCTCGGTGATCCTGACTCCCACTAACTAAACCGGACAACCATTAGAGCCATAACTGCCATTCACTGACCTCTGCTTGCTGCTCTGTCTGCTGACAAAGATGCAAAATCTTAATCACCGTCCCACGAACCTTATAATCTAATAGACTAGCTCATAAATAACCAACGCTAACAAGTTTGAAACATAATGTGCTGGCCTTCCAGACTTGGTCAGAGAGAAGATTCTTCTATCCCTTGTCCTCCATCTGCTTTCGAAGCTCAACCCTGAAATGCCATATGCAGGGAAGGTCCTGTGAGAGCAGCGGGATCCTCTGCCAGTGTGAGAACTCAGAGCCCGACTTTGCACCCACCCTGGGCACGTGCTGGCTGCTCACCGAGCGGCTCTCCGATGGAACCCCTGCCCCCTGAGGGTGGGTGTCTCAAGAACCAGGCTGGTGGAATGGGCTTTGCAACCAGGCAGGAAGGGGGTCATGTCTCCAGCCTGGATAGGCTCAAGGGTCAAGCCCAGGGGTTCCTCCCTGGGACACACACTGCCCTCCCTGTGACACTTCCACTTGAACACAGGGATTGTTTCCCCAAATAACTCTTCTTACCTTTTTGTTTTAGCTGCCAGGAAACTCAAAAGCCACACTGGAGCTCAGCTACAGCATCGCGGCTGAGCCTGGTCAAAGGGCTGCATTCCCCCTCCATGGGGGCCTGGCTTTCCACAAGTCTTTTCATTTTTGTTTATTGAGTTTGGAGAGTGAGGAAGGAGGAAAGGGGGGGCGCGTATCAGGACGACACTTGAACCAACTGAGCTGCCTAGCCAGGGCCCCACTAACATTTTTAATTGCCTTCGTGGTGCCCCTAATTTCTATTAGAACAGGAGTCTGGTTCACATGCTTATCTGTAGTTTCTTACACAAGGCATCTCCACTCCTTCATGCAATTAAATAGTGTACCTGTATGTAAGGAAGGATAGAGAATATAATCTAAAGCAGTGGTCGACAAACTCATTAGTCAACAGAGCCAAATATCAACAGTACAACGATTGAAATTTCTTTTGAGAGCCAAATTTTTTTTAAACTTAAACTTCTTCTAACGCCACTTCTTCAAAATAGACTCGCCCAGGCCGTGGTATTCTGTGGAAGAGCCACACTCAGGGGGCCAAAGAGCCGCAGGTGGCTCGCGAGCCGCAGTTTGCCGACCACGGATCTAAAGCAAAATGAAGTGTTGTAATAAAAGACTTGTTAAGGTGCAAGAGAAGCAATTTGTTTGCCAAAAGATCCAGGGTGGGTTTCAAAGAAGCCTTGAGGAGAGAGAAGGGCTGCGGGCACAGACAGGAGGGGACAGCACAGAGGAAGACGCTGGGTTGGGACAACGCAGGGAGGTGACTGGCGGGCAGGACGTGGCGCAGGGAAGTGGCGGGGGCGGCAAAGGGATGCGGGAATCAGGTCACGAGGGGGAGAGGAAGCTGTTCTTGACCAGTCATGTTTCCATCCATCTCGGTCCCCAGATGCCTTGAGGCATCTGTCTGAATCATTCATGGAAGTCCTAATCACACACCTCCTGCTCTCTTAGAGTGGGCCTTATCTACTTGTTCTTAACTCCTTCTGTCAGGGCGGGTCATTTCCTCTGTGACTCCTGTGAGTGACGAGTGCTCAGTGAATGCTGCTTGAATTAAGCAAAAGTCCCCGGCATGCAGGGTCTGAGTAAGACACAATGAGTAGTTTCAACTGTGTGTGTTTGGGGGCCATGAAGAGGGGGTTTTAAGTTGCATAAAAGCTTTTATTCATGGTGACTGGAGCACAGTAAGTGCTCTGTGAATGAAGAATGAATGAATGAATGAATGAATGAATGAATGGAGAAACCAGTGAAGAGATGAATGTGGCTACTCTTTCTCTCTGAGACTCATGATTACCACGAGTTCTTAAGCCCAAGGTGGATAGTTAGAAGATAAGAGTAGCATCTTTGAAAAACCCAACACTTTGGCATCCACTTTAGGGAATAAGAACAGAGAAAAAGAAAAATCTTTCAAAATAATGTCAGCGGCTAGAACCGGAGGCCCGTTTCATTTTCGACAGCATTTTGCAACTTTTGAGAAAAGTGGATGCAGACGGTGCCTTCCTCTTTGTGAGCCTCCTGGTTAGCACATCGCGAGCACAAGTCACAACCCACAGAGCAGCAGTGGCCGCCCGAGGCACCCGGGCGGAGGGACAGCATCCCCGCGGAGCTTCTCGAACCACCCACTCACGCTCCTGAGAACAGGCCCATTCCCAGGTGCCCTGGGGACCCGCTGACTCTACACACGGGCCTGTGCTCGCAGCCCGGGAGGCAGCCCTGGGGACACTGCCAGCCGGGGGCCAGCCGGGTGCTTGGGCTGTGGCTGCTGTTAGGAATGCAGTGCCATGCACCCGGACCTGGCTGGTACTGATCCAATTTGTCCAAACAGAGCTCTGCGCTGACACCAGTGACCATTGGCGAGGTGCCCTCGGCGCTCAAGCTGTGTTTTGGTCCCGGGTGTCCCTGGCAATGCCTTGTCCCATGGCCTTTACCAAATTGACTGTGCCCACCAATGACTAAAACCACATCATAAGGGAGAAACTTTAGGAAGACCAAGTTCCCTCCTACCAAATGGGGGATGATGATGATGACTTTGGAATGTCAATGGGAGATTACTGCTTTCCATTCTTCCTTTGTGCCGCCCCCTCTTCTGAAAGTGACAGAGCATGCTTTTATTAAGAATAATTAACACGGATTAAAGTGAACTTTACTTAGTGTCTTCTGTCTAGATTATAGGTCCTCACACTTTATGATGTGTGAAACCCACCCAGGGGCGTGTTAACAAGGCAGGGTCCTCACCTCCCACCTGGAGGCAGAAAGTCTAGCAGCACGATTCTTAAATCAAAGCTCCCAGGCATTCCTCATGGCAGTGGTTGGAGCAGACCTGGGGAAACAGTCTCTAGTTGGGCTCCAATCAAGCAGAGCCACCAGGAGCTGTTTACCGGGCACAGGTCTCGGGACCCTCTGATTAAGATCGAAGTCACAGAAAGCCACTTTGAGGTACATCTGTGTCAGAAAGAGCCAACCCGTGAGATGCAGACCTAGACATACAGATATGCATACCAGAGAGACAGACAGACCGAATATAGGCAGATGGTATAGATCCACAGGCAGATGCTAGAGAGCTGATAGATGATAGACAGACAGATGATAGACATATGGAAAGACAGACAAATAGATGGCACACAGACAGGCAGATTAGAAGTGCAAATGTGATTTACTGTCTAACTAGTATGCTCTGAGAGGGAGAGGCACAACCCAACAAGTTTGCCAGGGCAACAGGGATAAGCCAGGGCCTCCCAGAATGTCTGGTGGCCCTGCCAATAAGGGCTTTTCTCGTGACTTTCCTGTAATCTTCCTATAACAAGCCAAGGAACACATTTTTCTCTTGACTCAGAGTTAATAGCTGGGCTTCATCTTTCCCACATTAGTTTCCTTATGGATATTGAGCCATGAGTCCCCTTTACACTGCCTGCTGACACCTGGGAGCCAAATAACACCCGCATTATAGCTCGAGTTAAAGACGGTATCAAAGGCGGGACACTGAGAAGTGAGGGGTCCAAGTATAAGAACGCCCTCTGAGCACAGACAGGCCCGGGGCTGTTCTGTGCCGCCCTGTCTACTCGCCGCTTTTCTGGCCAGCGCTATCAGGACTGTTGGTAGGTCTGGGACATGAATGTTGGTATGTAGCTGCTTGATGGTACAAATACTTAGAAATAATCTTTTCTTTCAAGCTATCTTTCTGATGTGCACACCTAGTGTTAAGCAAAGCATCTAACTAGCACAACCCACATAAACCGCTTGGACCCCCAGGTCTGGAGAATTCTATCTCTGTATGCAGAGCACCCCAGGCCCAAAATGTGCCTGAGGGAGGCCTGGATCCTGGAGCAAGGGTACAGATAGGGGTGCAGGTGCAGGTGGGGGTGCAGGTGCAGGTGGGGGTGCAGGTGCAGGTGGGGGGTTCCAGTGAGGGTGTAGGTGCAGGTGCAGGTGGGGGTGCAGGTGCAAGTGCAGCAGCTGACAGAGTGGCCTCAGGTCCTGCAACCTCAGGGCCATGTTGGGGAATGAGCTGGATTGTGCTATGCAGCTGTGTGTGTGCGTGCACGCATGTTCATCTGTGTGTCTGTATGAGCACAGATACATGAAGCTTGACCAATAACTGAAAGACACAACTTGCAAAACCAGCCACAACTAACTCTCTTACGAACACTGTTAACTGAATAACTGCCCGCACTCGCGTGAAGCAACCCCAGGCGGGAGCCGCTGAAAGAGGCCTTGCCTCAGGAGTTGAAACTGGCCTTTACACAAACACTCTGAGCCAATCTGCGCGGCCAGCCCTCCGCCCTCCCCACCGGCACCGGCGATGGATCAGAAATGGTGGGCGCTCAGACTTGATTAAACTGGCTCTTTGCCACTTGCCCGTGTGAACATCCCTCCTGTTTTCTAAACATGGTACTCAACAAAGAAAGCCTCAGGTCGGGCCCATTGGGAAGGGTATGGATGGCATCAAAGCACACCGATGGCGGCACAGAACGATGACCTCCCTGGGTGAAGGATGGAAGGGGCACCAGGTTATCTCCTGGGCCTGTGATTCCATGAGGAACCAAGACAAGAATTTTCTTTTTCTTTTTTTAAAAAATATTTTCATTGATTTTTAGAGAGAGGGGGAGAGGGATAAGTGATAGAAACATCAATGAGAGCGAAACATGATTGAATGGCTGCCCCCTGCATGCCCCCTCCTGGGGATCAAGCCTGCTACCCAGTCAGGTGCCCTGACCGGGAATTGAACCAGTGATCTATTGGTTCACAGGTCGACGCTCAACCACTGAACCACACTGGCTGGCAAGACAAGAATTTTCAATGCAGACCTTTCTTCATACTGATTCTCTTATCTTAGAAATCGAACGACTTTGCTCTGCCTACACTGAAGCAATTCCATTCTTGAGGCGGCGGAGGAGATGAGGTGGGCTTGGGAAGGAGTCCCCTGGGTTTCCACCTCATTCTGTCTATAACCTGCCGGTGTCAGTGGCGCAGCAGCCCCGCCCCCCATCAGTCCCCCAGCACAAGCCTTTCTGAGACGCCACACATGCAGGATGGGTACCATGGCCTGTTCGTGTCTATATTTCCCCGGTTCAAAAGGAAATGCCTCCTGGCCTAAGGCACAGGGTCAGGTGACACAACTTGGGTGTGCACCTCAGTGGCCACGATCAAACCAAATACACGGCATCTGTATAACTGTCCACTGTGCATCCATCATCATCAAACCTGTTTGACCCTCGCCGAAGGCACACGTGTCCTACGAGAGTCTTACAAGGCGCTTCAAGATCAGGGTGGGCCACCAAGGATGATCCTTTCCACACCAACTGCATCAAATCGGCTTCCTAGTTTGCCAAGAGCCATCCAGCGACAAGCCTGCAGAAAAACCGAGCCCACGAATCCAAGGCCAAGTGCTCTGCACTCTCCACTCTCCTGTCTGGAAGGAGATAAGAGTCCCACTGGACGTGAGCTTCTGCAGAGTAAGGGGTGGGAGTCGTACCGTGCAGGGCACTTGAACCTGCCTGCCGTCACACTGCCCTGATGGAGGGACGGCTCAGTCTTCATACACATCACCCCTGCATCCCTCTCAGGACCTACCACAGCCACAAAGAGTAGCTAGTGCGTGCAGCCCGGAGGCGAGGCTTCCTCCATCACTCACTCTTCCCTCAGCAATATTCACTGAGCACCTTCCACCTGCCGGGCACTGCCCTGACCCATGAGACGGGCCTCTGTGGGGCTGATGCTGCCTGGAGGGAGGGAGGAAATAAGCAAACGTCCACCTCAGTGCACTGTACTGACAGATAGGAATGAATGTACTAAAGAAAAACAGGCAAGGGGGACAGTGAGTCCCGGGGTGCAGTGGGTGTGACTAGAATGGTGTGACAGGAAGGGCCTCTCTGAGGGGGTGTTTGCACAGCCCCAGGAAGGACCCGACTACCTGGAATCAAGGGTCTCCGGCTGAGCGGACAGCAAATGCAAGCCTCCAGGAAGAAGGGCAGGGTGACCAGATGGCTGGAATGAGTGATGGGAGGAGTCCACAAGGGCTACCGTCAGGAGCTGAGATTTAATCCCACACTGAACGGGAGAGAATGAAGGATTTGGGCAGATCTGTTCACATTCCAACGTGGTCTCTAATGAGCTGTTTGCCCCTGCCAAAGTCAGCCGACCTCTCAGACCTTCCTTTCCTTCTCCTCCCGGGGAAATCGGGATAAGATACCTGTTTCCCAGGACGATGTGAGATGCTGTCTCCCCATCCCTGCGCAGAGCAAGGCCCCCTGGGCAGGGAGGGATGGACGCCGATGCTGCCGTCGTGGTAGTTCTAGGTTTACGTCACCCAGTTCCTCCCAGGAGCTCTGAGTCCTCCGTCCTATCACCTTTAGTTTTGCTAAATAAATAAGTTCCTGGCATTTTCCTCAAACCCAGAGTCATGCTCTGGGCTGGGTTTGGAATGAATTCCGGGGGGAAAACTTCTCTGGTTCTGGAATCTGTACAGTGGGCCAGTGAGAGCTGCGATTTAGATTCTACGGGCCCGCAGCATACTGCTCCCAACTGTTTGTTTTCCCAGGTAAAGAAACAACTTTTTAACAACCAGCAAGGCTACCACCTGTTACAAATAGCACTTCATAAAAGAAAAGATCTTTAACACCACATAATCGCAGGGAAAGGGCAACTCCTCCCTGTAGGTCACTTCCATGGACATTCTCTCCCCCCCCCTCTCTCTCTCTCTGTCTCTCACACTCTCTCTCTCTCTCTCTCTCTCTCTCTCTCACACACACACACACACACACACACACACACACACACACACACACACACGCACACACGCACACCAGTGAACATTTCACTGTATGTGCACAAACGCCTGCTGATTCCCATGTACAAAACTGCTGTAGACCAGGGAGGGGGGCGGGAGCCACAGGCGGGAAGGACAGTTCGGGGACTCCTGGGAAGGGCACCTCACCTGCGGGGACGATGACTCTGCGCTCGCTCGTGGTCATGTTCGGGGGCGGCAGGTGCTTCTCCTCCAGGTAGCTGCCGTAGCTCATGCCCACCTCCGGGCTGCCCACCATCTTCCCGCCTTTCGCCACACTGCACTCATCGGGCGAGTTTCTGGTGGAGAAAGAGAAATTGCTCCATTACTGTGGCAACGGACACCACGCTGCCTGGCCCTGCCCTGAGACAGGGAAGCGGGAAGGCGAGGCGGAGGTGACTGGGGAGAAAGGAGGAGACGCGACAAGGCAAACTCAGGGTCCGCTGGGGACTGAAGGTGTCCCCCAAAGTCCATAGGTTGACATCCTAATGCCCAAAGTGATGACATTTAAAGACGGGCCCTTCTTTCTAGTTTTCTTTTTTAAAAAAATATATTTTATTGATTTCAGAGAGGAAAGGAGAGGGAAGAGAGAGAGAAACATCAATGATAAGAGATGTCCCCCAACCCGGGCATGTGCCCTGACCAGGAATTGAACCACCACCTCCTGGTTCCTAGTTGATGCTCAACCACTGAGCCACGCCCGCCAGTCGGGTGGGCCCTCCTAATTAAGTTTAGATGAAGATGCAAGGGTGAGGACAACATATTGGACTCGTGTGTCCTTATGAGAAAGAGGGGAGACCAGAGAGCTCGCTCCGCCCCATGAGAAGCTGGCCCTCCACAACCCGGGGAGAGGGCACTCCCAGCCCACAACCCGACTGGCACCTTGACCTTGGGCTTCCAGTCTCCAGAACCCAGAGGAATCCTGTCTATTGTTCCAGCCCCTCTGAAGTGCCCAGGCTCGGGCACAGCCAGGAGCGGGCGCGTGGGAGCAAGGCGGCCACCTGGCTTCTATTTCTTCAGCAGCTCCTCCTGAAACTGTCATGTCAAACCTCCATCTGCAACAACGGATTGGAAACACGTGCAGAAAACGGCGAACTGCCGTTTGTTCTCACTGCGTGACAGTAAACAGGCCACGCAGACAGATGCCAGGACGGACGCCGGCGCCCTCCGCCAGGCTCAGCCTAGAACCAAGTTCCTCTTTTTCAAAACCTCAGAACACCATCCCCGGGTGGAATTTCCGATTCCAATTTCACGCCCATCTTTAGTTATGGGGCTTGGAGCCTCACCATGTCCCAAGCTCGGTGCCAGCAGGCAGGCTGAGGGGGGGGGGCGGCACCCTGGGAGGGGGCATGCAGCAAGCTGTGAGGATGCAGAGGGACTCAGCCGCTGGCCCCCGGGGACAGTTCCCAGGGCTGTGTGTGTAAGGCAGCCACAGCCATGAGGATAAGGACCGCCAGCCTTGCTGGAAAAAGAAAACAGGGAATTTTTTGAGATTCAAAAAACTTGAATTTTTTGGTACAATCATATTAATATTTGATATAAATCATATTAATAAGGAAACTCCAAATAGAAAATCCAGCTTAACCAGGAAACAGAAAAATACGTAAAATCCTTCTGAGAGGGTCCCCCACGGACGGCGAACCCAGGACTACTGCAGAGGCCTCTTCATAGTCAGGTCATGTCTTCCCAGGTGGCTTTCTAGACATGGACTCTCATCCTCAACCCTACACATGCTTTTTCATTTTCCCAGGACACCCCGAGGCTCCCCTGGATTTTAAACTTCCTTCCCATGTCCAAGGCCTGAGGGTGTGTGGGTGTCCTCCAAACTTCATTTGTGGGGTATGTGCTAGTCACCCGGCATGGACTTGACCTTCATGTCTGAGAAGGTCACAGCCAGCCAAGGCAGGAGGGCCCTCTCTGGGTGGCGCGGGGCTGGGGTGGGATGCAGAAGGTCATTCCAGACCCCAAGGCCACAGCGGGGGAGTGGACAGGAGCGGCAGAGAGAATCCCCTGGGCATCTGGGACTTGGAAAATGTACGCTTGTTCCCAGCGCCACTTGCTCATGTGCCTGGTGCTGCTGGAGGGAGCTCTGGGCCGGCCATGAGTGAGGAGCCGTTTGTGTCTGTGGATGGAGGCTGCAGTCGGGGCCACCCAGGCCTGAGGCTGGACCACGGGCCTGGAAACACCCCGCCCTGCTCCACGGCATCCTCGCAGCTGTACTAACACGAAGGAGATTTAAAAATAATAACAGTCTGCGTTCCCATGGCGAGGACCCGCGAAGTTTCCAGCGCTGCCTACACATGCATTATTTCCCCTCGATGCCGTTTTTCCTGGCTTCCCACGTTTATCTCCGAAAGACCCATCCTAATATCAAAACACGGAGTGTCTTCGCTTCAGCCTTGGTTTCCTATCCCTTTGGAAAATTCCACCCATTGAGCGGAGGGTATGTTTGGGTCTATTTGTCTCAAGGAGAGAGAGTTACTAGGCGAGTGAGCTACAGGGAGCTAGATGGGACTCAGGTGAGGGGCCTACCTCAAGTGACAACCCTAATGTCCAGGCTGAGACTGTTCCGAGTCCTTCAGGCACTCGGCCATTCAGGCCATCATTTAAAAAAAAATATTTTTGTTGATTTCAGAGAGGAAGGAAGAGGGAGAGAGAGATAGAAACATCCATGATGAGAGAGAAACATTGATCGGCTGCCTCCTGCACACCCCTTGCTGGGAATCGAGCCCGCCACCCGGGCATGTGCCCTGTTGTATACCAGGCACCCTAAGTTCTTTCTTCTCCAACAAGGCAGTTACCTACCTAATAAGTGAAAGGTCAAAGAGATGTATGGAGCCACAGAAATAGGAGACTTGGGGGTTATGGACCCTGCAGATCAATGCTTTAATTTTCTTCTAATTCTTAACAGTTGCATTTCCGTTATCTGAGGACACGTGCTCTGGGCATGGGTCACAGTAGTTTTCCCACAGCTTTACAACAGAAGCCCCATCAGATCCCGAGAGGTGACAAGCCCTTAAGTCTCACTGTCCCGAGCTTTCCAAAACCGTGTGCAAGTATTTGAAGTCGGGGCCGTTTGAGTGAGGTTCGTTTGTTTTCGTGCTGTGACCACAAGACATAATTCATCGCCTGAAGCTTCCCCATGCCCGCTGCCGTGGTGAAAACAGGCCTCCAGACCCCATGTCAACAGCCGCCCCTTCAGGACAATGAAAACACAGTCCTTTCCCACTGTGTCTGGTTTTAGCTTCGGGGGAAGGGAGAGTGGAACTCTGCTTTTGACCATCTCAAATAGCTGTTGTAATAAATCTACGGGAACTCCATCAACCGCAGAGCGGGGAGAGGGTCGCCCGTGCTGGACTCAAGGTCGACGTTGGCGACAGGGGCCCAAGGCATTCTAGTCTCAGTGTTTAGTCATTCCCCCTGGTTTTGACTCTTGGGAATTCCAACAGCAAAAGAGTGACATCTGTTATGCGGGCCCTGATCTCAGAGGGGAGCCGTGGGCCTGGTGTGGTGGGTGCAGCTCAGCCCCCGTCTGGAGGTGTGGACAAGAGAGAGAGGCTCGCTTCCAGACGCAGAGCCAGGGGGACGCGGAGCCAGGCTAGAGGCTGGGCAGCCTGAACTCACTGTCATTGCTGGCCCCTGCCTGCACCAAGGAAAGGTGGGATGCTGCCCTTAAAAGGTAAAGGAGCCGGCCAGTGTGGCTCAGTGGTGGAACATGGGCCTGTGAACCAGGAGGTCACGGTTTGATTCCCAGTCAGGGCACGTGCCCAGGTTGCAGGCTCGAGCCCCAGTAAGGGGTGTGCAGGAGGCAGCTGATCACTGATTCTCTCTCATCACTGATGTTTCTGTCTCTCTCTCTCTCCCTCTCCCTTCTTTTCCGAAATCAATAAAAATATATATATTTAAAAGGTAAAGACAATCGTAATTTCAGAAAGGCATCAAGAACTCCCCGCCCACATGTCCCTGGGCTGCATGCCTGCAATACACTTGCCATTCCTATTCCAGGACGCCATCCCCGGGGACTGCTCCGCCCCCCACATAGCAGGCGGCAAAACACAACCAGGACGGGCATAAACAGACATAAGAAACGGAGGCAATTCCTGGAGGAGCACATTTTTCCAGGGGCGTCCATTAGGCACAGCTTTAAATAAATGAAACCTGAACGTGACTCAGAGAACAGGAAGTCCGCACTGAAAGCCTCCCATCGCTGCATTTTCACCCCGTGCCCAGGTGTGGTGACAAGGGACCCACACGGCGCGAGTCCGGCCTCTTTGCCGACGGCCCTGTACACGGCCATCACGCATCCTGATTCGAGTCACGGGGGGACTTCCCACCACAGCCCGGGGTTCCGCCCGCACCAGGCCCTGCCTGGAGGGAGGGCCACACGTCCTCCGCTCTAACATCACAGGGATTTGCACGTTCCACGCGTTGCTCTGGAAATGCACACGGCAAAGAGCATTCCTGTAAGCCTTGGATTCTTAGTGTTCATGTAGGTGCTGTCTAGCAGCTGCTATGAGCATGCCAACGCAAGTCATCAGATGCTCGCTAAACGGATCCTCGTCGGCGAATATGAAGTGCCTCTGTCCTACTGTTTGGGGCATAAACGTCTTTATTGCAACTAAGCACGGTTAAGGTATTTCTCTCAGGCTCTTCAGAGCACACGGAAGTTATTATGCAAATCAGAGCCGCAATGAGCTATCACCTCACACCTGTCGGGAGGGCTGCCTGGGAACCGACTCATGCTAGGGGTAGCTCCAAACTCATTTCATGTAATATTTACATCAGAATAAATATGTGGGCAGAGCACTTAAAATGCTGCCTCGCACACATGATAAATGCTATGGGGTAGCTGTTCTTATCCTTTTCATCAACACGCCACCATGGGGGGAAAGAAGCCACTTCCGTGGCCTTACCAGGTGGGACCCTATAGTGTGGGGTCAAGGACTTGGACTGAGGACTCCCGTGGTCTAGGTTCCAATCCAGCTCCTCCATTGCTGGTCATGTGACCTTGGGCACGACCTGTATCCCCCTCTCTGGGCTTCACCTGTAATATCCCTGCTGCAGGTACCGACCCCATGGTACCGACATAAAACACTATTGAATGGCCCCTCAGAAGACTCTGAGGGTTTTCTGAAGGACATCCTGGGGGGCCGTGCATTAGGCAGCCGTGCATTAGGCAGATGTGAACTCGACATGGGAGGCGCACTGTTTACTTGGACGCACATGTGAATTTTGGTAAGTCCGGCTCCAGAGACGTTGGCCCCCTCAATGTGCAGCTGAATGTCATATGCTCTTCCCCAGCCCTTCCTCGAGGGGCTCGGCGTGGGGCGCGCTCTGCAGGGGACGGGCCAGCATTCCTGAGTGGGAGAGGGGCTCAGAGGCAGCGTGGGCCGGAGTGCACTCAGATCCTGGGCTGGGCAGAGAGCGAACCGAGGACCAGGGCAGAGGCTGGGCCCCTGGGAACGCAGTCAAGGTACTTCTGTAAGGTCACCTGGGACACAGCCCAAGACAGAGGCTCCCTTCAGCTGTTTCCACACGTCATGCCTTTTCTGAGGGAGGGGCGGCCTCGGGGGGAGTAATGTGCCTGTAAAAATGCACCGAGGAATTAAAAGAAGGGCTGTGGTTGTTGAAAAGCGAAATGAACTTGGCATCTGACGTCGACCGAGAGCAGGCAGTACATCACAGACAGAGCCCCCAGCGAATGGCACAGGCATGGCCGGGAGCCTGACAGGGATGGAGCCCGGCCCGGTGCTGTCGTCTGTGCCCGGTGAATGGACCTCATTTATCCAAGATCGACCCCAAGGCAGCCCCGAGCCACGACCCCGGGCTCGCCAGCCACAGCAAGCCTGTGATTCCCCCTCGGTCCAGAACAGTGAGCGGAGACTCGGGCCTGACAGGAAGTCCAAGGCGTGCCGACGTGGAATTGAGGAAATCAGCAGACCTCCTTCTGAGGGTGGAGGCATGGCTCATCCCCCAAAACTGACCCATCTTCTGAGACCTATCCTCCAAGACCCACCCTCCTTTCTGTTCCGAATTCCTCCTGCCCCGGGAGACAGCCTCACTGCCCTGCTCTCCACCACGTGCTGGTGGGGGGTCCCGGGCTTTCCTGCAGAGTGATCTTCCCAAAGACAAACCCGCCTGCCCCGTGCAGCCCAGCCCTCCCTGACCCCAGGCGCCTACGGATGAATGCACACTCCCTAGATCCTCCTCGGCATCTGGCCCTGGGCCTTCTCTAGTCATCATTCATTTAACAAATATTACAGAGTAGCCCTAGCCGGTTGGGCTCAGTGGATAGAGCATCCGCCCGCGGACCAAAGGGTCCCAGGTTCGATTCCAGTCAAGGGCATGTATTTTGGTTGCAGGACCAATCCCTGGCCTTGGCTGGGGCACGTGCGGGAGACAATCAATGTGTCTCTCTCACATCCATATTTCTCTCTGTCGCTCCCCCTCCCTTCCACTTTCTATAAAAATCAATGGAAAAACATCCCCGGGTGAGGATTAACAATGAGAGAGAGAGAGAGAAAGTGTCTGCCAGGCACTGTCCCAGGTGCTGGGGATACCTGAGTGTCCCTATTGTCATAGTGGCTGTGATTGTGTGGCTTAAGTCCCTCTCCTGACTCCCTGTACTCTGCCCCAAACACCCCAATCCACGTCACCCCAACACCTATGTGGGTACGCAAGCCCCTGCTGCCTCCCATGCAGTCTCCAGCTCCTTACTGCTTATTAGAATGTCACTGTCTTCACGAACGTTCTTCCGTTTATTGGGTGGTTTCATGTGATGAGCTCCGGGGGGTGGGGGTGGGGGGGCAAAGGAAGTTTCCCAGGCAGCTCCCCTCTGTGAGCCCAGGACGTCAGTTCCAAGGGAGGGCTCACTGGGCGGCGGGCCGGCAGGCACTCCAGGCCCGGCTCACACCTCAACACCAAGTTCCCTTTGCTGCCCAGCCGGTGTGTATCAGAGGTCGACCCATGAACCAGGAGGTTGCTGGTTTGATTCTGGTTAGGGCACATGCCAGGGTTGTGGGCTCGATGTGTGCAGGAGGCAGCCGATCAATGATTCTCTCTCATCGCTGATGTTTCTCTCTCTCTCCCTTCCCCTCCCTCTTTGAAATCAATAAAAACATATTTTTTAAAAATTCCCTTCACACGTGGTTTTCTTCCTAAGAACCCTGGAAGCACACACTTAGCCCTAAGCGAGTGAACAAACGCCTAATCAAGGTTTGGAGCAGGAATTGAGGTTAAGTCCCCACAAAAGGTATTTTTAGGCCCGAGACAAGGAGGGGGTTGTCTGGAGGGCTCCGGGGTAGTTGGCGGGTCTGTTTTACTTCTGAATCAGAGGCGATGGAAAAGCTGCTTCAGGCCCCGCAGCCGGGCGGTGGGGGGAGCGTCGTGATTCATGGACGGCCCCGGCTCGGGCTGACACTGGGGCTCTGTCTTCACAGCCCAGCGCTGCTCTCACCCTCGTAAACACCCCCCTGCACCTGGCATCGCAGCCTCTTCCCACCAGCCCGCCGCCCCCCTCCCTTCTCCCAAAGAGCTGAAGACCAAGTTAATTAAAGTCACCACAACCCACAGCGGGCTGTGTCCCTCCCTCCGAGGCCTGAGTGTCCTGGCAAGAGCCTCGATATTCAAGGACACATTTCCCTATTTCTCTTCACAGCTGGGAACGGGGATTGGCAAGGCCAGCCCACAGTTAGGCCTGGAAACCTGGGGGTAAATGCATCCTTCTGGGGGCCACCATTTGGAAATGAAATGCTCTGTAGGACAAGGTATCAACAGATAGTTACGCGACAGAGATGGGTCGTGACATCTTTTCTGTGTTGTGAGGTTTTTTGTTTCTTTTTGTTTGTTTGTTTGTTTTGCTGGAAACACTTTCATTTCTCAAGAGAAAAGACGTAAGCCCAACCGTTATGGTGCTTTGGGTTTTTCCCTACCTAACAGGCTATGGAAATTCTGGTTAACCCAAACCATTTCCCTTTCCAGGCTAAAAAGTGCCCAAGCGGTGGCCCAGTGCCCGCTGCCTGTGCCCACAGGGACCCTGTGGGATTCCCCGGCACCTGGGCCCTCCTGCTACAGGCGGTGCCCGTCATCTGACTTCCGAGTGATGGCCAAGACCAGGGGCGGAGAGCCCGCCTCCCTTCCTCGCCTTTCCCCGCGTGCGGCTCTCCGTCCCTCTGTCCCCTCTCAGCTCCGCAGCCGGTGAACTGACATCCCGAGTCCCAGGCCCCTCACCAGCCGGACACGCTGCACTTGGACCTCATAAAAACCACCCGTTTGCGGGTCCCCAGCACAGGGCCACCCACAGCTGGGAAGGTGCCAAGCCTGAGTGGGAAACCGTCCTGCCAATCCGCCTCGGACCCCGGGCGGAGAGGAGCACAGGCGGCCTGGCTGTGAATCTCGCTGCGACTCGCTGCCCTGCAGTGATGCCCAGGCTCAGAGAGACTGGGAAGGGGAGGGGGAGAAGTCAAACCTCAGTGAGTCTCAGGAGGAAGGCCTGCAGGGGGCGGGTCCCAGTGGACCCCTTTCAAAGAGCAAACACTGAGTGCTGCACGCGAAGCGGGAGAACCGGACGTGCCAAGACCATTAGCTGAGACGCCATCCTGCAGCCGGGATGGGGCACAGCCCCTCTTCCCTCACAGTGACCGGCGGCGGCCTTGAGCAGCCACCACCCCAAAACGGACACGGTTTATTTTTAACTTCAGCCCAACAAGTATCTGAGGAGGCTTCCTCACAGGGACTCTAGGAGGTGGCTGGCTGGGAGACACCCCCTGAAGACAGCGGAAGGGGAGAGCAGGGAAACTGGCCTGCTTGGCTAGAACAAACCGACCCTCCTAGGCCAATGTCTTACCTGTGCAGCATCTACAAGAGATCACAACAGTGTCTGGATCCGTGCCCCTCAGCAGAGAGGATAGAACATATTGCTTGCCCGTCAGCGGAGAACACTCGGCTGCCCCAGCCGAGAGAGAAGATGCCCACTTTAGAAGGAGCCTGGAGGGCGTGAGGAGGAGCACAGGCTGTGGCCACACGGCCTACGACAGGAGACTCGATGGTCTCCATCTGTGGAATGGGTCTAGGCCAGTGGTCGGCAAACTCATTAGTCAACAGAGCCAAATATCAATAGTACAACGATGGAAATGTCTTTTGAGAGCCAATTTTTTTAAACTTAAACTTCTTCTAACGCCACTTCTTCAAAAGAGACTCACCCAGGCCGTGGTATTTTGTGGAAGAGCCACACTCAAGGGGCCAAAGAGCCGCATGTGGCTCGCAAGCCGCAGTTTGCCGACCACGGGTCTAGTCCAATGGTCCCTAGGGGGACAACTGGAGAATGAGTTATTAACAGTGAACCTTTTGCATTTCTTATGGTCCTAGGAGCCTCATATACAGTGTATAAACACATATTGTGACATATGTGTGCATTTCAGTTCTCTATTATGTTTTGAAACTTTATTTGCTATGTTTTCATATCACTTCATATTATTTTTTTAAAACAATCTCTTAGTGATTCCTTCCTCAGTACCTCAACTGTCATTTCGTTCTTTGATTTTTCTCTCCGTGGCTGCCACGTTCTTTGGAAGCTTGTTTAGACCAAGTTAATGGCCTTTTAGGCTTCCTCCATGTGAATAGGAGTTCACTGTTTGAATAATAAGAATTCTATGTCACGGGGGGGAGAGGGCATCAGGATTTTAGAGATGCTTAGGTGGGGCATGGCCTAGTCACAATGCCATCTCCTAGATTTAATGAGGAAACTGGATGACATCATGTATATTATAAATCCTGATGTGCTATAGACGTGGTGTTTAATATTACTCCTCACAGATGCTCTCCTTCCTGCACAGGTGGTGGGAGTCACCTCCTCCCCCCGCCCCCCCGCTGGGGCGGGGCCCTGAACACCCCTCCGTCCTTGTACTTGCCCGTGTGACCTCACGGGACCGTCTCCACCTCTGCTGGACCCATCCTCACAGCAGCCAGCCCCGGGCGCGATGCAGAGGAAACCCCAAAATGGCTGCTCGGGCGCAGAGCTCTCACCCTCAGACGGCTGGCGCTGGGCCAGCTCATTCCTTTGGAGGGGAGGTGCTGCCCTGCATTTAGGACGTTGAGCCTCATCCCTGGCCTCCGCCCACTAGATGCCAGGACCACCCCCCCCCCCCGAGTTATGACAATAAAACATGTCTGCAGACATTGCCACATGCCCCTGGAGGCCCAGCACTGAGGCTGAGAAGCACCGAGGCCGAGAAGGGACGTCCTGTGTCCAGGCAGCGCGCAGTCAGCTCAGTGACAGCGAGCGCTGTGCCCGCTGAGGCTGCGGTGGTGACGACCCCGCTCACTGGCTCAGCCGTGGTTCCTTCCTTCCCTCTTCCCTCCAGCGTCTTATGGAGATCTGTCCTCATGGCAAGAGGTCCCACTCCCCACTGCCTTTCATTTCAGGAGCTCTGAGCCGCAGGGCTGAGGTTTTGTCTCATTCCGCCTTGGGGTTACAAACAGGCCCTCCCTTCTCCCAGAGCCCGGGGCCTTTTCCTCCAGGGCGGCTGATGGAAGGACACGGAGATGACCGTCCCCAAGGAAGTGCTCTGCGTGGGAGGAGCCGGATCCTGTCCTGGCAACTCTTCTCCCGAATCCCTGAGGGCACCCCTCCGGCGGGGAAGGCTGCCCTGCAGGGCAGGTGGGCATGGCGCTGGCTACTGAAGGCAGCCCAGGCCCACATCAGAGGCTGGTGGCTGCTCACCCTCCTCCTCCTGTTAACGCAGGAGCAGCACAGAGAGAACAAGAGAAGCCCTGTTCGTGGCACCGCTCTCACCTCCTCACCGAGGCTCTCTCTGAGGCTCCCTAAATCCAGGCCGGCCTCAGGGAGCTGGCCCTCAGCCCCACCTGGAAACAGGGGCCAGGGCACACCCGCCCTGCCACTGCCAGCGGGGCAGCATCTCGGTGCCCTCTGCCTGAAGTGTGCTCCCTCTCTCTCTCTCTCTCTCTCTCTCTCTCTCTCTCACACACACACACACACACACACACCGATGCATTTCCTGCACACAGAAACGGGTGTTTGAAGAAGAAAGCTCTGGAAATGCATCTTGCTCTTAGTGTCCCCCCAACAACTCTCCTGGGTACATGGGGGGGTCACGTGACCCCACTGAGAGAGAACCCACTCAGTGGCCCGGGGTTCTCTCCACCCTCCCCTCCATCCACTCCACTGCGTTCTTCACCACATGGCTACATACACTCCGTCCTCCTAAGTCCCAGAAGTACAGGGCGGTGGGGGAAGTAGGCGCGTGTGGAACATCACACAATAACTAACTCATATCCACGTAAGAGTACACTCCGTGTTTCGTGTGCTCGCCACGGTAAACCTGCCTTGGCCCCACCCGCACCTATGATTGGTGGAAATACTACCACATGGGACAGGACGGACCTGTAGGATCATTACACGCATCACGTAAGTACCCGGGACTCGGGGATCCTGGACCCTGGGTGGCGTTTTCTACCCGGGACCTCCTGGGGGTCTGGGAATGAATCCCTTGGCGAGATCCGACGTGGCCTTCCTGAGCCTGAATTCCACATGAAGCCCCCACGCCACAGCAACGCGCCCCTTCGGAGCGATACTCCCAGAGTCAGGGAGAAAGCAGACGCGCAGAGCCCAGGAGAGGCAGGCACTGACTAGCGCCCTGCACGCACGCTCCACACTCACGATCCCCTCTAACGTGCTGGGACTGGAACCTTCATCGAGGCCACCCCAGAAGCGGGCACACCGTTTCCAGCTCCTATAAAAACGCAGTTAGCGTTAAAACATAGGGTGTGCCCTAAAAGGTATACACACACTTGGAATAGTTATAAAGGCAGTGTTTATGAAAACACATTTCATTTTCAAAACTGAGGCCTCAGCGGTGACTGAGCTGTCACTTAGCTGCTAAGCTGTGCATCCATTGTTCTGGGACACCCTCGCCCCACGCTTCGCAAAAAGGGCCTTTTAGTGGACAGCGCCCTCGGTGTAGAGTCAGACACCCTGGGTTTGAATCCAAATGGAGCCCCTTTAAGTGGTGATCTTGAGTTAGCCAGAAAAAGTCTAAGCCTCGATTTCTTCACCCGTCCAATGGGGACGAGCACCCTTCACCGGGCTGCTGGGGGGTGCGCGGGGCACGGGAGGAGAAGGGCCTTGCGCACGGGGAGGCGGCACCAGAGTGTGCGAGCTGTCTCGCACCTCCACGTCGGATCCTGCAACATGTTAAGAAATTATCCTTTCTTTGTCCTGCGATTTTATATGCTTCTTCCTGAATATAGATGGGGTATGATATCATAATTGAAACCAACTTTACTTTTCAAAACTACATCCGACGAAATGCTTGCGAGGGCCAAGGCTCGTTCTGCATTCGAGAACACATTCTATCTGACAGCCCCGAGACGTTAACGATCATGGCGCTAGGGGAGCCCGGCTCTCCGTGTAAGTCAAAATGAGAAGCAGCAGCGAGCGAGGAGAGGAAGGGACAGAGGAGGGGCGTGGGGGGGGGTGAGGGGGGTGAAGGGCAGATGGCTAAGCAGCTTTTTTAGCGAGGGCAGACGGCTCGGACATATGCTGCTGCCTGGCCACTAGCTGACACTCTCTCTCCATACAAACATAACATAGCCTTCTCTTCCGGACAATAAAAGCCAGAGATGAACTCTGCCACATGTGTGCAAGCCCCCCTCCCACAGCGCCCTCACGCCTGGAAAACTGTATTGAACACCACATCTTCAAAGCGAGTGCTCGGTAAATATACCACCAGTTTTACAACCTCCGTCCTCAGCACAGAGCCATCGGGGAACACATTTCCTCAGCCTGGGCCCACGGGACCCCTCCGCGGTCTTACTTTCCGAAAGGATCTTTGTGGAAAAGAGGGGCCGAGTTCCCCTGGGCCTCCACAAGGGACAGGGAAGCCGGGGGGCGGGAGGGGGGGCGGGGGGCGGGGGGACAGGAGCTTACCTGGAGCCGTTCACCTGGTTAGGGTTGCATTCCATCTTGATGGTGACCCTGGCCGGGGTTGCGACAGCCAGTCCTGCTGAGGGACGCGTGGGCTCATCTTGGAGGTCTGTCCATAGTCGCCAGAGGAGGAGGCGGTCATGTCCGTCTTCGCCAGGTGCGGCGTCCCGTAGGCGCACTCGAACAACGACTGGTCCTCGCTCACCACCGATAGCGCTTCCTGCACGCCCAGAGAGACACAGTCAGCGCCCTGGAGGACAGGCCTGCTTCCAACAGGCGTTTCTAACCGGGACCGCGGCTCAGGGGGTTGGAGGGTCTACCTTCCAGAATTTCAAAAAAGAGGACCTGGTTTTCTCCCTTGCAGACCCTGGGAGCGGGAGCAGGCCAGCCTAGGGAAACTTTTCCGCAGGTCTCCGCGCAGCCCAGCCCGACTGCGGCCGCCGAGGGACAGCCCACTTTAATCTCCACTCAAGGAAGCTGGATTTCAAAGGTCTTCGAAGACATCCAATTGCATGTGTCATTATTTGACAAATGCAATCTATAATTCAAGCAGACAGGGTACAGGACGGCCGTGAAGATGAAAAAAAGAAAAGCGACGGCTCACACCTAAGCATCTGGCGGAGTGGCCACATTCCCCGGAGACGCTGAGGAGGAGGAGGCCCTTTGGGAGGAGAGCGGGGGAAAACGGAGCACGAAGGACAGACACACAGATATGAATTTTTCCACTTTGGAGTTATTAGCTGCAATAGGCTCGCAAGTGGTGGTTCCATGATGGGGAACATCTGGATGATAAATGAACCAGGAGGAAAGAAAAAGAAAAAAAAAACCTGTGAATTATCCAGATGCCTCCCAATACCAGGATGTTTAAAATATCTGGATCAGCGACTCACTCTTCTTTCCCCTTCCTCCCCATCGACATCTTTGCTCTTTTGCGTAATGTGGTGAGAAGAAGTAGACCTTCGTTGTGGGTGGACCATGCTTCTGTGGTTTTAAGTCAAACCAGTGGCCAGCCCACGGAGGTGCATCTGTCCTCCCGCTGGCTCAGCAGCGGCAGAGGCGACGTGGGGATCTCCCCTGCGTGAGCGACATGCTGCACAACACCCACACGCAACACCTGAGACGACCCAGTGGTGGTTTCTGTCACATGCACAAAACCCACGGGACAGCTCGTTCCAACTCCAGCCTGTTGGTGAGCTCAGGGCTGCTCTCAGCTAGAGAGATGTGGGTGCAGGCTGCGTCCCACAGTTTTTAAAAATGGAAATTTTGGAGCCTGGGGGACTGTGGAGACCATCTCATCCTCAAATGAGAAGATCTGAGATCAGAGAGATCCAGACCTTGATGTGAGCGGCCCAAGGTCAACGGGGCATCAGTGATGGAGCTGACTGGTGTCTGGTCATCTGCTCCTCCTGCCCCACAGCCCACGATGCCCTGCTTCTCTATACTAACAATAGCCTAGGTCAGTGGTCGGCAAACTGCAGCTCAGGAGTCACATGCGGCTCGTGAGCTGCGGTTTGCCACTCTGTTGACTAATGAGTTTGCCGACCACTGACCTAGACTCTTGATTCCAATAATTACAGGCTGTTGTTGTTCCTTGTGATTAAGCCCCTATCCCAGTGGTCGGCAAACTCATTAGTCAACAGAGCAGCAAACTGCGGCTCGCAAGCCACATGTGGCTTGCGAGTCGGTTTGCCGACCACTGGCCTAGGTGGTCCTCACGCCATCACAATCCCACAATTCATCACCAGGAAGCTGCGTGAACAGCGGGTGCACATGGGTAGGCGAGGACTTGACTCTGCGTGCCCTGTGCGCCGCAGAGGCGGGGCCTGGCAGCCGCTCTGCACAGCCAGGCCTGGTGGTCCCACGGCCCTGTGTGGCGTGGAGGCGGTGGGACCCGGCAGCATGACCCCCAGCTCTGGCCTACCTCTTTAGGGCAATCCATCGAGGAGCCTCAGATGGGTGGGCGGGGCCTACCTCTTTGGGGTGATTGATCGCAGGTCTCCCGCACTGTGAGAGAACACAGGCCAGGCTGGGGGACTCCCCCACAAGTGCACCAATTTCATGCACCGGGCCTCTAGTATGCTGATATTTCCTGATTTCAAAAGTGTGCTCACTTCTTATTCTTTGAATTGATACTTAAATAAGTAAGGATGCTCCCTGATAGTAACAGTCTCATGGAGCAGCTGTTCTAAGACTGAGACCTCCCCTGACCCCCCGACCCAGAAGTGTCAGAATCTTTGTGGAACACATGGGATTTCACAAACCCAGCCCGGAGTGCTCCCGGCCACTCTATCCCACCGGCCACTCTATCCCCACCGGCCACTCTCTCCCCACCGGCCACTCTATCCCACTGGCCACTCTATCCCCACCAGCCACTCTATCCCACCGGCCACTCTATCCCCACCGGCCACTCTATCCCCACCGGCCACTCTATCCCACCGGCCCCAGGACGGACTCCTTCCTTCGCTTCCCAAGTACGTGAACGTCACGCCGTGAATTGGTGAGTGGGGAGAACGACAAGGACCCAGCTCAGTGCTTTGGCTCAGAGTGTGGGCACACCACCTTGACTACTTCTTCTTCTTTATTTTTTTAATGTATTTTTATTGATTTTCAGAGAGGAAGGGAGAGGGAGAGAGAGAATATCAATGACGAGAGAGAGTCATTGATCAGCTGCCTCCTGCATGCCCCACACTGGGGATCGAGCCCACAACCCAGGCATGTGCCCTGACCGAGAACCAAACCCTGACCTCCTGGTTCTTAGGTGGATGCTTAACCACTTGGCCACACTGGCCAGGCATGATCTCGACTTCTTTAAGATCCCTAGAAGCTGAGCCATGGGACACGTTGGTAAGCAGTAAGCTAGGGGTTAAGCAGTACCACCAAACATACCAAAAGACAGGTTGTGCCAGCCAGAGAGCCAGAACCAGGCACAAGAAAGAAAAAAACAAGAAAGGCATGGCGGACACACAGCGGCTCAAAGACAGCCACAGACACACAGCAGCAGCCTGAGGCTCCAGCACATTCGGGGTGCAGAGCCTGGCAGGCCCATGTCGGGGGACCCGAACAGCAGGGCTCTGTCTTCTGGTCATGAACCGAGTGAATGAATTTGAGGCACCTAACATCACAGATGGGGTTTCCAAGTAACACTGGCCCCCTGGATTTAGGTAGCCGTGCTCATTCATCAAGACAAGAATGGCCGCTTCCAAAATGATTTTGGCCAAACAGACTCCCTCCCCTCCTGTTGGCGGCACCAGAGAGAAGGGTTTTACACACTCGGACCAGGGACGGGGCCGGGGCTCCGCGGGGAGTCACACACCCGGTGATGCTGGCGTTGGCTCACCGACCAAGAGGAACATGAGCAATGGTGGGGTTTATATCAGAAATTAGCAGAAACAGATTAGACAGAAGAACCGGGCTCATTTTACAATTACAGATAACAAAAGAAAAGGGCTCTGAGGACGGAAAGAGAAGCAATGCTACCATGTCACTCTGCCCCTCAGAGATGTCCGGTGTCCTTACAGGCACATCGAAGGCACGTCCACAGATCGTGGGGTTTTGGAAACGGACGGGAATGTCAGAGCTGTGACAAGGCCACCGTGTGCTGGGCGGGGGGGGGGGGGGGGGGGGGGGGGGGGGGGGGGGGGGGGGGAGCCCGCGCCCACATCTGGCCGAGCATCACTTCAGCACATGCTGTTCTAAAGGAAGGAATCAAAGTTAACTGAGATCGGTTCAGGGGGAAAAGTGCATGAAAGTAGAGGTAAGGGAGACACACATCTTTTCCCTCGGATCTCAAAGTCCCTCAGAGTCCCTGGTGCAGTGGTCGGCAAACTCATTAGTCAACAGAGCAGCAAACGGCGGCTCGTGAGCTGCAGTTTGCCGACCACTGTCCTGGTGCATAAGCAGGAGGGCGGCGGTGTGATCAGAGCACCCGAAGCTGCTTTTGTTCACCAGAGGGCGAGAGAGCCTAGAGACGAGGCTTCAGGGTGAACATTTCCGAAGGAGCGAGAGACAGTCCACATCTCAGAAAGACAGAGCCACCACAGTGTTCTTTTTAAAAAATAAATGTATTTTTTATTGATTTCAGAGAGGAAGGGAGAAGGAGAGAGAGAGAAACTTCAATGATGAGAGAGAATCACTGATTGGCTGCCTCCTGCTTGGATCAAGCCCGCAACCCAGGCGTGTGCCCTGACAGGGAATCGAACCATGACCTCCCGGTTCATAGGTGGACGTTCAACCACCGAGACGCGCCGGCCGGGCCAAAGTGTCCTAACCCACCTGAGACTGCCCCAACGTGGAATTAAGTGCAGGTCAGGAAGAGAAAGCAAACAAATACAATCGCACGCGCACACACACACACACACACACACACACACACACACACACACACACACACACACACTCACACACATGTGCGCACATGCCAGTGGAGCATGTTTTTAACAGTGGGGAGTGAAGAGAAGCCGCAGGATGGTCCAGAGACCTGCTTTGACAGGGATGATCTCTACAGACAACACACGCGACAGACCAGGTGCCTCTCTGCTCCCCACGGCCTCCCCACATCCTGCCCAGCAGCCCTGGGACTCCAAGGCTGGGAGCGGCTTAGCCCGTGGGATGAAGACCAGAACGAACAGCTCTGAGCACAGGCTGGCACCTAGGAGCACGGACGCCAGCCCCCTGCTTGGGCTCCAGCAACTTCCTGCCTTGACAGAGGCTGTCCCGCCTCCCCCCTCTGCGGGCCACCTCACTGCCCACCTGCCTACCTGCCCGCGGTGTCGCCTCAGCTGGCGGGTACAGGCGGCTCTCCCAGGACCTTCGGCCAGCCGCAGGACTTGGGGACTGCGCTGGTTGCTTTATAACAGAGAATTCCAAAAAGTCAGACCCTGGCAGGAACGGGGCATAATAATTTAATATGCCTGCCGCTATGTTGCTATAAAAAGACCTGAACTTTAGATTGGTGTGTGCGCGCGTGGGGGGTGTTTTTTCCTGTAGCTCCAGGAAAGCTGGGGTATTCTGATGTGGCGAGTGGCAGACGACCAATGCCATTTTTTATGAACGTCGGAGAAGCACATAAATTCTAAGCCCATGGCCCCCAAACAAAAGGGCCCGCTGTGTGGGTGCGCAGTGCTTGCGATTTCACGTGAACGCTAAGCACACGGATCACATGTGAAAACGATGCCTTTGGGTTTCGGTCAGAGGGCAACAGCTGACCCACACACACACGCACACACATGTTCCAGAAACTTGGCGAGATGGATTTCATACCGTAAGACTAAAATATGCTTTTATTTTTCCCATAACAAGATAGATTTGGGTACAACCAAGGATCCAAAATGTTTCAATTAAAAACTAAAAAAAAAAAAAAAAGGAAAAAGGAAAACGTCGAACGTTCTTTGCATGCAAACGACCATTTCCAGCCCGCGGTCCCCACGTCTCTCCTAACAGGTGGGTGTTCAGAGAGGCCCCTTCATTTCCAGTGAAAGAACCAGAAAACAGGATCTGGGCTCAGATTTGCTAAGTGGTGCCCAATGATGATTCATAAAAATGCTAGAATGTTAATATAGAGAATCCAACACACTTAAATGTTCATGACGAGGCGGGTGCGGTCCCGTGTTGACAGCAAGGACGTCTTAAAGAATGACGAGCTCTCTCTCTCTCTCACAGCTGGAGCCTGGGGAGCCCACACAGGGACGTGGGCCGTAGGAGGTTTTCAAAAATTCAGGAGAGGCCCAGCCAGCATGGCTCAGCGGTTGAGCTTTGACCTATGAACCAGGAGGTCGAGGTTTGATTCCCAGTCAGGGCACAAGCCCGGGTTGCAGGCTTGATCCCCAGGGGAGGGGGCAGGGGGGGAAGTGCAAGAGGCAGCCAATCAATGATTCTCTCTCATCATTGATGTTTCTATCTCTCTCTCCCTCTCCTTTCCTCTCTGAAATCAATAAAAGAAATCAATAAAAAATAAATTCAGGAGAGGCCAGCACTGGATGTGCAGGGACCAGATTTCCAGATCGCTCTCTGGTTTCCCCAGGCCCGTGCACCGCCCATGGCTACAAAAAGCAAATGGGATGATCGTCAAACCTCAGAGGGAAGGTAGGGGAGGGTGGGGGTGAGCGAGAGAGATCAACCAAAGGACTTGTATGCATGCACATAAGCCTAACCAATGGACACAGACAGCAGGGGGGTGAGGGCATGAGTGGGGCAGTAGGGGGCATTGGGGGGATAAGGGCACATATGTAACACCTTAATCAATAAAGGAAACAAATGGGAAAGCTGAGCAGGGCAGGCCTGCTCAGACCGTGGTCCTGCTTCAGAAAGTCATTCCAACCAGAGTCCTCGCTGTCACAACGCAGTGTCCACGCGGGGAAGCCAATGTCAGCGAAACCACCAGCCCCCTCTCCTCGGCAGGTTCTCATCTCGTTCCCACCCAACACCAATCCTTCCTGCCTGAGCTTCCTCCCGCACACAACCAGCCCACGTGGGCTCAGCCAGAGCTCCCTGCACTGCACACAGGAGAACTTTCAGCCTCTCTCTCTCTCTCTCTCTCTCTCTCTCTCTCTCTCGGCTCAGAAGCAGTTGCTCCGTCTCCTAATAAACCAGGTGACCTTGGGAAGCACTTTGCACGCAGTATCTTTCCAATGTCCGCGTCGCTGCTTTTAAGAGAATCCCATTTTTCACATTTTACCAGCTCTGGGTGCCTCTCACAACCCGTGGCACATCACAGCTCACGTTCCTTCTTCCTTCGTGGCAGATACAAGGATGGCTCATTTGACAGCCAAGGGCATCTCACATCTTATGAACTACGGCCACTCTATCCCGACCATAGTCCGGTGAGCTCGGCCGTCATTCCTGCCCTCAGAGGACTGAGGAGGACGTGAGCGGGAGGACGAGGCAGAAGCAGGGGGTGTGTCTCTAAGCGGCGTCACCCCCCACAGGCTGGACACTCACTACCTGGGCGTGACCAGAAGAAGGAGGAGGCTGGGCTCATGGAGGCCTCGGGCAGAGGGTCTGCCCCGCCCCGGCTGCTCATGGCCTTGGAGAGAGCAGAGACGCTGTCACAGAGAAGATGGAACCACAGAGAAAGACAGGGTGGCGGCAGGGAGAAAGGTGGGAGAAGGGAAGGGATAATACCGACTCCGGGATTAGGACGGGATGCAAGGACCGGGAGAGTGGGAGTGCTTGGCAACAGTAAGGGGCTCTCCTGCAGCCTGCTCCCCGCCGAGCACGGCAGCCCCGGGTCCCAGACACACCTCAGCACCCCTCACCGCACGGCTGGAATCAGCAAACTGCTCTTCCCTTGGGTCAGTCAGATGCAAACAGACAGCCATATAATGGGGTGCGTTCATTCCGGGGGGATACCTGACTTTCCTTAGTGAATAATACACAGGAAAAACCGGGCAGGGAGGAACCCCGATTATAAACAGGCTCCGGCCAGTGCCCCCCGCCCCGGAGGCCATAACCGGGGGTCCGCAGACCGAATGCCATTGGAAACTCTTAGGCTGCCTCAAGCCCCAACGTCCATGGCTTCTCCTCAAGGCAGAGCGCACACAGGAGATGCTCTGGAGCAGCGGTCGCCAGCCAGTGGCCCGTGAGGTCCGAAAGGTTGCCGACGGCTGCTCTGTAAAGTCTCCTCCGCATCCCACGTGGAGGAGACAAAGGCCATGCAAACCCCCAGACGACACCGCTGGGAGGAGCCCCCTGTAACCGCCGCCCAGCAGCGTGCGCCCCCGTCCCTGGGTTTCACTGCAGATGCTGACAGGGCTGGCGTCAGGGGGATGGGGACTATCTGGCCGGCGTGTCTGTGACCTGTGGCCCGCAGAGGCCAGCGCTATACGGTACAGATGCCTCGTCACGTGCATGCGAACCACTTGCCCTCCGACAGCCTTTTCCTTTCTGCAGTGGCAGAGACGTTAAACCACACATTAAAGGCAGCATCCAGCTTTGTGCTCACGTTTTTCTCATTTAACACGTTGCTATTTTAGTCCTTCAAAAATATAAAAAATCTTGGATTAGCCTCAAAGGAAAAATGTACATAGGCAAACGAAGCCCATCTCAAGAGCGTATTTCTCCAATGTGGTATCACTTCAGTGTCAATCAAGTTTACAGCTCGCAATAGCTGCCGGCGGGAGGAGAACGAGAACCAGGACTGGTGTGAAGGAGCATCCACACATATACGCCACGCACATATAAACACATTCACATACATGTGCACATATAGCACATGTATGCTCATACACACATATATACTCATACGCACACATATACACATACATATAGCACATATACTCTTATGCACACATATACATATAGCACATATATACTCATATGTACACACACATACACACATATACACATACAGCACATATACGGCCATATACTAGTACACATGTGCACACATGCATACAGCACATAACACTCATGCACACATACACATGCACACATACACATGCATACATACTTATGGCGCATATACACTCATGCATGCACACATATACACATGCATGTACATATATACATATGCATATGCATACATGCATGCACACAGACATATCTATCTACCCATCCTCATTATCATGGTTCACCCAGCACTTTTAGCAGGTCCCAGGGCAGATGTTGCCTGAGCGATGGAGACGACCTGGATTCCCCCCTCTCGCCTTTACTTGCGCCTCCTCCTTGTCCTGGAAGGTGCTGCCTTCCGCTCAGCACACCCCTTTGGCAGAGAACGCGCTGGAGCCGGATCCCCGGGGACCTGGAGTGGAGTTTCCTGCTCTGAACTCCCTGGCCTTCTCCTGGGCTCAGGCGTGGCCCCCGGAATTCTCTTTGCTCACATACTTCTCACCCCACTCCCGCCTTTATTCAAATATAAGCATTTTCAGGGCAGGATGCTTTGTGTATGTTCCAGCATCCAAACAGCTTCCTCACATCACATGCTTGTTGATATTGTATTAACCACAGAACTAAGTCAAGGGAGGTTGTGCGAGGACTGGGCCGTGCTCACTGCCCTTGGCCTTTCCCTGCAGGCCTCATGGCTGCAGGCTGTACCTGAGATCCATGTGGCTGGAACCAGGGACCCCACACAGCCAGGGAACATACGGGAAACATGAGACGACGTTCCACATAATGCAAGGTAGACTGAAGGGAGCCCTGAGGAGCCAGAAGCCCAACAAGCCCAGTGTCCCAGCCTCTCTGTCCCGCCCCCCCTCGGCGCTCTGCAGGACGCCCTTTGAAACGCCTGGAAGGAGGACCGATGGGACTATTTAGCCTGGCCACCGAGGACCCACGGTTTCACATATGCAAGAGGAGTAAGTCCCAGAGATCTACAGCTCAGCTCAGTGCTACCGTTAACCACACTGTACGGTGAACCTAAAAATGTGCCCCGAGGTTAAATCTTACGCTGAGTCTTCTTATCGGAACAAGTAAATCAGGAGAGAGGAAGTAAACCTTCCGAGGGGATGGATGTGTGCATGGCACTGATTGTGGTGATGGGTTCCTGGAGTCTGAAGTACTTATCTCCAAACTCCCCGAGTTGTATACATTAAATACGTGCAGCTTTTCGTAGTCAGCCAAGCCCCAATGAAGCGGTTCAAAAACAGCCCCAGGAACACTGTGCAAGGGATGTTGATAGCTTCTTTGTTCTCCGGCAAAGGAACACCCTTTTCCCACAGGCCTCTTTCCTTGTTGGTGATGAACAGAAAGTGTAAAAACATGTGTGACAACATCCTGTTTGTGCATCTGAAGTCTGAGTGCAAAGGGTGCCGTCGGCCCGCGGCAGGTCCCTCTGCACCCTCCGGGGTCTGTGAGGGGCTGGCAGTGAGCACTGATGTTTGCTTTGTGAATCATATCCATCACAGGACACTTGACTATATTCATCAAAAGGCTTCATCTTATTCATGCCTGGTTTTACATAATCCGCTTGGTATACAAAGGTCATTTTCATCTCGCTTTTTATAAGCAAATTTAGGATAAACACGGAGGGGCACCCAAATGCAGGAGACAGCAGCGTAGAGTACTGTGGTCCCGCACTTGGGATCAGAAAACCCGAGTGGGAAGCCCGATTCTGCCCCTGCTGTCTGTCTCCCCTGGGGACCTTCTGGGACCCCTAAATCCACCTCCTAACAGCACCCCTCCATGAAGGGGGCCAGGCAGGGCCCACCCGCATATTCACGTTTATTCTTGTTTGAATCTCAACATCCTCAACGATAAAGGTGGTGCTAACAGCTGCCCAGCCCCCGACCAGGGTTGCTCAATGGGCCATATGAGCGAGGGATGGAAAAGGCTTTTATAAACCTTAAACTTCAGTATTTTCATTGGGATCACATTATAGAAAGTTGACGTGATCGCCCCAAATCCCCCACGCGGTTCAAGGCAGAGGTTTGGACCATCCATTCCCAGTCACATTGCCCTAACAAGCCACAGCCAGGAAAAAGGACACAGTCTCTCCTAAGCAATGCCACTTACTCCTTACTGGAGGCCTGGTGCACAAAAATTCCTGCACTCGGGGTTCGGGGGCGGGGGGGCGCCTCAGCCCGGCCTGCGCCCTCTCGCAGTCCAGGAGCCCTCGGGGCTGTGCTGCACATAAACCCACCGTAATGACTAACAGACACTGGGGCTCAGGCCAGGGAGGAGCACAGGCCCGGAGCTCCCAATTTCTCCAGGGGCACCAGGGACCCCCTTCTTCCCCTCCATCCCCTCCCCAAGTATCTGTTGGCACGGGCCGCGCTGCAAAAAGCAGACAGCAACACGGACACTCTTTTTCTTGGACGAGGACTCCCCTGCGGAGGGAGCCAAGCGCTCACCCACGGCGAGGGCCCACCCCTGCCAAGCTCTGGCCCTGGCTCCCTGAGCCGTGACGCCCCCCTCCTCCCCGGGGCTTGGGGCTAAGCCTGTGCGCTGCAGACTTCCCAGCACATCAATCCGCCTGGTGCGGCCCCGCAAGGGGACCCGGGTGTCCGGCCTTTGTTCCTGCTCTGCCCTGAGCTCACTTCTCTCCCATGATGCAGTTCGGGGCTGCAGGGACACCCCGTCTCGTTGGGGACAGTCTCATGCACCAGCGAGCTGGCTGCTGCAAGACCTGATTATGTGTATGACCCTGGGAGTGCTGAGCTCCACCTAAGACATTGTCAACGCTGCCAACAGTTGCAGACGACACGTACATGGATCACACCCAGCAGGGCCCCCCGGCAGAGCTATAAATGGGTCCCGGGGGGGAGTCAAATCGCCCTGAGAGTCTGGGGACCCATTCATACCAAACCAATCCAACCTGCAGAGCAGCTCGCTGGCCTGCGATGCCCCATGGGCCCCCACAAGGGCCCACACCTCGGGTTTGGGATTGACTCCTTATCCGGGACCTCTATTCCCCTTACCCTGAATCCCCCAGGAAGCAGAGCCTGGGAAGTCCATGTCTGCCCCTCATATCCATGAGGAAGAGGAAGTGGCCAGGGCTACGGGCTGTGTGCACCACTGGACAGCCCCATGCTGCCCCAAGACACCTACCGGACAGGTGAGGGAAGGCGCTGGCCGCCAGCCCTGTGGCCTGGGCAGAGCTACCTTCCCTCAGAGGGCAGGTCGTCTAAGTTGCCCCCCATCCACTTGGCACAATGAGCTTTGAGGATGGCGAGTAGTGGCTATGACCGCTTAAAAGGGCAACTGGCTTAGGACAGAGATGATTTGCCTCCCCTGTCGCCCAGCCTGGGGACTGGCACCGACCACGACCGTAAGCACAGGTGCACTTGAACTTAACAGTTAACACAGGTGTGGAGACGGTGCAACCGGAGGTCCCATCTTGAGTTGTAAGCTCTGATCTAAAAACAAGCGGACGGGAGCCCCGCTGAAGTCCTGGCCAACAGGGGTGAGGCAGCTTCCCAGGGGCCCCCACATCTGAGACCAGATTTTTATTCATGCATTTAATGCTGGTGCAGTCTTTCTACAATCGGAGGCCCTTCCACGCATCTATCCACCCACGTGGATCATACCGATCCCTTTATTTTCACTCGGGTCCATGCCTCTAACCTGCATACTTTGCTTTCAAGCAAAAGAGAGAGAGAGAGAGAGAGAGAGAGAGAGAGAGAGAGAGAGAGAGAGAGAGTGTGTGTGTGTGTGTGTGTGTGTGTGTGTGTGTGTGTTCATGTCGGTGCCAGTGGGTGGGGTGCAGTGGGTGATGGATGGACTGCACAGGGCCACACCCCAAGCCTTACAGTGTGGTCCGGTGATGCCCTGCCAAGATCAGCACTGAGCTCTCTGTAACAACCTCAGCTCTGCACTCCCAGCCTTTCCCTTCATTATCCACTCATGGACAGGCAACAGAAAACGTTTTAAATGCAAAATAAACATGCAATTTCTGGAGCGAATTACAACCTTGCTTTTTGAAATTTGAAGCTGGACCAGTTGCACCCGCAGCACCTGGGACCCTGTGGGATGTGCAGAAACCCAGGTCCCACCCCACAGTTAGAACCTGGGTTTAACAGATTCACACGGTGGGTTGCACACACGTTACGTTTTGAGAACTGGGTTAGAAGGTGGTTAGGTGCTCCGAAAAGAAAAAAACAGAAAGGCAAAACTGAATGAGGAGGGTCTGGAGGAGAGGGGCAGATGGGTGCTTTCACCATGGAGTGGTCAGGGAGGCCCTCCCGGAGGAGGTGTGGCCTGAACAAACTTGAAGAGAAGGAGCCAGTGGGCTTCTGGAGAGTGAGCCTCCCAGGGCACAGCAGCAGCTAGAACAAGGTCAGAAGTGGACACTGAGGTTTGAGGGTGGGGCATGGGGTTCAGGGACCGCCAGGGAGGAAGAGTGGCCGCTGGAAAGGAAGGGGAGAAAGTGCGTGGCATGGACAGGGAGGTGGGCCAGGTGAGGCTGGGCAGGCGGAGCCGGGCAGGGCGCTGGCAGGGCCTGGGCTGTGCCGAGAGGGAAATGGGCACCTCGCCAGGTCCTGTGACTAACAACCCAGGAATGGTCTTCGTTCCCGAGATGTATTCATATTTTCCACCTGGCAAGACCTCTGCACAAGGACATTCTTTGGAATTTTATTATTTGCAAAACTGGAAGGATCAGGATGCAGGTGCGCTGCGTGCCCTGTGCACACGGAGCCGCACCCGCGAGGACGTCAGCGCCGCCCTTTGCCCTGCGCAGCGGGAGCTGCCAGCCTCTCACCACCTTCGGAGCGAGGCCTCGGGAGGTCAGAAGAGGCGCTGTGAGTGCAGAGAGGCTGCACCGCTGTGACCGCTTTTACAGGGGTTCGCACACGTCGGAAATGCCTCTGGAGGCTGCCCTGCATCCCTACAGGGGGCGGCCCTCGGGAGACTGACCACAGGTCCCCCTGCCCGCAGGTCCCTGCCGACGGTGCAGAGCCTTGGATGTGAGGCCTGCGCGTGGCGTGGGGCTTGGGCACGCATGGCAGCTGGTGGCCTCCGTGCCACTTGCCCTCCCCGTGCCGGAGCTGGGGTGGAAGCTGGAAGCTGGAGCAGGGAGACCGAGGGCTAGCGTTTCCTCTCTGGACCAGATGATAAACTGGCCTTCGGAAGGAGCATTTATTTCGTGTCTCCAATTGAAGTACAGCTGGCGCATACTGCTACAGGTTCCAGGCACACAGCACAGTGACTGGGTATTACCTCCCAATGAAGTCACCTCCCTCGGTCTGGCAGCCGTCTATCCGCCAGCAGAGTTCTCACTGACTCCCTTCCCCGTCCCTTTCTCACTATCCCCCACAGGTGAGTGTGGGGACACACAGGTCAGCCTGCAACAGGCTGTAAGCTCCAGGGAGCAGAGGACGTGTCCCTGCTGGACCCCTGGGCCTAGCACTGCACCAGGGACCAGACTAAGCACTACAGGTCAGTAGTTCTCAAAGTGCGTCCCAGGAACCCCCAGGGGCCTCCAGACCCTCCCAGGGAGTCTGCTGCCCGGCGCTGAGTTCATAATAAACTGTTACCGTACTTTCCGGCGTATAAGATTTTCCTGGGTTAAAAAGTCGTTTTATACGCCGGAAAATATGGTATATTGGACTATATTGATGGATTAGATATAATGGATTAGATATATTGGACTACCGTATTTTCCGGCGTATAAGACGACTTTTTAACCCAGGAAAATCTTATACACCCAGTCGTCTTATACGCCGGAAAATACGGTACTTGCCTTTCCTGCGCTCATCCTCCCCCAGGTGCGCAACGATTTCTGGAGGCCGCGTGACCCCTGACAGCCCAGCAGATGGGCGGCGGCAGGCCTGGGAGCCTGCTACTCAGCCAGGGGAGCAAGAATGTGAGTCTGGGCCTCTTCTCACCCAATATCTTTTTGGAAAATGTACTGATTTTTCATAACCTATGTTCCTTATGTTAACACATGATGGTATGTCATTGTTATGCTCACATGAATCCATAAATACCTGTTTAATAACATCTCAGCTTCTATTGCTCATTTGGTGAGTGCCTATCTCTGTGACCCACCTAAGCAAAGGCTTGGCAGCACCCTCACGCACCACTCGGCGTGGGAAGGGTCCTGGGACCAAACGTTCAAGGATCGCAGCTACGACCAAGTGGCCAAGACAGTCTGTCTTCTCTGATGCCACCACAGCTTCACAGTGACAAGAGGCTTTATAACAAACAAAATTTTAGTAACCAAGTGTCACGCAAAAACGAAGCCTGGCAACCCCTTAAGCTGACAAAAGCTCGCATTACAAAAGAAAAGAAAAGCCCCCCTCAGCGCTCCCACGATAGCACTTACTGATGTGTTAACCACCTCAGCGCTTACACGCTTAAACCACCCAGTCAGGAGCCGGCATTTTCATGCACCCCAGCTGCTGAGCGCCGGCCCGGACTCTAACCATGGATGGAGCTCCTACAGAGGCAGGCTGCCCACCCCGCCCTGACTACCAGCTACCTGCAGGCCTCCGTTCCCAGCTGAGCCTTCTGGAAAGCGCTGTGTCCATGGCGGAGTGGGAGGAGATGTGTGAGGGCCCCCAGAGTAGCGGGAAATGAGCAGAGGCTGCAGACCACTGACCTGCTGCCAAGCCCCAGAGAGCAGTCCCGGGGCCGAGACTGGAGAGCCCAGGCACAGACGCCCTGCCTAGCTCCCTCATGTCCACCGTGGCACATTCGGTGCGTCTCTGGGTTGGCAGGTGGCGCTCTCCCATTGATGGTAGGGACCACCAACTACGAGGTCAGGCATAAACCAAAAAGCAGGGCTCCTCTTCCAGAATGTAACCCCACCATGTCACCTGCTGCCCCCCCATAAAACCCAACTTCCCACTGTGTTCTGGCCCCTGAAGTCCTGCAAAGAGGGGTCCTGAGCTTGTCGTTCTCACCACGGGCTCTGGCAGTCGCTGTGAGTGACGTGCACTATGAAGGCAGCTTCCAGTGAACCAGAGGGGCAGGTGCGCTGGGCAAGGCCTGGCCCGCACGCGTGGTCACTGCTGGAAAGCCCACCTCCTGCTCCCTCAGGAAACACCTGGATGCACCGGTGAGCCTCAGGGCCCACGCTCGGGGTTCAAGTCACAGAGTTCAGGAGCGTGTCCTTGATCTTGGATGAGGTCCCACCTTGTAGTGCAGAGAAAGAGCCACCCAATGAAAGCAGAAATGCCACGCCACAACCACCAAAAGCAGGAGACGCATCCGTGTACAAGTCGTGTACTGTGAACACTTCCAGGCGCGTGCTGGAGGGCAGGGGCCGGGGTGCTGTACCATTGCCCCAGACAACCCTCTCTCCTGCTGGCCCCGCATCTCCGTACACTACACAGCCCCCTAAAGCCGTCAGAACCAAAGAGTGAAATCAGAAAGACACAATTTCAAAGAACCAAGAAAATGCATTATCCTAACAAGTCAGGTGAGGCAGGGGCCGTGGGGTGGAGGGAAGGAGAGAGAGGAGGTCAGGAGGGTGTGCGTGAGGACTGGAAACATGCGACTAAGAAAGAGCCTCAGCAGACACACGGAGAAGGTGCTGTGACTGGCCACGTGCTCTCCAGAGCGCCAGGTCCCAAGGATGCGGATCTGAGGCCAGACAGCACCAGGGACTTGTACCTTGACCTGGGGGCTCCCAAGGATTCAGTGGTTACACCTCAGGGCCAAACAGCAGAGAAACAATACAAATGCAAGTCACACAGTCATTTGGTTAATTCTAAGGAAAGCCGCATACCAACAACACAAAGCACACTTTTCTGGCATATGCTGTAGACGTCGCCTAATTAATGCACGTGCAAGCTCCTGTGCAGTGTGTGCGCGCATGTCGTCCACGTACGGGCTACGCGCACACCCACGTTGTGGCCTTTCGTGCCAGGGCCGGCTCCCCACTCCGGGAGTTCCTCAGCCTTTGTCTTTCTCCTTCCAGCTCGGGCCTTCTTAAAACAGGCCAGCGCCCTCAGCCAGTGCCCGGAAGCTGGGACACAGGGAGGAAAGGTGAACCCCTCCGAGTGCACAGGGGCCGCCTCGGCTCTCCAGGTGAAGGTTCCCAGGGAAGCCCGGGAAGCCAGGTCTGTGGTTTATGGGGACCTGCGCCTCCCTCACCCCCCAGCAGGCCGGTCAATCACCAGAGCTCACCCCCAAACCTCCCTGGGCTCACCCCCAAACCTCCATGGAGCTCACCACCAAACCTCCCTGGAGCTCAACCCCGAACCTCCATGGAGTTCACTCCCGAACCTCCCTGGGCTCACCCCCAAACCTCCATGGAGCTCACCCCCAAACCTCCATGGAGCTCACCCCCAAACCTCCCTGGAGCTCACCCCCGAACCTTCCTGGACTCCCTAAAGCTCACCCCCAAACCTCCCTGGAGCTCACCCCCAAACCTCCCTGGAGCTCACCCCAAACTCCCTAAAGCTCACCCCCAAACCTCCTTGGAGCTCACCCCAAACTCCCTAAAGCTCACCCCCAAACTTCCCTGGAGCTCACCCCCAAACCTCCCTAGAGCTCACCCCTAAACCGCTCTGGGCTCACCCCCGAACTCCCTAAAGCTCACCCCGAATCTCCCTGGAGCTCACCCCCGAACCTCCCTGGAGCTCACCCCCAAACCTCCCTGGAGCTCACCCCCAAACCTCCCTAGAGCTCACCCCCGAACCTCCCTGGAGCTCACCCCTAAACCTCCCTAGAGCTCACCCCCAAACCTCCCTGGAGCTCACCCCCGAACCTCCCTGGAGCTCACCCCCAAACCTCCCTGGCGTGCCTGCCTGCTGCTTCTCCCCATAGGCCTGAAGCTGTGCCGAGGGAAAAATACGTGCTTGGATATTGGGGGGTAGGGGGGTAGCATGGCCTGGACACTGTGAACTCAACTGCTTTCTAAAGGCACAAATTAAACTCGGGGGAAGCAAAGCTTTCCTAAATGCCCACAGCACTGGTCAGTCCCTAAGGACGGTCTCCTTGACAAGGATGACGGAATGGCTTTGAGGGTCTGGCTGTCCGGTGAGCACAGTCAACGAACCTTCAACACACCTCACAGCAGAGGCAAGAATTGAACATTCTAAATCCCCTTTTTTCCCTTTTTTAAATCGTTACTGTTGGGAGTGTTACAGATGCTCCCCCGCCCTTTTCCCCTCATTGTTCCCCTCCACCTGGTTCCCAAGCCCCCCCAGGCCTTCATCACCCTATTGTCTGTGGCCCTGGACAATGCATACATGCAGCTAAGTCCTCTGGTTCCCCTCTTCCGGCCCCCACCCCCTTCGCTCCGAGATGCTCAGTCTGCCCCATGACAACTGCAGCCCAAAGGGAGCCTCGGGGTCTTGTTCCCCTCGCGGATCCACGGGAATGAATCCCCCACAGCCTCCCAAAAGCAGGTGCCCCACCACGAGGGTGAGGCTGAAGACCAGCTCTGGCCCCTGGTCCCACCCGATCCCGACGGAACTGACAGTGCCACTGGGGTCACGGGCTCCGTCTCCAGTGTAGATGCGTTTCTAAGAAAACCGGTTCTGGTCAGAGAACCCGAGCCACTTGGGCCGAAGCTCAACCTCTTCTTTGGACGCTAGATGTTCTTGTTTTTAACATTCCAGCTATGAATCCTGGGCCCGTTCATTCACACGTCAATCATTCATTCACACGTCAAACATGTACTGACTCCTCACTCTGTGCTGTGCCCTGCAGCACAACTTCCGACCGACCACCCTGGGCCCTGGCCACCTGCCGCTGGCAGGCCGTGGCCTGAAGGCGAATTCCCATCTCCCTGGATGGGGACGGTTCATGGAAATTCAGCTGCACATGCTCATTAGATCATCGGCATGAGCTGGACGCTGGTGCAGGGGGGAAGACCCTGCTCTCTGAGAAAAATGAATGAGGGCCTACGGGTGCAATTAGCTGCATTATCATTTCCCATGGAATCGTGGTATTTATTGCTTTGGGCTATTCTCTTTCTTTTCTTTTAGGAAATAGTACAGACTATTTCCTCGTGGGCATTATTAATTTTGTAAGAAACTCAGGCTGATGACATGGTGCATTATTAATTATGTAAGAAACTCAGGCTGATGACATGATGTTGGAGTAGTAATGATAACCCCTCCTAGTCCCGCCTATGAGCTCACAGAGTGTGTCTACTTAACTATCTCATCTGCGTCCCACAGATACACGTCTGCTACCCGCACTGCGCTACGCGTACTGCGCAGGCTCCTCAGAGAGCCGGAGCACTAAGATGAGGAAGATGGCGCTCTGAGAGGCAGGAGGGAAAGGAGAGAAAGTGGACATTCTGAGAAAGGCATCCACTCCTGAACCACAGTGGGAGGGGGAGACAGAAGTTCTTTCTCCTTTTCAGGACCTTAGAAGAAGGACATGACTGCGCACGGGCCAACGTAGAGCTCCGGCCCGTGGGACTGTCGAGGTTTGCCTGCCGTGTCTCTTGGTGTTCACTTTGCTCCCTCTCAGGAGCCCCCGGGGCCACACTTGACCTTGGCACCTTGGGCTGACCTCGGCTCCTTGCCTGCAGCCCCAGCGTGAGGCAGGCAGCAGCAGGGCGGGGCTGCCGATGCCCGAAGACCTGCCTGCATCCTTCTGAGCTGGGATGTTGACGTGTAGCATGTTTCCAGAACAGTCTGCAGAAATGCGCTTCCAAATGAAAGGGAAGAAGCACTCAAGAAAGAGGCAGAGACACGCCAAAAGTGCTCAGGGACCAACAAGGGGGGGGGGGGGTGGGGGAGCCTCCCGGTGGCTGAAACTGGGACCAGGGGAGCAACAAGGTAAGTAATGAGAGTACTGGATTCTAACCCAGAGAATAAGTATCCAAATGCCCACAGGGCTGTAAGCACATGATGGAATTCAATCAATAAGTGGGGGAGAAGGAGAATAGACGCCCCTCTTCACAGAAGAGCCCACATAACAGACACAGAAGGAACGCGGCCAGTATGAATCACCGCCACACTCCGGTCTAACTGCTGTGGGCAGGATGCTCACATTAGTGCCTGCCACCTTAAGGAGAAACAGGCTGTCTGAACACCTCCCCTCCCATATTGATCAGTTGCCATCATGTTAACACATGTCCACAGTGTCTCTGACCATCCTCCCTCCAGGGGATGGCGGTGGGTGCCCGTCCCCGAGTGGGGCTGCACTTGGTGACGAGCTTTCAGGCATAAAGCATGGGAAGGGAGAAGCAGCCGCTCTGTGATGGGGAGAACGGGCAGGCGGCCCCTGAACCCAGCGATCCCGGTCAACGCCACCAGCAGGAAGAGACTGGTATCACGTAGCCCTGCCCTGGTATCACGAGATGCCCACGCCAGGTCCCAGAGACCCTCTTCTAGGCACCTGGAACCCCCGCCTAGACGTGGCCGGCCCATAGGAGGGACGTCCCACCAGATCCCTGAGCAGTGCTCGTCAAAGAGGTCAAGGTCACACAAGACCAGGAAAGACCAGGAAACAGTCCCGGGTGGAGGAGACTAGTGCAATGCGGCATCCGGGACCGGAAAAGGGACATCGGTGGAAAATTGGGGGAATTTGAATAAAGTGTATCTTTTCCTTAAGAGGGGAAGGTGGCAATTGTTTATTTTTTCTATCAAGAGCCAATATGTCCTAGTAAATGTTTTTGGCTTTGGAGACCACTTAATCCTGTCACTGTGGCTCAAAAGCAAGGACAACATACACTGAGTGGCCAGATTATGATGATCTCTGAACGCATAATAATCTGGCCACTCAGTGTATATCCTATATAATAAAAGGCTAATATGCAAATTGTCCCCTCGACCAGGAGTTCGACCAGCAGGCAGGCCGGCCAACCGCCCATGTTCCCCCCCCCCCCCAAGACCCATGCGTGAATTCAATCTGAGTGGCCAGATTATTATGCGTTCAGAGATCATAATAATCTGGCCACTCAGTGTATACATGAATGGGCATGGCCATGTTCCAATCAAACCTCACATACAAAAGCAGGCCGTGGGCTGGCTTTAGCCTGTGAGCCAAGTGTCCTCACTCCTGGACAATGACATTAAACCCGTGTTAATCTCTTCTTTTTGATCACTGTGCCTGGTTATGTACGATGGAAACACCAGGGGAAGTGAGGGAGAAGGGACTTGGGAACTCCCTGGGCTCCCGTTATGACTCTTCCATACATTGAAAATTATTTCCAAAAAGTTGTAGAAATAACCTGGTGATTGTGGGCCACTTTCGGATGGTCTTTCGGATGGTCTTGGTCACCCCTACCCTGCACCTCTTCCCCCTGGGGACCCCACATACGGGTCCTGTGAACATGGCCAAGTCCGGGAACTGTTCTCTGTGTCTGTTCTGCACAGAATGAGAGGAAGCAGGCTCATGACATCACATGAATGACGAAAGCGATAGCAGGACATACTTCCTGAAAACGAGGGGTCTGAGCCTCATAATGGATCTCCAGAAGGCGGGAAGAGGGGTGACTCTGAGCAGCAGTAGTCCCCCCCACACCGTGCCTCTGTTCATAAAATGCTGGGCCGGCATAGCTCAGTGATGGAGCGTCGACCTATGAACCAGGAGGTCTGTGTGCCATTCTCAGTCAGGGCACATGCCTGGGTTGTGGGTTTGATCCCTGGTAGGGGGTGTGCAGGAGGCAGCCGATTAATGAGTCCCTCTCATCACTGATGTGTCTCTCTCCCCCCCCCCCTCCCTCCCTTCCTCTCTGAAATAAAAAACAAAACAACAACAAAACATCCTATCACCTTGGAACCCGTTCTCCAAGCACAGTCCGAGGCGGGATGCAGTGCATACAGTGAGCAGCCTCCCAGAGAAGGGACATGGGTCTTGGAGGATGGCGAGAGCTTTGGGAGCACGGGAACCGAGTCTGAGAGCCCCCCACGTTGGAGAACCCCGACTGTGGCCCCCAGTCGGGTGGTGGGACGCACCTGCGTGCTGCCCTGAGCAGTGTGGCCTGTCAGGGGCTGGGGGCTGGAAGAGGGTTTTCTGCGGGGGGTTGGCCCGGCCACGCTTGTATTTTGGAAAGAGGGCACCATCGTGGAGGTGGGTCCCCGAAAGGAGGCTGACATGCCCAGAACCAAGAAGACAAGCTGGCTGGACCCTATGGGGTCCACAGCCCCAAGCCCGAGACCCCGGAGCAGGCCTGGCCAGGAGAACGCAGCTCATTCTCCTCGGGCCTGGGGCGGGTGCAGGCCTTGACCTTCTTAGCAGAAGGACAAAGGTCTTGAGCCCGGGGTTCCCCTGCGCCCGCCCATTTGGGTGGGTCTGAGCCCCCGAGGTGAGCCATCTCCGGGAAGCTGCATTTTCCCCTTGCTCTGCACCCGGCTGCTCCGGCTGGGTTAAGGAGGTGCTAATTGCCTCTGAAATGTAAATTTACGACTCAGATTTCATAAGTCAGAGGCACAGCCAAGAACACCCTGTGCTGACGGAGCCCGTCGAGCAATTTCCTGCACTGGGTTCCCAATCACCTCGGCCCGTCTCGACATCACGCACTCTGTCTGGGCAGGGGGTGCGCTGAAACCATTCGGCCTGAGGACTCCCCTTCTTCTGTCTCGCTCAGCTTTGCACTTTTCTGTGACACTCAGCCCATTTTTTTATATTAACACTAGAGGCCCAATGCACGAAATTCATGCAAGCGGCTCGGCCCTCGCAGCCCCTCGCAGCCCCGCCTTCGTCCGGACGACCTTCCGAATGACCTTCCGGATGGTCGTTCTGCTGTTCGGTCTAATTAGCATATTAGCTCTTTATTACATAGGATGATCCTACATTTAGTTCCATATGTGAAACTGTTCTCTCTCTTTTTTTTTAGAATCCTTAAATAAGACAACAATTATTTTAGCTACCAAACTGTGATGAAACAGTAATGGTTCAAATGGAATCCTATCTTGACGAGCGGAAAACTGACTCAACTTTGGGAGTGTGAAAAATCAAGAAGCATCTACAAACGCCTAGAAGGGACTACCTTACTTCGGGGACAAGAAATCATAGTGGAGATAGGAGAAAGGGAGGAAGACAGTCTGACGACACTGCGATTTTGGAAAGTGATGCTCATTTAAATGAGTGGTGCAGATATGACTTCAAAGTTCACTTACGTTCTACCTATCTGTAAGGCAAGGGAGCTTGGAACCAAACAAGTACAACTATATTTTTTAAACATATTATATATACGTAAGTAATATATAAATGATAATAAATAATAAACATGTACCTATAACAGAAGAGGAAGTAAGTTGAAAAAAAATAAGCTAAAGATTTTCCCCCCACTCAGAAAGGCATGAGGTAGTGGCTAACAAAGAATGGGTAACAGTCTACTCGTGTAAGTCTGTCTTTTAAGGAGTATTTCCTCCACACAAACAGCAGTGGAGCCGGGAGCGAGGGCGGCTCCTGGCGATGCCTGAGTCATTCACGGACTGACTGTAAGAGGTGAGGTCCACTGCTGGTCCAGGAATCCACTGACAAAAATGGTCATGCCGAGGATTCCCGGGCCCCAGCCCCACCAGCCCTCACGGCTGTGCGTTCCTGGCAAGACCTTGAGACACAATAGGAAGTGAGAAAGCCAAGCCGACGGGCCCCACTGGGTGCAGCCTCCACAGGTGTCCGGAGACCATGCAGATCTGCATGTTGGCCGAGCATCTTTGGCTCAGGTGACCTCGGGCACAGAGCCCTGGTGGGTCCAAGGGGCTGTCCCCTGCCCTCAGAGGCCCCAGAAGAGACTCTGCACCAGCAACTCGGACTGTCCACCCTGCCTCCCTTCTCTTCCTCAGCTATTTGCCCTGAAAACCATGCACGTCTTGTGGGTTTAAAAATCTCACTGAGCCACGTGATGGCTTGTGGGACAGATAAAGCACTTGGTCTTACAGGCCACGGGGAAACCCTGCGATTCCTGCCTGGGGAGGCGGTGGCTCCTTAGCCCTGGTTTTGAGAATACAGAAACAGGGCAAAATGACAGCCTTAGCTCCGGCTCTCTCTCTCTCTCTCTCTCTCTCTCTCTCTCTCTCTCTCTCTCTCTCTCTCTCTTTTGAAAAAAACATTGTGATAAGTCTCTAGCCAACAAAACTGTCTCTGGCCTTCATGATAATGTATCCTTCCCTTTCTCAGGGAGAGAGATGCCTCTAAGTAACACCAATAGCTAATATCACTGACACAATCACAGCGTGGCAGGCCCGTGACAGCTGCCCCAGGGGTTCACACATCAAGCCTGCCCACTGGCCTTTGAAAGTCGGAGCTGCCATTATGTCCATTTTAAAGGTGAGGAAACTGAGGCTCAGCAAGTTGCCTGGAGCAGAATGCTGGTAAGTGTCAAACCCTAACCCAGACGCCTAATTCCACGGGGTGTGTGTTTACCCAGAGAACGCACTGCTCCAAGTGGCCTAGGACGGACGTGGCTGCGAAGGCCCTCAGACGTGGGGAAACTGGGGAATACGGAAAACCAGCCCGGCCCATGGGAAGAGGCCACGGAACGAGGCGGGAGGACAGGGGAAGGGAAGGGAACCGAAGTCACTTAAGTTTCTCTTCAGGTCTTTCACTCTGGGCTCCTGAACAGGGACCCCATTTCACCGCTCCCCCAGGGCCGCGTCACTCTCCAGTCTTTCCACACCGGGTCCCCACCGGCCCCTGATGGACACGTAAGCCAATGGACCTCTTCGTGAGAGCGGGACTGTTCCTCTTACGGCTGCCGCTGGGAAATTAGGCTCCGAGAGGCCGTGTGCCACCTCCCGTACGCGGCTCCCCTGAGCGCCCGCTGTCCCTGCCTCCGGCTTCTGCCACTCCCTCGCCCACACACTGTTCCCGGGTCCCCAGCCTGTCCTCACATTTCCTGCGGGGATCTGCTCCCCGATCACCTGACCACACCTGCTCCCCTGCCCCCACATCTGTCATGCTTGCCCCCCACCTCCTGACACAGTCTGTCATCGTTGCTGCCCCATGTTCTCCTTGTCACACCTTCCCCATCCCCCGTGAGCCTGGCCTCCAGGCCCGTGGCCACCGTGAGCGCCCGAGACATGGTTAGTGACTAAATCAATGAGTTGATTCACACATGCCAAAGCGATCAAAGCTCCTTGGCCATGCCCGTGGGAACATGTCTTCTGACAAACCGAAGAAATGAAGCGACTAGTTCTCAAATAAAGAAAAATCTGCCCCCTGTTCGGGGCAAAACATGGGATAACGGCATCTCAGAGGCCCCGGACACGAAGCAGAAGCCGGGCAAGCGCACGGCTGTTCCAGGGAGCGGTCCCCGGAGCTGTTCCAGGGAGGGGTCCCTGGAGCGGACCCCGGCCACAGAATTCAGTGTAGACGCTGCACAGAGCCAGCCCCCCGCGCGGAGGGGCCGGAGGAGGGAAGATGGGATCAGGGCGAGGCTGTTCTGAAACGCTCAGAAGCAAGCACAGCCCCGGTGTCTCCTCGGAGAGCGGGTCCCGCCTGCCTCTCACGATTTCAGGGAGCACTGGCTGCCGTGGCCCCTTGTCCCCGCCGTGGATGAGCTCCCATCTTCGCACCGCCCCTGGAATGCGTTCCCCTGAAGATGTCCCCTGAGATAGGACACCGCTAGGCATTGTTTCGCCCACGCCAGCGCTCAGATCCCGGAGCAATCCGCCCTGCTTTCAACGGCCACTGACAGCTCCAAGAGCTGGGCAGAAATCAGTTGAAGGAAAGGGAAGTCTTGTCGGAAGCGAGATTAATCTTGTAACGAGTGTTCAGCCCTGATAACCCATCTGGGCACACAACTGCTTAAACTGGAGAGCAATTAACCTTCACCCGACAAGCTCTGTCCAACCGTTATAAACATTAAAGAGACAGAGGCCGCCCCCGCTCCGCGTAGACTAAACAACCAGATTGGAATTCCACGTACACGGCCTCTCTCTGCAGATGCGTGGGGGGGGGGGGGGGGGGGGGGTCCCGGGGCAAAGGTGGGCTCGGCTCTGCCCGGCTCAGGTGGCCGGGCCACCGTGGGGGCAGGCTGAGGTCACTCGCGTGAGGGACAGACAGCTCAGGGCGTCCTTAAGCAAAGCCACGCGCTTTGGGGCGCTGGACGGAGTCGGTTTCATGTGGGAACATGTCTGCTAATGGGAACACCCTTGCGGGGGGGGGGGGTCCTTCTCTTTTCCTTCTTGCCCCACAGCAGGAATAGCTGCGTGAGCTCCCTTCCCACCTGCCTCGACTCCTCTTCCAAGCCCGGCGGCACTTGCCTGAGTGACGCAGGTTGTGGTCGCGGAGGGAGATTTTCTTTTATCGCTAAGAAGTCACTGGCTTTCACGGGGAGCCAACCTGTGATCTCGCCTCATCTGTGTGCGCTGCACCCGAATGGGCTGAGCAGGCCGGCCTGTGTGAAATTCCGAGGGGTGGGGAGGCGGCCAGGGACCCTCCGCTTAAAAACAGCTTTCTCCACTCGGAGGAGACGTCTGAGGCCGTTGAACTCCCCACTCGGGCAAGAGCTGGCCCTGGCATCAGTGTACACTGAGCCCCCAGACTGCGTTCTGAATGAGACCCATGCACCTTACAGGGGGGTACAAACCAATGTGGGTGCAGGACATAACCCCTCCCCCCCCGCAGAGGCATGTTTAAGCACAGGCACTAAGTACCATGAGGGGCAGGTGCTCTGGGCACCTAACCAGCCTGTCTGCTGGTGTGACCACACCCAGAGTTTTAAAGACAGTAAGAAGATAATTAAAGGGGGAAATGGACACACGCACCTAGCATATTCTCTACAAATTTCTCTCCTGAGGTTTGAATCGGCCTTCATGATGGCCAAAGACAGCTCTCAAAACAGTCCCTCCAGCATGAGATCGTCCACCTCCGTGAGCCCGTTTCTCTCTTCCCGGCGGCTGGGTCATGACCTCCCGCCTCAGGGATGTGTGCACACAGTAGGCTCAGTGTCCGTGGCCCGTCTCCCCGTGCTGGTCTCAGCGTGGCCTCTGATCACAGCACTGGGGAGCAGCGAGAGAGAGGTGTGCGAGGTCCAGGGCCAGGGTCCTAGCCCCGGGGTCTCGCTTTCCCTGCTTGCCTTGCTGCGCCTTCTCCTGCCATCAGCCACAGAGAAAGCCCTCACGCTCCAGGACAGAAGCTGTGACAAGGGAGCCTGGGGGGCGAACGCCTCCATTGCAGGGACTATACCGTCAGCATCAGCAGCTGAGGATGCCACGGCCCAAGCCAAGGATGCCACGGCCCAGCTCTCCCCCTCACCGGTGTCTTCGCCTGAGGTGAGGGGCGATGAACACAGGCACCTGAGCCGCCAGCTTCCATCCCCAAGGGCCCATCCTGCGACCTTGGTGCACACAAACAGCATGGCAAGCCCCCCTCCCCTCCCCTCCCCCCCCCCCCGCCCCGATCTGGTTCTCAATTTAAATGTGCGCTTCTTTCCCAAGGAAACCGTGCAGAGCCTTCCCAGTCGGTGACCAGATGAAGGTCAATGTCTGGCTGGGAGTCAGGTGTGTGTGACCACGCCTCACACCAGAATGCCTAGGGGCCCACGTTTCTGGGCCCAAGTCCCCTGCGTGTATACCTCAGTGGACATCGGAGACAGAAGACAACAATGAAAGCACAGCCCGGACAGTGACCCAGCCTACGCCACTATGGTGTGAGTTCCGTCTTAGAAGCACGGGCTCAATCAGAGGACTTCAGCGCAGAAAGACGCCTGCACCCATTTTATAAAGGCAGGCAGTGCCTCACCCATCAGCCTTGCAGCGTGAGGACCACAGGCTGCCGAGTAGCAAGTGCCCCACGTGACCTGAGGGGCGGGCGGGGGCTGCCCCAACCTTGTCGCGCTTCTTGACACTGACCGAGTAGAAGCGGGAGATAAGAGAAACCGCAGCACCCACGCCGGGGCTTGTGAAACGGACACGGCTGCAGGGTGAACGCTCTGCCTGACCGTGATTTCTCCTCTGATCACCGCACGGGATTCCCCGATGACACGGCTGGCGTGGGTGCTAGGAGGCTGTGTACTTTTTTTTTCAATGAAACCCAATGCATTTTCAGATTCCAAAACGGCATCTCCAGGTCAGTGATTTCCAGGTCCGGAGGAATGTGAGACTCCCGGCTTCCCCGCCTCCGTGGCCAGGCATCCTCAGTGGGCGGTGTCCTGCTCGGCCAATAGGAAAGCTCCATCCAGAGGAGAAGCCACCACCCTGGCAACCCAAGGTGTCTCCCACCTACCCGCAGCAGGTTAGAGGCATCCCCTCCACCACCGCCATCTGAAGGCGACCTTGTTTGGAACCTCACTGTCTTCACGGATGTAAGTGAAGTTAAGGACTGAGATGAGCTCACACTAGACTAGGGTAGCCCCTGAATGCTACCGAGAGCATCCTGAAACGAGACCCCAAAGAACAAAGACTCAGAGAAGAAGGCGGGATGAAGACAGATTGGAGTGATGCATCTACAATGCAAGGAACACGAGGGTGTGGGAGGCCCCGGGGCTGGGAGAGGGCTTGGGAGAGGTTCTCCTCGGGGCCCCAGAAGGAACCAGCCCTGCTGACACCTTCCCTTGGACTGCTGACCTCAGAAATAGCAGGAGAATGAACGTCCACTGTGTTAGGCTGCCCGGCTGCGGGCGTTTCTATGGCAGCCCTAGCAAACGAATCCGCGACCAGGGCTAGTGTTTTTACCCAAAGTGTTGCCATTTTAGGGCATTCTATGGCCCATGCTTTGATTTATAGCATTAGAATTGCTTTCAAAAGTGCGCCAGACTGTGCTAAGAATTAAGGAACTTCCTGGTTCCAGCGACCAGATCGCCTTAATTTTTTTTTTTTTTTTTTCAGAAAAACACTCGTTTTGTGAAATCTTTTCATGTAAATTCCTCTGGTGGATGATGCCCTGCCTTTTCTGCTTAGGAAAACATGCCCTCAGACCACTGGGGGGTAGACGGGGGGGGGGGGGGGGGGGGGGGGGGGGGGGGGGATGTCTACTTCACATCCTAATGGAAATCGGGCGGGGACATGTTTGGACAACTATCTTTAAATCTCTCCCAGTTTCGTTTGAAAATAATATTAGAAGTTTTTTTTAAAAAAATGGAAGTTAAGATATAATTTCTTTAGTATGTTTTTCCGACCAACATTTGTGGGCAAATTAGTCCCATTTGGATTGCTTCATGTTTACTTCCCCAAAAAAGCCTCGTTCTCTGAGGAGTTCCTTTTAATTATCCCCAAAACAAGAGTCTATCGATCCAAAGTATCACTGGGTCGGGGAACACTGGAACTCGAGAGAACCCATCGGGTTTCTTCCAACGTTTGCACTCCCCCGTAAAAGCTGCTTCCTCTTCCTCGCCTCCTTACACACCAGACGGCAGTTCTGCTGGGAGAGCCACCACGCCAGGTTCCTTTTAATCACGTGCCCTGCTAAAGACATGCTTCGCCCAGGGAAAGATCTGCCGCCCCATTGGTCATTCAATCGTAGGTCCATTCACAGCAACTATTTATGGAGACGCACTCTGTATGCCACACACTGTGCTGGGAAAAATTCTTCTCACCAAGATGAAAGAATACTTATGGTTTTATGAAAGACCTCATTTTCTTAGGCTTATACACAGGGTGTCCCCCTAAAATGAATACACACTTCAATAGCTGATAGCTCAATTTTGAAAATGAAATAAATATAAATACTGCCTTCATGATAGTTTGACCAGTAAAGCTTGTTAAGTAATATGTTTGCGAAACTTAAAATTTCAGTAGGGAATTCCATTTTATTATCTGACTTAGTGACATTGATTGTTAATGGCTATGAAAGTTAATCATTATCATAAAGCAGATTATCTTGCCCTTGAATACGAATAACTTAGCTATTTATGAAGATGCTCTAGCACCTCATTTCTACTGCAGATGTCACGTATACAAGAATGACAGTGCACCCGACCGGCGTGGCTCAGTGGTTGAGCTTCGACCCATGAACCATGGGGTCACGGTTCGATTCCTGGTCAGGGAACATGCCTAGGTTGTAGGCTTGGTCCCCAGTAGGGGGCGTGCAGGAGACAGCAAATCAATGATTCTCTCTCATCATTGATGTTTCTATCTCTCCCTCTCCCTCTCTCTTCCTCTCCGAAATCAATAAAGATACATTAAAAAAAAAAAAAAAAGTGACAGCGCTGGAGGAGCTGCCTGGGTTACAGGGAACACAGAAACCCTCGGTGGAGACCATGCGGATATGAGCAGATGTGCCCTAGCGATTAAGTCACAGCTTCACTGACATCTCAAAGGAGGGACGACAGTTAAGAAGAAAAGCCAACAGCGCCCATCAGAGCCCATTAAAGACAACCTGTCATGGCGTCAGGGGTGTGCAGCGCGTGGACACTGAGATAACCCCATGCAAACCCTGGCTGTGTGAACACCGGGAGGTGCTGCCACTCAGTAAAAGCCAAACGCCCGCCTGGTGTTGGGCCTCACGCAGACAAGTGTCGTGGAACACAATGCGGGCCCCGAGGGCTGTGTCTCTGCTTGTAGGAGTCAGAAGCATCCCCAACGATGGCCCCGCAGAGAGTGTGTGCTCATCACTCAGGTGCTCACACACTCAAAACCCAACCCCATTCCGGGCAGCCGCACCATCCCCCCACCTTCCCAACACAGGCAGGCTCTTCTCACACAGCACTCAACAGCACTCAAATCCTGCCGACGCTGGGCCAAGACACAGTAGTAATTCTCTCCTGACCAAGAAGCACCACTTCATCCAGCCGGCGTGGCTCAGTGGTTGAGCGTCAATCTATGAACCAGAGGTCACGGTTCGATTCCCTGTCAGGGCACATTCCCGGGTTGCAGGCTTGATCCCCAATGGGGGGGGGGGGGTGTGCAGGAGGCAGCCAATCAATGATTCTCTCTCATCATTAATGTTCCTATCTCTCTCTCCCTCTCCCTTCCTCTCTGAAAGCAATCAAAAAATATATTTAAAAAAGCAGCAGCAGCAGCACAACTTCCCTCACATCTCCTAGAGGCGACTTACAGGATGCTTTGCATGTCAGCAGTCAGCAACTGCTCATGTGTTAAATGAATGCATTCTCTGTGACATGGGATCAGGTCCCACCTCGCTAATGAACGCGCTCACTCATGCACTTATCACCAGGCAGATGTCCATTCACTTATGGAGTTTTTATCGACCAGACACCGACTGCTTCTTACAGGCATGGTCAGCCCAGATACAAGATGACAAGACGTATAACTCAAGGTGGAGAGTGCTGAACTTGAACTCCCAGAGTTGCAAGAGTCTCTGGTGGTAAGTTCCATCATTCGGAAGGATGACCATTACCTGGCAATGTGACCACTCAGTACATACCTGCCCCTCTCCTTCTCTGCCGAAGGTTTCAGCGCTAGTCATCAGTTCTAAATAGCAACAGACGCCTTCCTCCCACCCCAGGGCCGCTCCAGAGACCAGCTGTCACTCGCACTGGAGAACCTGTCCATTCTCTGGCCAGGGGGGAGGCTCAGGAAGAGACTGGGAACACCTCCGGGCCTCCAGCGTGGCTTTTTCTTGCAGCCTCACACCATCAGTCTCTTGAGCTCGTGAAAATGCGGCCAAGTTCGGCTGCTGGAAGTTGGGTCGACCTGTTGCTTGAACCAGTAAACGGGCTCGTGATGGGGTCTCTACTGTGTTTCCTCTACTGTCCTCCAAGGAAAAGCATGAGATGGAAACAAATAACATAGAGGGAAGTGCATTCATCTCTTCAGAAGCTATAAATACCCAAAGGGTATCGGAGGAGTCCCTTCAAAAGGCAAACATTGGAAACAAATACAGTCACGAATGAGTTACGCCAGAAAAAGCAAATCAGATAGGAGAGTGAATTAAATACTAGGATGAGACCAGCCTAAGTGGCCAAAAAGAGCCCCTAACAGGGAGCACTCTTTGCACACTAACGCACACGACTGTTCAAAGAACGCACATGTATTGAGCGGTTTTATCCCTGCACCACCGCCAGGAAGTGGGTGTTGTCATCATTACGGAGTCGATTCTCCAGATGAGGAAACTGAGGCACGGGAAAGTGAAGTCAGCTCGCCAGGGCAGTGGGGCAGAACTGCCCCCAGCACTCGCATTCTGCCCCATAAGAAGGGCCCTTGGGAAGAGATACGGGGCCTTAATCACTAAAGATCGTATCAAATGCAACCCTGACTCCTCTTTTCTTCACTGTCCTGTAAAAAAGGGAGTGAGTGGAAAACAGCTACCAAAAATGAGTCTGGGTTCTCATATTTTATTATTCTTTTCAAAAAACGTGTCTGTGTGCATGGGGGAAAAAAAAACACCACCCTAAATCCAAAAAGAATAAAGTCTTAAAAGACTCTTGGTGGTGTAATACCAATTACTTTAATTTCTTTTTCTAAATGTTTATTTCCTAATCGCCCCCCAAAATTGTTTAGAAATGGAGGGAAAGAACACAGTCTGATTTTGTTGTTGTTTGAACAACATGTTAGTCAATGGATAGGTCGGACCTGTATTCCCTCTGGGCTAAAGAAAGCAAAACATGCAAAACCCCCCTCCCCCCCCCCCAATCCTTAGGCAGACAGAGGTGATTTCCAGGGAGAATGCCAACAGGGGTGCCATTCCCTCTGGCGTCAAAGAGGACTGTCTCAGCTGGACAGTCCTGCACCAGCATCCCACAGCCGAGATCCGGGCGCTGGGACCAGCGAGGACCCCGGAGGTCTGAGCAGTCACTGTGCAAAGCATGCTGGGAGATTCAGGGATGCCTCCCAGAGTTCCCTAAAAGCTAACAACGCTGTACCATAGAGGTACCCGGGGAGCAAACACAGAGAGGCAAGCAGTCTTCCTTCAAACCGAAGGGTCCTGAGATTTTACTGGGAGCTAAAGTATCTAAACAAGTGAGTCCTCCCAAGAGAACGTCTCTTTAGGTCATTTCACCATCAGTTCAACCAAGATATGTGTATTGAGTGTGTAGACAAGTCACTGGTGTGTATTCATGGACTAGCACCTTCCAACATGACTACATGGAACCTCGTCTGGCAGCTTCTCGGGGTCAGACACCCCTGCCTCCCCACCTGTCAGTCAGCCACACCCATGGGCTGGGTGCTGAAGGAGGGATCTCTCTGGGCCAGTCCCTTGGTCCATTGCAAGGCAAAGTTCACAGGCCCTTTGTCATCAAAGGAGGTGTTTCTCCAGGACGGGAGCCAACAATGAGCGGCTGCTGGGTCTTCTGACGATTTCATGGGCGATCTGGAGCTGTGGGCTTCCTTGCTCGGAGAGGTAAACATCACTCGTTGGCGTGTGGCCAGCGCTTCAGTTGTGTGGCGTTCAGGTGCTATTTATTTTATTTAGTTTATTGTTCAGGGTTACTGTTTATTGACTTGATATGTTTTTTCCCCTGCACAGGGACCAGTCGCTAAGGACATATCCTGTGGATGGATAATTGATGATTCCCTATTGTTCGGTGTTTGTGTGTGATGGTTTTATTTGCTTTTTGGTTCAAAGGACCTAAACAATGCCTCCGCTGGAATTTAATAACTAGTGTAAAATCAGCCCCAGGAACAATCTGTGCCCTGAGATTGTTGTACCCAAATCTGGTGAACTCGGCTCGACTCAGGAAAGCAAAATCTCAAATGACTGTTACCCGGAGGAACCACAGAGAAAACCTTCAACCGAATCTCAAAGCGGCCTATTTCCCAACAAATACAGAAGCAGACGCATGCATCTCTCTCCATGATAAAAAGGCGACCAAGATGCCTAGAGGACACAGATCTTAGCACAGACCTATCTGGTCCAGTTACAGTCCTCGCCGTAAAAACCAGCACGTGGACCAGCCCGAGCGTGAGAAGGAGGGGCTGAAGCCATTACTTGAGAAACATTCTCACCTCCTCCAAGACGAGCATCCTGCCCGAACATCTGTAGCAACAGGCTATTCCCCTTGGAGAGGAGATCATGAGGCCGCAGCCCACGCTCTCTCGCAGAGGAAGCGTCCGCGGGGAGCCCTTCCCGCCCCACGTGCCCCTGGGGGGCTGGCTACAGGCGGAGGAAGTGAGTGCAGGAAGTATCTGTCTACAGACCCTTCATCCTCAAGGTAATTGCTACAGCAGCATTTTACTGTTTACCAGAGCAGTAAACACGGGGGCTAAAAAAAGATGTTTTCCATCTCCGAGGACAAGGCTGGAAAACACGCACGTGCGCTTTTTCATAAGCAGCTTCTTATCAGAGCTGTTTGCCATCTGATGGGGCTCCCAATGGTGAGCCGGTCACTGCCTCCATCAGCCTTCTGGGGAGAACAGAAGGGACCCTCTCAGATGCCCAAGAAACAGGGCGGCTTCTCTCCCAGGGATGCTACCCTAGCCAAGGCAACGGTGTTTCTCAACTGTGCTTGTCCCAGGCTTGGCCGTCCACAGGCTTCGGCGTGACAGCGGTGGGGACGTTTTCTCCTGCCAAGGGCCACTGGGATATTTATAACATCTTTCCGGGGCCATACACCATTACCAACCTAAAAATGAGCCTGCTACATTTGGTCAAACATTCAATGAACTCAGCCCTAATGCTTTTGAGGGCCTTCTACGGCCCGCGGGCCAAGCGTTCCCCACCCCTGGAACGGGTAACGTCTGTGAGACTCTCCATGTTAAGTCAACGTGGTGGAATGGATACTTTGGAAGTCAGAGAGCTCACAAGGTCACTTATATTTGACCTTGGACAGTATTCTTATTTTACATGTGAACATCAACGTGCTTCCAATTCCAGGAGTTCCCACGAGATGACGCTGAGAGGTAAAACACAAGTCGAGGTGTAGCTACTGCTTCTGACGCTGTGCCCTCGCCCAGGCACAGCCTCCTGCCCATCTCTTTATTTCTTTGGTCCAGACCCAAGGTTTGCAGCCAAACTGTCCCCGATGTCCTGGGATGAGGGGAGTGACCCAGTATCGGTGAGAGGCAAAGGGAAGTGGACGAAAGCAGGTCTGAGAGAAACCCCTGAACATTTGAGATGTTCTAGGAGCCCCTCATTCTCATGACTGTCTTTCACATTATAAAACTCTCCCGTTAGCCCGGCTGGCGTGGCTCAGTGGTTGAGCATCAATCTATGAACCAGGAGGTCACGGTTCGATTCCCGGTTAGGGCACATGCCCCAGTTGCAGGCTCGATCCCCAGTGTGAGGTGTGCAGGTGGCAGCCGATCAATGATTCTCTCTCCTCATTGATGTTTCTCTCTCTCTCTCTCTCTCTCTCTCTCTCTCTTCTCTGAAATCAATAAAAAAATATATATTTTTAAAATCTCCCCTTGGCTTATTAGCTATTTGCAAAGCAAGAGGATAAGCAGGGAAGGGGTGAGCGCGTGTGAAGTGCGAAGAGAAAGAGGGTGACAAAGGCTCGAAAGTCATCCCGGGCCCAGCTGAGCAGGGGCCAAGGCTCACCCAGCAGCAAGGTTTCCTAGCCCTGTCTCAAGTCATCTGTGCCGATCAAGTGCTCGGAGCCACGGGCACTCATGTTCTGGAAGAGTATTTCGTAATAAAGAGAAAAGAACGTGTTAGTCAGAGGAAAACTGGCTTACCTAAAAAAAAAAAAAAAAAAAAAAAAAAAAAAAAATTCACAAACTGTCGTAGAAATGGAAAGAAAAACAGAGCTTTTATGGATTTCCTGATTTGAGTCCTGCAAGGAAAATGTATTTGAATGGAATGAATAACAAAATCAGGGAACAATGCACCCAGCTCCATTCATCTCGCCACAAGCCCTCGGGGCAGAAACTAGTGTTACAGAGGGAAAGGCCCAGGTATCTGAGCAAAGATCGGGCAAGGCTGAAAGGTCAGGAAGCCCCTGTCCCTGGTTCCCAGGAAGGAACAAGGCCAGGAGGGGCGAGTTCACCTGCTGAGGTCGCGCAGCATCGGAGGGACGGAGGGACACGGCAGTCACCTGCTCCCTCGCCACATCCTCCCCACCAGCCTCTGTCTCTCACCTCCCTTTCCGTGGGAGCAAGATAAGACCCACCCCTTCCCCCCCCCCCGAGGCTATTTTAAGGAAGCCCTGGAGAAACAGCACCCCAGGGCCTCCCTGGGCGGGAGACAGACACGGGCTGTGCTTGCTCCCTCCACCCTCCACATTTCTGACGCTCTGGGCACATCAGGTCACACCTACGAGCCACACGGATCCAAAGAGGACTTCGCAATATAAAACCACATACACTTTTTTTTTTCCTAAACTTGGAGCAACGTCTTAGGAAATGTACCTCAAATTGAGACACAAACTAATCGTGTTGACACGCTCTGGGGCGTTGTTTCAACAGCTCCTCTTCCTCTAAGGTGAGCACGGACCAGCACGCGCACAGAGCTCACCTTGAACAATGACACTTGGGCAAATGACACTTGGGCAAATCCCCCCCCCCCCCCCCCGCCCCCCCCCCCCCCCCCCCCCCCCGGCTCGGCCCATGCTGTGAATGCGTGGCCGCCGGGGGAATCTGAGTGGGGGCTGATTCTCTCTCCAGTGCTGGCTTTGCCGATAATGGTGCAATGCCCAAAAAATGCACTTGCCACACTACAATATGGAAAGAAAGATGCTAAAATCCTCGAGGAATAATGCCTGGGAGGTGGCGGTGTCTGATTCAGAGCAAGTCCTAAATGTCCTTTCTCTTCTTCTCCACCATGTGACAGGCGTGGTCTTGCAGCAGCCCTGATGGAAATGTTCTGACTGGACTATGATGCGGCTTTAAAAATAAATGACGCTGCTCGGCCTTGGCCCTTCTTTTCTAGATGTCCCTGCCCTTATCTGTGGGCAGCAGCAGACCCCCCCTTCCATCCCCCCCCAAATAATTCCATGACCGCCCCGAAGGTTGGGTGACACCGGATGGAAAACTCAGAGCTGCACTTTCAGTCCCAAGACGAGAGCAAGGAAGTTGACACTTGGGATGAGGAGGAAACGCCAATCAGCAGCTGGTCCAGGACCTAGAGCCACTGCCCCTTGGCAACTGCCCCTTGGCAACTGCCTAATAGGGGAAGAACCTGGTCCCCAGGCAAACACAGCGTCTGGCGCAGGGTTCGGGGACTGAGGCTTCTGGCCCCTTCGCTGGATTAACCACCGAAAATGGAATCATTGTCGCCTGGGTGTGTTGTTACTGTTTTAGACAAAAGCAGTAACGTAAATCAGCCAGTTCTAATCATTTTCATTATTCAATGAACTGCATCACTATATCATTGAACATCTTTTTTTTCCCTGCACCATAGTTTACTATTTGAGGCTAGGGCAACGAGCAGGAAAAGGAGATGATCTGATGATAAACTGAGGGGAAACAAAGAGATTTGTGTGACTTGAGCAACATTCTCAGCCTCTTTAATCCTCAGTCTTCACTGGTACAAACGCAGCGGCATCCAGGTGAGTGAAGAGCACATGAGACCATGGGAGGGCCCAGCACGGCGTGGCCTGGACCCAGCGGTGCTGAGGATGATCATCAGTGGGGTTATAAACTCAAGATACAACAGCTGCCTTTAAAACTGTTTTTCTGTGCTCTTTGAAACATCAACATAACTCTATTTAATTTTTACTTACCTAGGAGAACTACCTCTAAAGCAATACGACTTCTATTTAAAAATCCACAAGAATGATTCTACTACTGTGTTGAGAACTTCAGAATAAGCTAGTCTCTGGGGGAGAATGTCTTCATTTTTCTCTTCGGGACTTCAAAGGATCTTAATTAAAATTTATCTTTTCAACAAATTTTTACTGAGCCCCTACAGTTTGCCAGTCACTGTTGAGGACACCCAAGAGATGGAGAGTCTACACGGAAAGCGGGTCCGGTGGCTGACGCGGGTCTACGCGAAGTTTTTGGAGAACATCCACAAACGCAAGCGAAGCCAAGGGGAATGTGCTGACAGCAAAGAAACGAAGCGGGAGAGAGTGGACAGAATGAGGAATGATCTTAAACTTCACACGACGTGCCTTAGCCAAGTTCAATAGGGGAAATATGTGGGAAAGAAGTCTGATCAAACAAGGAATGAAAGGACGCATAAGAAAAAGATCCAGGGGTCACAGTGGCCACTCGCTCAAATAGGTTCACAGTCAAAAAATGTAACGGAATACCATAATTAAGGAAATACAAATAAAAACGAGATTCCAGCTTTGCCGGGCAGAGCGGCAAAGATTCAAAGAGGAACATATTCAGAGTTGTTATGAGTACAGAGAAACCAGCCTCATCTATGGCTGGAAGAGGTGGAAATTGGCACAACCTTTTCAGAGAGGAAATGGGCCAATTTTTTTTTTTAATTGGCAAATATTTAAACTTGGCAGAGACTTAAAAATTATGGATACCCATTGGTCCAGTTGTTCCTTTCCTTAAGCCCCAGGACTAATAAAATGAATTTTAAAAAATTAGAGGCTGAGCTGCAATCTAGTTAGTGAAAAACTGAAAGCAGTATTATTTCCTACAACAGGATATAAGTTAAATAAATTATAATGTTATTTTAAAAGGAATATAATTAAGCACAAAAAGACTGCTTACCCTTACCAAATATTTTGAGTGACCTGGGGACATGGTTGTGAAACAATGTTAACTGAGAAAAGCAAGACAGGCAGACAGAAGGACAGAGGGAAACACACAGCAGGCAGACACACCAGATGTTGGTCATTTTCTCTGGCTGGTTGGAATTAGGAGCAATGTGTATCGACTTTATCATGTTGTTGTTGTTGTTTTTCATTTAAAAAACAATCAAGTGCATTTTTCAACATTCCCGAGAATACGAAGGACTGGAGGGACTCCAGTAGCCTGTTCCTGCCCCAGTCAGGACAGGCGGCTTCGTAGGCTCTGTCTCCTTCAGCCCAGAGCCCATGGCTGCCCACTGTGGGGTACCTGACCTGTCACATCCTTATTCAAGGACACCACAGGCTCCCTCCTCCTGACCTCCCCCGGCTGCGGCCTCCCAGGCCGGTGTGCCTGCCCTGACATGCAGAAGGGACCTGCTATTCTACCTCTTCAAAAGCTTTAGACTAAAGTCCGCGGGCTCTGGGCTTCACAGCTGAAGCAGGGCAACGGAACAGCAGGGCAGAGTTCAGAGCCGGGCCAGGCCAGTGCGATCTCTTCGGAACGGACTGTCCTGCGGCAGCTGCCGTTTGCTGAGCACCTGCTAGAGGCTCACTAGCACCAGCACGGGACAACACAGCCTTTAAAGTCCCATTCTACAGGTGAGGAAACTGAGGCCACACAGGTGAGGTCCCTTCTGCGGGGTCACGTGACTGTACGGATTCAAACGCAGGTGTGTCTGTGGCCACAGAAGATAAGCAGAGAGAACAGCCGTCCTCCATCCTGGCCTCCCCAGAGGAGGGACGAGTGCCCTGTGGCAGCTGAGGCTCCCCTCGCTCTCGAGAGAAGACCCTGCCCGGCCGCGCACCGAGCACGCCACCAGCGCTGGGAGGGCCTGGACACGTCCCTGCCCCTCCGCTCAGAGACCGTCCCCCAGGGCTGCTCCGACCCCAGCTGCCCCGGCCGGAGCCTGTGTCCCCTCCGCACCGGCGTCCAGTCAGTTCCTGGGGTCAGTGGGGTTCTGTGCGGTGGGCTGTGCTCCCTCGGGGGGAGCTGGTTCCGAGGCTAAGACAGGAGCCGGATTTCCCGGAGGCCTCGGTAACAGCTGTTCCCTTACTCACTTCATTCTCTGGGTGCTTTTCCGGGAGACGTGAAAAGCATACGTATGAGTGTGTTTGTGAGGGTTTTCTTTCCAATAAAGGTGTGTTTTGCAAAAAAAAAAAAAAAAAGTGAAATCATCACTTTAAAGAAAATGTAATTAAGAAATGGTTCGGCGTTTCAGAAAATTCCCTGAGAGCCTGGCAGTCCCATATAAATGTACTTCATGGGAAAGAATATCCACAAATTCAGTGGCCCCGTCCGCTCTCCGGGCCGCTGAGTCAGGTGCCCGGGTCGAGTGCACACAGGGGCTCAGAAACCAAACCGTGCCCCCGAGCCACGCCGCAGCGCACGCCGCGAGCCATCTGAAATAATGGCCTGAACTTCCACTCTCAGCTCCTCTGGGGATACGGTACTCACAGAGCAGGACGGCGGCATCTTCCATGACCCATGCCTTCCACTGTCACACACACCCCCTGCCCCCCAACAAGGGATGAAACGGTTCTTATTCCGCGTAAGCCGATGGGTTGATGAAAACCATACATACACCCAGAGCTATTAAACTCATCAAAACCCGAGGAGATGAACTTCCTTCACAGAATCCGTAGCTTTTCAGTAACTTTCTGTGCTCACACATCATAGCCGATACGCAGCGAGCGCCTGTGGGGTGCAAGGCATGAAATGTGGGGAAGGGGCTGCCTGTTGGTCAATGATCGCTTCAGGTTGCAATTACCATCCAACCCGGCAACCTCTGTTCAATCAGAGAAAGTGACTCATCTAAACAACTGATTGGAAACAGTACTATCTGCTTCCCCATCAGGCCTCGGTGGTAACTTTCCATATCCTGTGGGATCCTCGCCTGCTGCGTGCTGGGCTGGCTCGCTCCTCCTCCTGCACCACCAGGTCGCTGGGATAAAGGAAAATCCCCACATTGCCCCCCTCCCCTTTTTTAAAGACTCAAAACCATTCAACTCTAGCAGCAGGGGCTGTTACGGGGCCCCTGGACCACCCAAGGAGTCCAGGGAGAGCAAGACTTTCACTAGATTTAGTGTCTCCTGTCCTACGCACGGCAGGGCTGTCTGCAGGTAAAAGCAGCATCTGAGAGGGGACTGTGGCTGCAGCAGCCTTCCCAAGTGGCCTGCCGCTTAACAGGAGGATCGGGGACGTCTTGGGGGTGGATTAAAAACACCAACAGAAGCACAAATAGCGCCCCAGGGCTACCGGGCCCTGCTGTCTATGGGAGAACAGGGCGCGGTTTTGTGGGGCAGCGGGGGAAGGGGTGTCAGCACTCCTCCTTACTGTCCCATGGCGCAGAACCAAAACGGATCCGTGACCTGCACGCGGGGACCTCACCCTCAATGTTCATGGGCTTTCTGACAACTCATAATCTGATCTCAAAATCCGGGAACACTTAGAGATAAACGTGAGCTCCTGAAATCCCTCTACTGCTTCCCATAAGCAGTGTGTTCCCAGTCCCAGACCAGCACGAGCAGATAAGGGCGAGGGTCGCCAAGGCGGCATCCAAACAGTTAGCCCGTCATCACGCCTCACGGGGCCTCAGCGCCACGCCGAAAAAGCCAGCCCCCCTCAGGTGTGGAACACCGCCGCACCGAGGCAGCGCCTCCGGCACTTAACGGACCCACTGGTTTATTCATGGAGAGCAGAGAACATGCAGGGCGCGTGGGCCTGGCCCCGCCTGTCGGGAAGACCGCGTCCTAGACGCGTGGACAGCCTCAGCCTGCCCTCCGCCGACGTGAGCTTTGCACTCACAGAACAAAAGCTGCGGTCCACGGCTGGTCCTACAAACACATCGGTAAAATCATCTCCTGACCCTCCCCAGGAAGGCAAACAGAAACCTATCTTAGAGGAAGTTGCCTATAAAGAGGGGCCATTTCCGTTTTAACGGATTAAAAGGCATTCACTTGACGTCATTTTAAAAGTCCGCCTGAGACGTAGACAATCCACAGATAACGCAGCGCAGTAAAACGGGACAGCAAGCGGGGTACCCCAGACCAGTGGCAGCGCTGCCCCCAAAATGTACTCTGAAAGCCACAACACGCTCTGGCTCCAAGAACGGCTTCCCATCTTCAGAAGCGTAATGCTGGGGTGTGTGGCGAATGCACCCACATTCTGAAGGGTGGTCTGTTGTTTTCATGTCCTTGAATGCACGGCCTTTTTGAAACACACACACACACACACACACACACACACACACACACACACACACCCCTAAAATCGCACTCCAGCTAGTCAAGGTGGACAAAGAATACCTGATGTAACTGCTGTGCCATAGGGACTTACTTCAGGGCGAGAACGAAATGAAGAGGGTAGCATGCTGGCTTATAAAATAAAGTAATTTCTACTCATAAAGCTGAAATGGAGCACGCGCCACCCCCAATGCCACCACGGCTTTCTGTGCGTGGCATTTCAGCAGGCTGTGATCCCTGGAGCCAGAGGAAGAAAAGTCTCTATGAGGCAAAAGTCTTTGATGCCTGAGCATTTGGCTGTGTTAGTGAACAGAGGTGGAGAAATAAAACCAGCCTGGAGAAGTGAAAACTCAACAGAGCTTCTGAAATGCAGCTCATACGGTGGGTGTTCATCGAATCCCCTAACACAAGCATTTCCAATGACAAAAATCCCAAACCAAGGCGGATATTTGAAAATGCCCTGGCTCCATTCTGGGCAAACTTTCGTTTTCAGGAGCTTTCAAATGAACTAAGACCGGTGATGAAAACACACCCGAATGCTCCTCGCCTCTATGCCACCGAACAAAAGGCACGCAGCTACCCAAAACTGTCTTTTTCCTCCTTTCTGGTGACTTGTCTCGTTTCTACAGACGTCACCCAGGCACGGTGGCCGGGGACATAATTGAACAGACTGGCACTCCACACACTCCATGCCGCTGACTTGCACTAACACGGACATGGGTTTCACTTCCAGGAATGAGGCCGCAATTTAGGTTCCCACCGATACCGAGTCACGTCCACCTTAATCTCTGTACACTAGACACCGGACACATTTGCAAGAAAAACACATCGGAACCCACAGCCCCCAGCACGGAACCCGGACAGGCCATGCCTCTCCAACCCCCACAAAGCAAACAGCGCTGGGAAGGAAGTGTACTCACAGCGCACAGAAAAGCAGGCATTTTATTAAAGACGGACACATGACGGAGCAAACCCAGTGACCACCGTGTGAGTTATGAGAACACTCCGTTCTCAGCATGAAGGATCCAAAAAGCAAGTCAACATTGGCGTGTCCGTCCCATGACCAGCAGCCGCTGGCCGGGCGCCTCTTCTCTTCCACTGGGCCTGGCGGCGGGCACCCCTGATGCCCAGGAGCCACCCCAGAGCATCCGAAAACTCCGCATCCGCAAGCCCATCCTCGCCTCGGACCCTGCCCTCCAACCGCTCCACGTCCACCGCCGCCCGGCCGAGCGGCGTCCGGACCGTCGGGGACATGGACAAAGCAGGAAAATGCAGACGCGCTCCGAAAAGCCCTCGCCCGAGTCCTCCACGGCACGCCGCCGTGAATTTAGGAACCCCATTTTTTTCTGAGTTTGAAGTTTTTAAGCCTTGCGGATGGTTGGAGTAGGAAAAAGGAAATTTACTAGGCAGCGCAAAGGAAATCTTGTTGTCCTCTATTGTGGCAGCGGGGGTGTTGCCCAATCCTCACTTATCTGCCTTGATAAAGGAAACCAGAGAAAAAGAGTAAGAAGCACAAGATTTCTGCCCAACCAAAGGTACCCTCTCCTTACCTTAATAGTGCTGGCCATAATGCAATCACGTTTATTGATCGCTAATAAAAGTTAATAATAATTATTGCTTCTCTCTGACCAGAAAGTAGTTTTGATGAGGTTGTTTAGAGCGGATGAGATTGTGCTAAGTCTGGGAAATGAAGTCAGCCAATGGCAGGAAGGGCTTTCTATTGGTCCTGGCCGCCCAACCCGAAGAAACAGGATATTTGGGAGTGGAGAGATAAGAGACCCCGAAAACAATGTTGTTTTTCTTGATGATATGCAGCCAGGAGTTTTGTGGGTTTTTTTTAATTAAAAAAAAAAAAAAGGCCTCCATTGCCTGGGACTGGGATGGTCACAGCAGGTGTGACCCCATGTGCCCGTGTGACACGCCGCGCCGAGGCAGGATGCAGATGTGGCGGGACTCCGCGTGGCTTCACACGGGCCGCGGGCACCTCGGGGACCTGCTGCCGGTGCCGGGCCTGCTCGGCCCCCGCCTCTGGAGCTGCCACTCCACTCGGACCCAGGGCCTTCACCCGAAAGGAAACGGCAGGTAGAACTTATTTCTGGGCGATGTTTCATGATGGCCCCTGGCTTGCAGGTTTTTAACAACCTTCCTTTATTCCACATCTCGTGGGAATGCCCAAAATCGTTTCTTTTTTTTCCTCCAAACACACCATTTCTATCTGCCCCGCCATAAACCCGCTGAAAACACAAAGGCTCTAGAGTTAAAGGAAGCTAGAAAAACAAAGAGAAAAATAAACCTGTCAAATCCTTGCTCTCAAATATTTAGTTAAAATCCAAATAACTTCCCGGCTGGCGTGGCTCAGTGGTTGAGCGTCGTCCTATGAATCAGAAGGTCACGGTTCGATTCCCAGTCTGGGTACATGCCTGGGTTGTGTGCTCTATCCCCTGTGTGGGGCGTGCAGGAGGCAGCCAATCAACGATTCTCTCTCATCATTGATGTCTTTCTCTCGCTCTCTCCCGCTCGCTCTCTCTCTCAAATCAGTAAAAATATATTTAAAAATAAGAAAGTAGAAAAAAATAAAATCCAAATAACTAAAATCATGATGAACACTTTTTAACACGGCAGCGAGCTGGTCCCACCCGGACGCACCTCAGACACAGACCCGAAGGCCCTCTTGCCCAGAGATGCCCCGGAGGGCCCGAGCCAGTGTTCCAGGACCCGAGCTGCAAGTTCAGGGACACACACACATCTGTTTTCCACCCGAAGGAAGTCCAGCTCGTGCAGGCCTGGACATTCCTTGGAGGACTGCGGGCCTTTAAGCACTCGTGTTCAGGAAATTACTTGTTCTCTGGAAGAATCAACATTTAGCTTTGGATCTGGCTACATGAACGTTGGCCCCGTCAAGAGGTGTGGTCTCGGCAGGGCCCACAGGACACAATGGACCGAGCCCCGAGTCACGGGCAGCGCCTGGTCTCGGGGCCACATGGCCAGCGAGTCCTAGAATGGCACCTCCGATTCCAGGCCTGTGTATGTCAGGGCTCCATCAGCTGCCCGAGCTTGTGCGGCTTCTGTTGTCCATAAATCTCCCCACTCAAGGGGAAGGCTAGACGGAGGGGGTGGGGAGGAGCGCTGAGAAGGAGGGAAGAAGGAAGGAAGGAAAGAAGGATGGAGGGAAGGAAAAAAAAGAAAGATAGGAGAGATCAAGGAGAAAGTGGAAGACATAAAGACACAAAGGAAGAAAAAAATAGAGAGAAAATAAATCCCGGTCTGTGTAAGAATCAGACCCTGACAAATTCTCAGCACCCATGGTTTGAAGAGACGTGGGCTTCCGCTCTTTTCATCTCTGAACAATGAATGAGATGGTGGCGGGCTGATTAAAATTTTGTTTCCCCTGAAATTTCAAAGCACTGGGTTGTTTGATCTGGGGAGCTCCCACGGGCTGGGTCAGGAGCACTGAGCAAAACACCCTGCCCTCCCCCACACACACACCCCCACCCCTACAAGGCTCCTTGTTTGCTCTAAGAAGCATCAATTTCAAGTGTCGCCTGTGGTACCCAAACAAGCAGGGCTCTGGTATGGCTTTCTCAGAAAGCAGCCTTAAGGAGGATGACTCCTTTAGGGGGACCCCTCGCCAACGCTGTTGCCGTGGAAGAACTTCCACGTGGTCCTGTCACCCTGACCTGGTTAACTTCCAAGCCCTTGGCTTCGGCAGCAGGAAGCTCCAGCATTCCTACAGGGAACTCCTGCTTCGTTGAACACTGACATGTTTTAAACTCTCTAACTGAACGCCATTTCAAACGTACAGAAAAGTTACAGAGTAACGCAAAGAACTCTGAATATCCTTCACCCAGTTCCGCCAACTGTTGGGATCATGTACATCGCTGGCTCTGTGTTTTCTCTCTTATTGAGGTGAAATGCATGAACATATGTATTCGTGTAAAATGCACAGACGTGTGTATTTTTATTCTTTAATAAGAATAAAGAAAAGATATAAAACCAGATACTATTATTTGATCGATTTCCCGAATTTATAGCCATACATTTCATGATGTCTGATTTTTAAAACGTTTATCAACTTAAAAAGTGATCTAATAAAAAGCTAATTTTGAGATAATGAATTGTAGGAAAACAAATCTTCATTTCGAACGGTGCAATGTTTGACTGATTCTCATCATCTTCAAAGAGAATAATTGCTGAGTCCTAGAATGGCACCAGAGCATCCCAGCCCGGTGTTCTCCACCTATTTAATGCAAAGTTCTGAAATCAATGAATATATACACTGACTGGCCAGATTATGATGATCTCTGAACGCATAATAATCTGGCCACTCAGTGTGTGTGTGTGTGTGTGTATGTATATACATATATATGAGGCCCAGTGCATGAATTCATGCATGGGTGGGGTCCGGCCAGCCTGGCCAGGGGGAGGGGACATGGGCGGTTGGCCGGCCTGCCTGCTGGTCGAACTCCTGGTCGAGGGGACAATTTGCATATTAGCCTTTTATTATATAGGACATACACTGAGTGGCCAGATTATTATGCTTTCAGAGATCGTCATCATCTGGCCACTGGGTGTATATAAAGGTGCTACTTTTTTTTTTTTTTTTAAATATATTTTATTGATTTTTCACAGAGAGGAAGGGAGAGGGATAGAGAGCTAGAAACATCGATGAGAGAGAGACATCGACCAGCTGCCTCCTGCACACCCCCCACCGGGGGATGTGCCCGCAACCAATGTACATGCCCTTGACCGGAATCGAACCTGGGACCTTCCAGTCCGCAGACCGACACTCTATCCACTGAGGCAAACCGGTTTCGGCAAAGGTGCTACTTTTAATCCCACTTCATTTCTGAGGAGGGAGCTGAGGGCAATACCAGCTAAGGTGGCAGCTAATGGAAGCCTGATACTCCCACCATGGGAGTTACGTTACAACCAGCTCTGCTATCCCCCTACCTGGTACCAAGGGAAACAATGTGTCTGCAAAGACTGTGCTCTGCCTCTTCTTTATTGATTCCAGAGAGGAAGGGAGTGGGAGAGAGAGAGAAACATCAATGATGAGAGAGAATCATGGATCAGCTGCCTCCTGCACACCCCACCCTGGGGATCGAGCCCACAACTTAAGCATGTGCCCTGACCAGGAATCGAACCATGACCTCCTGGTTCATGGATCGATGCTCAACCACTGAGTCACGCCAGCCAGGCTGGTTCATCTATATTTTCAGAACATTTACAGTAAACATACATTCCAGTCTAATGTCAATGTATGTAAGTAACGTAATTTTCTCTGTTTTTTGTAAATATCTGTATCGTATGAGCACAGGATCCCGCAGTTGTCAGCCTCTATGTAGCGTGCAACCTAATGCACAGTCCTTCCCTGTCCACAACAGGAACAGAGCAGCTCTTCTGCATGAACTGTAATCAGACACCCAGGAGACACCTGTGTTTCCTGACGGTCCTCTCTCCACATCAGCCCACCCCGTCAGTCCTGACGAAGGAAGGGCCGCTCCACGCCAGGTGCTCCGCCGACACTAGGAAGCAGGGTGACAGGGCTTTGTCCAGTCACTGGGTGCGGGGAGGTCAGGTTAGAGGCCAGGAAGTCTGTGAATCAACTTACATTCCACACATATCAAACCCGCAGAGGCTGAACCGGCCCCTGAAACCCAGACTTTTTAAGGCAAAACAATGGGACCCAAGTACTGTACATTGTTCCTACAGTGACACACGGATCTCAGATCGTGGAATGTTTGGATTATTTATGAGGTTCCTGCGAGGAGGATGTCCAAGGCCTCGTGCCAAGACCTCCTGAGACTGCAGATAAGGATCGGGCATCTGGACCGGCCGCACCATGGAAATCTCTGTCCTCTGTGGGGCTTCTCCGCCCGTGGCCACGGGACCTGCGGAGAGCAGGCAGCGGAGGCACGCCGAGTCCCACAGTGCCCACTGCACACTCCTCAAGAGCCGAGTCCCTGGTGTGTGTTTTTGTTCTTTTTTTTAATATATTTTTATTGACTGCAGAGAGGAAGGGAGAGGGGGAGAGAGAGAGAGACAGCAACATCAATGCTGAGAGAGAATCATGGATGGGCTGCCTCCTGCAGGCCCCACACTGGGGATCAAGCCTGCAACCCGGGCAAGTGCCCTTGATGGGAATCGAACCCGGGACCCCTCCGTCCACAGGCCGATGCTCTATCCACTGAGCCACACCAGCTAGGGCAAGCTGTTTCTCTGTTCAAAGCAGACTTGGTGAGCACAGCTTCAGGCCATTGGGTAAGACTGTGTGTGTGTGTGTGTGTGTGTGTGTGTGTGTGTGTGTGTGTGTGCATTGGGTAAGACTGTGTGTGTGTGTGTGTGTGTGTGTGTGTGTGTGTGTGTGTGTGGCATATCCTCCCAGCCCCCCGTGAAGCAATCATCCAATGACCATGTGAACAGCTACTGTTTCACCACTGTCTCTGGCGGTGACTATCCCTCAGTGGCTCCGCTGCTGGGAGCTCGTGGAAACCGAGGAAATTATCACACCCCGCGTCCCAGCTTCTCAACACCCGGCGCAATTTCCTTCGCTGCGCGGCGCGTGTCCGCTCAGCTCGGAGGCCCGTGGAGCAAGGCCTCCGTGAGCGGTTTCCTGGGCGCCGCTCTGTGCCCCGTGCTGCCAGCGCGCCTCATCCCCGACCCCACCGGCCTCCAAAGCGCGGGAGGGCTGGCCCCGGACCCGGGTTCCGCAGGTGGCGATGGGTCGCTGCCGGTTTTAAAGACTACCCTGAGGGCAGAGTACTGATTCCGACGCAGTAAATCAGATTAAAGAAACTCTCAGATCTTCCTGTTTCAATGGTCACGTTGCCACGTACAGAAGTGGGCAACTGTACGTTTACAGCTGTGAGGTCACGAAACACAACGAGTTCGTGCCTGCGTTATTACTTATTAATTATTGTATTATTTTCCACACGGACCACGGTGAACCTACTTCTTGGCCACCCCACGTAATCTGGGAACCACTAACTGCATGTGAAGGTCCGTGTCCACAGAGCTGGGCACACAGAGAGAGGGGAGACTCGCCTGATGGCCACAGGTAGCCACAAGCCTTGCTCCAGCACCCCCGACCCATGATTTGGGGGTGCGCCCTGCCTAGGGTCCTGCTCCTCTGCCCCCTGCTCAGATCTGGACCCCCATGTCCAGTCCCCCTCCTCAGACACCATCCCAGCCGCCCTGAGAAGTCGCCTGGGGCCGCCGAACTGAACTTACGTCTGGACCGCTGGCCAGACTTTCCATGTGCTTTTTACTCATATTGATCTCGTGGGTAAGCTATTGCACATCGACACTTATTTGTCTTGATCTGTAATTACTTTATAAATTCATTTTAATAATAGACACACTCCTTCCTCAGGAAAAATCAATTGCACGACAGCGTCAGCAAGTGGCAGGGCCCGCCCAGAAGCCGGGACTGAAGACGCTCCCTGCACCAGAGAGGCTGCTGTCCTTCTGTCTGTCTGCGATGGCCGTGGCCTCTCCCTCCGCAGCCCCCCGCCCCCGCGGCCTCTCCCTCTGCAGCCTCTCCCTCCGCAGCCCCCCCTCCGCGGCCTCTCCCTCTGCAGCCTCCCCCTCCGCAGCCTGCTCTGCGTATGTGTTTGCTCACGGGTAGTCTCACAAAGCAACCAGAAACGGGCGATGCTTCTCTTCAATGCACTGACATTCAGGAGGGCCATCTGGCCCGCACCCACTAAACCATCCAGCGACAGTGCGGGGTCAGTCCCACCATAGAGCTGCTGAAATGGCCCCCATGCACTGTCCCCTCTGCACTGTCCCCCGCTCTGCAATGCCCCCCCTCGGCACTGTCCCCCCGTCTGCACTGTCCCCTGTGCACTGTCCCCCTCTCTGCACTGTCCCCTCTCTGCACTGTCCCCCTCTCTGCACTGTCCCCCCCTCTGCACTGTCCCCTCTGCACTGTCCCCTCTGCACTGTCCCCTCTGCACTGTCCCCCCCTCTGCACTGTCCCCTGTGCACTGTCCCCCTCTCTGCACTGTCCCCCCCTCTGCACTGTCCCCCTCTCTGCACTGTCCCCCCCTCTGCACTGTCCCCTCTCTGCACTGTCCCCTCTGCACTGTCCCCTCTGCACTGTCCCCCCTGCACTGTCCCCCCTGCACTGTCCCCTCTGCACTGTCCCCTCTGCACTTTCCCCTCTGCACTGTCCCCTCTGCACTGTCGCCCCCTCGGCACTGTCCCCTCTGCACTGTCCCCCCCTCGGCACTGTCCCCTCTGCACTGTCGCCCCCTCGGCACTGTCCCCTCTGCACTGTCCCCCCCTCTGCACTGTCCCCTCGGCACTGTCCCCCCTCTGCACTGTCCCCTCTGCACCGTCCCCTCTGCACTGTCCCCCCCTCTGCACCGTCCCCCCCTCTGCACTGTCCCCCCTCTGCATTGTCCCCGCTGCACTGACCCCTCTGCACTGTCCCCCCCTCTGCACTGTCCCCCCTGCACTGTCCCCTCTGCACTGTCCCCTCTGCACTGTCCCACTGCACCCCCCTCTGCACTGTCCCCCCCTCTGTACTGTCGCCCCCTCTGCACTGTCCCCTCTGCACTGTCCCCTCTGCACTGTCCCCTCTCTGCACTGTCCCCCCTCTGCACTGTCCCTTCTGCACTGTCCCCCCTGCACTGTCCCCTCTGCACTGTCCCCTCTGCACTGTCCCCCCCTCTGCACTGTCCCCTCTGCACTGTCCCCTCTGCACTGTCCTCTCTGCACTGTCCCCCCTCTGCACTGTCCCCTCTGCACTGTTCTCTCTATATTGTACCTCCCCTTCTGCATAGGGAGGTAGAGGAGTTTCTTAGATGAACTGCAGCTCCAATCCAGGAGCCCAGCTCCTTCCCAGGTCACCGTTCATCTGTGCGTTTAATTCTGTGTGAATGCGCTGAGTGGAATCCAAGCTCTGATGTAGAATCAAAGCTATGATGCGGACTAATTCACCTTTCACCTAATCCCAGTACAAGTCCCAGCATTCCCGGCAGGACACGGGGATGTTCCCTCTTAACATACTGTCACCGCGAGGCCAGGAGACAAGCGCTGTTTGCCGAGTGCCTATGACTGCATCCTTTACTCACAGCCACGAAGCGCATCCTGCTGCAGGGTTTTAGGAAACAACCACCTCCTGGCCAAGCCTTGCCCTACTGGGGCATCTGCCAGCGGGAAACAGCAGGCGGGCGGAATTGCCCGGGAGCGGCTTGCATTGCTGTCACTAGAGGGCGCTACGTGTCCCTCCAAAGGCCCCGAGAGTGGACTGTGGGGACGCCTCATTCTTGACTTTACATTCTGGAACGGATATTATCAGTCTCCGTTTTATCCATTAAAATTAAAGCCCCAATTTCATAAAGTAGAAGTTGTTTCCCAAAAATGCCAACTGGTCCTCATTATGGAGCGTAAGGAAGTATGCGTGTATAAGGAGCAACAATGGGTGATGCAGGTCTCACATAAGACTAAAGGCATCGCTGTTCTGGCTGAGATCTGACCATGAAGCTTGTCTCCTTGTTCTACCCCGCTGTGAATAACTTCAAGACCTGGCAAAGATTCCGCTTCCCGGGAATTCTCAATGGCTTGGTACATCCCCCGTACGCGCCCCATCGAATTGACAGGTACATTTTGAGCATCTGTTCTCTCTGTAGACAATGCCGGTCTCAGCGCTAGCCCCTGGCCTCAGCGCAGGTATTGTAGGTCGTTTCCAGAAACGAGAGCTGGAAGCACATGGGTTACACTGCACACGGTGTGTGAAAGGGGCTTTGTAGTACTTCCTCTTATTTAAAAAAATGGCGTACCTCTGGCCAGGTAGCTCAGTTGGTTGGATCATTGCCTCATACACCCAAAGGTTATGAGTTCGAACCAGTCAGGACACGGACAGGAGGTAACCGATCAATGTTTCTCTCTTGTGTTGCTGTTTCTCTCCCTTTCTTCTTCTCTCTAAAATCAATTATATCTATATAACATATACTGAGTGGCCAGATTACTATGATCTTTGAACGCATAATAATCTGGCCACTCAGTGTATATCCTATATAATAAAAGGCAAATATGCAAATTGTCCCCTCAACCAGGAGTTCGACCAGCAGGTAGGCCGGCCAACCGCCCATGTCCCCTCCCCTTGGCCAGGCTGGCCAGACCCCACCCATGCGCGCATTCATGCACGGGGCCTCTAAAATATACATACATACACACACACACACACACACACACACACACACATTACTAATAATCTGGCCACTCAGTGTGTGTGTGTGTATATATATACATATAATACAGGGTGGGATAAAATTAGGTTTACAGTTGTGAGTACACAAAACACAGTTTACTCTATTTTCCATATGAACAACTATAGACCTACTTTTGCCACACCCTGTATATATAATACATAAACATATATCTCTTCAGGTAAGGATAAGGAAAGGTGGAGCATGGGTTATGCCTAAGGTGCATCACTAATAATAAGGGCATACAACATTAAAATATATATGTGTGTGAAATTAAATAAGCTTTCAAACGAAACATGAGAGCTTTCTTGAAAATAATTCTACAATTACACTTACTTTCATCAACAGGTTAAACACGTCATGCAGAAGGCAGTGCCCTGGAAATGTCTGCAAAGCCTAAGAGGTAACTGATTTGGCACCTTGTCTCTCTCCGTCCTCACTTGTACTTAAAACACTGCGTGTTTCCTCCGCTTGCACTCTGGTCCCTGTGCCGAGGCCGCGTGGGGTCTGTGGGTGAGCACCGTGGGTCCGTGTCCCTGGCTGTGTGGGCAGCTGTGGGCACCGGCTGTGCGGTCGGTGCCGTGTTTCCCTCCGGCCCTGCCCTCGGAGCGGAGGTTCACGTTCAGTTGCTCCCAGGAGGACAAGCACGGCCCCGTTCCAGCTGCTGGTCTGCGATGCTTAAAGGGAAACGAGCTGTACGTGGCACGTCAATGGCACAGAGGAGACAGGATGGGACGGGGCGCTGTGGATTCTGCCCGGCTCCCTGGGCCGCAGCTCCCCATCAGAGACTGGCAGAAGAGCAAGGCGACGCCAGGCTCAGCACGGCAGCCCCGCCGTGACCAGCTGGCTTAGGTGGCAACGGAGGGGGAGTGCACGGCTGACTCCTCATCGGCAAGTGGAGGACACGAACGTCCCGGGGGCGGGAGGCTGGGGACCACCTCAGAGGATGTGCCCAGGGCAGCACCCTGGTCCGAGGCCTGGGCTCGGATGGCGAGGTCTCAGCCTGACTTCCACTCACCTGCTCAGTGACCCAAAGTCTTGTACTGCCATGCCATAGTCCCGTGGTCGGCAAACTGCGGCTCGCGAGCCACACGCGGCTCTTTGGCCCCTTGAGTGTGGCTCTTCCACAAAATACCACGGCCTGGGCGAGTCTATTTTGAAGAAGTAGCATTAGAAGAAGTTTAAGTTTAAAAAATTTGGCTCTCAAAAGCAATTTCAATCGTTGTACTGTTGATATTTGGCTCTGTTGACTAATGAGTTTGCCAACCACAGAGCCAAATATCAACAGTACAACGATTGAAATTTCTTTTGAGAGCCGAAAACCGACTTCTGCGCATGGGCCACGAAGTTTCAATCGCACTGTACGTGCACGCCCGCACGTGGTATTTTGTGGAAGAGCCAGACTCAAGGGGCCAAAGAGCCGCATGTGGCTCACGAGCCGCAGTTTGCCGACCACTGCCATAGTCCATGTGTAAAAGGTGAGGAACTCTGCAGGTTCACGTCAGGCCGAGCACAGCAAACCCCCACAGCCCCCAGGGCTGTCATGGGGCGTGCACTCTGCAAACATTTGCTGAATGAGTCACGCAAGCAAGCAGGCATGTCCCTGAGGCAGGGCCCCTGGAGCACTGGGGAAGCAGTGGCCAGCCCAGGACATGCCCTCAAGGGCCCAAAGTCTGACTTGAACCTGAGATGCCACCGAGATGGGGGAGGTACATCTGACAATGAGAGGCCTTGGGGCAGTCCCAAGCCCTCTGTGGCTCACCTGAGGCGGTGTGGCCAGGGCCCACGGTACCCCAAACACACCTCGTTCCTCACTCCTGAACAGAATGTGCCCAGCACCTGTGCCAGTCACCTGGCTTCCGACGGTTTGCCGACCAATTCCTGAGAAGAGTTTCACTCAAACTTAAGATGAAACCTGATACTTAAGTTGTGAGCCACCCATGCCTCCCCCATCGCACACACATAATAAACGATGATGATGGTGATGAAGAAGATGAAGATAAATGAATGGATAGATAGACAGATAGATAGAGATGGATGGATGGATGGATGGATGGATGGATGGATGGATAAATGCAGAGAAAGAGACAGAGACGCTGGCCATCTGCCTCACCACCATGCCCCTTCCCCCAACAGAATGCCAACTTCTCTCCCAGTGCCCAGGCCACAAGCACTGAGTAACTTTAGAGGTGACTTGCTTCAGCAATTGTCCCAGATCGAGGCACTGGGGAGTGAAGAAGGCAAATGGTCTCTAAGAGACTTGCCGATTCTAGATGTTATGGACTTTCCCACTCCACAACTGACCTAACAGGACCTGGCAGTGAGCGGATATTCAATTAAAAAAAGACTGAATGAATGAGCAAGTGAGTGAATGAATGAATGAGTAGATGACCTCTTTTTGCCTGCAGCATGATGCATTCATAGCAGACTCACTGGAATTTCAAAATAAAACCACTCCCATCTGTGTATTACTTAGCCCTTACAATTTTCCAAAGCAAACCGACTAAAATGATTTCCAGCTAAACTATTTCAGCAGCGGGGTTGCTTTCCCGTGCCCTGGCTGGAAACAATGAGGCTGGCAGATTCACTGCATGTCTAGACACGGGCCCTAGCACCCAGGGCCCAATAAGATTTCCCATCACACACTCCCTTCTTACAAGGTGACGCTGACAGGGTTTCCATCAAAAACGGGGGCCCGTGTTCCCACTCCTTGAAGCCAGTGGGCCTGTGACCACAGCACAAGCTCAGCGCTGTGACTTCCAAGGCTACCTGTGCAGGTGAGACAGCATCCACCTGGCATTCCTGGCAACACACTCTCCCACCTCCCCCACCACGCTGGAAGGAAGCCCAAGCCACACGGGAGGCCATCTGCAGGTACTCCAGTCGTCTGTCCAGCCAACAGCCAGCACCTCCCCCAGAGATGGAAGTGAAGGAACCGTCTAGATCCGTGGTCAGCAAACTGCGGCTCGCGAGCCACATACGGCTCTTTGGCCCCTTGAGTGTGGCTCTTCCACAAAATACCACGGCCTGGGCGAGTCTATTTTGAAGAAGTGGCGTTAGAAGAAGTTGAAGTTTAAAAAATTCGGCTCTCAAAAGAAATTTCAGTCGTTGTACTGTTGATATTTGGCTCTGTTGACTAAGGAGTTTGCCGACCACTGTTCTAGATGACTCCAGCCCCAACTACCACTTGACTGCAACCGTCTATGAGGCCTTGAGCAAAAAAAAAAAAAAAAATGCCTACGGCAGCCCCGTCACCCGGGAACCACGAGGAACTGGGAATAACATCATCATTGTGACGTTCAGCCAGTCAGTCTGGAGTGCCTCGCCATGCAGGAAAGGTGACTGGAACGCCACCAGAAGGTTCCTTATTCAACGAGCGATCCCGCAGCCGCCAGGGGGGAGCAGCCTTCCTGTGAGAGGGACGACCCGTCCATTGGGCAGATCTTTGCCGGCGTCCGCTGCAGCCACAGCTCTGTGGCAGGAGACGCAGGAGAAAAGGAAGCAGCCCTCAGCCAAACACACGCAAACACACACGCCAGCTGGAGAGAAACCAAGGCCACGGCATTCTGACTCGAGAGAGAGGGCAAAGCCAGGCCATCCCAACTCCTCCCGCTCCTCTTCCACCCCCCTCCTCTCTCCACTCGTTAAGTGTCCATGTGCCTTGGGGTCACTTGGCCCATCCCGGTGGGACACCCCACCCTGACTTTCCTCCTCAGTCTACACCCAAGGCCGGCAGCCCCCCCAGGCATCGATGGCTGGTGCCCCATTTTCTAGAAACATCTCTACCCATCGAGCCCAGATTACTTTCCCAAGGAGACGTGGGAACACGCTGACTTCCCCCTCTGAGGCTTCCCCAGCGACGGGGGTGGATGAGAAGCCGGGGAGAAAGAAAGCCCTAGTGTTCAGAAGGCGCTGTCATTATTTTCCCTGAAACACTAGCTCCTTGCAATGAGGGCCCCGTCCCCGTGTGGTCTTCGGGGCGGGGGGCAGGGGGGGTCCCCATCGGTCAATGCCGACTATAATGAGAGCCGTCTGGAAGACTGCAAAGGTGGCCCGGCCAGCCACCAGCCACCGGACGAGAACTTTCCAAGAATCACAGCCCTGTGCACTCCTCCCCCCAAAGGAACATGAGCTGAACAGCCGTCCTGTCCTGCGGGGAAGTCGCCCCAAACATCTGGAGGCTTCTCGGAAGCAGGTAAGTTATCTGGCTTTGAGACCCGCAGGATGAATTCCTGGAGAAGGCGACACTCTGACCCCAGAGGCGGAGCGCCCACACTCACACCCCCCCCACCCACCCCCACGGGGCTGGGACCGGCGATATTTGACTCCCTATGACTTAAAGCTGTTCCCAGTTTTTCATCGGGCATGGAAACCATTAATGTGTCTCGCACGCCACTCTCCGTTTTATGGAATTCTTGCACCAGGGAGCCCTTGTTATTTTATGATTTTCTTTAACAGCCAGAAAACTGGGAAGTTCACAAAGAAATTTTTCAACTGCCTTCAGTGACCCTTCACCTAACAGGTTTGGCCTAATCTGTAAATTGGAGTTAAAAGTATTCCGGGGCCTTCGGAGCGGGGAGCTCTTTGTCTCGGGGAGCGGGGAGCCCGCTAACAATGGGGCTACACAGGCCCGCGCCTCTTTGTTCGTTTCCGCAAACCAGAAACAGATGGGGAACACAGCGGCGGCTACCTGGTGCTGACCCGGGGAAGCCGCGGCTAATCCAGATCATTCTTAATAACTCCAGACGGCCACCCTTTCACGCTCTCGTTTCTTTCTCACTTACCAATGCCGAAGAGAACTGACAGGACACATTAAAACCCATTTCCCTCTGAACACACACAGATTTTCCCCGATAAGACCGGGAATGGGAGCTTTCTCCCCCACGCTGCGCGGCTGTCCTCTGGGCTGTAGTTTAAGGGATCGGGACCGCTGCCTTGAACAAAATGAAACCTGGCAGCAGGGAAGTTTCGCTGGAAATGAGATCCGCCTGTTGTTACCTTTCCCCAAGGTGTTTGTCCATGTGAGAAAACCTAGAAAACCAAAGGATTTCCCTGACGCGGAAACCATTTGAATTTCCATCCTCCTGAGCTTAAAGCAATTAGTGTAGGAGAACAATTACATGAAGGAGAACAATCCACGGGTACAGGAAGGAGGCAGAGCCTCCCAGATGCAGAAACCCACCATTCCGCACTAAGTCTGAACATTCCACCCATACTGTGCCTACCTGCTGGGTCCGAGAGGGGCTATTTTAACGTGAAATCCAAGATAAAATTGTTGCAGACACTGAATACTGCTTTTTACCTTAAAGGGGGCACAACGGTGGTGGAGTAACTTTATTTCTTTTTTGATATATATTTTTATTGATTTCATAGAGGAAGGAGAGGGGGAGAGATAGATAGAAACATCAATGATGAGAGAGAATCATTGATCGGCTGCCTACTGCAGGCCCCACATTGAGGATCAAACCCACAACCTGGGCATGTGCCCTGGCCAGGAATCGAACCGTGACCTCCTGGTTCAGAGGTCAACGCTCAACCACTGAGCCATGCTGGCCTGGCCAAGGTGGAGTGACTTTAGACCCAAGGCTAGACACTGATTGGCTGATTCCTAGCACTGATAACTATGGCAATGACGCTCTCCTGCTATAGCACGTCCTAGTCCAGTGGTCGGCAAACTGCGGCTCGAGAGCCACACGCGGCAATTTGGCCCCTTGAGTGTGGCTCTTCCACAAAATACCGGCCTGGGCGAGTCTATATTGAAGAAGTGGCATTAGAAGAAGTTTAAGTTTAAAAAATTTGGCTCTCAAAAGAAATTTCCATCATTGTACTGTACCACTGTCCTAGTCCTACACTGAAATCAGACTGATGCAAAGGGAAGGGAGGATCAGAACAGGCATGCTACCACACTTCACCAAGGCACGGCTGTGGATGGTAAGATGTAAAGCTCACCAGGATGCAGGTATCACTAGGGAAGAAAGAAAGAAATCTGCCGAACAAAATGAGCCATACGACAGTCTTACTCAGCAATTATAAGACGCATCAATTTTTGGAAAAGGAATGCATGCCTTAGAAGAGCTGCACCGGGATGTACCTACAAACAAATCCTGGAAACGCGGAGAGGTTACTTGGAGTGGACCGCAGGGGCCTCGGCCTCGGCGCGATGGACACGCGGGGCTGGGTAAGTCTTTGCTGTGGGGGTCTGTCACTGTGGTTGTTGGCTGGCACCCTGGCTTCTAGATGCCAAGAGCACCCCCCTCCCAAGGGCATGACAACCCAAACTGTTGTCAGATATTGCCCATTGGCCCCGAGGATAGAAGCAAAAGCACCCCAGCTGAAAAACACCGTAGCAGAGCAATCCCATTGGATCAGCTTCGGAGTATGGTTCAGTCTCCATGTCAATGACAGACTGTCCGCCAAGGGAGACTGTCCCGCGGGGTGAGACATCATGACCTAAACACATCACATAAGCAAACGGGTAGTGCACGTGCAAGAGTGGGTGCTGGCAATGGAATACTATGCTGCCATAAAAAAGAAGGAAGTCTTACCATTTGCAGCAACCTGGATGGAACTGGAGAGCATCATGCTAAGTGAAATAAGCCAGTCAATGAAAGAAAAATACCACATGATCTCACTCATTTGTGGATAATAAAGAACATTGTAAACTGATGAACAAAAAGATAGATACAGAGGCAGTAAAGCATCAAATAGACTGTCAAATTACAGCAGGAAGGTTAGGGAGAGGTGGGGGAGATAAGAGATCAACCGATGGACTTGTATGCATGCATATAAGCATAACCAATGGACGCAAAACTCTGGGGGGTGAGGGCATGTATGGGAGTGAGGTTGGGGGGGGCAGTGGTAAGATATGTACACATATAATACCTTAATAAAAAAAAATGGAAAGAAAAAAAAAAGAGTGGGTGCTGGCCTTCCCCGCCAACAGGACGTAAAAGAGCGTGGGGAAGGGTTTAACATCACTCATCACCTGCAAAATGCAAATCAAAACCACAATGAGACAGCCCCGCACACCTGTTCGAATGGCTAGTTTCAGGACAAAGAAATAGCAAGTGCTGGTGAGGGTGTGGAGGAAAGGGAAACCGCGGGCGCTGCTGGCGGGAACGTAAGCCAGAGCAGCTTCTGTGGAAACAGTATGGGGCTCCTCAAAGAATTAAAAGTAGAACCTCTGACCCAGCTACTCCACTCCGGGTACGTACTCCCAGGGAATAACCTGGCTGTCTTGAAAAGACATCGGCACTCCCGTGTTCATGCGGCATCACTCACAACAGCCAAGGCCGGGAACGACCCCGTGCCCGCCCAGAGGTGGACAGGCACGGGCAACGTGGTGTCCACATGCCGTGGGATGCTGTTCAGCCATAAAGAGAAGGAAATCTGCCGTTTGCCACATGGGTGTACCTTGAGGGCGTTATGCTAAGAGAAACCACTCGACCGAGGAAGATAACACTGTATGAGATGATTTCTCCCTTGTAGGTAGAATCTAAAAAACAACAGCAAATTCACAGACACCGAGAACATATGGGTGGTTGCCAGAGGCAGGAGGCGAGGGGTGGACAGAGGGATGAAGGTGACTGAAAGGTACAAGTTGCCGTGATGAGGCAGGTAAGTCTGGGACGGAATGGACAGTGTGGTGGCTGTACGCGACAATACCATACTGCATATTTGAAAGTTGCTAAGAAAATTGTAAAAGTTCTCATCACGATAAATGAAATGTGGAACTAGTCCTAGCCGGTTTGGCTCAGTGGATAGGGCGTCAGCCTGGGGGCCAAAGGGTTCGGGTTCAATTCCGGTCAAGGGCATGTACCTTGGTTGCAGGCTCCTTGGTTGCAGGCTCTGCCCCGGCCCGGGCCCTGGTCGGGGCGCATGCAGGAGGCAATCAATCAATGTGTACATCGATACTTCTCTCTGTCTTTCCCTCTCCCTTCCACTCTCTCTAAAAGATCAATGGAAAATATCCTTGGGTGAGGATTAACAAAACAAAAAAATAATAACAAAATAAAATAAAATAAAATGTGGAACTATGTGTGGTGATGGATCTTAACTAAATCTATTGTGGTAATCATGCAATAACATATACATATGCCAAATCACTAGGTTGTACACCTAAAACAACGTTATATGTCAATTATATCTCAATAAAAAAAAATAAAGAAGTTGGGTGAGAGCGAGTTACTATCACAGGATTTCACAATTTACAAACTATCCAATAAATATGAAAAGAAATTAAAGACAATCAAAGTAAGGAAGCCAACAACAATGTATTTCAGGCCTATCCATCCCTGTGACAAAAATGAAAAAGTTTAATTTTTGCAGCCTTGGCAAGAATGTGGAGAAGAGAGTGCTCCCATTCATGTGTATTAGGAACACAGATTAATACCTTATCAGAAGGTAATTTATCCTTTGACTCAGCAATCGTTATTCTAAAAATAATCTCTAATTATTAAGACATGGATTTAAAAAAAATCTAAATCCTTCTTAAAAGAAAATGCCACAAAAGTGAAAAAGAAAAAATCCAGGCCCAGAATGACTTACCAGCAAATCCTAACACATTTATAGAAAAATTATGCCAGCCTTACACAAATGTGTCTGGGTAATATGAAAAGGGGGAAGCTTGGTATCACACTGATACAGTACATGACGAGAAAGGAAAACCATAGGCGATCTCACACATAAATGCAGTTGCAAAACAACCTGAACAAAACCCCAGAAAACCAAAGCCAACAGCATCTAAACCAGAATAATGTATACCACCATCAAGCTGGGTTTATCCTAAGAATGCAAGGTTATTTCAAGCAACGTCAATGATCAAAATTACACTGTAAGAAAGAAAAATCAGAGGATAACCTCACATAACTGAGGAAAAAGCATTTGATAAAATTCAATAACAATTCACAATAAAAGTCCTTAGTAATTTAGAAATGAAAGAGAACTCTATCAGGCTCATAAAGGGCATCTATCAAACCCCCAATAACCACACGTTTTAATGGTGGAATACTAAAACACAGCCCTTTGAGGCTGGGAGAAACAGGCTCACTCTTCCCACATCTGTCACAATTTGTCCTGGAGTCCTAGTCAGTACGTAAGGCAGGAAAACAAAATAGAATGCCAAGGATTGGGGCGGCAGGGGGCGGACGGATATAGACAAACCTTTATTAGCAGGTAATACCATTTTTTTAGATAGAAAATCTGAGAAAAATTAGAAATGAATCATTAGAATTAATGATTTTAAAAAGTTTGCTACCTGTCGGTCAATATAAAAAACTCAATTTTACTTCTATATATTGGCATCTATAGAAAATGAAGTTTTAAAATGATACTATTTTCATTAGCATCAAAAATATATTAAAATGTGAGAATAAATATATTTCAAGAGGTACAGGACCTTTGCACACCAAGTGACAAAATGTTATGGAAAGATAACGATAAATAAATGAACAGCTAAACCATATTCATGGGTTGAGAGACTTAATACTGTAGAGAATGTCAATTCTCTTCAAAGTGATCAACAGATTAGACGTAGATCCCATCAAAATCACAGCAAGATTTTTGTGCCACTTGGCAAATGGATCCTAAAATGCACGCAGAAATGTGCAGGGTCAAAAATACACAGGATCGGATGCTCTTCGAGAGTGAGGTAGGATAACCTGTTCCACCAAACATTATCCAAAAGCGCAGGGAGGAGGCCAGAGTGGGTTCGTGCGCACACACAAACACACAAAACCACGGGAAAGGAAAGACCCCCCAGCAGCAGATTCACACGAATACGTGCACTCGTGATTTCTGGCCATGGGGCACACAGAGCAGTGGAAGGAAGAAAGGAAATCTTAGGAAAATGATGCTGAGGAAAGGGGACATCCAGTGGGAAAAAAAGGAACTTGACAACTACCTCAATCCATCATCAAAATCAGGTCCAGGAAATTATAGACAGAAATGTGAGACGCAAAACAATGATGTTTCTGGGGCATAATACAGAAGAATATATTCACGAGTTTGTGAATAAAACACAAACGATATAGGGAAAAATATAAGTGGGACGACATTATAATTTACCAAAAAATGTAAGAATTTCTTTTCACCAAAAGACACTATTAAGAGAATAAAAATACAAGTCATTGAGTGGAAGGTGATATTTTTAACACATCTAACCTACTATTCATATCCAGGATACGTAAAGGACCCTTATAAATCAACTAGAGGCCCAGTGCACAAAATTCACACACTGGTAGGGTCTGTAGCAGCTGCCGGCTGCTGGCTGGGTACTCCCTCCGTTCCCCCGGCCAGCCCTGCCCCCCTGGTCGAAACTCCCAGATGACCTCCTGGTTGAGGGGACAATTTGCATACTACACTTTTATTATATAGGATAAGGAGACATACAAACCATTGGGAGAACAGCAATGAAAAAGGGGTAATTTGGCCTCGTAGAATGTATCAAGTCCACTTTTTCCAGGTGGGAGGAAGTGAAGAGCAGGAATATGAAGCATCACAAATACTTCTCATGACCCTCACTACTCCTCAATGAGGGTCGCCTGCTTGGTGAGGGCCCAGGAACTAGAGGGAGTGACCCTCAGTGACAAGCGGCCCGCACCAGAAGTGGCCATCGTGGAGGAGGTGGCGTTCAATCAAAACCTTCAAGACAAATAGAAACCATTTACAGATGCAGATGAGGGACCAGTGAGTCCAATCTCCCCGAGCCGGGCATAAGCCTGGCACACCAGACACACAGACAGAATTCTGCAGCACCGCATGCCAGGGCCGCGTCATTTCATCGGCGTCTGCGAGGTGGGCAAGGCCCCATCGTATTGAGGAGTTTGGACTTCATCCTTTGGCGGAAAGCCACTAGGCTGGAGACCAAGCAGAGATTGTCGGAGCTGACTGACATGCGCTAAGGGCTCTCCGGCTACTGTGTAAAGGAAGGGTTTGTCAATGTGATGGAGGGAAGCTGAGCGATCCCAGGTAAGATGCTACAGCATCCATCCAGGTGCGGGCCATGGACCGGGAGCTCCTGCAGGCACCGCTGCCAGGACTGGCTGATCCACTGGAAGGAAAGAGAAGCAGAGGTGTGTGTGTTTCTGGCTGTTGTCTGGTGTTGCTGTCCGGCCTCGGCAGCTGGGAAGATAGCATTTCCACGTCACAGCGACGAGGAGACTCGGAGAATGCAAGTTTGGGAGGACAGATCAGGATTTGTACTTAAAAGTCTACGGTGGTTATAGATATGCACTTTGAGATACCAACTCCGAGATGGTTATAAACAGGGCGGTAAGACTGAGAATCACTGAAATCTGGGTGGTGTTTAAACCATGCAATTTTCGGGGTCAGAGGTGAGTGACTGAAGCTGAGCCTGAGACGGCCCATCGCTTAGAAGCTGAGCAGAGGGAGAGGAGCCAGCCTAGGACCCAGGAGGACAGAAGGCTTTCCACACAGCGATGAGTGCCCAGCGGAGATTTGTGGTCACACATTTAGAGGGAGGCCAGCCAGGCGAGTCCTGCATGTTTTCTCAGGCAACATTCAGCAGCTCAAAGTGCAGCTACTATATATGGAGCGACGGCCTGGGCCAACCATCACAAAACCTCGCTAGGTGTGTCTATTATTAGCCGAACTTTATAGCTGGAGGTGGGAGGCACAGAGAGGTTAAGTAACTTGCCCACAGTCACGGCAAGCTTCGATACCAATCGGGAGGTGGTTATCATCAGGGAGGTACGGATGGGAACGACTGGCTTTGAGCAAAGGCCAAGTCCACACTTCACATCCTTAAACACCCCTGTGATGCCTCCTCCAAAGTGGGCGAAAAGGTCCCCTGGGACCGAAGAAGCTCATAAAAAGGAAACTTAGAAAAAACAGAGTGTGGAACTCAAATGAAGAACAATATCAGGGTTGTGGGGAAAGGTGTCCTTCATATAAATCTGAAACGGTTCACCCCGGAGTGATGAATAAAACGAGAGAGGAAAAGGACAGAAAGAAAGCTCATGGAGTATGTTTGCAAGAAACCATAATTCCGGTCTTGACATGTGGAAACTAAAATAAAGCCGTAAACAACTTAAGAAATGTTTTAGGGAATTGCAGCCAAAAATAGACACAACCATGACATCGCGCCTCTGAGCAAGAGTTCGGACCTTACCACCCCAAGGGCAAGTTCGTCACCTGGCCGCTGGGATCGAGATACGTTTGATCAGATGAGCACTAGAGGGGCTACGGGTGCCTTGATCACACTGGCAATTTGTGTTTTGAATATTATAAATACGGTGTGAGCCCTGGCTGGTATTGCTCAGTGGTTGGACCGTCATCCCATGTCCTGAAGGGTCACGGGTTTGATCCTAGGTCAGGGCATGTGCCTGGGTTGCGGGTTTGATCCCAGGTCAGGGTACGTGCGTGAGGCAACCGATGGGTGTTTCTCTCTCTTTCCTTCTCCCTCCCTCTCTCTCTAGAACCAATGAAAAACATATCCTCGGGTGAGGATTTTTAAAAAAAGGGTGTGAATGAACTTCAGATTATCTGTGGGTAAATGTGATAATGAGTCCTGTCGTCAGCCCGAGTGCTCAGTACACAGGGTTGTAATTCGTGTTCTGTGTAATAACTACTAAAAGCACCAGATGAAAATGGAGCATTTTCTATTACAGAACTGCTTAAATCTAAACGGAGAGTAGCATTACTAATTTTTCATAATATGTGGTCCCCTCTCTATGAATAACCTACAAGACAAAAAAAAGGTTTGCTTTTTAAGAAGTGGTAGAAGTACGGCCTGTTTTATCTGCAAACATTGGCAAAATATAAATTAAAATATGTAAAATAACATTTGTACTTTCTCTCCAATGTAAGGAAAGATTTACTTGTGATCTAATGGTCTTTACAAAATATGCATTTTCGGTTTTCTATTTCTTACCGTATCCATAAATTTACTAATAAAAGGTTTTGTCTTGATTTACTAACATTTGAAAAGATGGATTATATTGGTATTGCAAGAAAAGGATATCATAAATTAAAAATCCATACATAAACTGTATTCTCTCCTTTGCAATATGACAAATGATTGTGTAAAGTTACAATCAATAAAGGCTATTTGAAAGTTATAAAATGGACTTGGCCAAGAGGGCTCTACGAGCAACGTGAACGCACCCCACCTACTTTTAATTATCAGTTTAGAGTGCAGACCCAGAATGTCAAAACATTTAATTTTAATCAAGCCATTCTCTATACGTAGCTTCATATTACAATGTGAAAGTTCGATCAAATATTCCCTGGGTATTTGTCAAAGTTCAATACAGGTCCTATCTCATAAATCAATTTCAGACTAGACAAAAGGAATAAGCGCCTTCTTGTTTATTTCAGTATTTTCTAAGCCAATCCCGAGACAAAGGTGTTATTCTCCTATGAATTTTCAGTAGGAACCCGAGCGATCTCGCTCTGACAATCTGTTTAGATACCATAGGAATGGCCATAAAACAACAACAAAAAAGCATAAGCTCCATTAAACTATTTCTCTTGGACGTCAAATATGTTTGGGGAAGAAATGAGTTGTTCCATATGAGCGACGGTAGTTATTTCTTATGTGGGAGCAACTTTGGCTCCGCGACGTGGTTTATCAAAGGAGGCTTTGTGTCCGGGTGAGACCAGTTTTCCACTCGAATCATTTCAATAAATTCCACTGGATCGCACGCTTCCAGGTCCCCTCCCTGAAATATGGTCTACGGTTCTTAAAAAAAAAAACACCTCTCCGAGGTGGCAGCGAGGGCATGCTAAAAATAACGAGGGTTCGCACATGTGTCCTGCCTGTGGTCGCTCCTACCTGAGCATCCAGCCTCTTCGGATGAGCTGGCAGACGGCTGCCGTCCCTCACAGATCAACAATCCATCATGGGCCCATAATGAGTACCACTCCACAGAATCCAGGGAGTGGTGTGATGGTTGCTCTAGCTTATAAGACACCGGGTCTGTATTTATAATAAACATTCCAGTGAGTATCTGTCACTGCCATCTCCTCCAAAAATACTCAGGAAACAATCCGCAAGGGAGCACCTTCTCTTTTCAGTTTCCTCTGAAGACCGGCATTGGTTATGGCAGCAACGATACCCACCACTAATGTATCACACGCCACGAACCGCAGTCAACGTTCTGTGTACATTGATCATCTGAGCTCATCCTTTCCGTCATCCGATGATCGACGTGCTATTCCCCCATTTTCCAGACAAAGAGACCGAGGCTTAGGCAGGCTCTCGGTCTTTTCCCCAAGATCAGAAAGTGAGAGGCAGGGCCGGCGTGGCAACACAGATCTCTCTGACACGCGTCGGAGGAGGGTCATCCTGAACGTCTCTGGTTGATGCTCTGTGCCTGACTCTCACTCCATTCGTTACTGTAATTCTCAATAAAACCCCAGTTCCCCATGTGGGATACTCATCTACATGGAGCCCAATTTGCTACTGGATTTCAATGTTATTTCATGTGAAAACAATCAATAACAGAGAGGGCCTGGATCTGGTTTCAAAAAACATAACTGGAAAGGAATTCGCTCTGAAAGCTCCCAGCAGCCCAGCGATCTCTGTCCAGGGCCCTGGAAGGGCTTCCCGGGTGCCTTCGGCTCCTCGCGGTGCCTCCTGCCGTCTAAAAATACGCGTCTGGCTCCCCGGCTCCCGGACAGAAACAGAGGGGCCCAGTGTCCCGAGGCGCGGCTGCGCTTTTAGGAGCGACTTTGTTTTTGTAGGTGTTCAAGGATTTGGAATCAAAGCAGCAGAATTATTAAAATTAATCCAATTTTCTCTCATTTATTTTGTTAGCTCATACCTCTAAAAGATATATTTGTGAAGGCACCGTTCAGCCCAGCCATTTACAAATCAAAGCTTTCTTTGGAATCCGGGGACCTAACCAAAGCTAGACGGCGACGCGCTGCCAGCGCCGGGCCCTCTCCCCCGGAGGGAACGTGGAATGCGCTCACATTTAATTACAGTGTCAAAAATCTAACGTAAATGGCTTTAATCAACTGCCAACACTATGAGTCTTTCTGGCTTGGATTTCTATAAACACAGGATAAATTCAAATATGTCACAAAGTGGCGGCAACGCGTTGACCGCTGGACGGGGAGTTATGCAACCTCTGGCTGCTGATCATTTCCAACTCTTCGTCTACAGAGCCCCGTGCCCTCGCTGCCCTGAGCCCCTCGGCGTGGGCCACGCTCGCGGCAGAGCCTGGGTGAAGCTGTCGCTGGCCGTCCCTGCCCCACCCCCGAGCACGCGTGCTCAGAATACACCACGCCAAGGATGCTTGGTGAGAAAACGACCCGATTGGAAACTCCAAAACAGGGGAGAGGCAGAGACAGGTTAGGTCTCCATCGGGGAGGCGGAGAAGACGGAAGCCGCCTGACCGTGGACGCCCCCAACGCAAAGAATTAGGTGTCCTTTATCTTGGAGACATGTGACAGGCTGAAAGGAGAGAGGTCCCAGTTGAACCTGGGCACTTCTGAAAATACGTGCTGGAATGTTCCGCCAGAGGACGCCCCAGCCTCCTGCTGGAGAGTCTTCCTCGAGAAAGTACAGTCAGAACACCACCAACAAACTGCGTTGGGCAAAAGAAGAAAGAAAGTGCAGAGCCTGCCCGGCGAGGCTCAGTGGTTGGACATCAATCCATGAACCAGGAGGTCACGGTTCCATTTCCGGTCAGGGCACATGCCTGGGCTGTAGGCTCGATCCCCAGTGTGGGGCATGCAGGAGGCAGCCGATCCACGATTCCCTCTCATCATGGATGTCTCTCTCTCTCCCCGCCTCTCTCTGAAATCAATTTAAAATTTTTTTTAAAAAGAAAGTACAGAGATGCTACGAAACACAAGAGCGCGTGCTCGTTCCACACAGAGACCCACGGTCGCCAATTAGGAACCATCACGGAAGGTACAGATGCTGCTCCCGGCAGTCAGCCACTGTGGGGAAGAGTGGAGGTTGATGCGGAATTGCTAGCATTTGTAATCTTAGAAAGAGACCAGGAAATTAATTTGAAAAACTGAAAAGGAGCTGTATTTCACACAGGCCAGGAAAATGTGTAGAGACAACCTAAGAAGACCCTCAAGACCCATCTCCCCTGGTGTGACGTGAAGGTCCCGGGAGTGGAGGGGACACGGCTCACACCTCCTTCCAGGCCCCCCTCCAGCCACCTCCCCTCTGGCGTTAGTCCTCTCTGCCCGGGCACAGAGGGAAGCTGGGCGATCCCCAGGTAAGATGCTACCGCATCCATCCAGGTGAGGGACGATGGGCCAGGAGCTCCTGGAGGCACAGCGGCCAGGCCGGGCTGATCCGCTGGAAGGGAAAGGAACGAGAAGCAGAGGTCCCTGCCCGTGTTCTTCGTGGAAGGACACGCTCACACCCACGGAGTCCCCTGCCTCTGACACGGATGGTTCCACGGCTGCCCGAGCTCTTCCGCACCTGTCCCTCCCAACGCCAGCCACGCGTCTCGCCTGGATAACCAGCGGCACTTCTGAAATCGAGCACAAAGTTCTACTCGGCACTTTCCCTCCAAGGTTCCTCTCGCCTCGCAGTCGCCTGGGTCGGGACACAGGAGACACTTGGGGCCATCTCGCTGCTGCATCTCCCCATCCAGTATACCTCCCAGATCCTACTCCCCTGCCTCCTACACGCTGTCCCTGAGCTGACGCTGGTCATGCCGGCGCGGTGTGGGCGGACAGGCACATTAGGTCAGTGGGAAGCGTGTCTGCGCCCCTCCCTCTGCTGCCTAGAACTGCAAAGGAGAGGAAGAGGGTGGCCTGCGTCTCAGTCTTTGCCACTCCTTCCAGCAGTCACCGCCTTGGCTGAGACACGGGTCTTGGGTACGAACAGGTGGACTGGGGACCCAATGAGCCCACGAGGGGTCAGCGCAAGCCCACAAGCACATTTTCCTTAAGGCAACGAGGCTAACAGGGACCCATCACGAATCCAGTTTTTGAACATAACAGTGTTTTGACTCCGTCAGGGAGCAGTAACTCTAGGGTGAGGGTGGGGATTCCAAGGGAGTTGGAAGAGGAGAGGAAGGAGGAAACAGGGATGTGGGCTGTTCCACACACAGATGCTGAGTGTGAGGATGGGCTGCAGAACCCGAGAGGAGGGGTGCCCTCCCTCTGCATGTGGCTGGAGGACAGGAGAGTCAAATAACCCATCAATGGACCACATTCCTGGAAGCAGGAACCCAGAGCAAGAGGTGCTCGGGAAACCACACGCACTCCACTCGGCACCGTCTCCCTCTTCCTTAACTCCATTTCTAGAACTTTATACGAGATAAATCAGATGATCGACTATCATATTAAGGATACTTTTGTCTGAGACAGCGAAAACCTGGAAGCTCCCTAAGAAAGTCAGAGTCGGACTGTGAGAATATATTGGAGTCTACGCCACGTCTTAGAAGACAAAGTCACAGAGGAGAAGGTAGGTCCCAGCTTTCACCCCTACAGGAACAATGCTTCGCACACAGCACAGGACCAAGCGGAAATTGCTGAATGACTGGACCACCTGACCCTTAGTAGAAAATTAGGACACTTCCAATATTAAGATCAAAGTTCTTCTTAAACCTGTCCAATTATTCACTTAGGGGGATAATCCTAGAAATACTATTGTGTCAAAGGATAAGAACGAAATTAAAGTTTCTAATCATTGACCCAGATGTGTGCCTCACACAGTATCTTATCAACCTTCCAATTTATAAGTTGATTTCAGCTGCATTGCCATGTATCCTGTAATCTAACAGTGGTTCATGGTGTTGAAATTCATCCTAAAATCTAGCCATCCCTGAGGCTGGGGGTGCGTGTGAGAAGTTCACTGAGGAGAAATCAGAGGTTGAGTTTGGATCCGAGATAGGGATGGACTTGAATTGTAGTTCTCGGAAGCAAACTTTTTAAATAGCGTGTTTTCAACCCATCCTATGGGGATGGTTTCCAAGCGGTCAAGCACTTTTACAAGGTTTGGGCCCAACCCAAATGGAAAAAAAAAACTCTCCAGGCCTCCTTCCTGGCTTAATACAGTGAATCCCACGTCAAGGGGAGGCATGACCCGGTCACAGGTAGGTCCCGGTGGGGAGGGAAGGCGTGTTGACCTCTGCACAGACCAGCCAGTGTGGGTGCCCAGAATTCGGCTCTCAGCCCAGGGACGCACACTAAAATCTTCAGTCACTCGAGTGAATGTGTCCGTTTAGGAAATGAGCTACTTGTGGGAAGTTACTAAGAAATTCACTAAGCTTAACATTTGTAATAATTTCTAAGTAACCTTTGGTCTATTTTATTTGGTTGTTATTTTAAAAGCATTTCGCCCGGCCGGCATGGCTCAAGGATTGAGTATCGACCTATGAACCAGGAGGTCGAGGTTAGATTCCTGGTCAGGGCACATGTCCAGGTTGTGGGCTCGATCCCCAGTGTGGAGCGTGCAGGAGGCAGCTGATCAATGATGCTCTCTCATCATTGATGTTTCTATCTTTCTCTCCCTCTCCCTTCCACTCTGAAATCAATAAGAATATATATTTTTAAAAGCATTTTAAGCTTAGTGAATTTCTTAGTAATCTTTTTTAACTGCTTGTTACTACTACCTTTTTATGAATTTTACTAGAGGCCCTGTGCACGACATTCATGCATGGGTAGGGTCCCTAGGCCAGGCTGGCTATCAGAGCCAATCTGTGGGGCATCCGGCGGGGCAATCGAGGGCCCCCACTGGCACCCACCTTGGCTGGCCTGGGGCCTGCGGGCTGGGCGCAGCTCCTGCATTGGGCATCTGCCCCCTGGTGGTCAATGCGCATCATAGTGACCGGTCGGTCCACCAGTCATTCCGCCGTTCGGTCGATTTGCACATTAGGCTTATATTACATAGGATTAGCTTAATAAATTTCTTAGTAAGTAACCTCCTGGACTGGAAGATTCCCAGCCTTTGCAGTTATGTAAACCACGTGATAGGCCTGTGGGAAAGCGCAGCAGGTGTCCCCGGGGTCCCAGGTGTCACACACAGCAGGGGCGAGCGCTAGGTCTCTTCTTTCCTTGCCAAGGAGGCCCCCGAAGCCATGTGTTGAGACAACGGTGTCCTGGGAGGGCAGAACTTCTGTCTCCCTGAGCAGCTTTGGGTAGTGCATGAAACCAACTCGTGAGGCTGAGCCACTGGGATATGGAGCTCATTTGTTCCCACAGCATGACTAAACGGCACAACTGCTCAGAGCTCCCTTCATGGGTCGCTGGTTTCACGGGTTTCCTTGTGTTCCTGGTGGGAGGGACCAACCCAGGAACCCACCTGCCCCTCTTTTTGCTCCTGGGGACCAGACAGGAAGCATTTCCGACGTGACGACCAGCTGTGGCTCAGGCGTGCACGTCAAGAGACAAGAATGGAGAGGAGAGTTCTCAGCCGCGGGAAGTTGTTCATGGTGCCAGAGTGGCGTCTGCACCTTCTCCTCGTCATGCACCCACCACACGGGGGACACACTCAGACCCCAGTGCATAATGCGCCCCCCCAAGGAGACTTAAGGGAGAAATGACCACTACATGTAACATAGATGTCGCAGACGAAGGCAGGACAGAGTTCAGATCAGCAGGCCTCGGATGTCAGATGAAGACATCCTAAAAACACAGAAACCGCCAGGGGATGAGAAACGGCTCCTGTGGACAGCGTGGTCAGGGCTGGGCTCTCTGGGGTGACTCCCGAGCAGAGAGCCGACTGATGTGCAGGAGAAAGCCCCGACAAGTTAGGGAGTGAGCATTCTGAGCAAGGCAGAGCAGTGAGCACAGGGCCCTGAGGTGAAAATGAGCTTGGAATATTCTAGAACCAGCAAGAGCCAGTGTGCCTGCAGCAGAGGGAGCAGTGGCGCTGGGACGCAGGCCTGATCGTGCAGGGATGACAGAGAGGCTGGGTTCTACTCAGATTGCCCAGGGACACGCAACACTGTTCAGCAAGGCAGTGCTGTCAGCAGACTTGCCCTGTGAGGCAAACACTCTGACTTCTGTCTGGAGAAAAGGCTGGAGGGGCCATGAGTGGAGGGGGGCGTCCATCATCCAAGAGAATGACCTCGTGACTTGAACTGAGGCACCAGTGGGGGAGGAGGTGAGGATTGGACATGTTGGGATGTGTTTTGAAGGCAGAGCCTATAGAACTTGTCTCTGGATTGGCTAGGAGGGGTAGACAATGATACCAATGCTTGGGCCCCAAACAATTGGGTGAATGGTAACCCCATTACTAAGGAGGGTTAACTACATGAAATTCAACAGAACAAGTTAGAACCAAATATCTAATGTTCTGATGTGCATCTTCACTCCTCCTGTCAAGACGCACATTGCCGCCTTAGGTGTTTGGTCCTTTCTGATAGTCTTGATACAGACACAGACATGGACACACAGAGGCATACAATATCGACGTAGCTCCTTCTTTTTATTAAAAGTCACATCATCATTGACATCTGGGTACCCATCCTTTTGTAACTCTCTCTAAACATAAAAATACACAAACATAGGATTGTACAGCTACGGATCCCATTTTATTCCTGTCTCTTTTCATGGTGAGTGGCATTGCCTATCACCCTTATTTCTGGAGGGTAGGGTCCCAGACTGGTTTTTAACTTTGTGCTTTACGTTTTTGTGAATTATCGACCCTTTTAAATGAGCAATTATTTAGATCACCACCCATATACCAAAGAGCAAGTTTCTCCCATAAAGCTCTTCTCAGAAGGGAGAGAAAGACAGTACAGTCAGAGCAGGGAGCACCGGGCTCGTGCTACATACTGTACGTGACTGAGAGAGACCCCCTGTCCTCTGCCATTTAGATAAAAGCTGGCGCTTGCTCTTAGCTGCAGTCTGACCAGCAGACTGACATGGCAGCAGTCAGATCCTGACGGGAGCCTCAGGAACGTACCCACGGAGGGCCACCAGCCCACTGGGGCATCAGAAACAACAACCCTGGAGAGACTCTTGCAGGGAACCAGGGGAACCACCTTGGAGAGGAAAGAATGAGGTGAGGGAGCCAGGAGGGTGCTGGCCTCAAATATTTGAAAGGTTCTATTTGGAAAAGGGGCCTCCTTATCCTTTATGGTTTGAACTAGAGGCCTGATGCATGACTTAGTGTACGGGTGGGGTCCTTGGCCTGGCCGGAGATCGGGGCCAGCCGGCCGGGGGAAGGGACTGCGGGAGGTTGGCTGTGAGAGTGCACTGACCACCAGGGGGCAGCTCCTGCATTGAGCATCTGCCCCCTGGTGGTCAGTGCACATCATAGCAACCGGCTGACTGGTCATTTGGTCACTTAGGCTTTTATATATATACTAGAGGCCCGGTGCACGAAATTCATGCACGGGGGCGGGGGGGTGTCCCTCAGCCCAGCCTGCACCCTCTCCAATCTGGGACCCTTTGAGGGATGTCCGACTGCCCGTTTAGGCCCGATCTCAGTGGGATTAGGCCTAAACGGGCAGTCGGACATCCCTCTCACAATCCAGGACTGCTGGCTCCAAAATGATCGCCTGCCTGCCTTCCTGATTGCCCCTAACTGCTTCTGCCTGCCAGCCTGATCACCCCCTAACCACTCCCATGCCAGCCGGATTGATGTCTAACTGCTCCCCTGCCAGCCTGTTTGCCCCCAACTTCCCTCCTCTGCTGGCCTGGTCACCCCTAACTCCCCTCCCCTACAGGGTTGATCGCCTCCAACTGCCCTCCCTTGCAGGCCTGGTCCCTCTCAACTGCCCTCCCTTGCAGGCCTGGTGCCTCCCAACTGCCCTCCCCTGCTGGCCATCTTGTGGCCATCTTGTGTCCACATGGGGGCAGGATCTTTGACCACATGGGAGCAGCTATATTGTATGTTGGAGTGATGGTCAATCTGCATATTACTCTTTTATTAGATAGGATAAAGGCCTGGTGCATGGGTGGGGGCCAGCTGGTTTGCCCCGAAGGGTATCCCGGATCAGGTGGGGGTTCCCTTGGGGCGTGGGGCTGCCTGAGCGAGGGGCCTGTGGTGGTTTGCGGGCCAGCCACACCCCCTGGTGACCCAAGCGGAGGCCCTGGTATCTGGGATATATTTATCTTCTACAATTGAAAATTTGTATCCTGGAGCAGAGCCAATCCTCCTGCTCGCTCCGTGGCCGGCAGCCATTTCTGTTTGGATTTGTTTACCTTCTATAATTGAAACTTTGTAGCCTTGAGTGGAGGCTTAGGCCGGCCAGGGCAGGCAGAAAGCTTGGCTTCTATCGCCTTGGAAACCCAAGCCTCCCTCCTACTTTTTCCGTGGCTGTAGCCATCTTGGTTGGGTTAATTTGCATACTCACTCTGATTGGATTGTGGGTGTGGTTTATGGGCGTGGCTTGTGGGCATGGCAGAGTTAGGGTCAATTTGCATATTACTCTTTTATTAGGTAGGATATACACAGTAGATAGTTCAGGAGGGTCTAAGACTAAGGGGGTACTTCTCAGCAAGGCCGAAAGGCTCCTAACGTGGATGAAGGAGGTGAGGGAAGGTCACATAGCCACCTGTCAGGAATCCGTGGACGAGACTCATTCCCAGGGTGAGGGACTGGCGGGGACAGCTCTCATTTCTCTCAGCCCACCCTCTCCTTCGCTGGGTTCCTGGGGAGGAGGAGACACCTCCACATCCCGGAAGCTCTAACACATGGCCAGTCACATGCTCAGATGGCATGTGGCTGACAACAGTGATGGGAGGCTGGACGCAAGCTTTTCCTAGACAGTGAATGTGACTTCCGTGGGATCCCCTTTATAGTGTGTGAGAGTCTAGAAGGAAAGTTGAAAATGCAAAGACCTGCAAGAACAAATGACCTTCAAAGGAAGTCCCTTCCAGGTTCCTCACCTAGTATTTTGTAGTCATGCCTAAACATGAACATGCTGTCTCAGAAAATGCTCACTGCATCAGACAGATGGACAGAGTTCCACCGGGGCAGTGGCTGACCCACAGCCCACACCAACCACTCATGCCCAGAGAACAATGCTGACCCAGAGATGTGGAGATGGATAAGTCGCCATAATCTAAAACGCTGTGTCCGGGGTGGTGGACAGGAGCGCAGGCTTCGGTTCCTCCATCCGGGATGGCCGTGAAGGCAGCCCCCCGGGCCGTCGGAAAGCCTGCCGCGCCTGCCTTCACACATCTGGTGACCAGGGGTGTCGATTCCCCATGAAAGAGATGTCAAGGCATCATGATTCAAAGTGACCCTCCCTCCACTGGGATAATCAGAAACAGCTCCCAAATGAAATGAGATTCCTGGGCTCCGCGAGGTAGCCTCCCACGCCTGGTGACATCACCCGACATGTGGCGACACACTTTTTCCAGGGCTTTTTTTTTTTTCCCCAAAAAATCGGAATCTGTCTGAAGGCTAAAATCATCACTTTAAACCAAGATTGGCCCTTCCTTGACACTTTGAAGAGGGGTCCCTGTGAATGACCGCCCGGCTCCTCGGGCTCCCAGGGGCAGAATCCTCCGCTTTGTTCTTCCCTCGCTGGCCAGGGCCTTTCAAACACCCTCACCAAGTAAGGAGGTGCGGTTCCTAATCGTTTTCTAAACTATTAAGTCCATTGCTCTTTTATATGTAGCACAGAGGCAAACACATCTCAAGAGATTAAAAATCATGTTCTTGTGGTTTTTGTTGTAAAAGCTGCAAATTTGAATCCAATTAGAAAAATCACGGCACACGGACAAAACAAGAACAAACAAAGCTGGGGGTGAGGGGTGCAGGGCATTCCGGAGAGTTCAGCGCCCTGCGGGGGCGCGTGGTTCCAATTACTGCCATGTCTCCGTGAGCTCCGGGAGGCCTCGTCCCACAGAGCCCAAGCGCACGGCACGAACGAACGGAGCCTGGTCCAAAGTCACCAACAGAACTCAGTCTGATGTCTTCCTTCCAAATGAAGCAGCTGCTAGACCAGGCAGCTCACTTACAAGAAAACTCCAGTAAAGCAGGGAGAGCAGTGTATGATTTCCCTCTGCCTCTCAATACAGAGCCATGCTGTGTCCGTGTGAGAGCCAACACTTTGTATTTTCTAAGTTGCTTTCAGAATGATCGTGAGTCGCCAAGAGAATAGGATGAGAGAGGAAGGAAGCTCGATCCTTGTTCATCGAGGAGCTGCTAGGGAACAGCGCTTCCATGACCCTGCCTTCCAGCTCACGCCTTCGGCCCCTCCCACCTCCCAATACATGGGGTCCGACCGTCCCTGTGGACAGAAGGGCCTGACACCTGACATCTCACTTGTGACTCCCCATGAGACAGACTCAGAAGAAATATAAAGAAGTCAAGTAATGCAATTACACCAAGTCACCCAATAAGCCCCTGAGCTCTACACCAGCATTCATCTCACTTTAGAGATTGTCTGGTACAAATTAATTACTCCGTGAGCTGCGTTTCCTCGGGGCGCTACCTCTTTTTCATCTCCGTGTTCCCTGAATCTGGAAGTCAGCAAAATGCTTGTTGAACTAAGATGAAGTGCTTTGAGATTTTAGATTACTAAATTAAATAACACACACACATCCCTGGTCGGCGTGGCTCAGTGGTTGAGCGTCAACCTATGAACCAGGAGGTCACGATTCGATTCCCGGTCAGGGCACGTGGCCGGGTTGCAGGCTCGATCCCCAGTGTGGGGCGTGCAGGAGGCAGCCCATCAATGATTCTCTCTCATCACTGATGTTTTTTTTTATCTCTTTCTCCCTCTCCCTTCCTCTCTGAAATCAATAAAATACATTTTTTTTAAAAAAGGGAACATACAAAAAAGTCCTCTTTTTGAACAAGAGTTGTTAGAACCCAGGACTAATGCCCAAGTGAGGTCTCAGAATCGAAGCAAGATCATCAGGAATCTGACTCAGTTGTTTAAACTCAGTCCTCACATGGCCAAGGCAATGGACGGACTGGCCAGCTACGCAGAGTCCGGGAATTCTGAGCCTAGAATTCCCGATGCGTGTCTGCCGTCAATAGGTCAGCCATGTTCTTATGCAAACACCAAGACGTCGACCCTTTTAAAAACACACCTCTTCCTATGTTCACCTCTTTGCGCAAACTCAGAGAAGCCCCCCATAAACAAGCCAAGGCTTTCCCGTGGTTCTTCCGAAGGCAAGGGCCGCCACACTTCTACCCTTTTCCGTGGATCTTCTCCGGGGAAGGTTCTGAAGATGCTTGCCAATGAACGCCCTGCCTCATGGCTATGCTATCCTTTTAAACGGCATTCCGTTTAAATTAATACATTTGGCCAGACAACGGCATTAAAATGATTGTTGTTTCTCCGGGGATAATGGCAGCCTGTGGTATGACTAGTCTTCTTCAGAAACCTGCCGAGTTATTGCTTCTCTCTTGCCCGGGGACCATCATGTGTTTCTCATTTGCGTGCGCTACGCTGCGATCGCTCATTAAAACAAACAGGCCCAACGCAAGCCTCCATACGCAGCCACAAAGGGCGTAAACTCACTTAGGACGTTTCAGAGCCTCGTAACTCACTGTGAGCCGCTCTCACACCAGCTGCTCGGCTGATGCTTAACTGCACGAGGTGATGTCAGAGGACTCGTGCCCTTAAAACCGCCTGCCTTTGGCAAGTATAAACTTTTCTCAAGCAGGAAGCCAGGGCAGGTTGGGGAGTAAACAGAGCCATTTTCTTCCTACATGGCACACTTTACCCCGCCACACACACACACACACACACACACACACACACACACACACACCCCAAGCACTTCACTTCTGCTTGTGCTGCAACAGAGTCCTAGCACATTATGTGCAAATCGAACCTTGATAAGTGGCCTCTCTCCTGCTGGACAGCTCCTTCCCTCCAGCGTTTCCCAAGACAGACAACCCGGCAGGGTCCCTTCTGATCAGCATCCTCTGCCTATAATCTCTGGCTGACTCACCTGCTAATCTTAACCTCTGCCTGGGCCTGTCAGTCACTGTTGACAGAAGACCAATTTGTCATTTTTAAAAAACAATTTCTATTACTACTACTATTCTTCTTCTTCTTCTTCTGTTTATTTTGTTTGTTAGTCCTCATTTTTCCATTGATTTAGAGAGTGGAAGGGAGAGTGAGAGACAGAGAAAGAGAGACACATCGATTGGTTGCCTCCTGCACACACCCCAACCAGGGCCAGGGATTGAGCCTGCAACCGAGGTACATGCCCTTGTCCGGAATCAAACCCTGGGACCTTTCGGTCCAAGGGCCAACACTCTATCCACTGAACCAAGCTGGTTAGGGCTCTATTACTTTTCTTTTAAGGTTTGGGAGAGAAGGTAGATTTGGGTGTCTCATCTAAGTTGCTATTGCCAGAACAACACTGATTCAAAGAGTTGTTCAACTTCGAAATAGAGTCTGTTTCAAAGAACGATTTCTTAAAAGTCACCGCCAGACTGAAGACAAGCAAGCGGCTCTCCACAGCTTCACTCATTAATCTTAAAGAGGGCTTCGTACCTCACAGCCATGAGGACGGCTACCTCAAAAGCAGAAAATGACAAGTGTTGGCGAGGATGTGGAGAAATGGGAACCCTGTGCACTATTGGTGGGAAAGTAAAATGGTGCAACTGCTATAGAAAACAGTTGCCCAAAAATTAAAAATAGAATTAATCTATAATCCAGCAGGTCCACCTCTGGGTCTATACCCCCCAACACTGACAGCAGGATCTCGAAGAGATGTTTGTGCACCCCTGTTCACAGACAGCGGCATTACCCACAACAGCCAAGAGGTGAGCGCACCCCACGTGCCCGTCAGCTGACGAAGGGATAAACAAAATGTGGGCTCTCCATACAAGGGAATATCACTCAGCCTGGAAAAGGAAGGGGATTCTGGCACCTACTGCAACATGGATAAATCCTGAGGGCACTAGGCTAAGGGAAATAAGCCACGCACCAAAAGGCAAATATTGCTATGATTCCACTTCTATGGGGCACCCGGGATAGCCAAATTCATAGAGACACAAAGTGGAATGGTGGTTGCCAGAGGCTTGGGGGAGGATAGAATAGAACACTTTTGATTAATGGGTACAGAGTTTCACTTTTGTAAGATGAACAAGTCCTGGTGCTTGGTTGCAAAACAGTGTGCAGATATTTACCGTATTTTCCGGCGTATAAGACGACTGGGCGTATAGAAGATTTTCCTGGGTTAAAAAGTCGTCTTATATGCCGGGAAATATGGTAACATTACTGAGCTGTACACTTAAAATGGTTAAGATGGTAACTTTTAAGTGATGTGTATTTTGCAATAAATACAAAAATTTAATTGAAAATAAAATATTTTTCACCTATTATGATATATTGCACTGGTGACTGTTTCATAATTTTCAAAGCATCTTTTCCTCTTTCCCTCATTCCTTCCTTCAGATAGCAGGTCCTTACAGGTAACCCACAATGTGTAAACCTATGAGCCAGGCACCTGGGAGACCTAAGATGAACAGGCTCAGGCTGGACACCAGTTCCAGGGACCTGGACTTGCCCCAGACAGTGACCCTCCCATGCAGGCCGGGTGGAAAGTGAGTGGTGACCAGATGGGGGTCCATTTCTCCTTAGACCACGAAGTCACTTTGGACACATTTTTCTCTCCATAGTCTCCACTTAAAGACCCTGCAGCAACATCAAGGCTGGTGATAAAAGGAGGATGTGCTCACTGCTGAAAGCTATGTTTCCTGGAGTTTTCAATCCAATCCCTATTTCAAATATTCTGCCGTATTGGCCCCTAAGTTCACTTGCATTTACAAGTTGCTTGATTTGGGTACAGCCTCTGTTTTCCTAAGAAAGATACAGATAAAATGCTATGGAGTTTCATGGGTAGAAGAAACTTCCTCTTAAATCCATTTTCAACCAATAAGAAGACACCTTTTTTTTTTTTTTTAATCAACACTATCTTCTTAGTGCTTTTTCACTTCTCATCCTCTGCTTCTCTGCTCTGCACAAGCAACCTGCCTCTGGGTCCAACCTCGGCCATCATACCTGCTGACAAGCATTCCACGACATAATCTATCAGCTCCCTCTGCAGCCCGATGGATGGAGCCCACAGGGGAACTCCCATCCGACTAGGACTGAATGCCCTTCTGTTCGGTCAGCCCTGGAAATGGACTCTCCATGATGAGGATGTCTCCAACCAAACCCGACCTACACAGGGGACCCCGAGAGCCCCAGAGCCGCACGCAAGAGCACCATCCAGGCCCAAACTGGAAAAGTGGTCACAGAACACCACGGGCGAGCCATCTGGAGAAGTAGCCCATGTGGCAATAACAGTGGTTCCCAGAACAGCCACTCTCTCCCCAGAGGCCCCATTCTCTCTCACATCCTCTTCTCTCTTCTTACCGACCTGAGGGCTCTCCATCCTTCCGGGCCAGATCCAGCCTCGCCTCCTAAGTGCAGCCTTTCCCTGGAATGTCACCCCCTCTTCTGTGTCCCCCAGCATTCTGTGCAGCCTCTGGGAAGCAACCTGTTTGCATGGCTGTACCCACCACCGTCATACTCGGAGGCAAGAGGCCGCAGTTTCAAACATTCAGAAATGAACACAGAGCCTGAAGCCCTGTGCGTGGTGGGTGGATGGGCCCCCGGACAGACCAGACCAAGGAGTCTCATTCCATGACACTAGATACAAATTGTGCAATTGGGCCTGGCCGGCGTGGCTCAGGGGTTGAGCATAAACCTATGAACCAGGAGGTCACAGTTGGATTCCCGGTCAGGGCACATGCCCAGGTTGCAAGCTTGATCCCCAGTGTGGGGTGCGCAGGAGGCAGCCAATCCATGATTCTCTCCCATCATTGATGTGTCTATCTCTCTCCCTCTCCCTTCCTCTCTGAAATCAATAAAAAATAGATATATTTTTAAATTGTGCAATTGGCCGAGACCAATATGTACGTACAACAAACTGATTTGTTTGAAATTATTTCAGTCTTGACATTTCTTTGTGCAAGTTAAATCTTTGCTTAATAACAACAAAATGCATTGATAAATTTAATACATGCACATTTTTTTTTTGTCAATAAAATCTCGGAATTTAGTGCTATGGGAGGAAAACAGAATTAAAGGTGTGCCTGAGTATTCCTGGGCCTCCTCGGTCCTCCTTCCTCGCCAGCCCTCAGACTATGGAGAGAGAAATGTGTCCAAAGTGACTTCGTGGTCTAAGGAGAAATGGACCCCATCTGGTCACCACTTCCCACCCGGCCTGCATGGGAGGGCCACTGTCTGGGGCAAGTCCAGGTCCCTGGAACTGGTGTCCAGCCCGAGCCTGTCCCAGAACTAAGTGGCTAAGCCACGTGGAGGCCCAGTCTGTCCGCTTCCATGGTTTCACTGTAGTCATACAAGTTCCCCATGGGCCACGGCCCTCCGCTTTCAGCCACGTGGCCAGGAACTGGCCGGGAGACGGGGGACGTCCTGGGTTCGGGGTTGTAGCCTGGAAGCTGAAGAAGCTCTCGGTGTGGCTCTTGTCCAAGCTCCACTGTTGACGGGGTGCCCGCCAGGACAGCTGCTGCAGTCTCTGAGGGTCACCGTCTAGTCTCTAACAGGAGACTGAGCCCCTTTCCCAGGTGCACAGACCTTCCCCCGGGGTCGGAGCCTGAAGTGGGGGTTCCTTCCTGCTGTGACAGGGATGGTCCTCACTCTGCACCTGCATCGCCGCTCACTGAGCATGCGCTGGGCCCACAGAGCACGCAGCAAAACCAGTAACTTCCAGATCCGCACGGTCCCCACGGGAGCCACGGCCACATGTGGCCGCTGACCACGTGACAGGTGGCTGGTCCAAACCGAGAGGCGCCGTGAGGGGAAAGGCACTGATTGCGAAGACTGAGCCCAACAAAGAGAAAGGAAAACCTCTCCCGATCGTTTTTATACCGATCGCCCCTGAAAAGACTATTTGGGATATAATGGACTTTACAGGCAGATGCTTTTGAAAGAAAGTGTTTACAGAAAATATGTGATTAATTTCACCCATTTTCTCTTCCTTTTCCTTTTTTAAAGGTGGCTACCAGAAAATGTAAAATTGCTGATGTGGCTGACGTCCTATTTCTACTGGGCAGTGCCGCTTCTGGAAATAACTTGTGAGTTATTTTTAAGCAGGAAGAGAAGAGAAAGAAATCAATGGATGAAGGCAAGCAGCTGAGGAATAGAGATGTTTAGAAATCATTATGAGACTTTCTGGCGAGGCACCCTCAGCATATCCGGCCCTCCGAGGCTGCTCTTTGCTGCCACTGGGCTCCCAGGCGCGCTCAGCAAGGGGCTCCCCAGGCCCAGGACACCTGGGAACGCAAGCACCTGCCCTCATCCCAGGGGGGTGGGGGGGGCCTCCTCAGAGCAGCCTCTCCAGGTCTCTTTCCACTCCAGGTCCCGTGAACAAAAGTCACACCTCAAGCACCTGGGTTCAGACATCCCTCAAATTATCCGTCTTCCGACTGCCATTTTCTAACTGAGGGGGCATTCACATGACAAAGCCGTTCTAAAGTGGACGATTCAGGCACACGTACACATTCACTGCAGCGCAACCACACCTCAATCTAGTTCCAGAACCTTCTCGTCACCCCCAAAAGGATACCTGTACCCATTCCAGGGGTGGGGAATGTCTGGCCCGCGGGCCGTAGAAGGCCCTCGAAATCATTTGGTCTGGCCCTGCCAAGGCTTTAAGAGTGAGTTAATTAAAGGCTGGACCAAGTACAGCAGGCTGATTTTTAAGTTGATGATGGTGTGTGGCCCTCGAATGACGTTATAAATACCCCAATGGCCCTTGGCAGAAACAAAGTCCCCCTCCCCACAGCCCTATGTTTCCTGCATACTTGCTGCCCTTAGCTAGAAGGGATCCTATATAATAAAAGCCTAATATGCTAACTGTCTGGTCATCAGGTTGGCCATTCAACCAATCAAAGTGTAACATGCTAATGATATGCTAAGGCAGCTCAACTGCTTGCTATGACATGCACTTACCACTAGGGGGCAGACAGTCGACCGGTTGACCAGTCGCTATGATGTGCACTGACCCCCAGGGGGTAGACACCGACCAGTAAGTTAGCTTGCTGCTGAGGTCTGGCCAATCAGGACTGAGCAAGACAGGCCAGACACGCCGTGGAGCCCTCCTGCGGTCCCTCCCAGCTGGCCAACCTCCCATGTTCCTTCCCAGCCCTAACTGTGCACTGGTGGGGTCCCTCGACCTGGCTGCACCCTCTCGCAATCCAGGCTGAGGGACCCCTTCCCTGAGTGCATGAATTTCATGCACTGGACCTCTAGTATTTAAATAAAATTATGTGTAAACTCTAAACCCAAGGGGAGTGGATTACTTAATCCCTCTCACTCTCCTGACACGGACTGACTCATCCAGAACGCAGTGGGAGTCACTCAGGAGGACACACACCTACCCTCCACTTCCATGGAATGAAACACCCTCCACTGAGCGAGGCCCACTCAGGGCTCGGGTCCATGGTCATCACTGAGGCTCAGCTGCCCCAAGACACAGACACACCTGTAGACCTGCCTCCCGGAGCTTCCCCACATCCCTTGTCATCTCCATCTGAGCTTTCCTAGGAGCCCAGGAGCCAGTGCCTCCAGTGAAGGATGGCTCAGTCTACCTCCATCAACCATCTGCCACGGGGCAGCTGCTAACCGGCCTCCAAGCTGTAAGGTGAAGGCATTTGGTGGTGACCGGGGTGGGTGGCTCTCTGGTGAGGAAGAAGGAGGTAGCTGAGGAGGGGCAGGCCAGGAGGCCACCCGTGGCCCAGTCACCAGCGCAGCGGGATTCGCACTGATGCATCAGCACCAGGCTCTGGTCCCGTGCCTGTCCTGGCTCTCCCTCCCTCCGGCACCTCCGCCTGTGAAAGGAGGGGAGGCGGAGGCTCTGCGCACGTCCAGTCTCACTACCTGGACGCCTCAGCGCGCGGGAAGCTTACCGAAGGCCCATCTCGCCTTTGCAGGCGGTTCCCGAGCCGCGGAGCCCATCTGGGTGAAAGATGCCGTCCAATTATAAATCCTTCTGACTCTCTTTATTGCCTGTGAGGGCTCTGATGCCGGCTTTTACACGCCCATGTGTTTCTGCTTAAGGCGCTTCATTCAAATCGAATCTGAAGAAAAGTCCGGATTAACCAACCGCATGACGGGAGTGAGAGCCCCGCAATCATTTGGGTGATCCCAGTAAATTCGGAGCATGGAGGCGGGTTGCTGAGCCTGGTCTCCCAACCCACCTCCCATCCTTACCCTACGCTCACTGCGCTCCCTGCGGTGACGGGAAGGCCGGTGCACGCCGTCCCTCCAGAGCCACTGCCGTCCTGTAACTCAGGCCTGAGATGCTTCGCCTGCTGCTAACATGACCTGGGAAAGCAGTCATGGCATGAATTTTAAGGCACTAGTCGGGCTTAAATAGAATCTTGAGCAATTTATAATTTATTCTGTGAATCACTGAGATGCAAACACCATCCAACTTATCCCTAGAGAAAAGTTTTACTTCAAACCGATTTAAAATCTGCCTTGAATCAAATATATCGTTTGTGGTCCACTTAACAGCAAAACGAGAGCAATTCCAAGTCGAATTCACGTCACGCTTCTTAAAAACAGGGCACCCACAATAGCAACAGCTTCCAAGCAAAAATACTGTGCACCCCCGTTCTCTCTCTTCATGTCTCAATCCATCAAGATGACCTGTGATGTTTCTACAGAAATTACTCAACTTACTGACTTTTCTTGCAGGTCCTAGAGGCCCAGGGCATGACATTCGTACACTGGGGGGAGGGGGGGTCCCTCAGCCCAGCCTGCGCCCTCTTGCAATCCGGGACCCCTTGGGGGATGTCTGCCGAGGGGTCCTTAGTGTTGCCATGGAGGCAGGAGAGGCTCCCGCCAACGCCGCTGTGCTCACCCGCCATGAGCCCGGCTTCTAGGAGCAGCTCCTGTGTTGAGCATCTGCCCCCTGGTGGTCAGTGCCCATCATAGCGACCGGTCACTCTGATGTTCAGTCAATTTGCTTATTAGCCTTTTACTATATAGAAAGGTTCTCCAGGGGCTGTTTGTGAACTCTACCGGTGGGTCTGCTGCGATTTTCCAAAGGCTAAAAGATGTTTACAGGACACATGACATCATCACCGTGACAGGCGTCACTGTTTATACCGATTGGGTTTAGAGGGTCTTCAAAACATGCCTTTAAAATCTTAGTTATTATGTAGCTTAATGTGTTCCTGATGTTTCTGGAGTAACACACGTCTAAAAATAGAGAGATGGTTTTGTTAACAGCAGACGAACTACTTATCTGGTCCATCTGATGCATGACTAGCGCGCGTTCGTCTGAGGCAGTCCGACCTGCGCCGTGAGTACCAAGGGAGTGAGCAAAAACCAAGTGAAGTGACACCGTCATGACCACGGGAGAAATAAAGGTATCTTACAAACAAGGGAAACTATCCACAGGAGTAGAAGACGTGTCCTATTTCAGCAAATTGGCTGCTACCAGCTTAAAACTGTTAAAAGCTCCTTTTTTTTTTTTTTTTAATATATTTTATTGATTTTTTACAGAGAGGAAGAGAGAGGGATAGAGAGTCAGAAACATCGATGAGAGAGAAACATCGATCAGCTGCCTCCTGCACACCCCCTACTGGGGATGTGCCCGCAACCAAGGTACATGCCCTTGACCAGAATCGAACACGGGACCCTTGAGTCCGCAGGCCGACGCTCTATCCACTGAGCCAAACCGGTTTCGGCTAAAAGCTCCTTTTTAATGTGTTTTTGCTGCGTGAGATTCTTCAGATAAAGTCCTCACACAGACCCCACCTACCAGGTGGCCAGAGAGTTTCTACCTGAACTTCCAGTGGTGGAAATTCTGTCCTTAAAACCTAGTCCCTGCCCTGGCCGGGGGCTCAGTTTGGAGCGTTGTCCCATACACCAAAAGGTTTCCAGTTCTATTCCCTGTCGGGGCGCCTACTGGAGGCAACCAATCAGTGTTTCTCTTCCCCCTTCCCCCATCTCTTTCCCTTCCTCCCCCTCTAAAATCAATTAAAAACAAAACAAACCCTAGCCAGTCCCACTGGTGGGTGGCCTACTGGAGAGCAGTGATCTCTCAATGGAGCTGAAATCCCCTTTCTGTGGGTTCCCCACTAATGTAGGTCTGTCCTAGTCTGGATTTATGTAGAGCGAGTATAATTTGTCTTAAACACTATAATATCTAAGCTGTTTATCATGCTCCCCAAAGCCTCTAATCTCCAGACCAAACATCCCTCAAAATGTCCTTGGATTTTAGCTCCTTACCCTCCCCCCCCCAATCCTGGTCATATTCCTTTGATCACCTTCTATCCCCTAATATCCCACTGACACATCAACTATGCATACAGAGGTGAAGGGGAAAGAAGAGAGATTACACTGAAGTATCAGTGGAGATTATTTCTAGATAGAATTACCGACCATTTTTCGTTTCTTCTTTCTGATTTTCTCTGTTTGCCCAGTTTTCTACAATGGGCATGTATGACGTTTATGCCCAGGTAATTCAATATTCATTCACTCACTGGCTACTGAGCACGCAATCCGTGCCAGGAACTGCTGTGTGGAGTGTGTGAGGCTGCAGCCACACGGGAGCGAGATGAAATCCCCCGCCCTGTGCACCTACCTCCTCCCTGGAGGCGACATGCAGAGAAAAAGAGAAAAAAAAAACGGGATTAAAGTTAGTATCTCGTTAGAGGGTGATATAAAACTGAAAAGGGGTGCCATGGTGGGGAACACCGCTAGATAGGATGGACAGGGAAGGCATGACTACGAATGGGATAAAGACCTAAAGGAAGCGAGGAGATGGTCAGAAAGCTATTGAGCAGAACATTCCAGATAGAGGGAATGGCATCTGCAAAGGTCCTGGGGCAGGGGCATGCCTGGAATGCTTGAGAAACACAAAGAAAGCCTGTGTACATGGAGCGGAGAGAACCAAGGGCTCAGCAGTAGGAGCTGAGGTCCAAGAAGTAGCGGGGTCAGAGGGAGCAGGGCCCCATGGCCACGGGAAGACTTGAGCCTTTATGCTCTGTGAGCTGGAAGGCACTGGAAGGTACTGGAAGGCGCCGGAAGGCACTGGAAGGCTTGCGGCAGCAGAGTGACAAGGTCTAGCGACATTTCAACAGGTCCCATTCGTTGCCCGTGGAGAACTGAGCCGGGGGCGGTCAGCGCAGAAGAAGGGAGACAGGTAAGGAAGGAGCCAGGACCCACACACTTGGCACTGGTGGCCGAACCAGAGAGAGCCGGCAGGGAAGTGGGCATGCTCTGGATCCCCACGGCTTAGCCGACAGCCTTCGTGGAGGAAACAGTTAAAAGAAGCATCTGGAGCTAAACATGACACTCCCACTGTGGTCTTGCCCAGGCACAAGGGCGATAGGATTTTACGCTTCCTTTCTCAGGGTATCCTGTTCTCACACACACACACACACCCCAGAGACCAGCCAACCAGGATGACAAGGATTCAATGAGGTGCACGGCCCACACGGGATGGGACCCGACGAGGGTAAAACCCCTGACGAACATTCCTACCACTAACCATAGCCTTCTCGCCCTCCACCCTGCCCCACCCTCACCCTTTCTGAACCGCCCTGCCTCCTTGTTCAGGCCCCCTTCCTGGACCAGTCTCTATTTTCACAGATCCTTTATCAACTCATGGTTTCACTTGCCTCCCGCGACCAACTCATTATCCTCTTACTCTACCCCGAAATCTCTCATCTCCTTACTAACCAGAAGGCTGGGCAACCCCCTCCCTCAGTCCTCTTCCCTTTTCCCAGCCCCAGAAACTAAGCTTCGCTGGAGAAACCATACGACTATATTGGTGGGATCTGCCACAAACCCCATGATTTTTAAAACGCATTGGAAGTTGCTCCCACTCTTTAACTTTATATATTTCTAATTCACTTCCTATGGAATGTCCAACACAGCTATTGGAAACCTTCTCTTTTCCTGCCTCTGGTCCCAAACCTACTCTCACGTCACTCCCCGAGGATGGATGATTGTATTTTTTATTTTGTGGAGAAGAGTAAACCCACAAAATGTAAGCCCTTTCGATGTGAGCCTTTCACTCCCAAGAATTCTCAGTAGCTTCACCCTTTGCTCTTGACTCCGAGCTGCGCCTTTCCAAACGTAACTCCTCCATCTGAGCCCTGGACACAGGCCCTGCCAGAGTCTCCCAGCACGCTGCCCCACCCACTGTCCTTTCCGTCTTGTGCCTCCCATGTTTCTTTCTGCAATGGGCATGTCCTCTGTGCAAGAGAAACTTCTTCTGTCCTAGAACGAACAATCCAAAACATCTCTTGACTCCACTTCAGCCAGCATTCAATACCTCACTTTTTTTCTTGAGTCAGTAAAAGCTCACTGAGCCAGTACAGCACCACAATTCTTAGAAACTAAGACAAATATAATGGAGTGCTGTCCTCCGCCACCATACTTCTCCAAAGAACAGTCAACACACCTTGTCGTTTTCCCACTCTCTCTTAGTTACCTGCAAGAAGTCCACTGGAAGAACATTCATGTTGTGACCACACCCAGGGCCAGAGTGACCACACCCACGCCAGCGACACGCTCCCTGATGGGTGATCGTCACCCTCCAGCTCCACACTGTCTCCTGGGCCCCAGCCCACTTCCTGCCAAACATCTCTACTCAACTCTTCCAAGCCAAAGGTCAGGAACCAAATTCTCCAAGCTGCTCCTCCCTTCTCTTTCCCATCCAACTCCATCCTCCTCTTCCTCATGAATCTTCTTATTCCTAGAAATGGCTCCCTGGTCTCCCAGGCCTCCAGGTCCAGCCTTCAGGCACCTTTAACTCCTCCCTTGCCTTCTTCACCCCGTCAGCTTTCAAGGAGTCTTCTCTGCATACAGCCCCTTCGTGCCACCTCCCTACTCCATCTTCCATGCCCACACCTTGTCCTTTGTCTATATATTCATCATTTTACCCCAGATTTGAGTGGCCACCCCCCACCTTAACATCCTATAGTTATTATGACTTTTTCTTCTGTTGCCACAGCTACTCAGAGCAGAAGCTTTTGTGCTGTGCCTGACCTTCCCCTACTCACACAGAAGGGCTCCAGTTACAGGGACCCTGTTCTGTCCCTCTTCCTGTCCACCACAGAGCCATGCACACTACGCAGTAAGGACTGTCCTGTGCTTCCTTCAGTCCCACTGAGAAGAAGAATGGTGTCTATTCCCAGTATTTCTAGTGCCCGGTCAAATGAATCCATGATGGCTTATTTCTTGTATGTGGGTGGTCTGGTGACGGGGTTCTCAACCCAGCTGACAACCATTAAGAACAATATTCCTCTTTCAGGCCCAGGAGGTGATTTGCCTGTCTGCAGGCACCCTGCCTGCCTGTGGAATTGCTTCTTGTAATTTCCTTTAAGCTCCCAGGGTGTTGGAAGAAGGCATCTAAGAAATGAGTCACAGGGAATTTCCCATTGCCGCGGGCCTAGTCTGCCCTGGACAACTTCTGAGTCAGTTCACAGGGTGACATGAAAAATATGGATTTTCAGCCACCTCTGGACCTCAAATGTCCTGATTTCACATTGTTACCCAGCTCCCCATACATGCGGCTATGGGTTTATTCTTGCCAAAATATTTGGAGTCAGGTTAGTGACGGAAGAGGCTGCATGCGGCGCGGCCCAAGATATGCGTCGCTGACAACCAATACAAGTTTGACTGTGTATGATATTCGTAACCATCCATCAGCTCACTAGAACGAAGAGGGTAGTAAGCATATCCCCATAAGATAGAAGGGAACACTGCCTCCAAGTGGGAAAGATGCCATATTAGGCACCTGGAAGAGAGTCCCTACAGTAAACAGAAGAAAAGCAAAGGTGAGACCTTCACCATTACAGAGGGCAGAAACCTACAACTACACACGTCTCTCCATCTATGAGAGCTCAGGCTCCCCTAGCAATATGCATCTTTGTGATTTGCTATCAAGAATGTAACACACACGCACAGTAATGCACAGTAGAGTGACTGCTGGGGATTGTTTGTTTGCACTTAGGACTTCCTAAATGTACTAGTATAGCAGGACAATGTCCTGGGAGATGAGTCTGCTGGGGTTCTTGTTTCAGCATTAAGAAGGGTTCAGTAATCTTGAGAAAGGCTGTGTGTAACTGAAGTAGGAATCCAGAGACGAAAGATAATTTTGAAAGGCAATGGGGGTCAGAGGAGCCTGGCTGAAGAAACCAGGTTCTCCTTGTCTCAGGACCCCTTGCTTTTTATTAACACAATTTTTCCTAAGGCAGGGTGGAGATATACACTTCAAAGTCCAGGTTAGTCTACAGAGTCCATTGTCAGATTGGGGAATAGCGTACGGCTGTTCAGGTGTTTGGCCAGTAGGAGGCAATAACATGTAGATTAAGATGCCCTGAGCTGTCTGGCAGCAAACAATCATTCTTTTCAGGTTTGGGGAAATGCCTTCAGCCATTCCAGCAGGCAATAACATATGTGACTCAGCCCTTGTTGAGTCCCCAAGTTCCATCAACCTTTTGATGAAACTCTTGCAATTATGACATGCTGGAATTGGCTTCCAGCATGCGTCTTTCAAAACAGATGCTTGTTTATATGCATATATTTATTTTTATAAATACATTATGTGCATTTATTTCCAGAGAAAAGGTATGAGCAGTGCTATGAACCTGAGTGCCTCTGTTCACACAGTGTTGTGGCCTGGGCTTCTCAGTCTTTAATGTGGAGAAAGACTCCATTCGTTGCTTCATGGGGGGAGGGGAGCAGGATGGCAAGCCCAGGGCAGTGAGACTTAGGGGACAAGGCTGGGGATCAGGGGGCAATGGAGGTGATGCATCACCGCTGGCTCCATGACCAGCCCTAATAAGAATGAACAAAATGAGAAATGCGAGACTGTCTCTATTTTTAGTTGTTAGTACTTGTAGACCTGAAAACTTTATTTAAAGCCAAAGGAATTATTCCCGTATTGAATTTCAATAGTGCAATATGCTGTTTTAGAATAAAATCCAAAGGCCTAGGACATACGCTCCATGAACTTATCTAGTCTCCACTGGGTTTCACTCCAGGCTGAAGCTAGAAGTGGGTCAGGAAGACTGTGTCAGGCTGGAAGGAGGCACCCCAGGCTTCCGGCCACACTGGGGTTTAGGGATCTGTGAGCATCAGTGACCAAAGACATAGCAGCTTGAGGAAAAGCTAATGTGTCTAAAACATGGTCCAACGTTTAACAACTTAGAAGGGCTGGGACTTTAACCAAAGAGAACAACAGAGTGCTAATTTAGGTGTAAAAGCCCTTGACCGTGCAGATTACATCCTAACCCCACATGCGGCTCTTTGGCCCCTTGAGTGTGGCTCTTCTACAAAACACCACGGCCTGGGAGAGTCTATTTTGAAGAAGTGGCGTTAGAAGAAGTTGAAGTTTAAAAAATTTGGCTCTCAAAAGAAATTTCAATCGTTGTACTGTTGATATTTGGCTCTGTTGACTAATGAGTTTGCCGACCACTGCCCTGGGAGAACATGCCTTGGGGACAAGCTCCCTGCACCCTCAGGAGACTCTCAGCATGTTCTAAGCATGTCCGTGGGGGCCTCCCAACACCATGACACCGTCTTCCTGTGCTATGACGATGGGTGCCCGACCCCTGTGCGCTCCCCTTTCTTCTTTGCTCCTAATGACACAGAATGAGTGGAGACTGGGGACACGGACAGAGATGTGCCTTGTGCATCAAACAAGTGAAAAAACTTTTTAACAACATGTATGACTTGGAACTATTTTATTATTCAGAGTTGGCAACTGGCTTCTTAGATTTCATTGTACCATTTTCTTCTTTTTTCTCTGAACTGTGGAAGGATGTTAAGCTCCAGAGTTTTGGTCAAAGATTGTTGGCCGAAGCCCTCATTCTTAAAAGAAGTACCAGCCTGGCCGGTGCGACTCGGTGGTTGACTGCCCACCTATGAACCAGGAGGTCACGGTTCAATTCCCAGGCAGGACACACGCCGAGGTTGTGGGCTCCATCCCCAGTGTGGGGTGTGCAGGAGGCAGCCGATCAATGATTCTCTCTCATCACTGATGCTTTTATTTCTCTCTCCCTCTCCCTTCCACCCTGAAAAAATAAAATTTAAAAATAAAAGAGGTACCAGACTCCGGGGTAGGAGGACAGGCTTAGGGATGTCCCAAAGCTGGCCTGGTGACCTCAGCCCTTCATTGATTTCGAGGGTACAGGGGAGGAAGGGAGGACAGGAGGAGGCGTGAGCAGGTGAGGTGAGGAGGGGGTAGACCACACCCTTCTCCCCGCACTGAGGTTCCTTGGCTGGCACAGGTCAGAACCCAGGAGGCAAGAAGCCTTAAGCTGAGTAGGAGACTGGATTTTGTTCTAAGAATTAGCTGGACTTCTCAATACCTAAAACTAAACATGTGCACAAGCGACAATAAGCAACCATAAAACCTGTACATGGACCCGAGACACCTCCAGAGAGGGACTGTGTTCCTCCGACAGCGGGGAGGGCAGCGGGGAGGCCATGGACAAGGGTCCCTGAGCCCAGCTCACGTGACATGGTCACGAACATTCATATTGGTTACAGTTTTAAATGTTATTCTTCAAGAAGGAGTAAGTCATAAACCCTTCTACCTACGTCCCACTGGGCGTTCTATTTTCCAAAGGCATTTGAACACTTCTCCCAAAGGCAAAGCTTACCGAGTGGGGCCCTAAGAGCGAGCCTTGCATCCCTGCCCATCCTCACAGCGTCAACGGGAAGCGAAGAAAGACAAGGCAGCGCGGTGTTTGACGCGGGCACAGCGTCCGCACACCGGACCAGGCCTTCCTTGACCATTGCTTTCCTTTCCATCATGTCAATACAGCAAGTGGCTTTCAGTGAGCCAGAGGAAGAAGAGAAGAAACCCACATCTCTCCTCACCCCATGCACAGGTGACACTGCGCATTGCGGGAAGCGGAAACAATTCCAACGAATAAACCCAGAACAGAAGGCACACTGACAAGAAATGAAGTCAGGGAGCCAATATTTGTAGACCGTTTGACTATCAACCCAGAGAACGGTGTGAAATGTATATGCCTGTCATCAAGACGAAGGGACACACAAAACATAATGTTAAATTAGTGACTACACAATCAGAACATAAAGAAAAGATGGAAGAACTAAGGGAGGGGAGAGAGATAGAGATTCTGTCTCCAGGGTCCCACTGGCCCTCCGAGACCCCGCTGTCCATCCGAGATCTCCCTGTCCATCCGAGATCCCGCTGGCCCTCAGAGATCCCACTGGCCCTCCAAGATCCCCCTGGCCATCCGAGATCCCCTGGCCCTCCGAGATCCCGCTGGCCCTCCGAGATCCCCCTGGCCCTCCGAGATCCCGCTGGCCCTCCGAGATCCCACTGGCCCTCCGAGATCCCCCGGCCCTCCAAGATCCCCCTGGCCATCTGAGATCCCCCTGGCCCTCTGAGATCCCCCTGGCCATCCAAGATCCCCCTGGCCACCCGAGATCCCACTGGCCATCTGAGATCCCGCTGGCCACCCGAGAAGGCTCCTGGCGGAAGAACAGGTGCGGGAGCCCACAGCCAGAGAACCTGGCCCAGCACTGAGGCTGCAGACCCACCCAGGAGGTCCAAGCACAGCCCGGAGTGGGGACATCAGGGGCCGCACAAGGGACCCATGGAAGCGTCCTCCCCCAATTCTTTTTCCTGATCCCCAAATTCCGAGGTCTGGTAGAAGTAGAAGGCTAGGGCGGGGGCAGGGCAGGAACATGACTGGAGAGGCTCCAGGTGGCCCTCGAGAGGGGACCACTCTGCTTCTAGCATAGAACTTGGCAGGAAACCCATCCCCTCGCCCATTTCGTTCAAGCGCTAAAGGTCACAGGGGCACCACCCAGGCGCAGGCAGCGTGAGGGCCCAAACACCGGACGCAAGTGCTGGGGGCAAAGGCCGATGCAGGACGAAGGAGATTTGAGTGCTGAGAGCTGGGCTCTGACTAGTCGATAACAGACATAACCCACAGCTCTAAGAGAGATTCAAGGTCCACCTTCAATAACACAAGAAGCAGATAACACAACAAATAGAGTAAAACATTGTTTATCCAGAGGTCTGAGCCTAAGAAACATCCCAACAATAGAATGAGTAGGGTTTCTTAAATAACCATCCATTTTCGTTCAGGATCCCAGCTTTCCATCATGGTGCACTTGATAATGGCAAAGCCGTGGACAGCGAAGTGCCCTGCCCAGGACTCCAGACCAGAGGCTACACTCATGTCGGGACACTCCGATGTCATGAGCAAAGGGCATTCCTGCTAAGGAGAAGACAGCCCTGCAAATGGTTAACTTCCCCCTCCTGCACCCCCATGAAGAAAAAGGATGGAGTAAAAATATCAAGCAAATGATGATCCTGCTGCATTCTGGGAGGAGCTGGCTCCATCCTGTTCTCTTTTTAAAATATTTTTATTGATTTTAGAGAAGAAGGGAGAGGGAGAGAGAGAGGAACATCAATGATGAGAGACAAATCATTGATCGGCTGCCTCCTGCACACCCCCTACTGAGAATGGAGCCCGCAGCCCGGGCATGTGCCCTGACCGGGAATCGAACCCGGGACCCTTCAGTCCAAAGGCTGACGTTCTATCCACTGAGCCAAACCAGCCAAGGCTCCATCCCGCTCTTGCTTCGGCAATTGGAGGTGTGCCCTTCAGATGCCCCTTCAAGAAAGCCCAGCATCCGCCTGCACAGCCTCCAGCTGCTCAGCGCAGGCTCTCACCCCAACACCCAGCTATACTGAACACAGGGGCGTGGGGAGAGCCAGGCCCCTCTCCCAGCGCTGGACCATCCAAGCAATCTCTGCTCCAGGGGTCCCGGCGCGTTGGTCGAAACTGTCCGGTCAGTACCCAGCCTGGGGCTCTCTCTCTCCAGTCCTGCTTCCCCCGCATTTTATCGTCGCCCACAGGCGCCCCCCTACACCCCCCTCCAATAAACTTCTTGCATTCCTAATTCTCTCAGCATCTGCTTCCCAGGGACCCCAACACAACGCTCCTGAGACCAATATTAGTGCCAAGTTTCATCCTGTGCCCCGACATGAAGACCGACGCCCCGACGTGAAGATCGACCCTGGAAAATACAATTTCCTATCACTCCAATGACCCACGGTGCTCCTGGCCAATTCTAAGGCAGCCAGCCAGCATCCTAACGCCCAGTCTTCATGAGTGATCCGATGGCAAAAACACTGTTCTTGTCACAGTGACACAGAACGGTAGGGAACATATTACCCCCACATTTTCAGGTAAAGCTAAAAACGTATGTGATGCCAAAAGAACAGCAGACACTTAGCAAACCCCACAGTTGATTTATACCATGAATTAACATCAATCCAGAGGTTTTCTAAGACATCTATTTTCAGTTCTGGAAAATGTGTTTAAAAAGAAAAAGGAACTGTGAACGCATAATGCTGAGTGCAATAAATCAGACAGAGAAAGACAAATACTGTATAATCTCACTTAAATGTGGAGCCTAAAAACCAAGCTGGCAGAAACAGAGTGGACGGGGTGGGCGGGGGATGGGGCACAGGGAGAGTCCGCTTGAGGGCACACACTTCCGGAGACGAGAGGAGTGAGTCCTGGGCTGTGCTATGCAGCAGGAAGGAGGGGGCACGGGTAGGTTTTCCACGTGGCCGTCAGGGTTGGTTGCCCTGCAGTGAACAATGCTGTACGTCGTAGGCGCATGTTGCTAAAAGGGTACATTTTCCATGTTTTCACCACAGAAAATAAACTGATAAGGTGAGGCGATGGAGATGTTAACTAACCCAATTGCGGCAATCACTTCCCAAAACATCCGTGTGTCAAATCATGTAACCGTACACTCGCACCGTGTGAAATACCAATCACATCTCAACAAACCTCGGAGAAAGCAACAACAACAAAAACCCTTTGTGTCCTTTTTTCTAATTCATAGCCACATTTTTGCACCAGGTAAGTCTTAGGTTACATAAGATGTGTTTGTTTTCATTTCGGGTTTTTAGGAATCAAGTCACGGGCCTCTTTAAGTCTTTCGATTGGCTCTATGTGGATTTTTCCATTCCTCACGACTCAGAAATAAGAACAGAAGTGCATGGCTTAAGTTATTCAGAAGATAAAATAGTCTCTTTGGGTCTGTGTTCCTTCCTGATGTCTTTGTTCATGGCTAATGTTGTCTATTAGCAACCCTAACCTAGCCCTAAACCCTCAACCCAAACCCTAACCTCCAAGACACCTCACCCGACAGCCAAACAGAAAACTGCCGTTCCATCTAGTCCCAGCTGTAGGTTCTGCAACGTGCAATGAAACCGGTCAATTTACACAACCTTCCCTTCACACAATAAATGAAAAGTAAGTATTTGAATTGGGAGCTTTGTCAAACAACATATGTCATGAAAAAAACTTGACTTGCTTTTTACTTTTACGTTAAGCACAAACTTTGGATTGGTGACGATTAATCTTAACTACAAAGGTTTTCAACATTGCCCCTTTTAAACGTGGGTTTTAAAACAAAGGACAGAGAGTCGCATGGTTAGAGTTACATGTTTTGTCAGCCCCAAGCTCAGCTGGCTCACTAGCACCACTATCGTAAAAGTTTATGGGACTAATTTGGAGGTCCATATAAACGGGTGTTATTGTTTATTTTTGGATATTGATAATAGCAGCATATTAGCAGTAAACGTGCAATGCAAATGAACAGTACTTTCCAGAAAATCCACCAAGAATCGTTCAAACATTAAGAGCAATGCTTCGGTTAAATTTGTTTACTTTTTCTAAAGTACATGCTCAGAAGTAACGTGGACTCTCAATTAAGCAAAACACAACCGGGATTTTAATTTAACCCCGGAATTTGATCTTTAAAATTAAAAAAAAAAAAAAAAAAAACTTTCTCTGCTATTTACAGTTCCTGCTCTGGATAAATCCCAACATCTGGCCGCCAGAGTCGGCGGAGCCCAGCGCTTGGAGACACATGTGCAAGTTCATGCCTGCGAACCCGCGGTTCCTGAGGGTAACACGCGGTGATGCCACCCCCTCATCTCTTCCTCCTCAGAAACCCCAAGCGCTGTTTGCTCAGTGTACCCAGAGGAAGAAGCACATGTCACATGTCACAACCCGGTAACACACACACATGCACGAAAGCAAGTCTCCCCAAGTAGTAGGCGTCCATTCCACATGGGATGCACCCGGGTTATTTCCATTCTCTCCCGCCCCACTCCTCCGCCTTTGGTTCACGTTGGCCTTGACCCCCTCCCACAGTGGGCCGTGACCCGCAGTGTGAAAGCCGTGGCTTTACAGCCTTGCTAGAGACTGGCCTCCAGGCCAGCAGCCCAGGGCCCTGGGAGCGCAGTTCTGCAGCTGCCCCTCCCCAGGGGACCCGCTGGCCTGACGTGTGGGAAGACTTGCTCTAGGAGGAGGATCTGAGGGAGGAGTGCCCTCATCTGAGCTGAACTCAGACCACAATGAGCCCCGAAAAGGGTCCCTGTTCAGAGAAGCTCGGCCATTCATGCCCCTCACTTGAAGCGGCAACGTGCTTTCTGGCAGGAGACTCAGGGGCAAATGAACACTTCTTTTCAGTTTCACCAACTGCACCCAACGGGGTTTCCATCACCAGCCCAGGGTTCCGGCCTGGGACCCCCGGGCCTGGGTGCGGTGGGGCCGGGGGCCGTGCGGGGGCTAGGTTGGCTGCAGGAAGTCTGTGAGATGTATGAGAGTATGTGCGTGCTTATTTGGAGAGAAAGTACATGAATTCGTTGGGTTTTTTAAAAAGTCCCTGATTCAAAAAAGTCAAGATGAGCTATCCAGCTCTGATAAGACAGAGAGGCCGCACCTGCGCACATGCCCGAGGCCAGAGGCCGGGCTGAGAAGGCTACCTGTTGCCCGATTCCAAGTCCATGACACCGGGGAAGGGTGAGGCTGCAGAGCTGGAGAGATCCGTGGTTGCCAGGGGCTGGGGAGGGGGCAGGAGGAATGCGTGGTTGGAGCCCAGAGGATGTTCGGGGCAGGGAAACCGCTCTGTGTGAGACATACATGCCGTTATACATTAATCTGAACCCACAGAGCGCACAGCACAAAGCTGAGCCCTGTGGTAACCACGGACTCTGGGTGATGCTGACGTGTCAACATAGGTTCACCGACTGTTAGCAGATCGACCGCCTGGTGCGATGTTGCTCATGGCGGGGGCTGTGGTGTGTGCGTGGGAACAGGGGGCATATGGGAGCTGCGCACTTTTCCGCTTGTTTTTGCTGTGAACTTCAAACTGCTCTAAAAAATAAACGATATACATATACATGTACTTATACATATACATGTACACATACATATACATATACATGTATATGTATATGTATATGGTTAGAGGTTAGGGTTAGGGTTAGAGGTTAGGGTCAGGGTTAGGGTTAGGGCTAGGGCTAGGGTTATGGCTAGGGTTAGGGTTTGGGTTAGGGCTAGGGTTTGGGTTAGGGCTAGGGTTAGGGTTAGGGTTAATGTTAGAGGTATATGTATACTTATACATATACATATACATGTACATGTACATATACATGTACACATAAGAGTTAGGGTACAATTCCCTTGAGAACACTTCTGTGTTGCAAATCCATGGTGTGATTACGATCATACCTAGAAAGGAGGAGAGAAATGTGCAAAGACATGGAAGCACGGAACAGACTGATGAACCTCGGAGGAAAGGGGGAGAGGTCCACCAAAGAATATATATGCATCTGTGCATAACCCACGGACACAGACAACAGTGCAGTGAAGGCAGTGGGGGCAGGGGAGCAGGCGGAGAGGGTCGCGGGGGAGAGGGGAAATGGGGACAGCTATAATACTTCCAACAACAAAGGTACGTTTTTAAAAAGAGTTAGGTGCGGCTCCGTTGGCTGCTGGCTTGATTTCCATTCGGCACATGCCCGGGTTATGGGTTACTGGCTCAATTCCCAGAATGCGGCAGGCAGGAGGCAGCCAACCAATGTTTCACTCTCACATCGATGTTTCTCTCCCTCTCTCTCTCTCTCTCCCTCTCTCTCCCTTCTTCTCTCTCAAAAAAAATGAATAACAAATCGTTTTTTAAAAACTATTATTATTCATTCTCTAAGCAAGGTCCACAGAGACACCTCCCGCACTTGTTAAAATGCAGTTCCCTGAGTCCACCCCAAACTTACCGAAGACGCTTTGGAGGAACCCAAGAATCTGCATTTTTGAGCCGAAACGCAGGCTGTTTGAGAGCCACCTCTGGATGGAAGGCCCGGCGGGTTTCTAGGCCAACCGCACACAACTACACCTTTCTCCTGCACCTCCTGGGAAAGCTGGTGCCCCCCTGAACACCAGCATCTCTGAATCTTAACGAGGGGTCACCAGTGCGGGGGGCCGTGCAGCAGGCCCGGGAGCAGACATTGAACCTCGATGCAGGCGCCCAGAGCACAGCCCGAGGGACACGGGAAGCGGGTGAGAGGGACAGAGAGGGGAGCCCAGCTCCCGAGCAGCCCACGGGCACCTCTGTGGGCAGGCCGCCCAGCGCCAGAAGCCTCTTCTATTTTGTCATACCAAATACTTTGATATTTTCAGACAATACTCTTATTCTGATGATAAAAATCACACGCACGCCTTGTAGCGCTGTTTGGAGTTTGCTCTTCTCTGCGTGGCAGCTCCCAACTGCCCGAGCCGCCAGGCGTGCAGGGGTGTGCATCCCCGCTGGAAGCTGATCAAAGCTGAGTTATTAAGGAAGAATTAGGCCGCGAATCCAAGGCTACGTCATCTTCACAGCGCACAGACTTTGGGGGGAAACTCCGGTCTCTGGTCCCTGCCGAGTATATCCTCAAAGGATAAACTTTCTAACTTCCTGCAGAGCAAAGTGACTATAAATCAGATCTGCAAACGCGTGCGAAATGCTTGGGGCTCAAGGGCCTTTTGTCAGCCAGGTAGGAGCGGGGAGCGGGGAGCAGGGAGCGGGGAGCAGGCCTAGGCCAGGAAGGGCCTGGAGCATGGCCAAGCCCTCACCCGGATCAGGCCGGCACCGTCCCCAGAGCTGAGTGGGCATCTGCGTCGTGTGCTCTGTGCTCCCGCTCACCCACTGGACTCTCGGGCCTCCTGGTGACCTTGCACTTCACGTCGGCTGCTTCTTAAAACCCTTTCAAATCCTTCCTTCTATGAAACGCAAGCAGCATTTTCGTCTAACACCTTTTACAGCCAGAGATACTCCACGTCACTTCCAGAGCGGCAGCTACAGGATCACGGGATGCGGGGGGGAAGGAGCTCGGCCGTTGACTTCTTGGGAAGTCCTGACCCTGTCGCTGTCAAGTTCTTTCCAGAATATTCCCTCTTTCCCTCTTCTTCCTTCTCCCCCTCGACTGCGATTACCTAAGAGGAGGCTAACGACACGCATTAGTAATATCACCCGCTATTATGCAACTGCTCTAATGTTTCATATTTGTTCTGGCAGAAAAGCGCGATGGTAAATTATGCAGAATACATTTCCCTCATGCAAAAGGTTCCTCCCCCGCATCGGCCGGCGGACAGGCGTGCGAAGGACACACAACCTTTGTGGCTGCCCACCCCGCCCTCGCCGCACACCTGCACGGTTAGGTCACCGCTGTGGGGAACTGAAGTCCTTTTCAGGAGTAATGAGCCGAAGGCAAAGTCGTCCACTATTTACATTAACAGGCAAGTGGGCCATTCGAGCGCTATTTGTAAGATTCCCTCCCACGAGTACAAGCCTCCTCCTCCACCGGCCAGGAACTTCTCAGCACAGAACAGTCTCCTGAGAGACTCCCCAAATCAGGGAGCTTAGTATTTTTATTTTTTATTTTTTATTTTTTTGTTAATCCTCACCCGAGTCTATTTTTTTCCCACTGATTTTTAGGGAGAGTAGAAGAGAGAGGGAAAAACAGAGAGAAACATTGTTATGAGAGAAACACATCGATTGGTTGCCTCCTGCATGAGCCCTGACCAGGGCCCTGGGCTGGGGAGGAGCCTGCAACCGAATCGGGAGGTGCCCTTGACCGGAATCGAACCCGGGACCCTTGGGTCCACAGGTTGACGCTCTATCCACTGAGCCAAACTGGCTAGGGCCCAAAATCAGAGATTTTAAGGAACTACAGAAAGGCGGTCTATTTTCCTAACGTGGTTGTCAAAGACACCAATTTCACAGACCTAAAACAAAACAAAAAAAAGTCCAGGAATGATTATTTTAATTCCAACAGGCAAAGTTGGATAGATTCACAAAGAAAACCAACACTTTTAATTCTCTCTAACCAGAGCCATCATCAGCTGTTAGCAACTGCAGCTCTCACCTGCCAGTTCACCTTCAAAACACACATAAGCCATCTGAGTTGAATTTTATTTTTTAAAAACTCTCAAGGTTATCATTTTTCAAAATTATCCTCCGCTTATTTATGCTAACCAATACGATGATGGTGTGATGGAGCGGAACGGAAACATGGCCCATTCCTGAGGTCAGATCCGGACGGTCCCCGTAAACACGTGGTCAGAGACCATGGTTCTCAGATTTGTCCAAGGCTGTCTGCACTTCATGGATTCCCTTCTAAATACCTGCACTAGTTTCCCACTGACTTCACCTGTTCCTTCTGGTTGATTAGGAACAAAATGCCAATCACAGTGGATTTTGGTTATTGACGCGCCTCCACTGAACTGTAGAAGATATTTCTCATATCACCTTCCCAGGAGCTCTCGTTTGCATCTGGCAGCTTCATGGTCAACAGAGTCTTTTAAAAAAAAAAAAGGCTTTTCTGCGCACGCGCCCCCCCACACAACCCCCATTCTGTGTGTAACATGGACACTTACCAGGTAAGTTCCACATATTTCGGAAGAAAACTTAACATCCACAATAGATTTCCAACTTGCACCTTGGTAGACAGAACTGCCATGCCCCCATAAAATGTCACACAGAAATCAAATTGTAGCGTCCCTCTCTACCCCTGCTTAAAACTTAGAATCCTCAACGCTCCGGAACGCCCCCTATTTCTGAAGTTTCATAAACACCCGTAAAACTCCAAGGATGAATTGGTGCTCTCATTACCTCCAATTCCATTTCCCAAGAAATCACACGGGTAAGGATGTACGTTACACATGGTCCCAGCCCGTCACACTCCCAAATACATTGTCTTTAAAATGTGTGTATGTGATATTTTGGAAGGCATTGTATATGTTAGTCCAAAAAAAAAAAAAAAAGGATAAATTTTTCAATACCATAAGCTTTCCTTCCCATGATAAACCACTTCCCACTTTCAATAAATGTTTTAGGTAAAGAACATAAATGAGTAAAAGTTACTAGGCCCCTCGGGGAGAGGGATCAGGTGGGGAACCTGAAGACCTGGTCCCGCCGGGGAGGGTGTGGCCAGTGGAGCCCGCTGAGCTGAGCAGCACCAGGGAGACAGTCCCCCTGGGGAACGGGGCTCCGGCCCCCACTTTCCCACAGCAGGTACTCGGCTCAAATCTATTAGACCCATCGCCTCATTTCCTCGCCGTGCCTCTCCCCGCGTGTGCGTGTGCGTGTGCGTGTGCGTGTGCGTGTGGGACTGAAAGGAGTGGGGTGGCTTCCTCCCAGGGACCTGCCTCTGCACATGCCTCGCTTCCTTCCTATCCCGCCTCCAGGGCCATGGGGAAACGCTGTTGGTGGGTAAGCGCCGGGGCAGGTGCGGCGGGGCGAGCTGCTGAGGGTCCCTGTGCCCACGCAGAACAACGTCTGCGCACGGAGAAGACCCACGTGTCGCCCACTGGTCTCCTCCCGGGGGACCCAAGCAGTGCCATCAGAAGATGGGGATGTTCCCTGCACTCACTCAGAGGTCAGCAACCTTCCGCAAAGGGCCGGGCTGGATGCTCTCAGCTCAGCGGGCCGCGTGGGCTGCAACAGCCCCCCGGACAGTGTGGACGCGCGTGACCAGGCTGTGGCCCAGGAAAACTGTCACTATGAACAATGAAATCTGCATGTCCTATCATTTACCTGTGTAATGAAATATGTTCTTCCCTGGATTTCTTTCAACCATTTCTAAATGTGAACACCACTGTCTTAGCAGGGGACCGCGGCATGCACTGAGTGTGGGCAGGCGCCGTGAAGACCCCGCCGGGAGAAGGCCGCGGCCTCCTGGGCAGGGGCACCTACCTGGATATGAGCTGCTGGGTCTGGGACAGTCTGCACCATGTCCCTCAGGAGGCCAGCTCCTTCACCGTCTGCGCAGCCCCGGAGACAGCTGAGAGGCAGAGGGACAGAGTTGCAATGAGCAACTATGATTCTGGGTTTTCGTTTCCCAGAGGACTAAACAGCATGAAGCGATGGTAAAAAGTAATAGTAACAACAATAACAACCCAGCTCTGCAGGAAGCACGTGCCTGGAGGTCTGCATGGTGCACGAAGCGACTGAAGACCCCACTTCCTTCTTTCGGGAACATCACTCACCTTCATCCCCAGTAAAACCCCATGTGACAAGCCCCCCAAAACCCACGTCACATGCAGTTCCTGCATGCCGTTGTCCATGGGCAGCATCTCTGAACGATGCTTTAAAGAAAGAAGTTAGATAAAAAATGAGACATAGTCTCTCATATTGAGCACGTTGGACTTTGGAAGTTCCCACCAACACCTAGGCCATCTACACATCTTCCTAAGCTCCGGGCCTGTGCCCACACGGGCTCCAGGGAGTCCTGCCGAGATGATGGCGGACTTTGAGCCCAGGGCATCATGTCTCACTACCGACAACTTTGCTGATCTTGGAAAGCATGCAATTCCCTCCCATCTCTCCAAGTCCTTTCAGGGGATAATATCTGCTTTAAAAATGCAACAAGAATGGAGCGCTGTCTTGAAATTGCATTGGGTCGCCGTTGCGATAACCCATGCTCGTGGAGCACCAATGGGAGAGGCTTAAGGGAGGAGGGGCCTGGGCGTCTTGGCTCAGGAATCCTCGGAATCCCCCAAGATTGCCTCTTCAGGAGAGCAGCAGCCCCCCTAGGAAATCGCCCTCCTCTGCGAGGGTCGTCCAGCCTCAGAGACCCATCCCCAGGCCTTCCTCCGGGCTGCACACCCCACACTCAGAACAGATGTTCTTTCCATACGTTTCGGCTTCTCTCCGGGACAGCTCACTCCACACAAGTCCTCCCCACACACATGCTGGTGCTCACACTGCAGGCTGAGTGCGTCCCCGCCCTCAGCTCAAGGGGATTTACAGCCGCCTTTGATCCCGAGAACACTGTGGAAGGCTTGTTCTGGGCGAGCCCAGGCCCCAAAGAACCAGAGGCCTCCCCTTCCGCCTCTGGGAATGAGCTAAGGGGCATGTTTCACGTATAAAACACTAAAATCAGCCCCACTGGCGTGGCTCAGGAGTTGAGCGTCAACCTATGAACCAGGAGGTCACGGTTCAATTCCCGGTCAGGGCACATGCCCAGGTTGTGGGCTTCATCCCCAGTGTGGGGCGTGCAGGAGGCAGCTGATCAGTGATTCTCTCTCATCATTGATGTTCTATCTCTCTCCCCCTCTCCCTTCCTCTCTGAAGTCAATAAAAATATATTTTTTAAAAATAAAATTCTGAAATCTTCGCCCTTATTTATTTATTTTTTGCATAGTTAATAAATGCAGAGGCTCCTTCTTTGTGTGTGCCTCCTGAAAGGAGGTTTCCATTGAATGCAGGTAAAATTACTAAAAAAGAACTTCAAACCCAATTTAGTAATAGGGCGGAAATTGCAAATATCATAAAAGCTCAGGTCTGTACACACCACCCTCGGCCTTCCGGTTCTTCTGGGAGGAGTGGAAGAGAACAGAAGGTGCTGGGGAAGGAGGGGCTGTGTTGACTACAATCCTTACAACGCAGTGATTTACAAAACTCTGCAGTGTGGAGGCGGGAGAGAGCAGGAGGGCTGGGCGAGGGGCGTCGGATTTGGGAGGGAGACTCAATGGGATCAACATAATCCTTCCAACTACACCAACCGGTCCAAGGAGAGGTCTTTGTAGGTTTGGGGCCACCAACATCAAATATGAAAGACACAAAATGTTTACATAGTCGCATTTTCCCTTAACCGTAACTAGGACGGGTAGGCTTGCCCGGGTCTTTATTTTACCTTCAATTGCCCTGGGCTCCAGCATCTTCTTTCTCTCTGAGGCATTTGTCTTGCTTTTGGTCAACGCGGCTTTTCTTGGGTCTTCGAAGATCTTGGAACAGCCTAAAAGAGAATGCAAATACATTAAACCTTGGGGTTTGTTTTTATGAGTTTTGGTTTTTTTTTTCAAGTATCAACTAGACATTTAGTGACAAAACCTATCCCTTAAACATTTTTTAAACTATCCTAAAAGGGGAATGAAGTTAAAATCCTTCCCTTAAAGAGGGGGCTGAGGGGGGCGACACTCCTCTGAGGGAAGCTCCGCATCATGAAGCAAAAACTAGGATGGAAGCAGAGGCCCCGCCCAGACTGGCGTCCTGAGGCACACGTATACTTTTGCAAAGAAAATATTTTGAAAATGTTTTCCTTGCCGTAAGGCCCAGCTTCGGTAATAATGGTTTTCCCAGATCATTCAGCGCTTGTCTCTGCTCAAAACAGAGAGGAACGGGTTTAGTAACCATCCCTGAGCCTGTAGTTAAACAATTGTTTCGGTCCCAGGAAAGGAGCAACCCATTTAATCTGTGGATGCGAGGAGGACCCGTATGTTTTCACAGATCAGAACAGCCCCAGACTAAAAAGAAAGAAAATAAATCTTTCCGAGAATAGGCCTGTCGGCACAGCTCTACAACCCAATCTCTTTTTCTGGAGAGATGAGAACTTCTGTGTTTATGCAATGCTCCAAGTAAAATACCCAATCCCAAAACATTTCACTCCACAGAATCCTCACAACATGACAAATTGCAAATGGCAACTGTTTGGGTTGAAAATATTTTCAAATTAGAAAATGTCTTAAGTATTGCATCAAATTCAATATTTGCCATGGGCAATAGCACAGTTATTTATAAATGGACCCGCGGCCAGCTGACCCTCCCACCCCACCTGAAGGCTTTGAGCCCGTGAATAGAGACATTTAATCCGAATTGCCCAAATGTCACCGCAAAGCATTTATTATGACATGGAAAATACAGATTCTTGTGAACAAAAATTAGGGTACAGAACCATAGTTATAGTCTGATTCCATATTGTAAAAAAAAAAAAAAATAGATGATGTAAGCTAGGAGGGCAGATAAGAGGAGGAGGAGGGGGACCCCAGGGGAGTGCATGAAAACCATCTTCGGGTTTCCAATGTGAATTATGGGAGACTCTTATTTTCTTCAGCAGAGTTTTGGGTACTTTCCAAAATTTAAGAACCAAGAACACTCATCTTCATAGTCAGAAAAAAAACTAAGCAATAGTCGAGATATGGAAACAACCTGTCTATCAACAGATAAATAGTTAAATAAAATATACAGACATATATATGCAATGGAATAGTATCTACACTAATAAAAGAGAAAGATGCAAATTGACCATACCTTCATGACACCCCACCAGCCAATCAGGAGTTAGTATGCAAATTAACCCAACAAAGATGGCGGGTTAATTTGCATACACAGGCACTGAGCAGCCAAGGGCATCCCGCACCGCCCCAGCTGCTCTGGACCTCTGGGCAGCATGGGAAGGTGGAAAGGCGGCTCCGGGTGGAGCGAAGGCAGAAAGGCAGAGCAAATGTGGTGCCAGCTGCCAAGGGAAGGAAGGCCCATTCTTGCACGAATCTTCGTGCATTGGGCCTCTAGTTTAGCCATAAAAAGGAATGAACTCATGCTGTTAGCAATCACATGGATGGACCTTGAGGGCATTATGCTAAGTGAATAAGTCGGACAAAGATAGATACCATATGATTGTATTTACATGTGGAATCTAAGAAAAAATAAAACTAAGTGAAAAACTTATAGATGCAGAGAACCTTATAGCCAGCAGTGGGAGAAGGAGGGTGAGTGAAATGGGTGAGGGGGTCAGAAGTGCGGATTTCCAGGTATAAAATGAGGAAGTCCCAGGGGTGTGACGTACAGCATTGTGACTACAGTTAATGACACGGGATTGCATATTTGAAAGTGGTTAAGAGAGTAGATACTAAAAGTTCTCATCCAAGAAAGAAATATTGTATGTGTGGTGATGGATGGTCCCTAAACTTACTGTGGTGCTCACTTAGCAATATACGCAAATATCAAATCATTACATCGCACGCCTGACACCAATATACAGCCGTCC